>OX336889.1:8055000-8655000 GCA_946959425.1 Argyrosomus regius
GCGGACCACATCCTGGCAGACTCCATAACTCAAGAACAGCACAGCGTTCTCACTGATGTTGGCTATAAGGGCTGGAGTGGTGCCTTTGTAGAAACCACGTAGTCCCTCCTGCCTGAAGGTGGATACGAAGCAGTGGATGAAGCCACGATAAGCTGTGGGGAATGTCTGCATCTTCACCTTTGTGGTGTCGAAGGGCTGACCGCTCATCACACATGCTGTACCGCCTGAGGAAGGATTTCAACAGATGTCTTTTTGAGATTCAGTACGACAAATAAAACTGATGTTGTGACTTGTCAGAGCAGAAGTGCCCAGAAGAGTCCAGGGAACAGTTTGACCTCTCTATTGTCATTCTTCTCCAGATATAAATAGATGTCAGATGTTACTTTGAAACACACAGAGATTCAGCCTTCAGAAATCAGCAGTCAGACCAGATAAGTATTATAATAATAAACTTAATAATAACAAACTTATGAAATAGCACCTTTCAAAACACAGTGATTGACAATAAGGCAGAGCACAATGACAATGAGCTAAACACTATAAATCTAGTACAATAAAACATATCATAAAACATAAATAGATCCAATAAAGGCTCTTTTTTGTAAAAGTGTGTTTTTAAAAGTGATTTTGAAGACGAGACGAGTTTGGCATCATTCCATAGTGTTGGAGCCTTGACTACAAAGGCTCGGTCACGATTATGTATACATCTATATACTGTTGTATTATGTTTTAGATCTACAGTACACAGACCACTATGGCTCTCCCTGATCAAAGCCAACATTTCCTCTTAACCCTGAATAGATGGGGAAGGGTGCTGTGAGACATCCTTGTCAGACACTACTTAAAGTATATAATGTAAAAAGAAAGAATCTCACTGGTGTGTGTTTCAGTGGTTATCTTTAATATACCAATACCAGTACTGGTATTTATTAATACTCACATGCTCTTTCCAACAGTTGAGGTGTCATAGTGGAAAGTTCCAGGAACAGAAAACGTTATTATGCACACTCACTGTGATAACTAATGACTAATTTGACTTTTTAATAGCCTATATTTGACCTTTTTATGAAGTCCCGTGGTCTACATTGATAGATAGATAGATAGATAGATAGATAGATAGATAGATAGATAGATAGATAGATAGATAGATAGAATAACGTACCTATTGCTCCAGCTGAGAAGTCGATGATTCTCTGGACTATGGGATGTGTAGCCATGTTGATCCAAAATATGCTGCTATGCTGTCTTTTATCTTAATTCTTAAGTTTGTTTCTCTCACAAACAGTTATTGCACTACAAGCTGTCGGCACGTTGCTCCTTGTGAGCACAAGATAACTCCCTCCCTCAAGATGTGGCTCCCTCATATACACAGACTCGCCCACTCTTCCACAAAAAAGTTTCACAGTATGAGCATCAATTCGCATAATGAAACTAATATCCTTTTTTGGACACGATAATCTCCGAAACAAAGAATTAAGCAATTGCCAAGAAATTCAATGCGCTTGTAATTTTACTGTACTTCCGTTTTTCTCGGCAGCGTCTTGTGAAATATATCGATAGGTTGCAACAGGTTGTTCCTGCCATGCGCTACAGCGCGCCTTTACGCACGCCAACGGAGTTGTAAGATGTCCAGAAGAAGATACAACGACACAGGAAACGACTTATTTTAAACACAAAATTAAAGCATGCCAATCAGGGTTATAATTAGACTTCTGGACACTCTGTGGACTTCCTGCCTTTCACTGTTAAATGTGACTGTTGACACTGCTGAGAAGATTACATTTTTTTAAATCTGTGTATTTATCTTGATTTGCTCTGTATCATTATTAAAACGCAATTAACTATTTGCTTTATTTTGAAAATAACAGATTCCATACAGGTTGTATTTATAACTCAGACTGGCTTGACACTGTTATCTGGTTGCAACAAAAGTAGAATACTGCATGTCTGCATATCATTTTATTTGACATCTGTTAAGTACATGGAACAAAAACGCACTCTGGCGATGAAAAAAGCATCTCAACCATGGTGTTAATGTTTGTCACGCTGACTAGAGAGCAAAATGCGGAAGAGGTGAGCGCCTGTGTCTGTTTGTAATACCGGACAATGGTCACAAGATGGCAATAAAGTCCATAGTTGGCTGAAACAAGTTGTCAAACTGCAGCTGAGGACACAAACTGTTTTCATGTTACACGGAGGGAGCTCTCTTTCCTCGTGTCTTTCAATCAAAACAGGTTTGAATCTTTTCTTAAAGTTGTCTCTGTGTTTTTACTTTCATTATTATTACACAGGATCAAAATTCAGATCAGTATTTTTTAAAGTAATGCTATTTTTGAGAAATTATATGCAATTTGGGGTTTGTTTTTAACACTTTGTAAACTCTGCTTTAAATTATTATATGCTAGGATTATTGCCTGCAGCAGCAGCAGCAGCAGCAGCAGGAGTAACCTCGGTTGGATAATTAATTTAGAAGCTCCTAAAAGCTCATCATGAGGAGTAGCTGTGTTACACGTGATAAAATATTTTATCATCATCTTCTATAAATACCAGATGACAGATGACTTATAGACTAAATACAGGCTATGCCCAAAACATCAATTAGTCAGGCTTAATGTGAATTAATGTGAAAACGTCCTCTCATTTAATTTGATTGAATTAATTAACTATAAAGCAACATGCTGACAAAATTACCGTAGCGTGTGAAATAATTGGCCACATTTAATTTGAAATCAATTAGTGGTGAGCTGATATCTTATTTTCAGAGAGAAACACAAACGCAGTTGTGAGTTTAAAGTTTTTTTTTTCCTCTCTCTGATGTTTACTAGACGAAAGAATGAAAACAAGGACTATTTTTTCACCCAACTCTTTCGATGATGTTCATTGGCGCTCTCCTGCCGTCAATCACATGTAGGCGGTGTCAGCTGACAAATGATAGTTCCAGTAAGTCCTCACATGCTGTACACACACAGAGTCAACAGGCTGTTCGGGGCGCAGACGGAACATCACTACGACTGGATAACAACAACAAAGCAGCGGGTCAACACACTGTGGACACTTAGACAACTTTTGTTTCTCATGATAGGACTTTTTAGAAACACTTTTTACTGTTGTTAACACAGATTTTTTTACCGGCTTGGGATGTGACTTCCAGTGCAGACTTTGCGCCCAGGCGGAGCACTGTTTTCCCGGACAGATTTATCTCGTGTTCGCTCACATTTCAAAGGCGAAGTTGCTACTTTTGAGGGACGACAGGTTCGTCACATTTACGTGACATTGTAACACTTCTCGGCTCCGTCACCCCTCGACCATGGCGGAAGCGGCCCAGCAGCCACACCTGGTGGAAATCGACCCGGATTTTGAGCCCCTGTCGCGGCCCCGGTCGTGCACTTGGCCCTTGCCCCGGCCGGAGTTCATCAACCCGGGCGACTCCAACACGTCCTCGCCGGTGCCGTCTGTGAAGCAGGAGCCCACCGGCAACGCCGACTTCATCAACAACCTTAGCCTGCTGGAGGAGACCGAAGACTTCACAGAGCAGAAGCCTGTCATCCTGTGCACTGATTTCCAGTGTCAGGAGAACTGCATCCACCAGCAACCTCCACAGCAGCAGCAACAACAACATCAGCAGCAACATCAGCAGCATCAGCAGCAGCAGCAGCAGCAGCACCCGAACCCGCAACTCCCGCATCATCATCATCAGCAGCAGCAACAACAGCAGCAGCAGCAGCAGCAGGTGCCTCTGCTCTCCTCCCCGGTCGGTTCGTCGTCCTCGGCGGCCGCAGCTGCCGCCGCTGCCCAGAGGAAGAGCAGCTCCTCCCGGCGAAACGCATGGGGGAATATGTCATATGCAGACCTCATAACCAAAGCTATCGAAAGTTCTCCTGAGAACCGACTAACTCTGTCTCAGATTTATGACTGGATGGTGAAGAGTGTGCCTTATTTCAAGGACAAAGGCGACAGCAATAGCTCTGCAGGCTGGAAGGTACGTTTGATTTAGTTTTTTCCCTCTTTTTTCCACAGCATGGATGACGGCTTATGGCTGCTGCTGCTGCTGCTTAAAGCAGCTGCCTGTGCTGGTTGTTGTACAAAGTTTTCCAGTGGGGCGTTTTGATGTGTCTGTGGTACTTAACAGTGACTTCACAGGGACTTTATTGTGCTTTATGCTATGTTTTATCTCCTGTGGTATCTCTGTGATATCCCTCCAGGGATCTCCGGCTTTTCTGTGTTGTTTAATAGTCCGTTTATTGTAACTATATAATGCCTTTTGGTCAGGGTTGTTTATTTTTCATCTCCATCATCTATGGTTATCACTGTATCACATCTCCTGCAGCGAATTCTGCTATTTGCATAGGATCTTTACTTTTTTTCCCCCCCACAAATGTTTGGACACTGACAAAAGAGCATGCATGAAGTGTTAAGTGACTGTTAAATTGTTTATCATTTGCTTGTGAAACCATGTCTTCCTTCATTGGCACTTCAGTAAACTGACCAATACCATGACCTTAGACAGTCATCTGACTTCTCCCTGCAGTATGTGATTTATATGAGTCTGCTGACTCAACAGGGTTTTTTTCCTCCCTCTCTCTCTCTCTCTCTCTCTCTCTCTCCCTCTTTCTCTCTCTTTCTTTGCCTTATTACTTCTCTCAATGTGCTATTCAAAAATGCTGCGAGTTCTGGCTTGGTGTGTTTGGGACAGCTTTCCTCTCTCTGCTGTTTAGGATCGATTTTTAAGGTTAACTCACAGTTTTTCATATTCGAGTGCGTCCTTTGAATGAAGCTGTGTTTGGCTTTTGTCGTAAGGAGATACCAGGAGCATTCATGTGTCCTGGAGACTATCCAAAACATTACACAAGAGGGGACTTAAAATTTCTGATGTGGTGTGACAGGCCCTCCCACTGAACACTATTGAAGGGCGTAAACCTCACTTTGGAGACTCATACTTTCAGTGGTGTCTGACAATAAATTGATGACAGTCTACTCTCCCAGCAGGAAATCATATTGAGGCTATAGTCACACGGTGAGAGATTTATTACGACTTCCCTCTGTTATAGCCTGTCTGGGTTGCCGATGAAATTTAAAGCAGTCGTCACATTTTTTCTTCTTCTTTGTTTCTCCCCCTGTCAGAGGAGGCTCCCATGTTTGAGTCATGTGCTGAGACATGACACACTCATGTCAGTCACAAATGGCAACGAGAATTTCTTGTTTAATTCTGAATCACTCGGGCAGATGAATAAAAAAAAAAGAAAAATCAGTTACAACTCATTTAGATTTTCTAACCTTTTACTCATGTCGAGCAGCACAAATGCCGTTTTCAGCAACGCCTGGTTTCATATTCATCCATTTGACCTCAGTGTTTATAAAAAGCACAAAACTCATGTTGAACTGTCAAACATACTGCCGTCAGTCAAATTATATGAGTGGAAAAACCCCTTCAGTGTGGTGAAATACACACAGTAAATATAGCAGCCAGTGGGCAGATGTGTTGCTAGGGTGGCAATATTGTCCAAGTAGGTTTGGTCCTTTAAGGAAAAGCAGCGCTCATCATATGCGTTGCTCGTGCTTTCTATCTGTCGTAATCTATGGCTTTTTATGATTTATATGTGAGGAGTCTTTTCTGATCACTCCATTCAGCAAAGTGGTGCAAATCTTGTGCACACGTGTGTGTGTGTGAGTGTCCTTGTTATGGACGTGAATTAGGCATTTGCTTATACATTTCTCTCCATTCCAAAGAATGCTCACCTGAATGACTTGTGGATGATGATGAATGTGGGGAACTTTAAACTGAAGGGCCCAAGAATAATATACAGTAAGTCTGTAGCAGCTAACAGAGATCTGCATAGAGAATGTAAAGGCAGTTTGTGGTCAGGCGACACCTTCAAATACAAACACCTACAGTGTATTAGTCACGTAGTCTGACGTTGCAGAGCATCAACAGGTGAAAAAATGATCCGGACTGATGTTGACTTTAAAAGATAAGACCATCTTTCTCATTATTAGTTTATATTTTTAAGATTATGCAAAGGCCTTTTTGTAGACCCATGAAAGTGTCAGCATTTGTAGCAGCACCTCAGGGCCCTGAAACACATCTGTGGTTATCACAGTTATCCTCTCTGGTTACAGAGTAATTCGGAAGTTGTTATATAGAAGAGTGTAGTTCAGACAAGAGACCGTGAGTTAACTATCTCCAGCATCATTACCTACAATAGTAGATCATTTACATCATTGTAAAACATGCAGCAGAGTCACAGTACCAAAGACTATGAACATGTCTTTGTATCTTTATTAATGTACCAAAGTAAACAGTGAAGTTTCTCAGTGTAGTTCCAACCATTTAACAGTTATTGTGTGATTGGCGGCTTGAAGAGGGGCGTTCAGCCACCGCCTGGGCTTACTGCTTATCCTGCCATGTTGGGGGTGTAGACTGAGTAATACTGTGGGAAAGCAAAGTGCCATTCACTGCTGCGAGGGGAGTTATTCATAGAGCTCCCCTCGGTTCCACACAGGGGGGCTATCACACATTGTCTTTTCAGAGCGAGCTTACTTATGAGCTGGGGCGAGGGCCAGAGAGGAGCTGAGGAAAGATGACAATGTTGAATGGTAATTTTTGTGGCCAGACATGCGGTTTTTGTTATGTTGTTTCGTCTTCTTTGATTTGAAAAAGAAACTTCCAAACAGTTTCATTAAATAATCGATATTTAATTCTGTGCTGCTCTCTGTTTGCAGTTTTTTTTAAGTGATGAATCAAGTCTTTTCATTTTCTAGTATAGCCTTTTCTTCCTCGACTGCCTTGTCTGTCTCGACTGAGGCGACATGACTGATTGGAAACATGGATATTATGTAAATCGTGTGGGAGACCACATTCCAAAGACACCAGTTTTGCAGAATGACTCTAGACATTTAAATAAAAGCAGTCAAAACAAATAACCTCTGATTTCAACTCGATGAACCTTGGAGAGAGAATAAAAGACGATCAGAACGAGTACTATACATGCTCTGTTTGTTGTGGAAATATTGGGCGGATTCATTGGTTGAGTGTTACGTCATATTCAGGCTCAACAGTCATAACACAAAGCTTTGTTTCTAGGCACCATTGATTGTTCAGCACTTTTGAAACATTGGTTGTGTTTGACTTTAGGTTCAGTCTCCGATCTCTCACCTGGAGCGAACATAGAGTTTGCATTAATCTCTTATTAAAGCTGTCTGCTCTGTAATTGTTTGAGGCCGAGCTTGTTTCTCAGAGCTGCCGATCCTCCACAGTTGGTCATGTCTGAACTGAGTCACGACAACCTCCACACTTCTCAGGCCGTCTGCGACAGTGTGAGTTTTGAGGACAGTTGTGCCAGGTGGGACCAGCTTGGAGAAGCTCTGTGAGTGGACTGGACACTGGCCCTGGCACAGGGCGCCATCCAACAGGAAGAAGAACAGATGGCACAAATGATGTATCACCAAACCTCTCTGCAGAGCCGGTTATTTATTCCTAATATGCCCCACTCACGTTCTTTTCTTCATCTCCCTCCAAATGTTATTAATGTATGTATCTCAAGTATTACAAACAGTGTTTCCGGCTGCAGCACACGCACACACACACATTCCACACATGCATTAATACAGCATAATATATACACACATCCTTGCATACCTGCCAAAAATCTGTTCTTTCTTGTATTCCTCTACTATACGTACGTCACTGCAGGATAAATATTTGGTTTCAGCCAGTGGAGTTGGATGGCTCAGGTGCTCTTTGATGTCAGTATCGAGATCAATTCAGTCGCAGGTTTTCTCTGTACACAACGCTCTCTTGACCTGAAATTCCTCAGCCTACGCTGGTAAACACTCCCACGGATCTCAAAACAAACTGTGACAAACACGTAGGTCAGAGCAGATTGTACAGCAAGTGACACTTGGGTCATTACCATGTAAATGCACCCATTGACCCCAATCTCGCTTAGTCTTACAGTAAACAGTGTAGGTATCATCGAGAGGAGAGACTCTAGTAGGGTGTGTGTGTGTGTGTGTGTGTGTGTGTGTGTGTGTGTGTGTGTGTAGGGGGAATCTTGGAATATAGGACAAGCATCTCTAATGTGACGTTTAATTTAGTTACACTGACAAGAGTGGATCTGATGAAGTGAAGCATCTCATAACCTCCAAGCTTCACTTTGCTTTTTGCTGTGACCACCAAAATAAGTTATTCTAAACCCAACAACAGCCAGATCAATATAGAGGCCATTATGATTTATGGTTTAAAAAACTGGTAATGATATGTCTGCCGTTAAAAGAATACAAGACAAAATTAATACAGATCCCTTAGATTTGTTTTGTCTTTAAATTGTGACCAAACTATTTACTCAGTGGGACATTTTACAGTGTAAAATCTTGTCAGGCCTCTCTAGTGGACAAACTATTTAATGGCGACACTGTGAATGACCTCAAAACTAGTTTTCAGCCGTCACATACCAATAACTGATAACCTGCAATACGATAATTTCAGCTGATGAATCATCTTGAATGATTTATTGAGCTGCCTCTTACCCAGACTGCTCCTTTGCATTGAGTTTAGCGTGTTGCTTGCATTGCAAGACAGGTTCCCAGAGACTGCATTTGAACCTCGCCATTGACAAATAAATGCAGCACTTCCCTCACAAGTCATTTCTCATAGATTCAAAAAATGTCTTTGTTTGGCTTATCCAGTGATTTCGAATAGCCAATAAACTTAATTAAATTAATGCAAACATACTGTAAAATCAGTACTTACTATAAAGCATTCTGGCTCAGTGATTCATATAATTGTACATAAAGGTTTAATACAACCAGAGACATGAAGGGGAGTGCCACATTATTGTCAACGGTGTAGCACAATCTCCACCGGTTGACTGATTTCTATTGTTGTGTGGTATGTGTTGCCCAACCCTACTTAAACATCACATTAAAGGTAATTCTAACTTCTTCAAGTTTAACTGATTGATAAGTATGTGAGTATGTGGAGTCACGCTGTTTTGTTTTATTAGCTATATTTGGTCATAGCTGGTTCCTGAGTGACGATGTATGTAATTAGTCCTGAGTGAGCATAAAGCTGCTTGTACTTTATCACAAACTGCTTGTTTCTCTGGCTCTGAATGTGTATTAGTAGGACAGAGTGCTGGATAGAACAGCAGTCCTCCTGTTTCTACTGGTTTAACACACACACACACACACACACACACAGGCACACACAGATACACACCTCTCACCCCCCTGAGGCAGTCGAGGAGTCCAACCTTGGCAATGCCCCAAGACATGAGGGGCAGCTGTGTTTCTCAGGCAAAGAGCTGGAGGAGCTCTCCTCGCCCTCCTCCCCATTTCCTGCCTGCGCTGCCTGCCTCTCCATTCCTGGTTTTCTGCCTCTGCACAAAGCAGGGCACACTTAGTGCTTTGAAGGGTTACTGGACCCCCCCCCTGCCCCCCTATGGAGCTAACCGCTTACTGTCTTCAGAGAGAAATTAAGAGATAAATAGAAAAAAAGAGAGAGAGAGCAGCATGAGAGATCCAGAATGCTCTTTCAGTTCAGACTGGGTGACACTTGTTAGGAGTTGCATAACAAGACATTTACTGGAATCAGGGAGCCGCAGGCCAAAGTCTGGTGCCACTGGTTAGTCAGCGGAACTGTGAGGCACTGTGTTAGAGATATGTGGGACGCTAGTCTCCTGTGTGTGTGTGTGTGTGTGTGTGTGTGTGTGCGTGCGTGTGCACATAACCTGGGCCTCATAATTAAAGCCCTGCTGCTGGCAGATGCACAGACACGATGGCAGACAGACAGACAGGCCGACACAGGGAACATTCCAGCACAGGCTTTTATATCTTTTTTATTGTGGTGTGATATTCTGACTTTCTTTTTCTCCCCAGCTGATTTTAATCCAGTATCTCCTTACAACTGCCCTCCTGCCCCCCCCCCCCCCCATTGCTTTTCATGCCACTAGGTGCTTTGATGTGCTGAATCACCATAGCTGGCACACCATGTTCAAAAGTAGCTGTGGGCATTGATGAACACTACCTGTTAGCAGGGGTTAAATTGGGATTTGGGGTTTGTTGTGGGGTCATGGTTGCCATGTGCATGTGCGTGTATGCTTAGACTACAAAATAAGATTGATAGCATTTGACAACTTGTAAATAAAACGTGAAAAAGTGAGGTAAACCTCTGTTCTGAACGCTAAATATTTTGGTTACTGACAGCAGTGTGCAAAACTACAGCTTTTTGTTTAAGTGCATTCTGTGGTGTAGCTTTGGCTGAATACTTGACGATTATTATTTACTAAGAGATGTGCATCCATATTGCTCAGACAGCAGTGGACATTTATATCATAACTCTGTATAATTTGGCCAAGATGAGACATATATATATATATGTATATAGAAAAGCCAAAGGACCAAGAACAGCTCCCTGAGGTACTCCACATTTCACCTCGGTAATAATATATGTACTATTGTAGGAAAGGAAACCCACTTTACAATGACTTGTTTAGGTGTTAGTATGGTATCAGAATGTGATGTTGATGAGTGACAAACATTGTCCTGTTAAAGGTGATGTAACTGCACCCATCCACACTGATCTGATTGAGCAACAGTGTGAAACTAGTAGCCCCACAGATTATTTCACAACCTCGTGTTGTCCTCCTGTCCTGCTCCACATTTGTTTACCTCTCAGTCCTGGCATTAGTACTCTCTGTTGTTGTCTGTCTCTCATTACCGCTACCAAGAAACATTTTAGTATATTAATCACTGGCTGAAATCAAAAGCAGGTCAGTGTGGCACCGCAGGGATATTGAATGGTGTTTATGTCTGTGTGTGGTACACGTGTCTTTATTTATGGATCCATTCTGTAGCTATGAGCTCACATCACTCCAACCTCAAACTAGTATTGACAATCGATTCCATGTGCCGGTGCTGTCTGGGTCATTGTTTCACAGTAAACCTTTAACAGCATGTCCTGAATGCTATGGAGGGATGCCAGTGGGCAACGTCAGAAGCACATACCACACAGAGGATCATGTCTGTGTCTGGTTGTCTGTCTGAGTTGAAGAGGCTTTGCTGCTTGTCGTTGTGTCTCAAAACAGTTTGAGACAGAGATTCTGTTGGGTCATTGCTCTGCTTGTCTGTATTTTAGACTTTTCTTCATTAAAATGTCACCAAAACATGCAAAACCGAGTAAACGTGGTGTAACGTGTAAATAAGTTTTATGTTAAAGGGGCAATAATTAAGATTTCTGTTGCTACGTCGAACAAACCACATTGTATCTGCAGGGGGTTGATGTTTTTTGATGTTCCAGATGCTCTGCCAAACTCCATTAGTCAAGGTTTATCCTGCTCCAATAAAAGATTTTAGACCGCTGAGAATAACATCCTTCAAATCCTTTCTTCGTACATTTTATGATTGTTAGAATGAGTTATCAGTGCTTGTCAAAGCAGAAAAAGGAAATTTGGTTTTATTATACAGCTGTTGAATTTGAATCTTTTCAAAATCCTCTATTGGAATGTTTTAGATTTAGATTTTAATAATATCTCACAGTTTTTCTAGTTCATTGCAAAAACAAATGCATGTATTTAACTTGGAGACAAATCTAAAGTGCAACTGGCAACAATAGTTCTCTAAAATAGATATTAAAAAAAGTTAAACATACCTAATTTGAGCATGATCTATTAGAAACTGTACATCTACTGAGCTGAGGAATAATGGCTAACTATATTATGTGATATTTTCAGCCTCAGTTAGTGACACAGCTGGCCCTCCAGCTTGTAACTTCACACTTACAGAGCCTTTATCTCACTGGAAAGGACCCAGGAAAATCCCTGTAAAGTGCCCCTTTCATTTAACGAATTCAAACAAATCATTTCAAATGTGTACACGGGTGTTTCCACCCACCTCAGACGCTGGCATCACACAAGCCTGCAGCACTCCTGCCAGAGTTCTGTCAGTTCTTTTTTTTTTTTTGGCTATTGACCAGAGGACAGATGATTCAATGTGTCCAGTAAGAGTGTAATGTGTAAGTGATATATAAAAAGATATGAGCAGAGTGTAAAGCCTCATTCAACAGGACTAAGCCCGCAAGTGCCCACGCAGGCTGTTTTACTCTGGAGTCGAAAAAATAGAGTTGACATCCAGCGCCGTGGTCAGGTAAACAGTCATTTAGGATGAGTCAGATTGTTTTGTTTTTCTCAGTGCGGGTTTGGTAGTAGCAGGTCGAGAGCACGTGATCGTCTGTTTTGGCAGTGGGTTTGCCCAGGCATGGCAGTTTGTTTCACAGAATATGCTGTTGCTCCGTCTGGCTTCACAACTTGTCATCAGTAAGAAAGATTTGGAAAATCTCCTGTGGGGTTAACAGGAAGACCTCAGCATTGTTTTACGGTGTGAGAAGAGGAACTTGTTTATGGATTTTGAATAATTTCACTGTCCAAATGAGAAGTGAAAGCCCTTGTTGCCTCTTCACACAGAAAAATGTGGTGTCCCATCAATTTCTCATAGCTTGTGTGTGTGTGTGTGTGTGTGTGTGTGTGTGTGTGTGTGTGTGTGTGTGTGTGTGTGTGCGTGTGTGTATGTCTGTGTAGAGCAACACTTGTACGGGACCGCTCACTGCTGAGGGCCCCAAACCACAGGCATTACCCAGACCCACATTGTTGTGCAATTCCCGCCCTAAAGCGATTATGCACGGTGCCTGTCAGACTGGCCCGGCATTATCACACAATCACACATGCATTCAGGCATGTGTGATTGTGTGTGTTCACATACATGAACGCTCAATGGAGCTCTGTAGCTGGCTGGCATGGGTGGAAATTTAAATGCGCACTTTAATCAGAAGTGCCGCAATGACGGCAGGTTCTTCGGCCTCTGATGTCACAGGAGCTAGTAATTTGTTTCAAGGTCAAAATGCGTAACAGTGTAAATGGACCTCCCTCATTGGTGTTGCAACATTGCAGCACTATCAGTCAGTTTTGTAAGGAGGCTCTTGACTGACGTAGTGTTTTTCTAAAGAAACACCTCACAGCGAGAGGAGGTTCCTATCATGGACTAAAACTGATTTTTTGTAACATGCGTGGGATGTGAGATGTTATATTTTATGATGTTTTATTGTAGTTTTTCTGATAGTATTCATGTATATCTGGAGTTCTATTAGATGTAAATGTTGGTGTAATGTTTTTGAGGGTAGTAGACATACCGAATGGTTTGAGGGTGGTCTCTTTAATTTCCAGTGTGGCTCCCCATTCAGGGCTCCTGTGTTGGATTCTAGGAAATGCGGCAGTGCCAGTCAGGCAGATTAGACATGTAACCACATGTGGACTCATTTTCTCTCAATGAATCATTCACTTCCTGATTAGAGTAACTGACGAGAGAGATACCAAAGAAAAGGGAATCTTGATCCGTTGACGACACTGGGTTTTGTGTCGTCACGTTAATAATCCGCAATCATTATTTTAATTGTTTAACGTCACTCATTTGGAATTTTATTCAGATTAATCATGTTTCACAAAAGGTGAGGAGTTTTAGAAAACATTGGAAAGCGGCCATATGAGCAAAATGAAACCTTTTATAGTTTTTAGTTCTTTGTCTTCTTCCGTGGTGCCATTTTACATCTGTGCATCATTATATCCCACATCTTCTATTCTATTCTTCTATTCTTCTATATTGGATCTTAACTACTGTTGTTGACTTTATACCATCTGTCTTTTGCAACTCATCATTTCTCTTTAACTTTTTAAAACACTATGCCCTCCCTTTAAGTGATTTATTTAAAATTGTAAGTGCTCCGTTGCAGCACTGTTATTACCATTATCTGTGTGGTATGTTGTATGTTTTCTATGTCAGTTGGCTGCAGTGATTCAATGGATTGTCTCTTTTCTTCTTTCACTTTTAAGAGATGCAAATTTTAGCCCATGGCTGACGGGAAGTGGGTGCTTTGAAAGCAGTACCACGGTACTGATGTCATCAGTAGAGGAAGCAACAATGAACGTGACGCTAGATTCTGTGGCTTCTTCCTCTTCCAGTATATCCTTCATGTCATTGTTGCATTCTTCCTCAAAGTTCCATGAAATTTATCAGTGTTGTTGCTGAATGACCTGTAAATTATCATTTCGAGGTCTCCAAATTGTCATATTGAGATATTGTGGTTCACACTGAGACATAAAGAGATAAATGAAACCGTGTGGACTTGAGTTAAATGGAGCCAAAGTAAATGGCAATGCTAGAGTGAGACTTGGCTTTACTAATGTGCAGCTCCTGTCCTGACCTGTATTGGTGCCAGCATGATAATGGCCTCTCTGACTGGGATGCCAAGTCCAGGTCTTGGTGCCCTCACAAAAATGTGAACTCTCACCACAGCTGAGAAGTTTTTTATTCAATATTCAGTAGAAGAAATATTGAATGTTGGGTGCATGTCATACATACGACGCCTCATGAGACTTTTGTTTAACATAGAAACACACTATATTGAATGTGTGTCATCTAATGGCACTGGTCTATAAGCAACAAGGTCAAATAACAAGGATGTTGGTGATAATTAAGAAAAAACAACTGCACACAGCCGAGCAATATATTTATTTTAAACAAACTGTGTTTATTATTTACTCATTTCTCTTTTTAAGATAACCATGAAAACGAATCAGTTTTTTTCAAGAACACTTGAATAAAGTGTTCCTATTGTGAATTCAGATATATTTATTTATATTTGGATATGTTGCTCCTATTTCATAATGAGCCCATAAACAAAGAAAATACTACTTTGTGATAAAAGCACTGTAACAGCACCAAAAAGGTTTCTTTTGTGTGTTTTTTTTCTTCTGAAAACATTTTCTTTTTATGTCCGAGCATGAGTCACTAATTTTAGAACTGGCACACAGGTAAGTGCATTACAGCCCGGCATATAGAGCTTGTCATGGACATTGTGAAAATCTAAGCAGACTTAAAAGCATCAGGAACTGGCAGCAAGAATATAAATCATTTTACGCTGTGAACAACAATATTTCAGCCAAGACACTTACCCACTTAGTCACCTACAATGAGAAAGAGAATTACTTACACAAAGAAAAGGAAGAAGTCTGTTTTAAAAGAAATCTCTCTTGGAAGTCATTTGTGACCTCAGACTCAGGCCATAATATTAATATCAGTCTCTCATTTGGTGATATTATTGACAATATGTTAACCTGCAGTCCTTGTTTAATTCTGTTTACATTTTGGTGTTCATCAGTAGGGATGATTTCTTGACTGGACATTGGTGTCAGACGATGGGCTATCAGCAAATAAGAAGGCATTCTCAGATGCCATTGGCCAAAGTGCTGCATTCATTTTGCACCAGCTAAATACAGAATATTAGAGAAATAATCACCTCCATTTTCCAGCAGTATCGGCCCAGAATTTCCCAGTTGGTGCATCTCGACTCAACAGGAATCGCTGTGGTGTTTTTAAGAGATGCTCTTTCTGGAAAACACGTCTCATGCATGTAGGCGGTCGTCGGCTGCTTCTATTTTCCTATTTTTGCTCATTACAAACATTGTTGGTATACGGAATACAGTATACAGTCGTGAAAAAATCATGACGACATTTTAGAAGTGCACATATTTATGTAAGTGCGCTACAGTGAGATAAAACAACACAAGTGTACCATTGAGAAATCCTCTCAACTTTGTAACCGAGTGGAGATTTATTGTTGGAATCAACATCCAGCCATAAAAACAGCTCGGGGATATCCCCGTGTTTGCCAGGTTGAACTGGGGTAACGAGCATATAAATATAACCCCCCTGCCCCCCCAAACACTCCCCCAACTCTCCCTCCTCTCGTGGTGGGTCAAGCCAATGGACGTAGACCGCCACACAGGCACCCAGCAGTGGTCCACACACTGCATCTTTATGCAGCTAGAGCAGGCAGCGGCCCAGCCCAGCCGCTCTGCTGATCAGAGGCGAAAAATATCCCCGCTCCACAGACACAGCTCTGTGCATTTACAGACTCACATTGTGTTGCACATAGCAACACATGCACATATTTTAGCATGGTAAGCTTAGCCAGCACAGCCCGGTCCCTGTCTGTACACATGAGCTGCGTGCTGCTTAAGTGTGAGTCAGGAAATCAGAGAGCACAAGAGAGAGCTCAGCATGTAAACACCAAGCTCTGACTGCTGGGAACATGCTGCTTGGACCTTATTTTAAAAGTACATGGAACAGCTATCATGAACACCATATAAGTTGTTTGGTCTTTGTAAATATGTAAAATGATAATATGATATGATCATATTATTACAGTGCAAAGATGTCGAAAGTCAATAAATGATATGCCACCTGTAGAAAAACATAAATTGATGACATTATGACATAAACGATATTTGATTTGTGGGTTTTTTTCAGCTTATCTGAACTGAAACTTCTCAAGAACAGCTCACCAAGAGAAACAAGCAGCAAACATGAATTGGGTATTATTTATTAGAAGTGACTTCACAGCTTACAACCTCCTGCGTCATTCTTTTCGACATTATTTGTCAAAGAATTGGCTGTATGTAGTCCACTTCCAACCTTAGCCAACAAACACAAACACAAATCCAGCCTGCTTTTCTCAATCAACAACCTGTTTGACTTGTTGATTCAAAGTTTGAATGTGCGACTGCTCACTCGACCGTTCAGACAACGTTTCTTTTAGAGCAATTTGTCCAGTTGTCAGACATGGCCAAACCAGAGGAAATGGCAGATGATTTATTATTCTCTTACTAACTTCTGTTTGTTTAGATCCATAATGAGGAAAATCATGTGGGGAACTAAGATGTACAGTAAGAGCTTTATCCGTGATTGTAATCCTGCTGGAAAAGCCTACCTGGACAAGGGCCCCCTCTTTCCTTTTTCCTCTTGTTTTGCCCAGTCAGACTTCAGAGTTTTGATTAGGAAGTAGCAGCTCTTGAACTCACTGTTTTCTTCAGCTAGTCTTTGCACCTACCAAGGCCTCATTCTACAGTGTTTTGCATAGAAACCAGAGGCATCAGTGGGATCAGTATCAGGACTGGCCAGCTCTTCCTGTGTGGATACAATGCAGCAGGAAGTTCGCTAATAGCCCCTCCACTCCGCCATTCGTCTCACACTATCATATGGCGATGAAAG
Organism: Argyrosomus regius; assembly: GCA_946959425.1. NCBI lineage: Eukaryota > Metazoa > Chordata > Actinopteri > Sciaenidae > Argyrosomus > Argyrosomus regius. The sequence goes on from OX336889.1 coordinate 8,072,098, forward strand.
ATCTTGGAGTGTCAGTGGCTTTGCTGCTTCTCACCGTATGCACAAAACCACTCACAGACTATTTATCATTTGTCTGCAGCGTCTGTGAGACCGATCAATCTTAAGCTTAACCATCATCATCATCCACTCAGGCTTCCAAGTTCAGCTGTGTGTGTGTGTGTGTGTTTTGGGGGGAGGGTGGTTGGTTGCACTCAGATTGCTTGCAGAGGATTGTGAAAAGCAGATCCTGCCAAGAGGCCGTCAGTAAATACATTTGCAGACAGATTTGCTTCTGCATGACTTGTGTTTTCTGCCTTTCCATCTGCGCTTTACGATGGTCATATAACTCAGCATCTGACAATGACCATTTTGAAGAGGTACTTTCCTGGAAGTCATAGACTGCTTCTTGGGCTCATAGAGCTCTAAAGTGAATTTAAGGAGCTCCACAAGGAGTACTCTGTGTCCAGGCCTCCTCTCTCCCTTCTTTTTGCCAAATTGAATTATTGGAAGTTGACGTCAGTGGGTGAGAAAGGGACCCTTTTTGCTGCAACACGAGTGTGCGATCAGCTGTGGCCTGTAGTGTCCATGCATGGTGTCCCAGAGGAGCAAGTGAAAAGGACAAGGGAGGAATAGAAAACCAGGAAGGGGCTGGGATGGAGGGGGAGGGCAGAGATGACCTATTTATGGATCAAACCATATCCTAGGGTCAGTTTCCATTTTTAATCTGACTTTAATCTGACTTTTTTCTTTAAAAACAGAAATTGTGGCAAAACAGATTTATTTTTATATCGCTGCTAACAGTGACACATTTATACTCTCCCGACTGGTCAAACCTGAGGCGCTATGCTGTGTGTGTGCTGTGTTGCTCGCTGCTACGCAACATTAATGACAACAATAATTTCCTTTGCTCTGGAGTATTTTAATGAAACTGAGGGTATAAATAAAAAAAGGCCCGAGGCTTTACATTTCCTGCGCCGTGCTTTTTATTTCCACCGCCTTTTATGATCGTTGCTGTATTGACTTTAGTAAATAGGTCAGTGATTATCACCGGTCAGTTCAATATTGCTGCTGATGATAACCTTTCAAACTGCAAACACATGAAGTCATCAGTCATCTATTCAGATTGCTTTGTGAATGTGGCAATGTGAAGGTGTATTGCTTTATTTTTTTACACGTGTGTGTGTGTGTGAGAGAGAGAGAGCATTCCTTGTGTGTAGCTGAGCATGCGGGAAGATCAGAAACGCCCAGTTTGTCCCACCTGACTTTAATTTACAATAAAACACTAAAACAATCACCTTGTAGTAAAGGTACCATACACCAGTTTAATAACCTAATATCACGCTCTGCAAATTAAGATGAAATTTTGGTGCAGACACTTCAGTCATTTGATTTTGTCTTTATAAACCATTGACGTCCGATAAATTACAACCCGCCTCTCCATTACATAAGCAATCAGAAATCCCCTCAAAATAAAGCAAAAAGCAAAAATCCCCCAAAAACCAATGAAATTAAATTTATGACGTCATTTGGTTTCTCAAGATTTAAAGTTTGAAATTAGTGCCACTATGTGTCAATCTACTTTAAATATTGTCTAAACATAAACATGCATTCGAGAACAAATGACACTCTAAAATTAGGATTTAAATCACAAACTCCCTGATAAAAGAACAAGCATTCACAGACACATTTCTCTCAGCACCAAAGAATAAAAATAACTATCGCCTCTTCCCTCTTGCTCATGTCTGCACAGCTCAGCAGGTGGTATCACTTTGATCAGCCTCTACCGCCAGTTAACCACAATGCAGCACCTTCACCGAAGCTGTGTTCATAATCTAATGGAATCGGTTGTAATCGGCCTCTGGATCACAGAATATACTAGGGGCATCAGACATGAAGGGGAAAAACCTGCCGTGAGTGTATCGTATGATGACTTTGTGATCCAAGTGGTAGTTCCCCGTCACTTATTGTCCCGCCATCTCACCTGGAGATGTGTGCGCAACCCCATGCATGTTGTTAAGCAGGCAAACCTGCTGAGCTAGTGTTAGGCTAATAACAGGTTTACACGTTCTCTGTCTTAACCACACTGCTCTAACTCAGCCAGACTCAGCACAAAGCTCCAGACATGACCAAGCTACAGCTTTAGGGCTACTTACTCTGGTGCTTAAAGATGGTGCGTTACATACTCTATAGGTCGTCCTCTTCGCAGCCGCAGACATTACGCAGAAAATAGCTAGTTACAGTGCAAGAGTACACCTACTGTTAAAGCTGAAACATGCGTAACAAAAGGTGAGAAAGCTTGTTCAGGACAGCACCGTTTTCTAATGAGCTCTGTGGAAATAGTGCAGGGAAACCACATTTTTTTCTCTATCATCGGTTCCATATCTCTGGTAAATGCATGCGAAACTGTTCAGAGAACTGCTGCCGTGTGAGTTCATACCTGCTGCACATTTTCAGTCAGTGAGGAGGGAGCATTGCTGCACTCTATACCCATAACTGTATGTGCTTTGCAGCTGAGGTTTCACTTGTGGCTTTACTTGATTCAAAGCGGCCCTGCAAGTAGGTGGTGTTGCACTCTTCTGGGGATTTTTTCATTACACGAGTTGACATTTGAGCAGCTCTTGAGAGCGTCAGCAACCTCGGCCAGAGTGCCAGCATATGTCTGTCTCCATTTTTGCAGGTACTTGGCTACTGTCTGCGAGAAGAAGTTAGAAGAGGAGAAGGTAGGAAGGAAAACAGAGGAGAGGAGATGACGTGAGAGGGAAGCAGAGGCTAGGCAAGGAAACAAGATGAAGGAAGCAGGTGAGGGGAGAAGTGAAAGAAGATGTGGAGAGGAGAGAATTAAAGCAGAAAAGAGGAGAGAGAAGATGAGAAATAAAGAGAAGGAGAGAAGGAAGGAGAGGAGAAGGAGAGTTGTACCAAACACTGTGGCCTTTCAGTAGTGCTGCCAGTGAGGGAGTTTAAACCAGCACAGTGTGTTCTTTACTGATCCATGCCCACTCTGTCACACACAACCCCTCTTTCTCTATTTCTTAAATAGCCTACACTCAAAACACATTCTCCTGCTCTCTCTCACACCACCCAGACGCCCATACTGCAGCCACTTGTTGAGTCATGACGTATCCACTCGTGTAATTCAGTTTCAGCAGTCACACGACAAAGTGAACATTACTTTCATTTAATAAATATAGTGTGACATCAGGGATTAGTGCCTGTTGCTAAACATAAACTCTCTGGCAGTAGGGGTGGAGGGGGTGTAGGAGGGGGTGAAAGCTAAATTTGCAGTGTCCACTTGGCTCAAGGCGCTGTGGCTTCACATTCCATGCCTTTTTCTTTGCCTCACGACCGCCGTGTTTCCTGTGAGGCAGGAAGTCAGCTCTGTTTCCTGTCACAGTCCTCTTTCATGTGGTCACTTCCTCGTGTTTTGCCAGCGCCGCTCTGTTCTGTTGACTCAGAGAACGGAGGTGGTGCTCCTCGCGGTGGGCTCAGGCAGAACAGAGAAAAGTCTTTTTTATTTTCTCTGGCTACGTGAACTAACCCTCAGAGATACTGTAATGTCAGGTTACGGCCTGTTTTCACAACAGATTATGATTACATTCCTCGGACAAAGAAAAAGAAACAAATAAAGATTTCATTGACATGAACTTAACATTTAATGTGTTGATATTATTTTAAGTGCAGACAATCTTTTTCCTGAAACTGTCTCCTCTCTCGCTTTTTTGTGGAACGAAACAAATACCTTTTGAGATGAGATCATATTTTTATACAACACGAGACAGGACCGTTTTCAAGCGACAGTAATCAGAGTTCAGTACCATGATATCTTTGAAAGTTTTGTAACCTTGCTGAGGAATGTTGATTGTGATGTCTGCCTGGGAATCCTGCCTTTACTGTTTCCTCAGAGATAGTAACACGTTGGCTCTGATTGAGATTGAACTTTGCACACAGTGATTAGCTGGAATGTTAAGATTCCTGTGTGCTACGGCCAGAGATAAATGAGTGTCACATACAGGGCCCAAAAGAAACTCGCTCTTAGTTTGTACAAAATTAAATATATATTAAAAGGAGATTAAGAAATGCAGCAAGACATGCATATATGCATGTCTGTGTGTGTATGGTGTGTTCATTTGCGTGTGTTTGTCACAAATCGCGTGTGTTTTCCAACCACGATATCGCCTGCTGCAGTGGAGTGAGCAACAAAGTCAAAACCATACTGCGCTGCTGTTTGTCGGACTGCCAATCCACTAAAAACATGAGCTGGCACACACACACACACACACACACTGGGAGACGATGCTTTTCCATTGGCCCCACCAGACACCCTCGGCCACACTCCCCACACGGCACTCCAAGTTCTGCCAAGTTCTGGTATTTCCCATCAGAGGTCTTTATGACCCCTCACTTGTACTCGCTCTCTTGCATCAAGACTTTTAAACTGGTTTTAAAATGTTATCCATCGTGCAGCGGACTGACTGTGACATTGAGCCAAAATAGACACCAGAATCTCCAAAGTTAGAGACTTTAGCTGTGAGTTTCTCCCTCCTGTCATCAGGATGATATAGGGCCGTAACAGGACATCCCGGCGTCTGCGCTCACATTGCAGTCATTCCTTGTTGCAGCACAGCTGAAATTACCAGCACTCTCAGCGGTCATGGGAAAGAGAGGCTCATGACCAGACTTTACTCCTCGCCTTTTGTCATAGCTACCGATGTGCAGGAGGAGGAAAAGGAGGAGAGGAGGGGGGAGAAAAGCATTTGCTAGGCTAATCAGCGAAGGGCTGTCACGTCTCTCAGATCATGCAAACTAGCCTGAGACTACTGGCTGAGGCAGTCATTTGATTCGGAGTTTCATTCATTTGTGAAGGGCCAGTGTTCAGGAGGGCCCCCATGTGCCCTAGAGCCTGAGGTCCTCCAGTGAGCAGAGGAAGGAGGTGGAAAACAAGAGGAGAAAAATGAGAGGCAGGAAAATGGAAAGAGGGTGGTTGTTGTTGAAATGGAGGGTAACAGTATTTGACACAGCAGATTAGTTAATTCATTGATCAGTTGAACAATTTGCACATAGAGGTCAGTTTGATACAGTTGTACAGTGTCTGTGGCTCTGGAGTGAGCTGATGATGATGTCATAGTGATGTCATTCAACTCTTAACAGAAACAAACTGGGGATTTGGAGTTTGAAAGATGTTCAACAGTCAGAGAGGGTCTAATGAAAGATGCTATTAGTTGCATTATGGGAATTGTAGGATCAAGTATTTTTTAAGAGTTTGACCCATTCCAGGGACTTAAAGTCAGGGTGCTTTGGCTTCTTCTGCTTCAGTTGTGACCTTCATCTTCCAATGCCTCCATATTTGTGGAAGTGCTGTTTCGTAATTTGTTAATTGTCTCTGTTTTACATCAAGTTTGAACTGTTGGACAAAACAAGCATTTTGAAGCCATCACCTTGGGCTATGGAAAATTATGATGAGCATTTTTCTGACATTTTATAGACTAAACAAATCATTTATCACTTAGTCGAGAAGCGAATCAATGAAAGTAATGAGGCAGGTTAGAGTGGGGCAAGATCTTAGAGTCAAGAATGAGAAAAGATGGTAGAGATGAGGAGAGCCAGAGGTGAAGGCAGAGCAGAGGGCAGACTGTGAACCAGATGTGAAGCAATGACTCACAGCAGGAACAGGCTTGATGACGTTAGCCACTATGCACGCTAAGCTCTGCATGTGTGTGTGTGTGTGCGCCGGGAGTTCCAGCCTTTCTTCCAAAACAACAAGTTTTACGCATGCACAGTATCGTCTGGCCAAGGCTCATTACTTCATGTTATGGCCCGGACACAAAACGATACAGTGCCAGAGTGTAAGTTCTCCTCTGAGGGTAAACGGTCACTTAAACAACACATTTGGGGTGATTTAGAGTTTGAAAATCATAACAGACTAAAAAAAAACACACAAGTATCTCAGTACAGTAGTCGTTCCAGTAAAATAGGAGAGAGAAAGTGTCTCCCTTTCTGTGGTTTACTTAACAGGCGTTTGCTCAATATTCTTGCTCTTGTTTGCCATGTTTTAACAATGCTTGACTAGCTTCCTGCTCAAAAATTAGTTTTTCCACTGGGGGTGTCACTAAGCAACGTTAGAGCACACTATTAATGTGTCTATAAGGAGGAAAGATTAGTCGGTTTCCTCCCTTTGATTCTGTGCTGGTTTAGACAAGACACGTAGTCAGGTGGAATGTGAGTGTTTTACAATGGGCCCCTCTGTTTTTGTGAAGGAAATAAAGGCCTACATGTACAGTATGTGTGAAGATAAGAGAGTCTGCAGTTTAATCCTTGCTCTGTCCTGGATGTATTGCTCATGGAGCAACCTTATTGTGGGTGTATGTTTGTGCACTTGTGTTTCTTTGAATTGAAAATGGCATTCAACTGTTGAGTGACCTTAAAATCTTCCCTCTGTAAGTCAGCTGTCAAGCCGACCACCTGTATGGATGGATTTGCACTTGTATGCTAAAGTAGATTTGTAATGTTTTGGGAAAAGGGCAAGCGCAAATCTCTCTGTTGTCTGCTCCTCACCCAACCTTTATCTCTCTTCCTCTGTGGCAGAACTCCATCAGGCACAACCTGTCGCTGCACAGCCGCTTTGTTCGCGTCCAGAATGAGGGGACAGGAAAGAGCTCGTGGTGGATGCTAAACCCAGAGGGTGGGAAGAGCGGCAAGTCCCCGCGGCGCAGGGCAGCCTCCATGGACAACAACAGCAAGTTGACCAAGAGCAGAGGAAGAGCAGCCAAGAAAAAGGTAAATAAAGAAAGAATCCATCTAATACTGTTATGCTCAGATAGAGCTGAGATTATATTTATCTTAATTGTCTATTTTTCAGATCAGGGGTGAATGGAACCAGATTTTTGATCATTTATTTGTTTTTGTAATTTATCACTCACTGAAAGAGCTGGCTGATTAACATAATGTATCATAATAAAGACATCATGAAGGATTTGGTAATATTCTTAGCCTCATTTTTTTTGGTGTTAATACCTTAATTGCAATTAACAAATATAATTACCTGGATGTATTCGCTTAGTAGAGGCGAAGGAAAGGTTTCTTTTTTCGTACCATCCAAACCTGTGTTTTACTGCCAATAGTCTCTGCCCAAAGCATATGTTACACCGACTGTCTCTGGCACATACAGTATGTCTACTGGTGCACTGAGAGTCTCCTTGTCTCCCCACAGCTGTCCCTGCAGGGCGGCCCTGACGGAGGCGCAGACAGCCCTGGCTCATACTCCAAGTGGCCTGGCAGCCCCAACTCCCACAGCAACGACGACTTTGATGCATGGAACAGCTTCAGGCCTCGGACAAGCTCCAACGCCAGCACTCTGAGTGGCCGCCTCTCACCCTTCATGCCTGAGGATGACCTCGGGGAGGCAGACGTGCATATGGGCTACCCAGGAGCCCCAGGGGCCAAGATGACAGCAACGCTGCCCAGTCTAACAGAGATGACGGGCTCGTTGGGACATAGCTCTGAGAACGTCATGGAAAACCTTCTGGACAACCTGAACTTGCTCTCGCCCAACAACTCTCAGGTTGGAGGAGGGGCGACGACCCCTGGCTCCTCCCAGTCCTCCCCTTCTCCTATGATGCAGCCAAGTCCTGGGTACCCAGCTTACAGCTCCCCCAGCATGGTCTCACAGCCTCAGCAGGAGTACCGCAAGTGTGGGTATGGTCAAGCAGGAATGAACACCCTGTCGTCCATTCCGCTGCAGACACTGCCAGAGAGTAAGCCCAGTTTTGGGCCCTCTATGGGCCAGTACCCTGCAGGGCTTCTGAAAGAGCTGCTGACGACAGATACAGACCAGCACGGAGAGCTCATGCCATCAGTGGACACTGTGGTGTCTCAGTCCAGCGGAAGCTGCATGCTGCCACCATACAGCAGCAGTCAGCATGCAGCCAAACTAATGGCAGGAGGGAACGGTCACCTGCATGGTCTCTCTCACACTCATCCCCACAATGTCCACAGCCAAGCTCCGGCCACGTCACCGGCTATGAATGGCCGCTTGCTCATGCCCATGAGCCACAGTGGGGGCAATGTGCGTTTGCCTACAGCCAAAAGCCCTATGCAGATGCCTTATGGCCTCTCCAGCCGCCTCAGCGGGGAAGGCATGTCCGGTGGATTCTGCCCTCCCAACATCAACGGATACGGTCGACCAGGCCTGCCACAGCCCTTACACCAAGAGAAGCTGCCCAGCGACCTAGACGACATGTCCATCGAGAAATTTGAGTTTGACATGGAGACAGTCCTCCATGACACTCTGATGGACGGGGACTCCCTGGACTTCAACTTTGAGCCAATGGTGACCCAACAAGGTTTCCCTCATGGAGTGAAGACCACCACACATAGCTGGGTGTCGGGGTAGAAACTGTAGTGTGAATTAAAAAATATGTTGATGTTGCTGTTTGGTAAAAGACAGAATCAGAACTCATTTGAGACAAAACATATATCTTAGGATCTTCAGTCCTCATCCCAATTTCTCCTACAGTTTCTGGATCATCAACATTTCTGTTTCCAAGATACTTTTCGGATCACACCAGGAGACTGAAATTGGTCGTGATCTGCTAAGAACACATCTCCATTAATGTCCCTGACGAGAAGAAATCACAATTCTTTTTTAAATATCAAATATTCTGTACAAACTAAGTGCCAAACATTTTGCCTTAACATAAGAGCCAAACTGAAACACACCTCTCTGGTTTACTTATCAAGGTTACAGATAGCAGCAGCACAATCTGTAGAAGTGCTCAGACTCATGCTGTTTACTGTGTTTCCACAATCAAAGTTTTTGTATGTACAGTGTAGTGATAATTGATTACCACTACGGAAGAATTATGAAGGTAATCTGGCTCATGGGTTTGTGGACTGGGTAAGTGAGAGACTTCTCAAGGGATCCTCGGGTGATGTTACATAATAACTCACTTTGTTATTGCCTGAATGTACATAATGTCATCATACGGTTTGTAAAATCAGGTCTCGTAGTGTATTTTCTAAGACTGTAAATAGTGTTTACAGAGCAGAAGCAAAAATCAAGGCAGCAGAAATGAGCTCATATGAGAGAAAACTGGATCCGATTCCTTTAAACACATGTCGCATGGACACGTCTGTGCTTGAGGATTCTTCTTAATCAGGCTGTAAAATGGTAATACACTTTAAGATTTCTTGTACATACGTTAAGAATGTATATTAAAATGATATAGTAGATGTTTACTAGATTTAGTATATATTTGAGACCTAAATTATTTGTGGTTGATATAGATTTATGCTGGTGCATAACCTGCACTCAGACATCAGAATTGTTCTGAGTCATTTGTCACTCTGAACCTTAATACCACAGGGGCCTATTTATTGTGCCTAACAAAGTAAATATCGACTACAGGCTTGAAGGGTTTTATATTTTAAATGTCTACGGTCCAGAAGATACTCAAATCCAGCAGTCTTGAAGAAAAGTACAGTGAATTTTTTTTATTTCCAGTTCTCTGATTTCACTTTTTTTTTTTAGAAGTCTAGAAGAAACAAGTGACAGTAGATTGTTATTATTAAGGTTTCCTGAACGCTTCGCAATGCTGTGAATGTTAAGAGGTCAAGGCAGGTTGGTGGATAAAAGATATTCTCAGCGCTACTGTTGTTTTCACCCCAAGGCTGAGTCCAAGACCTGCCAGAGATTGTGATTATAGAGACTGTGAGTAAGCAGCCTGTCCCATGTTGAGTTTCAGAACTTTTTGTTTGTTTCTTTCACTCAGACAGTTACTATGACTGATTAAATTTAGCACAGTATGATTCCTTTTTGTCCAAAAGAGCCCTTTGCTGCTGTCAATAGGATCAGCTTTACTATTTTTAATGAGACTCCACTTTTACTTTTACTACCCCTCCTACCTCTACCTATCTCTATGTCTTTTTAAGCATTTGATATAACATTAACACGTGACTTGATAACTCCAATCATCTTTTAAATAACAAGTCTGTTTTAATTTTTTTATTTTTTAAAGTTGCCCCTGAAAAGCGCCACTAAGTGTTAAGTATCATATCTAGCTTGTATATTTGCATCTCCTGACTTGCTTTTTTCACTTATTGCTGTACTAACAATGAGCTTGTCAGCCTGTCAGTGACTCGCAGAGTCACAAATAGTGTACAAGGTTTTTGCTACCTTTGTGAAGATGGTGTCTGTAAACATGACTGCTTCTCATGAAGTCAACTGATTCGGTGGCTTAGAGATAACAAAACTGAAAACTGCCTATTTGACATTAAAGTTGTGTGATTTTTCCAGACACCACATATGTTGGCGGTTGTCTGATTATGTGTTGTCAAGGGCTCTGAGTATGCAAGCTTTTATTTAAGTCATTCTACGATTCACCTCAGAGAGGAAAGTTCTTTAATTAGTTTCGGCGTTTGGTTGAAACAAAAACTTTCATACTTCAGACCAGTAATGGTACATAATCTGACACCGCTGACATAGATTTTAAGAAAGCCAGGGAGCGCAGGAGGTTTAACAATTCTTAACATTTCAAAAGGCCCTGCAGAGAAGCCGTTAAAGAAGCTGCTGTTTGGCTTTGGTGCCAGGTGTTGCCTTTTCTCACCCAAACATGCCATAGTGTACTATAGCCAAATTTGCCTTTGAAGTTACAGTGATATATTAGCATTTTTATCATGTGATATGTTCAGAATTATATATATATATTTGTGCCGGTCACTCAAGTCAGGATAAACTGTAATGAATCCATGTAGTCAGTGTCACAGGGTTCACTCTAAAAGTAAAAGAGCTGTACTAAGTAAATTATATCTCTACATTTTTAAATGATTGAATCTATGCATTGTATTCCTTAATTTTATGTTGCTATTGTTATATTTTCTTTTTCTTTGAACTTATGACAGAGATATTTTATTGTAACATAGCGCTGTGAGATATTATGGTGTTGTTGTTGTCAAAACTCTATGTTCCAGATAGTTATATGGGGAAAAAAATGAAGTTTATTTAGAAAATAGATGATGCAGTGATTAATATGCTAAGCTTTTGTAAACTGACAATGTCGTATTTCTTGTATTTAGCTACAGTTTTTAGAAAATAGCATCAAAAAAGCAAATTACTGAAAAAAGGTAAAGATATATTGCATTTTTAAAAATGAAAAACACAATATTTAGTCTGTCCTGCTCAAAATGCAGATTCTGGACCATTTTTTTGTAATTTTATGAGTAGAATGACATGGCACTTTTACTTACATTTTATAACAAAGTGCTCCTCGTAACAAGAGGAAGAGTTCCCATTAAATATTTTAAAATAAAAATCTGTTACATTTAACTTATATCCAGGAATAAATTGGACTTGTGCTGTGTGATTTGCAATCAATACAAATATGTAACTTGTTCAATATTAATGTATTAAGACCTGAATAAATGTACTTCTGTGTTAAAGATGTGTCAGATTTGTCATTCAAGTATAAGCATTATATTTCATGCACAAGTTAACATGAGCACCTTGGACTTTTGGTTTGGATTTAAGAGGTTACCGGTATTACACACTGAACATTGTACCCTAATACCAAACTGGTATTTGCTGGAGATGATTGTCTGAGGCTCTCTTGCCTCAGGGTCACATTTTCATCCCAGCTAATATGCCAACTGACATTTCCAGGTCAAACTGACTCACATAGTTACCTACAGTACTTGACGTAAGACATCAAGTAAAGTTGCACAGTGGCTATTAGCAAGCAGGATTTGATATAATGTAGCATTGGCTATGTGAATAATAGGAAAAATTAACAAGTCAGGAGCTTGATGAGGTCTAGTTAGTCATTATGAATTGTCAGCTATCAACTCATCAAAGTAAATGCAAAGTAAAATAAGTATATTCCTCTCTTTTGTCTTCTTTTCAAAGTCTATACTTAAAAGCTTCAAAGTACACATTGTCACAGGAGGATAAAGGATCCCAGAACAGGAGATTTAAGCCATGTGCAGAGCCTTGTTTTATAAAAGACTGAAAAATCTCTACTTGTGTGCTGCACTCCCAGTTCTGGCGTCTCATTTCTTCCCTATAATGATTCTTCCTGGCTTTTCCTTACAGCCACATTCCGCACCATGCACCCCCTACCACTGAACCCAGTCACCCCAGACAGCAAACTGCACAGCCTCTCTGGCCCCAGTGTCTTTGACTTTGAGTTGTAAGTAAAAGATAACCTTTACTAGACAAGCCACTGGGGACTAGTCTCATAAAAAGCCCTGGCTACGACATGTCCTTCAGAAGTTGCAATCTAGACTTGTTTCAAAGCTCAACTGATATTCTTACGTTCTTCGTTCCTACAGGTCTGGATCTTATACTGAAGAAAATTTCTATGAAATTAGTATCAGCAGGTACTGTCACATCCCAGAACCTAACCCACATACATAACAATCAGTTTAGCCAGTAGCATGTTAAGGAGAGTTTGGGCTCAAAAAGTGGCATGCTGTATGTTTCACCTCCCCCTGTGTCCAAAAAATGTTAGTGTTTGCGTTTCTTTACAGCTATGTGGGCCAAGGTTTTGGTGTCAGAGCGAAGTAGGAGGGAATAGGAGAGAGGGGCAGAGAGGACGCTTGTGAGCACATAGCTGAGGAATGTGGGTGTGGACTCCTGCCAAAGGCATATGCGATCCTTATGTTCCCCTGAGTGTGAGAAGGCAAATGCGGTTAGACGGTTGGGGCCATGTCAGGACACAGATGCAGTGTGAGGACGTAGTAATAAGTCATGGAGTTCATAGTCTTTGCTGCATTCGAGTTTTCACATTTCCCCTCCTGTTTCCAAGTATTTCCTTGAGCCCATATTTTGGATTGTTTGTTTGAAGTTAAAAAGAAAAAGTGAACCATTTTGATATAAGGGAGAGATTAAACCATTAAAAAAAAACAACAAGAAACTCCTTAAATCTGAATTCCTGTCATTCCCTTAGTGTGACAGTTGAGTCAATATTTGCAAACACAAGGCTCTCAATACTAGAATACTGTGGCCCATAGTCAAATCCACAGTCATCATCAAAGCCACTTCCTGGTACTTGTACATGAAAAATGTGCTTGTTTAAGCTTTCACACTTTAATAACATTCCTGAAAACAAGAAAAGCATAAATGAATGTCAGTGAGTCATATACAACTAAAGCAAACGTGTTTTGAGAGGGAAAAACTGTTAGAGTTAAATAAAAGTGATACTAATTTGCTTAAGCACTATTCTAATAAGGTACTGGTTCATCAAGACATCAAGAGTATTTAAAGAAAATCACAAAAACGACAAGGGGCATTTATGAGGGACGAATATGTTGCTGTAGTCATGCCAATCTTTGGTCGTTGAAAGAGAAATGTCAGCACACTCCTGTAAAAAAAAAAAAAAAAAAAAAAGACTGGATCTAAAAGCTCATCTAAACAGAATCAGTCACATTCTGGACCAAACCCAAAATGTCCTAGTTCAACAATACTTCCAGATTAGTCTATGATTTAATGTGATTTAAGACCTACAGAGCATTATTGTGCATAATATCTTTGAATCTGAATGCTATTGGGTTAGAAGAAAACATTTTTAAGGATTTGATTGTATAACAAAACCTATTTCAAAGACACTCGATAGAACTGCTTCTAAATGTAAATAGAAAAGCATAAAGTTGAATTATGAGACTTACTGTATCTACTGTACTTATCTTTTCCAGCTATCATACAAGCCCGAACACGCACAATTGTATGTGTGTGTGTGTCTGTGTGTGTGGGAGGGGGGTTGGTGGTGGCTGGAGGTGTGTCTCCAGGGCTCTGTGGGTGACACAAATAAGTCTCAGAGAGACTTTGGTCCCAAAAGACACCAAGCAATGGGGCCTGTAACTAGTGAAGTGCCGACGTGGATGACAGGACCCATGGGTGGTCACCAGCATCAGCTGAGACTGTCTGCTGCACACTGACAATTGACCCAGCAGAACTGAACATATTATGTTTATTTGTTTACATGTTTTTTGCTGTATACCTACTGTATATTCATGATATTTATATTGACAGCTTATTTTTCTTTTGCTAAAGGTCCTTTGAGCAGAAAAATCATAGCATTACAAAACAGCATTTTTGACTAATGTTATTAAAAACATCATATGCAGTGATATGCATTGCTGTGTGCCAGTGTATTTTTAAAATAAAACTGATTTAATTGGCATATGTTTGCATCATAACAGAGCATTTGCACAAATTGAAATGCGCAGTCCAAAATGACTGTCAACTCAAATTGTTGGAAGTGCTCCTTTGGTAAGTCCACATACCGTTCTGGTTGGCCCAAGAGTCCACCAAAGTGCCCCTTTGGTTGGTGCCCTTCTGACGGGCCAAAATGCCTCCCTGTTAAATCCGAGTGCCTGTGATTGGCCCAAGTGCCCCACTGGTTGGCCCAAGTGCTCTTCCAGCTCAAGTGCTGTTTTGGTTGCTCCAATTGCTCCTTTGGTAAGCCCAAGTGTAGCTTCAGTGACCCACTGGTTAACACTTCTGGCTGAACCAAGTAATCCTATACTAAGCCCATGTGCTTTGTATCTGTCCCAAGTGGGCACAGTTTTTCCACATGGTTCTCTGGTTAGCCTTCTTGTACCCCTTCTCAAGAAGTACCCTTCTTGTTGGCAGAAGTACCCCTCTGGTTGGCCCAAATCTTGCTTTGCCCCCCCCCCGGTTGGATCAGTTGCCCTTTAGATTGCTCCCAAGGTAAGCCCAAGCAACCCTTCAATTGGCACAAATGTCCCTCTGGTAAGTCCAAGTGCTTCTGTGTTTGGCTCATGTGCTGATCTGATGTGACCTTGGGGCCAAACAAACCATAAACCTAAACATAAGCCAGCCTCTGTGCATCATTGAAGTCCCACTTTTTTCTCCCTGTCTCATAGAAAGCCTTCACATGTCACTGATCAGATGATCAGTTGTGTTCCATTGCTCTATATCACATCATCCTGTACGAATGCAACTCCACTTTTGGGCCAACGAACGTCACCGTGAAACAACACACTTCAGGAGTGGGAAGACAGACAAAGACGGAAAGACGTAGAGAGACAGAGAGAGTAAAAGAGAAACAGATGTAGCTCAACTGTTGTGTAAGTTGAGAGGAGACAGCCGAGTCTGGGGGTGTGATTTGTGTCCTGACTTGACCTCTTCAGCAGCACTGATAAGACACCCAACAGGCATAACACACACACACACACACACACACACACATACTGATCCGATTCTTTCTCTCTCTCCCTCTCTCTTTTTATCTTTACTGTTTGTGACCATGCAGCTGACCATCACTGTTCCTCCCTTTGTAATTTATGCATCGCTGGAACCGATTAGCCCCATATGACTTTAGCTTCCAGGTTAGTTACATTCCACATCAATCTTTGCTCTTTGCAGCCTTTGTACTGTCATACTTTCACACTCAAAGAGCCCTCATTAACCACCTCTGACATTATTTTCATGTCTTTCATCGCAGCACTAGATATATATCCAAAAGAGCTCCATTTATGTCATGTGATGTAAGCAATCTAGGGAAATTGAGCTTGACAGAGCAGAGTCTGTGAGTGTTTTGTTGAAGACCAAAGTGTGCCAGAGCCACGAGTCCCAGACATCTCAAGTAGGGTTCATTAAGGGAGTTTTCTGTCACACTGTAAAGCCCTCTGATGCTTTGAGGAGAGGACTTAAGTGAAAATTTAGGGCATTTAAAACAGATTCAAACGTTCACTTCTGATGCTTCACAGATTGAACTTGACGGGCTGGTAATACCTTATGACTAACTCAGCAACGCACAGAAACAATAAGAGTCCTTTTTCCCAGTCCTACCACAGGCAAGGGTTACTACAGTCTGCCTTTGTGTTGCTCGGAGCTGTTACTACATGCAATGGGAGTCTATTTATGGGTGTTCGCTCAGCCTGGCTGGCCAATGGCTCGCTCACAGCCATATTCCATGATTTATATGAAAAATGCCCCTTTCCACCCAGCTTGGGTTTGTGGTTAGTTGCGACTGGCACGCGACTCATGGTATTTCCTCCAGAATGATAGTAAGAGAGTCACACACCGGCACTCTAAAGGGTAAACAACGTCTTCTTGAAAGGCACACAGGATGTAAACACTGAAGTTTCTATGGTAAAATTACAAAGAGGGAAAGAAGGAAAAGACAAAGTAAAACATCAACAGAAAGAAGAAAGAGAGAGTTAGGTGAGGC
The DNA here is from genome assembly GCA_946959425.1 of Argyrosomus regius. Classification (NCBI taxonomy): domain Eukaryota; kingdom Metazoa; phylum Chordata; class Actinopteri; family Sciaenidae; genus Argyrosomus; species Argyrosomus regius. Next base: position 8,088,261 of record OX336889.1, read on the forward strand.
TGGCTTTTTTGCATAGCAAACAAAGTGAAAAAGACAATAAAAGGAAAGAAAAATAGGATTAATTCAAATGGTAATAAACAAAGCACTTTACAGAGAGGCGGAGGCACTCATTTGCAAAGTATTTGTTAAATCTGCCTTACAGTTACTGCAGTGCTGTACTGTAGTTTAACATTTGCACATTATTCCTCTGATTCACTGAGGCAGGCATCTCTTTAACCACATATAGAAATAACCCTGATCCTTTACTTTCACCTTTTAAATTCACCTTTTCCCACCCAAGATCTACAGTATGTGGTCTGTCTTAAAAGAGTAACAGAGGAAAATCAAAAGCTTCATTTCTTACTGTATATATCAATCCAGCAATAAATTTACAGTCTCTCTAAACAGATCACAGCTGTATGCTTCAGCAGACGAGAATTTTAAAACAATAGAAGGCTATGACTGTACTTTGCTGGGTTGTGGCTCGTGGTACAGTACATTTTCTGGTTTTGGAACAATAGCACTCATTTGCATGTTTAAGTCCCAACTTAATACCCGTATAACCACAAAGATTATCTACTCTCTCTCTTGTGGATGGAGCTGCCCAAGGATGTTTTCATGACTGGCAACTATGAGTTGTGGTTCCCTGGTTTTCCATTGAGAGCTGTTCATCCTAACAAATGCTGAATTGGCCACTTTAGCCCCTGAAAATTTGACTTTTTGTGTGTGTGTTTGTGTCATTTTTATTTAGTTAAAGAACACACATGTTTGTATTCATTGCTGGTTGGCTTTACCTTGACATAAGTCAGTGTTACTCATCAATGGCAGGGAATGGGAAAAGGTATCCTGCTGCAGCAGTGGCTCATTCAGCCTGTGATGAAATTATTCATAAGTGTATTAGATTCTGTGTCCCCTCTACTCATGCGTGTCATAAGGTGTTTTACGCTTGTTTACGTTTTATACAGGAACATATCGGTTACCTGAGCCCCGGCCCAATAATCTGCAGGGTACGTGTAGGCGAGAACCAAGTATCAGCAGGACATTTGAAAACAACACCATCAACAACACTCTATGCGGCTGACAAACACTGATCGCTGATCCTAACAAAGCGGCATGTGTGTTTGGAAAAGTCTGGCACTGAGTTGCAGGTGGAGGCAGTCCGTCTCCATGTTCCAACCACAGGATTTGTCCCATCTCTGTTGCGGTCAAAGATTTGTCTTCTGATAACAGAGTCAACAACAACATCATTGTCTGTATTTTGGTTTGATGATGTCCCTCAGTACAGTCTATTTACTCTACAGCGTCCCTCTGAATTTACATATGAAGAATTTAGCTTATTGTTTTATCAATGTGTGTTTTTTTAAAGCTAATTTCCTCATTATAAAGCTGAGAAAAAAAATCAACAAATGATGCATCCAGTAGAGAACAAAGCAAAGGAAGTGGCAACCAAAACCCTTTTTTCAAATTTATAGCACAGATTTCTTTTCTTTTTTTTTTTTTTTTTTTTTTCCATCTTTACAGAAACCAAGTTTTTCTGTTTTGTCTGAGCTTTGTTGTGGTCTGGATTTTATTTCAAGTTATCAATTATTTACGCTCAAATGCTCAGTCTGTAACCGCCCCTCACTTCTTTCATCCTGGAATTTATTGTCTAAACTTTTATTTTTGAAGATTTTATATGCATACAGAGGCTGTAAAATTTGTTTATTTTTTGTCACAGACATAAACGCTGAAACAAAATGTTCTCAGTTATGTAAAAAAAAATGTCCAAAACAAAATGTTTTATTTACTCCAAATTATATGAACATATGCAGTTTAGAGTCATATTAAACCTGCCTAATTTTGATCATTGGTCTGTGTTTGACTTTCTTAAATAACACATCAGACTACTGTTATACTCTATATCACTTTTCTTATTGTGTTAATTGTCCAACCTCTTTTGCTGTTATAATAAAGGTATTACCACCACCTACTCTGCATTGTTGCTATGGTAATATCACATTGTTCTGTGCTTTTAAAGTAATTATTTCTATTTGACTAACATTAACCTGTGACTTGATCAAAATGGGCATTTCACTTAACTGTTGAAGGTTCAAAAGGATAATCAAATTAATCAAATTAATATCAGAGATTATAGCAGAACAAAGAAAAAAACACCTAAATCTGCGAGAGGTTGACTCTTTGAAATCATTAACTGTGAGCAAGACAATAAAATTCAGATTAAAAAGCCAAAGAACCATTTTGGAAATGGTCCAATCTCCTTTTGTTTTCAGTCTAGACTCAGGAATGACCCAGAGACCCCTGAGCAATAATCACACAGTGCAGCTCATGGGGGATTAAATGGTCCAGGATTGGATAAAGTCTTGATTCATTCTCAGTATAATGTTGTGTGTTGTGGTATCGAGTGGTAGCCTCCTTTAAAAAAGGGTCAAAAAATCCCGCTGATACTCTCCAAGTCCCTTTACTATTGCTCCAGATAATGTTATGGAGTTAGCACTCTGTGGCTGGCCAAATGTGTGTGTTATGAGCTACTCAGTTATTGACTTAGAGAGTTCAGGGAGGAGCTCATGTCAATAAACTGGCCTGCCCCATGCTGGCTGCACCATATGGAGAGGTCTGGTTGTAATTCGTGGGACAGGCCAGAGCATAGTGCCAGGGAATTAGAGAGGCGGGCGGCAGGAGACATTTTAATTTGTGCTGCCATGTGCAAAGGCATGCACCTCCAGCCTGGGTCGGTTCCTGTGATTAGGCCGGCCAGCGTATTCTTAGAAGAGGGGAGGAGCAGGAAAACATGGGGAAATGAAACAAGACCCAGGAAATGCTACTGATTATCTAACATGAACTGTCCATATATAATGATGTGACATCCTGACTTCATCAAAACAAAAATATCATCTGAAATTTGTCATCAGATTCAGACAGACAGACCTTCTGACTGACAGCAGATCTTACACATCTGATTCAAAGCCCCACTTATCAATATCTTTACATTACCAATGGATCAAATTACTGTGTGCCAACTTACAAGGGCTCATAGTGTCAAACCCAGAGAGAGCATCAGCCTACACTGCAATCCCCCTCAGCTCTACAGATCGTTTTAGTGTCTTTGAGCTCATTATTTGGCTTCTACATTAAATTACACTCTCATTAACCCTGACTTTGCAGCTGTAAAGCGATAACTTCATTCTTGTTTTTCTTGGAAAAGGTGACACCTTTGTAAACAAATGGTTATTACTTTGGGGTTTTACACCTTTCCACTCTGTGTACTGCAGGCCTAGGTCCAATGTACCACTTGTTGCCACTTCTGGACACAAAAAATCACTCTGCCTCTTACAGAAAAACATTTATCCTGGGAAAAATGCGTCCTATAAAAGGTGTTTAGAATATTATCATTATTATAAAGCAGAGAGCAATTAGAGGACATTTACATAAAATGGTTCAAAGTGTCACTAGAAAATTTGCTTTTGCAGTCTATTTTTTCCGCTACCAGTGAAAATAGTTCAGGATTTAATCATTTCAACCAGTTTGCTGTTTTAATGTTTTTTATTTCAGCATTTCTGTTATTTTACTTTTAAATAAGAAGCAGGTACGGGATAATTGCCATGTAAAAGCATCACATTAAGCGCCATGTCTCTGATTATCTCATCATGAAGAGTCAACTGGTGTAATTCTGAGGATAAATTTGGTCCTGTGGGACGTGCTGTAGTCTCTCCTGGCTCGGGCAGGGAGGGAGCACCTTCACTTCATCTCCACGGTGACAGATTCCCAGGAAAGGTGCAGAGCAGTACATTGGACTGACACAGAAGATGAAGAGCTTTGATCTAAAATGAAACATTCAAAAAACTTTTTCTACCAAAAGTTAAATAATAAAAAAAATTTGTTAACTTGCCTTCACTTAAAAAAGAACACAAATCCCTCCACAGATACTATTCTAATAAGCATCAGATAGGAAATTTGCCCCCAAATAGAGAAACTGTGCCATAAAAACACCTGATTATATAAAAGATAAATTAAGCTGAGTTGCACAGTGATGTTTGAAAGCCTTTACTTTGCTCTGAGCTGTGATTTATGTTCAGTAATCCTGTGTGGCAACCGAGAGCTGATTGAATTCACTAGAGGCTGGTCAGGTGTAGAGCTGTAAGCATTCCTCTGTTTCCTAGACAATGGGATTATGGGATATAGACATTGAGATATGTCCAAACCCGGGGCAACGTGTGTATAGGGAATGGCTTTGCTCTCATTAGTGAGTTGGGGAGAGGATGGCAATTACCACTCAGGGTCCCACAGGAAGACGGTAGCAACTCTAAAGGGACTTGTTAGGTGTGTGATACACTGTGTGTAAAGGTGACACCTTTACCTTATATGAGAGACTGCTGCATGGATCCCTTTCCGGGTAAAGACCACTGATCACTATAAGAAAACTAAGACCTTGAATTTATCATACTTTGAGCTCACAATTCAATTTCTCAGTGAACAACCCAGGGACCACAGATTCCTATGCGTTACATTTAATTTAAGGATTTCAAGACAACTTTTTGCAATGGATAACCATGAATTTGTTTCCTATCAAGAAATAATCTGATTGGATTTGCAGACAGCTGACGCACAAGATAATTAATCACAACAAAATAATCTGTGCTTTTTACTTTAAGTCAGATGACTACAGTCGCCAAACAAGGCCATGTAGAACGATGACAGCGACGTCCTGATGAAACTCAACTGAAGCCACGTTATAAAAGTTTACAGATGTTTGCATTCACATGAGGTGAAGACCTGGTATGACCTCACACATACAGTACATCTCAAAACACATTAGTGCAAGATGCGATGCGCTGTGATGGTGTGCATTTAGGTTGAGTGGTATATTAGTCATGGCATGCCTGTGTTAGGCATGTATAAATAGGACATTTTAACCCTTTATGGGGACAAAGCAGGGACACAACCATCGTGAGCGCTGTGTTTTTTTTTTTTCCTGCTATCTTCTACCCAAGCTTGTTGGATCCCTTTACTTTTTTACAACCTGGGTTTTATTTTCATAGCCTTGGCCATCATTCACAGCATTTATGACCTGATTTTATTAACTGGGTTAATTTGCGGCAATACAGGGACGTGGCAGAGTGCCAGATTATTAATGATGTTGCAACTGCTCTGTGGTTTAATGGTGACCTATGATACTTATCCTAACTGTGTGTGCATGATTTACAATGCAATACATAAACATAAAATTTCACTTTTGGTTTCACTTTCAAACAAATAGCATAAATGCCTGTTTTAAAGCCATATGTGTCGTACCACTCCTGCCCTATCAGTGATGTCACCACATCCTCAGAAATTAATGCAGATGCAGGTTGTTCATGAAAGGATTTCCCTTTTATGTTTTGCTCAGTCAACACACAGTTTGAAGGACACAAGAAAGCTATTATTGCATCGTGCATAATTGAGAGAACATTGTTTATTCTGAGCAACATTCAAATGAGTAGTTTCTGTTCAATTTAAAAGCACTACAGGAAATCTCTGAATCCAAGAAGCAACTGAAACATTTATTAATTGAAGATGATCTCCTACTGGCGCTTTAATAGGTACTAATTTCAAATTAGAAACTAAAAGAGTGCCTAGAAATGCATTATATAGATATATGAGCCAACAAAACTGCCTCTTTACAAAGTAGACACTGTATTAGTCACTATTAGACCCACTCATACAGTAGCGTTAGTGTGACACAGAATGAAAAATGTGTATGTGTGTTCGTGAGAGAGAGAGAGTGTGTATGTGAGTGTTGGGGGAGAGCCAGTTCAGTGTTGCTAATGACTGCCTTCCCATGAGCTTAATCAAAGATTTGGACATTTAATTGCTGTCAAGTCAGCGCTCACCACCTGCCACGTCTTGCCACACATGTGCTCACCCCCTCTCTGGGAGCATTTCCAGCTCCATCTATCATCCCTGGCTGAAGGCTGAGACAACACAGCCTGCTGGGCAACCTGCACTCAGCCGTCCAGCCGGGCCCAGCCAGGCCTGCACAGCATGGACCCAGAGAGAACCGTTCAGCGTGTCGGGAGGTCTGTCAGCACCTGGGTCTTACAGTGCCAAACCATTCCTCACATTATTAAAAACAGACTAGCCTAAAACTGACACTGAATAAAGCCAGCGAGATGTATGTTTTTGTTTTCTCCTCTCACAGAGGCATTCACACGGCCGTGCACAACCTGGCCGTGACATGAGATACATATCAAAGCATGAGGAGTTCTGTGAAACACCGCCAACCGTGCGCCTCTGTAGGCCTCACCCTTACTCTCACGCTAACCACTATCACCATGTGTGAGAATTGGTGGGCTGCTTTGTCCCTCAGCACAGCCCAGGATGGAATGTGGGCCTGATCTGTTATCAGTCTCAGCTTGTTTTCCCAGCTGATGCCTACAGGCTTGGTGTAACGCAGCCACACTCTCTCGCACGAGCTGTGTGAAGATCTGTCAGGGCTGTTCACTAATGCTTCTCACCTTTGGATTTGTGGATCTACTACAGTGGGCATGACAGACATTATTAGTCCCCTAAAGGGCCTGAGCCTCCCAGGGAGAACACAGTAATGCAGCATCAAGCGGATTTCGAAATACTGGGAAGAGTGTGCACTCTGCCAGGCAGGATCCAGTATGTGGGGCTGTTTCATGAGCTGTTGGTCTTAAGTGGTGATTTCATGAGCACCTCATAGGTTGATGTAATATCATGCACATGTAACTCCAGCAAAAAGAAACTTTATAGGTTGTATCTAATGGCTTTGTTAAGAGTTTTTTAATATGTGCATATATCTGCATAATAGATCATTAAAAAGGAGAACTTATGGCCGGTTTTGAAGAATCCCCTTGGCTCATGTGAATCTTGTCATTACTTGATTTATGTCTTTAGCTGCTGTTTTTAATTCCAAAGGACAGTCTGACCACTTATCATTTGAAAATTAGCTCAGCAGCACTCAGACCAAAATCCATTTATCCAACTTCATAACACTTACAACTGCAGACTTGATGGATTCTTAAAAAGTGAGAAACTCATGACCCGTTTTTCATTTATTCAGCCGTCCGGTCTGCGTTTATAAATGTTAGTAAGTCATTCATCAAAGGACATAGATATTAGTCTTATTAGGGATATGACTTTATAATCAGCAATGAAGACATGTGACACATTATAAATTGTGGCTTATTAAAATGTTTTATTTTGTAAATTTGTGAGATTTTTTACCCAATATACCTGTATGTTTTAAACCACATGGAGGCAGTCTAAGCATCTACGTTTTTTGATGACCAAATTATCAAAACTTTACATCTGTTTTAACCCCATTTTTCCACTCACATAAAATGTTAAATGAACATTTAGAGTATTTGTACGACAAAAACAGGAATCATAAAAGCAGTAGAATTTGCCTCTGGTAACAGATGTCAGACCAATTTCACACATAACCAGTCTTTCACAGAGGATCACACATAATCTTGGTGGCTCAGGTGCTACAGTTAATCTAATGTGTAAAAGTTTGCTAATTATCCCATACACGGCTCCAGGCTAGACAGAAGAAAACAGGCCTGACCTGTACAGTGGGAGTCAGTTTGAGTGTAAGCTGGCAAGTCAGGACAAGGCCTATCTGTAGACTGATATCTCCTGAGGCCAAAGTGCTGCATGCAAGGTGTGATCCAGACCTGCTCCCATGGGTGCCTGAGCCAGGGAGCAGGTGGAAGGCTACAGCTGCCTGTTCGACTCCCTGAGCTCATCAGTGGCCTGTTTCACCGTCTAGAGGAAAGGGGGAAAGTTGACTTGCCTCCATAGTAGGCCATCAAACAGATTCTTATTTACTTCACAGATCTGATGCTAAATATAAATTATTCTGTCTGATAGATGAAAGTTAAGATTGTCTACTAATATTGGCCACCTTTAAATCTCGCTCTTCAGGTTCCTAATTTCAAATCTGAGCTTGCCAACCAATCACCACAGCAACAAAGATTGTAACGACTGTACCTGCAACTCTACCGAGGCTTTAAACTCTTACTCTTGTGTCATTGATTGCCAGTTTAATGTCTGTTTATGCTTGTAGCTTTCTGTCTAACTCTTGTCACGTGTATCGAAAATGACATCAAATGAGAAGATGAAAAGTTCACAGCAGCACAAATTCTTGTGTCGACAGATTCATCGATTCTGAAATGCAGTGAGGAAAATATTCTCTGCTTTTGAGTTGCGTCCTGACGAATGCTGAATCCAGTCTTTTAGTCACATTTAACTGGATCCACGTGCATCCACTGATACAGCAAATGCAACCGCTTTTGGTGATTTGTATGGCTGCATTACATACCTATTATTCATTCTTATTGCATAACGCAGCATATTCCGCTCCTGTTTCACTTGACTCAGTGTTTCTTCATATTTGAGCTGTAAGCTGGAGAAAACCAAACCAGACAACCCAGTCTGAGGACAGCACCAGTACAAAAGAGTCTCGACCATATGGCCGCTCTTCAGGGAATAGAAACTAGATAGAGTTCACGATCTCTCTCATATCGTGACAGCAGATGCAATCCGAGTTGTCTGTTTCGCTGACTCACATGTTTGGGCCACCCACGTATGAGAGTGCCAAGCTAAAATCACACACTGTTTCCACGACAACCATAATTTATACCTTCAAAACAACTTTTTCTTTCATCTCACACAAAGAAATGTAATTAGAAGCTAGCTTCTGGACTCACAATGTCATAAATACTGCATTTTTGCAAAGTTTGAATAAAACAAAGAGATCATGTTGCTTTCTTGGGAAGGAGTAGACTTTGCATCACAGGTAAACTAAGCTCCAATGAAAACAAAGGCTGTGAGACAAACGCTCTGAAAACAGAACCTGTTGATAACTTGCTGCATTGCTTTTATGGATGTGGAATCCAGACAATGGCAAAAACAGCACAAATCACATTAATCACACAGCAAGACAAGTGGAAAAGTGTTTTGTGAAAGCCCGATCCTCCATTCTTGAATTTTATCTAACTTCCTACGGTGATTTCCTATTTCAGGTCAAACACAGCTTCCTACTTCTTGGTCAATCTGGAGTGTTTCATATACTGCAGCCAAGATATCACTTAAGAGAAAGTCAAGACCTTTCGGTGTATGAATGGGAGGAAATGGCTGGAGAGTTTACCCACCATGCCAGTCATTCAATAATAACCACCCTCTCGACCCCCGTTGCTTCTGTGTTAAATACCAAAGCTTGTTTTCTCTGCATGGATTTGATTTGCTTCCATGATTTTAAACTGACCATTTAAAAAACACTCTGTGGAAAGTTTTCAGATCTCTCTCTCTCTCTCTCTCTCTCTCTCTCTCTCTCTGTGTCTCTCTTCCCCCCTCCTCTTCAGTGAAAACAGGGCCTGATCTGGCCCGGGCTCCAGCCCCCGGCTTGTTGGGACAGCTGCTCAGATGATCTGGGCTCTCCACAGGTTCCATGATTCATTTTCTGAGTCAACACCACGAACTTGAGCTTCAACCTCAACGCAGTTCTGATTCACGCACAGATTTGTAAATCTGAATGATTGCTCAATTTGAAGTGTACAAAGCAAATATGTGTGTATCACACATGGCGGCTGTGTTTCTTCTGTCATCTTTTCAGAACAAGAATACGGCACAGCTTCGATAAGGGAAAAAAACAAGCTTTCTCTCCTTTTCTTATACAACCGGTCCACAAGGCTTTTTTTTTTTTTTTTGCTCTTTGTTTGCTGTCATGAGATTTGAGTTTTTGAAATTATTTTGAGATGATGAGGGATTTTCTACAGTGTTTGGTGGATAATTGTTACTGCTCCTTTCTTGTGACAAGAGAAGATCAGCTGAATCAGTGCTACAGCTGACAGTCATGCATGTGAGTTCTATTACCTAGAAACTGGCAATTTGTGCCATTACTGCTGACATATGAGAGGAAGACAAAAGTGCCGTTGTTATATTTATGCACTGAAAAAGTCTTTTTCCTTTTTTTTTTTTTGTTGATTTAGATCATGGGTGGCACCATAATTTCTCTGGCTTATCTGTGTCTTTGCTTGATTTTACTTACTTAAAATATAAATTAGCTACTCAGGACTTCTTTATGACTTCAGGATATTTCACTTGTACATTTTCTTTTTACCACAAATTTAGAAGAATCTACAATGACAGCTCCCTCAACAGGTTGATAAACCACTAAGTGAACATCACAACACAAGTGAAAAGATGTGATTCACATTCATGAGTCTCACATTTTGTGTACTGTATAATAATTCAAACTAATGTTCTGTTTCTAAACACATATTTTGTGCTTAGAGCTTCACTACTCACACAGTACTCGTGAATTCTACGAAACGTTATGCAGTACTGTCACAATGTGATCATGCTCTACTTACGCTCCAACTTTTTCTTCAAACTCCACTGACACAGGGACTAAAATACAATTTTAAAGCATTTTAAAGCTTTTAGCAGCATCATCTTCCTCATTCAGACCTCTCACTCCCATCGCACTGCTAAACAACATGGCTACTTTATCCAAATATCACACAACTCATCTGGCACTTGATTAACAGTGATACATTTGAACATATTTCTGCTATTCACAACACATTTTTTCACATATTACTCATTCAGTAAATACAAAGAATGTACGTAATGACTTGGAAGAATGCATTCTGTAGTGTGAGAAAGCACACTCCTTTTTTCTTTCTTTCTTTTTTTTTTTTTTTTCACTGAGACGGGGCATTACCAGAAAATCTCCCAGTCACACCCATGTGAGGAGGGAACTGGCGAAGGTTTCAGTGTGGCTGATCTGGATCACTCTGGTTCTGCTCCTCACCCTGGACTGAATTAGCAGCCCGTCTTTCAGCCAGTACCTCCCTTACCAGTCTGGCGTGGAGAGTGTGTGGGCCGGGACGGATTAATGATGTCAGGCCAGCAGTTTTGTCACAGCCACTCCCAGTCTGCGTATAAAGCCACTAATCACCAATCTACCTTCTGCAGACTGCTCCGAGTTCCCGACTCATGCTAAATATTATTGTTGTGAGTTGTAGGTCTAGTGACTCATACTTTCCATTGACATCTTACTCATTCAGCCGCTACAATGGGAAGGAGTGGCTTTCTGCTGCCACATTGGTACACACATTCCCACACACTTCTCTATACAACCATATTCAACTGTACTTTGTGCTCCACAAAAGGTCAGTTGAGTCCCTTTGAAAACTCTTTGAGTGACTCATAAAGTCACATGTTCAAAATAAAAGTCAGCTAGCTAATTAGAAAATGATAATCCTGTTGTGTCAGGTTTGATCACATTCATAGCTGCGATGTTTTGTGACGTTGGTCGCTTGTGGCAATCTGTCAGTTGAAAGTTGTAAATGGGAGTAGCCGCAGATGGACGCAGACCTAAAGAACTAGGGAGGGATGCATCACCTCACGCCTTCTGTTAAAAGTTGCACTTGAGCAGCGCGCAGCAAACCAGAGCTACAGCTGACGGCCAGTTGACTGCCAACACACATGTACGTTCTGTGATGCGTGGTGCATGAGAGGAATTAACTAATCTGTATGTGTCCTTCAAGTAAAACATTACAGAGATGAACAAAACAAACCAGAGATGGCAGCTTGAGTCATTGTGACTTGGACTTGAGTCACTGATTCGATGACTTGTAATTTGACTTGATAGAAAATTAGTGACTTATGACTCATGTTGGACTTGGAAGTTACTTTACAAGTGTCTATGTAACCTGTGTGAGCACACACTGGGAATGACATTGTCATGATTGGAGGACTGCCTTGTCGTTCAAGCTATGGACGAGATCAGATCATAATCATCATGTGACAGTCTAAATTCAATTAATTGTCATTAATTTTTGAGGTTTTTAGGTTTCATAAACTGGCCAATAATATAATTATTTGACAAGTACTAATAACTTATATTTTCTCTTATTAAAGACTGGATACTGACTTGCCTCAGAATTGGACCAAATGACTTGAGTCACATGTTTCAAAGAAACTAGCAAACCACAGTTACATCACAGTGAAACAGTCTTGCCATGTGCTCAGAATAAAAATCCATCTGTTAAATTGTTAATGCATCTGGCAACTAAGTTTTGCTCTGCGACGGCGTTGTCAGCCCACAGTCTTTTGCTTGTGGAAAAAAAAACTAAGGTGAAGGCGTCACATGGAGAAACTGAACACAAACGCCAGCTGTCTCCAAAGTCAATTCAAAACGCTTTATCTGCTGAATGGCCGCTGATGAGGACTGACTGAAGCCAATCGCACAGATCACACAGTAAACACGACAGTTGACCACACATGGCCCAACGGCACCCAATGGATTGGTGTGTCGGGGCCCTGAAAGGTGTGAAAGTGAAACCCAGAAAATCTCAGCACGGTGAGCTTGAGTCAGAAGTGTCATTTAATGTTATGACACCTCCTTTAAGCTGCTGCGATTTTTCTTGCTCTGCTGTTCAGAGAAACTTCTTCTTAATGCTCTTGTGTTCGTCTGTTGCTGTGATTCTCTGTCACTAGCAAAGCTTTCTTGGTGTGTGTGTGTGTGTGTGTGCGTGTGTTTGAGTGCACACTATGGGGAGTCAGCATACAGGCCCACTTCACGTGGTTCGGAAGGTGAAGGGCTATTAGGGGAAAGGTGAGTATGGGACTGCTGCTCTGGGTTACTCAGTAACTGGGGCTCTCTCCTTCCCCTCTCAGGCCTCTAGTGCTGTTCCTGTGCAACCACCCACCACACACTCACAAACACACACATACACACAAACACATTTTGTAGCCCTATCTCTCTCGTCCTTCCTTGGGTTCTTTCTCTTTAAGAAGAAATAATGAAGCAATACTCTAGTTCTCATATTTGTTTCCTCATCTGGAAGACTTTTTTTTTATAGATATCCAAAACATGACCTTGTCTACAAGGGTCAGCAAAGGTGCAGAATAATATCATCCCAATAAATCAACACTAAATAACACAAATAAATGACCAAAACTAAGTTTTACACAGCGTGCCAAAAGGTGAGATTTGATAAAATATCTGAGAATGCTGCAGGGGAAAAAAAATGCAAATAATAGCTCAGAATTAGGCAAAGACTGAAGTGAAAGAAAAACACACACATACACTTCCACGATAACCACAATGATCAGCCAGACAAAAAGATCAAACTTTGGCATGAAGAACCTGAAGCTGCTGTACTTTTTCATGACAGAAAACAAAGGTTTTATGGGAAATGTGGTACTATACTATACTAAATCAGAAATACTATATATTTTTATTTTCAGGACAGTTCAGGGCTCCCAGAAATGTCATTATTGAGTGTGTGAATGCTACTTGTTCTAGTGAGCTCCAAAAATGATTTTGAAGCAGTTTGCCTTCAGCAGAGTGAAAGGGTTAATTCTAAGAAACACTTTAATAAATCAAAACAACTCACGGATCTCATCGGTTTACCAAAAGTTTACAAAGTTTGTGTAATTGATGTGAAGGTTGAGATACGGATGCTTTAAAGGATCAGTGTGTAGGATTTAGTGGCACGTAGCGGTGTAGTTACATATTGCAACCCTCTCATTTCTCGAGAAACTACAGTGGGTCGAGAAACACTAAAGGTTCTATCTAGAGCCAGTGTTTAGTTTGTCCGTTCTAGGCTACTGTAGAAACATGGCAGTTCAACCTGGTGGACACCGTGGAAGAGGACCCCTGGTTTCTGTAGATATTAAAGTCTCATTTTAATGAAAACATATTTATGTATATTCTATAAATAGAGCCCTTTTAGTCTTACACACTTGACCTTTAAACTAACGCCGCAGTGATGGAGTACATCACCAGTGCGGATGTTGCCACCTTTTACTGGATCACAGCCTCCCACCGTTGCATCACCCTTCCAGCCACTCTGGCATCAAAACACAGCCGTGTGTAATGCAGCTATAGCTTGTGCTCACATCTGCTTTTGTTTACCGTCCCTGAGCAGGGACACATGAAAGTAGGGTGACCGGGTCGGTGGCCGTGACCCCAGCGACAAGAACAACCCCGGTCCATATAATTGCCGCCTTTCTTCCTCTCCTACAGACACACACACACACACACACACACACACACACACACACACACACACACACAAACACACAACTTGGCCCTGTTCTTTTGCCTCAGGATGGGAGTCACGGGACTATGCTTTGAAGAAGCGCACAGCAGAGCCACATTCGGACCAATGAGAGCACAGACAGTGCTCTCTGTGTGAGTAATGATTGACAGCATGTTGGATTACTCAGAGGCATTAGTCATGGTGAATTTGTTACATGTTCTTGTTCTCTATTCTGGTAGTGTGAATAGATCTGTCGGTCTCTCAGGTTCATGGTCTTGGTTGTGGTGCTGGTGCCAAACCGGTGATTTTTAAAAGGTTTGGCAAAAAAAAAGTTGAAAATATTCATGAATGATTGTGGTAAAACAATCTACAAGTGAAGTAAATACACTAGCTTCCAATAAAGCTTTATCTTATTTAAAAACATCTCTCTTTTGTGATGCCCACTACTTTCCAAAAGAGATCATGTTCATGCAGAAAAACAAACGGTAAGAGATTTTTCACGGGTGACTAAGATCCAACAACAACATGGGACAAATCTGGTCATTAAAGAAACAATTCGGAAATCACTGAATGTGCTTGTGTTTGGCTCTGGACTCTGTACAAAGTGTTCATACCAGCAAAAGCAAACATGTTTCTGCTGGGAGGAAAGGCTTACACAATGAAGTATCACAGCCACATGCAATACTGTAGAAGGATTCTGGGGCACCATCGGGGGGTCCAACCTTTTCCAACAGAGCGAGGGCAAGGCAGCTCCATCATTGGCTAATATTTGGCCGGAGAGAACCAGTCATCTCTGCGCTTTCCCCTCATCCCACAACTAACCAAACACTGTGCTGTTAGCGTCTCTGATATGCTTTGTTTATCAGGCCACCTGGACATGCATCTGGTCAGCCAGGGAGTATGCCTGTCAATAGCAGTGCCAGATGGACGTGCATTAATAACCGTGTCTTATGTGTCAAAATCATGAGCTGCAATCGCTGACTTTTAAGGCGCTTTTAAAGTTCCTGAAGGCCTGTGCACTGGAAGAGATGCTGATTAGGGTGATGGGAACAGCAGAGAATCAGAAAAGAAAATTAATTACTGTGCACTCGTGTTTCAGGTCAGTACTTCAGTGTCCCCCTTCCTGTGCTAACAGACCAATTACACAATAGGCTCTCAAGAGAGAGAGAGAGAGAGAGAGAGAGAGAGAGAGTGAGAGAGAGTGAGAGAGAGTGAGAGAGAGAGAGAGAGAGAGGTTTGGCATGAGGTAACGCTTCCACATAATAAAAGCGATGTGGAGAAATAATTATGAGTAGTATTGATACGAGGCAGGAATTATTTGAACTCCATAATGAGATGGATGACCATGTCCTGTAATTGAAGCAGCTAGTGCACAATGCATTGAGAGCATGTTACATAACCAATGTCTTTATTCCAATGGACGTATGTTAGAGGTGAGTGGGGTGAGTGGCTCAATTCAAAACAAGAATTTGGCCGAGGTGATGAAATCCAGCGTTCTCCGAGTATTGACTAAGGCCATGTTACACGTTTTGAGCGATAAATTAGATTTCTGAGGATAAAGACAACTCCTCCTCCTGCTGAAAGTTTGTGCTCAATGTTTAACAAGGGGGCAGGGCGTGATGCAACTGTCCATGATCTGCGAGTACAGCACAGTTTGTGAAATGAAGAGAGCTAATCAAAACAGATAAGATGTTAACACTGTACACCTTATTATGGTGTTCTTACTTTGTGGTTTAGAGGCACAAAGTCCATTATTTCGTTACTGATTTCTTAACGACTTCCTATCGGACACAACGTTATCTGTGTGGAAGATTAGAGCAGGAAAGCAGAAGGCATTTTGGTGTCACTGAAGAAACATATCAGCAGTGATAGTTTTTTTTCTAAGCTCAGCGTGTACCAAAAGACGCTTTGTATTGACTTATTCACTCTTTATTTTGGAAAAACATTGGTTATCCTCGAGCATAACTAGTCTGTAAGATGAGAAATGTGAGATGAGTGAAAAGAGAGGGGGAAGAGGCAGTATCGTTAAAATTTAGTACAATAGAGATGCAGTTATTATTTAACATAAATGTTAGAAAACTATCTTGTCATAAACAGGTTTAAAGATGTATGCAGACGATACTGTTATATTTGTATCTGAAAAGACACACAACACAGCACTTAGTCTATTATTGGGAAAAATCAAACAGGTTTCCTGGTTGTATGTCTGATAACATTTTTATTTATTTATTTAAATTTAGGTACTTTTTATTTTAGATACATTTAGACTTATTAGCAAATAGTACTTTAGTATAGTACTAGCGAATAATTTGGGATTGCACACTAGTAAGATGTCACCATTTTCAAGCTAGTTTTGATAACTTCATATTAATTAACATAGTCTCTGTATTCAGGTTAGGTGACTTGGTGAAGCCTTTCAGTGTTTCTGGTTCAGTTGCTCAGGTTGAACCTATGAGGAAAATTTGTTTTTGTTGTTACACTCCTCTGGACAAATCAGTCAAGATTATGAAGCTTCTTCCCCACATAATGTAAAATATATTATTTCTACATGTACTCTGATTATATCTATGATACTGTTCTCTTTTATAGATGCCTACTT
The DNA here is from genome assembly GCA_946959425.1 of Argyrosomus regius. Classification (NCBI taxonomy): domain Eukaryota; kingdom Metazoa; phylum Chordata; class Actinopteri; family Sciaenidae; genus Argyrosomus; species Argyrosomus regius. Next base: position 8,104,899 of record OX336889.1, read on the forward strand.
AAGGACAAACAAATTGTCTTTGGTTATAAACGATGCCATTAGTCTATTCAGTTTATAGTGAAGCTTCACTCTGTCCATTAAAATGCCATTTTAGTCTGTACAGACTAAGACTGTATACAGTACAATGTATCTTAGTTTCAGAGACATGCTAAGAATGTCACAAAATCAAATATTGATGCATGATGTTAAAGCTAAAATAAAAAAGTATATCTTCTCATTCATCATGAATGTGTCCTGTATTAGGACTTCACAAAATTATATCTTTAATGAAATACATTAATACAGCATCACTGTGTTGTGACACAAAAGCCACATTCCTCTTGTGCAACTAGTTATCATATCCTACTTTGAGGTGCTGATGATTAATGTCTAAGCAAGGAAGCAACATGTGACATTTCTTAACATGAACATTGAGAAAGAGCAACATTAGTCCAGGAAGTGTGACTTCCACTTTGTTTGAATCATATTCCTTCCAAAGTTTCTGCTGAAGGAAGAGATAAGACTCAAGTTGTCAGCTGTGGATCGACATTTATTACCAGTCATTGGAGTGAGAGGTGGGGAAAAACAAAACTCAATATTGCCCGTCTCATCCTTTAACCCAGATTCCTGCTGGTCTCATGCTTCAGCAGGCATAAGCTTAGTGACCGTTGTCATATGGAGCGGATGATGGGATGAATGTTTGCCACCCTGCTCACCACTACCTGCCTCTAAGTGGTGACTCCATCACCTCTCACATCTGCTAACTCATTAATACAGCCAACCGCAGGAGAAAAAAAAAAGAAGCTCTCACACGCTGAACTGTGTTGGTCCACATGTACTCACACACAGCTGAGGTGAAGCTGAGTAAGCGAGGGTGTGCACTGTGCGTATTGTTTCACATGGACAAAATGTTGTTATTCTATAATCCTGCTTCTCAAACATCATCCCACTGGAGTGCTGAGTAAAAAAAAAAAAAAAAAAACACTCAAGAATCCAGCTTGTATCCAACCAGAGCCAAGCAGAATTGGAAGAGAGAGCTGGTCTATTTAAAGGACTTAAGAGCGTCGTCCAGATGCTGAACTTTGTGGTATTCCATTTATTCCCAGTACTCAATGTCCTGGCCAATGATATCTGAGTAACATCCGGTGAGCTGAGGAAATCCTGGGACTCAGTGTTGGCAGTGCTGCCAAGATCAGGCCTGCTGCCATGAACCTTGATGTCAGATAGCAGAAATGAAATGCTGCCTCTCAGGCCAGAGACCATAACAACAGACCAGATCAATATTCACTTATCTTTACTGTTTCAGTGGTGTTTTATTGGTGATTACGTGGGCTGGGTGGTATCAGATTTTCACTGATATAATATTATACGTCATCATGTCACAACTGTCCAAGATGAAAAGAAAAACATTACACTGTTGGGATAAACTGTACTGGTATTCCTGCATCATCATTTTGTGTCTGTATCTGGGCGAATTCTTTTGTGGTTTCACTGTATCATAATTTTTGGATTCTGTGTTAATCTATGAAAAATTACCTTTAAGAAACCAAAGCCTTATTTAGTCTAAGAGTATAAGTAAGGAGTGCACGGTAAGAAAGTTACTATGGGGTTTAAAGTTGTGCACATGGCACACCATAATGTGTATTAAATGGTCAAAGATCTGTTTAAAAAAGGTAAAATTGATGGTAAATGACTCAATCATTATAGTTTTGTTTTTACATTTTTGAAAAGCCAAACAAGATGGTAAGACAGATTTTCCATTTTATTCCAGCTGAGAGTAAAATAAACACAACGTTTGTGCTGAAGCTTCTGAGGTTGGCTGAATTTTCCCTGACCACTTTCAAGTGTGGAAAAATAAGACAAATCTCTTAAATTCAGTGTATCCTCTTGTTTTATATAATGTTCAATATTTTCAATAAAAAGACATTTGCTTTGTACAATTATGAACCAAACAGAGTACATGGAGTGGGTAAAGACAGAAATAAGGAGACGTGTGCTTTACAGAGAGAAAAACAAGCCGATTGCCTGCAGCAGTGAAAGTAAATGGATCATATACATAACATACATGGTACAGAGGAGTGTCTCTCTCTCTCTGAGGTCACCCACATCCCACATTTACCATAAAGAACCCCACCTTAACAACTACTTTTATATACATTATACTGTACAAATTACATAGCTCTTTAAATAACCTGCAGGCTGAGGTCAGCCAGGTGAGACAAAAGTGTCTCTCAGGACAGCAAGGACTGAACCTGCTTAGGTGATCTGGGTAGCAGGTTCTCCAGGTCTTTGTAGCCATTAGCTGGGCTGGTGAGTGCTGTGTAAACCTCCCCATAGGCTCTGCACACCAGCTCTGTGGACTGACGGAAAATCTGCTCCCTGCACAAACAGATAAAAGTCTTTAGAAACCAGTAGCAGTCATGAATGGGCCTTTTAAATTCCAACATTTCTCCTCTAAATCAGACAAGCAGAGCTATACTGTAATCACAGATAAAGAGCTGAAGTAAGTCAGTCATGAGTAAGATTTTGCCCCAATTACTGCTGTTGTGTCCCAACTGTGTCAAAACAATGAGTGGCAGTATGTGGTGCACACTGCCATCTATAGATGCATATTACAGAATTGATGCACAAGCATCAGGTGTCAGCCACACTGACTGATTTAGCAAAGAAAAGACTCCTCGAATGAGAGAATTTTATTCGCTATAAACATGTTTGTGGCCATGTTTTAATCAGAAAAAGTAATGTATCACTTTTTTATTTTATAGATCTCTGTTACAGATTTTTCTTTCTTCTCTTTTAGATGTTGTCCTGCTCCAAATAGTCAATCAACAGAAAACGATTCGCTAATCATTTCAATAATCATTCTTCAAGCAAAAATTCCAAAATTTAATATTTTGGGGTTTTGGACTGTTGGTCACACTAACACGGCATCTGAAGGCATGACTAGACCAAACTAAAATGATCATTGTTAGGTAAGTCGCTTGAGGCGTTCAAAGAAATCTAATTAGAAACAGTCTGTTCTGCATCTTTTGATGTTTAAAAAAAGAATTTTCCATGAAAAAGTCCATTTATATCCTTAAGTGAAGGAGATAATTTGACTCTCTTGTCAGGGAGTACGACTGGAGGATGCAACAGTCGGACTGAAGAGCCAAGTGAGAGGACTTGAGGACACAGTGGGAGCGCCGCTGTTGTATTCCACTCAGGCTCTTGAGATCCATATTTTTAATTGGCCCACAGAGAACACAGAACCACAGTGCTGTGTATAACACCTTACTCCACACCAAGTGCACTAATACGAAATGTGAAATGAAGGGAGTCTAAAAGTACATTCCCTTTATTTGTGTGCTCCTGGAGTGTTTTCAGAGTGCTGCATGGTGCTGTTGTGTATTTAGCCGAGCAGAGACGCAGACTTGCGAGACAGCGGGAGAGAGAGAGAGAGAGCGGGAGAGGAAGACAAAGAGGAGGAATGATTTCAGGGAACGAGTGTGAGTGAGAAATGGACCAGAAGCTAATTAATGGCGTCCTGCCCATCAGTCCTCCCATGTCCATTAATAGAGAACATTAACCTGAGGTACAGAGTGCTCCTCAAGCCTGCTGCACTTCCCAGTAAACGTGACTCATAGAAAGAGCGCTCCAATGTAGCAGCTGCATTGAGCTAAAAGCATGTGCATTTTCTGATCAGTAAGACAAATACAGACAGTCCAGCAGACCGCTCTCTCTATGTGTTGGTGGCTTCAGCAATTTAGCATCTAAAGCCGCAGTGCATTTAGTCGAGTGTTTTGTTTGGAACGAGTAATGATCGTATTACATCTAGGAAACTAATGAATGTTGAACATATCAGGTCAACGCTCCTGTTCTATTTTTAAATCACTCTGATTGTGCTCACCACCGTGTTGAAACACCATGCAATGTTGTAAACATTTATAACGTGAAGCCTGAATATTGCATGTTTGCAGAGAGAGAGCGCTACTATCAACTATAAAAGGGCAGAAACTCACTTGATGGCCGCACTCAGCAGGAAGTTGAGTTGTGGCATAACAAGAGTGTCAGGCGATGACAAGTACCGATCAAACTGGACCTGTTGAGTTAACAGCAGGTGATGAGTCAAAGAATCGTAATGATGAAGCGAGCGTTTATGAATTCATGCTCAGTGTAACTCACCATCGCCGCTTTCACGGAAGAGCTGTCCATGCTGGGGAGCAAGGACAGAGGACCCTGAGACAGAAAAGTGGAGATCAATTCACATCGTCTGAACAGCAACAATGTTGAAAAGTGTCTTCCATTTATCTGCTCTGCTCTCAGCTGCAGCTTAAAATGGACTGAGGCAGGGACACAATGATAACTGCATGAATGACAGTCAGTGTATAATAAGATCATTTCTTTCTTGTCGGTATAAAAGTTTTTGCTAAATGTATCAAAAAACCTCAAACTTCATCGCTGTGTATTGTATTGGATATAATCGTGCATGTTTTTCACATAAAATATGTTTTTCACACTAAATCTAAGTTGGTAAGAGATTCATAATGTTTAGCCCTTAATTACAGCACTTAAGAGATTTACTGTGAAAAAAAACTAACATTTTTTGAATTCGCTGAACTTTCTGAACCTCGATTTGTAAACAAGAGAAACTCCCTCCCTAAATCTTGACGTTAACAAGACAAAAAACTGTGTGAGGCAAACACATGAGTGACTTTGTGAACAACAGCAGGTACCTTTCAGGCAATTAGCAGACGCTGATTATCCAGAATGGCAACATTAAGTCAAGCTTAAATGCCTAAATTGCCAACATTAAAAGCAGCAAATAGACAGCAGTGCAAGGGTCAAAGCTACAGTGCAGTACCTGGAGTGATTTTATGGAGATACAGGCATATTAACATACTAGGAGGCTACAAACTCATCTCCTAGCTACTAGACAGTGAACACTATTGTTTTAATCACTGTTTTCTTGTAGCATCTGTTGTATCACAGACAATTACAGGGATAAAAATGTTAAACAGATAGCAAAAAGTAAACCTGAAGAGTCTAAAATAAACTTGGGGATTCTTGTCAGTCGTTGACATCTGGCATGCTGTCGAGTGTAGACAGTTAGACTTAATCTTTTCAAACAGAGGACTATTTAAAGAAAACCAAAGACAGGCCACCCGAGGAGAGGAGTAGTCTGCAGAAGAATGACAGTTCTTGATTGAGCTTTGTGTTGAGCAGCAGCAGCAGCAGCAGGGTGTGGTGTGTCCTGACATGACCTGGGGTTTCAAGACTCGCACGCTAAACCACAACTATGGGTCTCAGTCGGACCAGTGGCAAAGTGTGTCACAAAGAGGGAGGAAGGCTGCAGGGCATCAGCTCTCTCATCTCATCTGCACAGGACACTTCTGGAGAAGCTAATATATTTTAATAGAACATAATATGATCTGCCTCCGTGCGCCCCTTTCTCATCTGAAAATCTGATAGTAATGCTATTATGCTCTAATAAAGATATCGGTCATGTGGTAACCATAGCGATAGCTATTGTAAAGTCCAAAGAGGTAGTGTAACAGAAGGGCCCGTATAGTATAAAAGAGGACCATTAGGGAGTCCAAGAGGAGAGATGTGAGATAGAAATGCACACTTCTATAACTTCACCACCGAGTGCATGTCAAAGCGTAGTTAAGTGCTCCACCTGTTCAGCGCTGTGCTGCTGGACACAGCTGTAGATGTAACTCAGACCGGCTCTGGTCAGCACGTATGATGCCTGCTCGTTGATCAGAGTGTCGAGGTGAGCCTCGATCTAGAAAATGCGGGAGAGAGAGAGAGAGAGAGAGAGAGAGAGAGAGAGAGAGAGAGAGAGAGAGAGAGAGAGAGAGAGAGAGAGAGAGAGAGAGAGAGAGAGAGAGAGAGAGAGTGGCTTAAAATCCAGTCCAAGCCTGCATTGTGAACCAATGGTACTTGTGGTTAATGGAGAACCACTGTGCTATTGATAATGAAACTTCCACAGGAGCTCTTGTGGTGCTCAATTACAAAAGATGTGCTAAAAATAGAAGAGATAGATGGCGCATTGGAGCACGAACAACAATGCATGACGCACACCCTTCTATGACACAGTAAATTAAATCTTTTTAATAAAAGATTTGGGCTCTATGGGTTTTCATGAAAAGAAAAAGGATAATTAACTATTTGTAATGAACAATACCCCTACGCACAGACAATGTAATAGCTCTTTCATGAATCAGTTTGTCTTACTCAAGGTGTGTTGTGTTAATATTAGATTCATGCCCTTGAATAACTTTAATTAAATGTGAATAAATAACTAGAAGTGTAATCGTCTGATTCACGACCAATTTGCTGATAATTATTAGAATTCAGGCGGACCTGGAACTCGAGCATCTCGAGCCTCTTGTCAGTGAACTCAAACAGAGCCAGCGTGGTCTTCATGACGTACAGCGAGTTGACCATGTAGCTAGCCATGTCAGCAGTGCCCAGGTTACTGGCTGACACGGTACACAACTGTAGAAGAGGATCCAAGATGCAGGAGAGCACCTGGGAGAGGCAAAGAGAGACTTAAGAGGCTTAAGAGATAAGTCAAGTGTCACTCAATTAAAAAGAAATATTAAGATTATTTGTTCCTATCCTGATCACACATAAATATGAGCTTACCTGAGCAAAGTCAGCCTGGCGGGCATCCAGTGGAACCACTGATGAGTCGTGGGAGGCCAGCACCTCCCTGAGGAGGGAGAGCGTCTGAGTGAGGGAGGCTGTAGGTCCAAGGTCTGCAGGTGGCAGCTCCACCTGCGCAGGCAGACGGGGTCAGAACAGGAGGAGGCATTAGATTAGATGGAGAAAACATTTTTCTTGCAGAGGTTAGTCTTACCAAGACAAACGGCCTTTACAACATTATCAAAGCGTTCAATATCCCTAACAAGCAACGTGACAGAATATACAACTGCTTCCTGCTGCTACTCCGAGCCTCAGCTTGATTAGAGTGAGAAGAGCCTTATTAATGAAGAAGGTTTTGCATTCATTGGCCTCTGGTTAGAGAACACACAACTGAGCCCGGCCACCTTTGTCCACCTAATAGACCAAATTATGAGAAGGCTGTGTTCCTGGCATTGGCTGGAATTGACACCAAAACCCAGAGGGCCTCAAATTTGATTAACACAGAGCTACCGGGATAATTCTTGTAACTGCTATTGATCAGGACACAGCCAGCATGTTATGTGCACGTGCTGAGGTATATTTGGATGCCAATTTAACTCAACGGTAACAAGTCTGGTGTTTTTTTGGAAGCTAGCGCCTTTTCGATGCTTGTGGCCAACAGGCCAAAACTGTTTACAAGCACAAGTGCTTCAGAAATAGCCTTGTTGTCTTTGAGGGTTTAGACGCAGAGCTGAAATACACAATGTGTGTCCACAGGGTGCAATACTGAACTTCTGCACTGTCATTTAAGCGATTTCATGAAAGAACATTACGAACCGTCTATTTTAAAAACAAGGCGTCTTCTTCTATCTCCTTCCTTAGATGATTGTATTGTTTTCCTAGCTGTCAGTTTTTCACAACTGCACAAATGAAAATAATATTAAGTATTATTAAAATAAGAAAAGTCCGTACCTTGTCCATGAGTCTGCTTGCATGAAGGCTCAGGCTGTTAAAGAACATCTTTTTGCTGAGGATGTGCATTTCTTCAATAGTGATAAGCAAGGAGGCCACACTGGTCCCAATGATAGAGCTGGCCAAAGATCAAATAGGTGGATAAGTCAACTTGGACTGCACACAGTGATTATTTATTCATCAATTATTTTTAATTTGATTTATCAGCTGGTTGTTTACATATGCTCCAAGAGGCTAAAGTGACATCTTAAAAAGGGCTTGTCTTCTCCAATCATTTCAGCTGCTGGGTCATTGTTGACTCTTTGCTGCAAATGTGAGTGAATTAAATACCTGATGGTGTGGTGGTAGAACTTGAGCAGGTTGGAGAGCTTGTAAAGCAGGACAGCACCTGGCTCGGCCACAATGACCTGTTCTATCCGAACCTGAGGGACAGATTCGTAACACACGGTGTGAGTACACAAACAGAACAGAACAGAACAGATCACTGTGTGCATTCACAGAGCTGGTCAGTGGTTCCTTAATAGGTTCTTAAACTAATTAGTTTAGTCGCTTACTTTGAGCGGCCTGCAGACTCCCTCAGTGATGTGTCCAACCACCTCCTGCATGTTCTCCTCCACACCTAATGTAAGAGACGCACACACGCAGAATCAACTATTTTGAGGATATCATGAATATAAGCAGACTAGCACAGTATTAGTGAATAGAACATGAGGGGAAAATCCTCTTTTGGATCCAAAGTAAATATGCATGTGGAGTAACACACTAACAGAGTATAACAAAAGGGTCACAACATTACACAATGTTCAATGTTTACATTTAATTTAGGAATGCACTGTGTTTAGGCACTATATTACTACACTGACAGCTGCTTGAAAACACAAGGTTCAAACTTTTTCCAAGTCAACCCTCATGTGATTTAAACTGAACTGTGTATGGAGATAAATGCTGGCAGTTGATATCCTGGATGTTGCTCAGCTTAACAAACTGGACCAAAGCCAAACTGCAGTCTTGACTGATCCCCCTTACTGACCTCTTCATTCTTAACTGCTATGACAACTAAAAAAAAAGTTAAATTAGGGAAACAAGCGCATGATTAGTCCATCAGGCCGAACTAAATCTAATGGAATTAGATTTGATCGCGCTCTCCAACTGTTGCCAACATCTCTAACCTCATTGAACAACTGGTTACCCAAACTCTGCCGAATAAACAAGCTACTCGTGAGTCTGTGACATGTGTTTATAAGCCCATGTTCACTTGTAAAAACAAAACACCACATTAAAAAGGATGCAACAAAACATTTCCAATGGTGAGATTAAAAAAAAAAAAAAAAAGGTGGAGGAGAAAAGCTGTAGGTGTCACCGCACCTTTTTGTAATTTATGATGTGAAGGAACTGGAGATGATGGAGAACTTCACACTGCGTAATTAGCATATAAGAGATGTCATACCTTGCAGAGTGACTTGTTTGAGCAGAGCTTCTAGATGCTCTTTCTCCGAGGCGGTGGCTTGGTGCAGCCAGGCCAACATGTCCCCAACATACCTGAAAGAGCGACGAAATAGTCCGTATTAAACAGTACGTCACCGAGGGGCCAACCTGAGGGCTAATCTTACCACGCTGCGACCACAGCTACGTTGAGGCATGGGTCATCGTGTTTCACTGCCCTCATACACAAACACACACATGGCTTCTGGTGTTACATAACGGTGGAAAACAGCAAGGTTAAACTTGTATTATTGTGTGTAAGCCTGTGTGTGTGTTTGGGAGTGTGAGGAAATAGGGAGGTGAGAAAGAACTTGATGTTCTCAGAACTGCCGATGCCTCCTATAAAGTGGAGGTGATTTTGTGTTCCACACATCGCTGGTGTTCTGAGAAAATCTCCCTTTTGGCTTCTGGACACAGGAGGACGAGGGAAGAGGATGTACAACAGGAAGCGCAGACACATACACACTCCTTGACAAAATAGACATTTAACATCCTTTTTAATTGAGTTAAGAATCTCTGGAGTTTGGAACAGATTTATAGTTTAGGAATCGTGATATTTACAACCATACAATAGGACAGTTATATCTGATATCTAGTTGTGTTTTTGAAGGCTTGAACTATATTTACATTGTTTATATCTACAGTTATACAAATCCTTTCTATTTCAATGTCTCAGTCCTGAGAGTTTAATATTCCAAGGTCCTGATAAATTACTTTTTATAAAATACATATACAGTATTTGTAATAATCAGCTCTAATTGTGGGCACATGTAAACGGGATACATGTTCAACGTTTGTTATAGTCTACTTTCTTTTCTGTTAAAAGCAAAACTTGCACAACACTGCTTACATCAAAAAATAGTTGCATTTCAATCAGAACTGAAGTGTGTTTTTTTGTTTTAATGCAGTAAATGTCAATGTTCAGCTCATACTGTAAATAGCAGATGTACCTCATAGGATCATGTGAGTGCATCTCTATAGGACGGGGAGTTCCTCCTGGCCCGCCGCGGGTGAGGGCGTCGATGAAGCCTCGCACCACTGCACACCTGCGTGCAGTCCCAAACTCATCCAGAGTGTACCTGACCAAACAGAAGAGAGAGAAAGCAACAGTCAACACCCCCAAACCTCATGTGAAAAGACGTGTTTTCGTGCAGACTGTGTGTCGGAGGTCAGCCGCTCGCATACATCAACAATGCAGGCAGCTTTTCCAAAAGGAAAGACTTTGAGGTTGTTTTGATTACTCGGCGGTGGCAGGCTTTGTGACAGACTAAACACAAGATAGTGCTGAATTAAGATTCCAGGAACGCTGGTCTCCGCTTTCTCAGCCTCAACATCCCCAGCCAGCACATGGCCTTGGACACTTCGTGGTCACTGAGGCAGGTGCATTTCAGAGAATGCAGACAGAGGGAGGGTGGGTTTGTCGTGAAAACATGCCTTGGGGGGTAACGTGTGAAACTTTCCTGTGAGTTGTTGTGTTTTAGGGACAAAGTTAAACTCCTAGTTAGCTTAAGAAAATGTGTGAATTCGATGCAATATTTGTTCTTTATGAGCGCAAATTGCTTTCCTGTACTAGAGGGGATAAATTATTTGCATATATATTGACTTTTAAAAACATTTTATTCCTTTTCTTGATTATGTATTCCCCATTCCAGTCAGCGTTTTCTTAAAAATAATAACATGCATTACAGCTACTCAGACCATATGTAATTCAGGCTTTTCAAAACATTTAAAGATTTTCGACACCCTATGGTACATTATGCACCATGACTCTCATATGATGCTGAAAACATATACCTATATAACATATATAAACCTGTATTTACATGATGTAATCAGAATGACTTCTTCTGCTTGGTGCTGGATGGTGGTGTTTTTTTCTGTATCTTTAGACTGTTTGTTGTTTTTTTAATGAAGAACTTGAGTGAACTTTTTGTTTCACTCACAAAGCGTCTCCTTGGCCATAAATTCAGCACAGAGAGAAATATAGAGCCAGTAGCCATCTGGCAACAATGTAGTAAACAGAAGTGCTTTGAAAACATTTTTTGGGCCCAAATTGTACTATTTTTATTTAATATTAAAATGTCTACCTTTAGTTGATGTTAATGTTCTTAGAAGATGTGTAACCACTGATTGGCATGGACAGGAAGATATGGTGAAGGGACAGACCATACAGCGCGTTATTTAGATATAAAAAATGTTGTTTGTAAGGCAGTGCGTGTTACTTGTAAAGGACAGGTCGGTCCTGTAGGGCTTCCATGGCTTGAGTCAACACAGGGCTGATATCACACGTCTCTTGGGTCAGTCCTCTGCATTCATCTTTGTGGAAAGAAGAAAAGCAGGACAAGAACTGTATCTTTACACTGTCGTCCAACTAAGTAAACAGTTGCAGTCTTTCTAGTAAATATGCTTGTGTTATCCTCCATTCATTGTTTCTAAATGTTTTGGACCATGGAAACCCTTCTGGCAAGAGGCAAATCAAAGCACTGAGAACATTTTTCAATCATATTTTCCCATGAGCTTGTACCAAGAACTTATGCTTCAGACAATACAAACAATGAGCAGGCAGTAACCAATTTTCCAGACTGCAGAAACAAACACACTCCGCTCTTTTCAGACCATACCTAATGTTTGAAATACAATTAAATATTTAAAATTAAATAATTAAAGAAATATTTTTGTGAGAATTAACTTGTACTAATAGATTGTAAGCTAACTTCTAGTACATGCAGAGAAAATACAACACAAGTACTTCCCAAATTTTCACTTCCCAAATTTCTAGATTTGGGCCTTTTAGCAAATCTTAACCACAACAAAAAAAAGTATTTATAAAACAACTTATAATTTACTAAATTATCTTTATTGTGTTATGGTATAATTATAAAAATGAGGTTTTTGTGATCTAAATGGTTTATTTCCATTTTGATTTCAATGACAAAAAACATTTTTTTTAATTTTGTTTTCTGGCATTCTTTTGGCAAAACTCAGTCAGAGAATATGAATCACATGTGTCCTCAAATGTGTCCTACACACGCCATTACTCTCACTTCTCTCTCTCACGAGAATGCTGTTTTGTATTTAGTTCTATCTGTACAATGTGTACAAAGTGTGATTGTGGTATTAACTCGCTGTACTGCACTCACTCTGAGCCCAGCGGTAGAGCTGCTCATATGATGTCTCCTGTAACACGGCCATCTGCTCCATGATCTCCAACCTGGAACGAGCACGCAAACCAAGACCACACATTACATACCCATAACCCTAGTGACAGAATTACTGACAGCGTAACTGTAAAAGACTGTTCTTTTATTCAGTGAGAGGAATTGGAGCACAGAGTGACACTATGAAGCGTGACGTGCACTTTACCCTGCAGTTTGCTGGTTGGTTCGCAGGAGGATTTTCACATCCTCGTGGATGTGCTTCACTCGGCTGAGAGCTTTGAAGAAGTCCTGGGACACATTAATAAAAAATATTAGGAGCAATATGTGTGGCAGATTTGAAGAAGTCAATAAACATCTATTGCCAAAACACTAAATATTACAGCTTTAGTTAAAAAAAAAGAGAAAAGTTAAGCGAGGATAGCATTTGGAACTGATCATGCAATATTTATAGTGGAAGCTGACAGATGTGTGATGTTATTTCAAATGCTAAATCATGCATGTGCATATCAAGTAAATGCTAATTTTTAGATCATTTAGATTTGTCTTACATCTATACAGTATAAAGTGATGCAGATGAAAGACTTTTAAGCTGATGGACATCTTAAAACTTAAATTATGGCAGCATGTTGGTCGAGTGAAAAGCTCAATCTCTCTCTCACTAAAGGATACACGTAACCGAGTCTCTATTCTGACACTCCCCTGTACCTGATACTGAAACCTCCCATCCTGTGGGAGGATCCTTTAAATCATTTAATTAATTAGAACACATTATAAAGGAGATTATACCTCAGTAATGGGTGCATCCCGAGACCCTCGAAGTGTGGCCATCTCCTCATTAGATAGCTGGAACTTGGCAAGGAAAGCCTGAGCAACCTGAGCTCTTACCTCCAGGCGGTGACTGAGGGGAAGAGATAAATGTTGTAATTTCCTTCTCTTGTCATTGTTGCACTTTAATATCTTCATGAAGAATTATTTTTTTCCTCATAGTGTTTTTGTCATTTAGTTTCTGTTCAGTTCAGTCGGTCAGTACGATTTGTTTTGTTTATCTTCGAGGCCCTTGCAGATTTTTATCTCACAAAAGTGTCCGTCTGCGCTTCATCACTGTGTTGTATCTCTGTATTTTGTCACTCGCTTTGTATTTTCTTACTGTGTAAATAAAAAGACCTGTCAGTGTGGAAAACAATAGCTCTATGCTTTTATTTAACAAAAATGGTGAATGTCGTCAACAAGCTGTAATGTTTGAAGTCCTCCAGCAGATGGCAGTCACACTCCTCTCTCTCTCTCTCTCTCTCTCACACACACACAACTCTATTCAGTGGGAGTGAGTGGGACAGGTAGTCCGGGTGGGACACAGAGTAAAGATATCATGTGCAGCAGTGAGAAAATGAATGAACAGAGGGAGACAAGAGAGACAAAAAGAATACAGGGCCGGATACTGGCCAGGTTTTGTCACTATCAATAACAGCAGAGCGATCACTATCAGTCTCAGCACAATAGTGACCATGGCAACCGTCCCAGTCAAACAGGGAACTCTGTCATGGGATAGCAGAACAAGAGCGAGTCCTCCCTCTGTCACCATCTTCCCATCCCAACCACCTCGTCTATATTCTCTCCCCCGCCTGTGAAAACAAGGCCAGATCAGTAAATCACCAGGTTGTTGTGGAGGAGCAGAAGAACCCAACATTATCTGACCATTGTCTCTCTCAGACAGCTATTACCAGTGCTCAGCCAGCTGAAAGTAAAGGGCTGTAAATCTGTTACAGGATTCTATGATTTAGTATTTCTCTGTGCAGCTCTCTGAGCCCCACACGTAGGACTTCAAGGCTTCTTTGCCCTTTACGCGTTTCGTGCTTTGAGGTTTTGTCGCAAACACATAAAGACGGCAGCTTGGCTGGACCGCTGCCTTTAATTCAAGTCACATATAAGCTTCAGTAGCATACTTTTAAATATGACTTCATTGCAGCCTGCAGGCTACATCAACAAAATTGTACGCAGCAACGATGAACAGCTTTTTTTATATAGAGAGACACGGCAGCTGTTCCTCTACAAGGCATTTGGAGTTTCAAGCTTTTCACTATGGGATCGTCAGAAGAATCATTTAGTCTGTCACAAACACTCATAATTACGGTACATTATTTAGGTAATGCAAAGGAAGATTTTTCTGTATTAAAAAGGGAGCTGTCACTACCTAACTCTGCACACACTGTGTACAAAAACAAACGGAGTATCAGAACAGAGAAAGATGAAAGAGAAGTGATAGCAGTAAGAGAAAACACATTATGCCACTGAGAGATAATAAATTAAAACAGGAGGCGCTCGAGCTACCTGATATTCCACCACAATTAGAGCGATATATAAAAAATAATAAGCTATGCTAATGGGGCCATTAATTAAACTGAGTGCAGCATATATTAAAGAAATGATCTCCATGCGAACATGCTCGTCTTCACATCGCACATAAGCAATATTAATATGAAATCTGTAAACTCTCGTAGAGCGAGGAGCCTCAGTTGACTCACGAAAGGAGATTTTTATCACAAATATGCAAATGTATGCAGGAGGCTTTGACAAAAATCTAATTGGATCATCTGTTCTGTGGTGCAAACATGGAATTTCTATCATTAAAAGGTTGCTGCGTTTTTTATCATCATCAAGTGTGAAGAACAGACAGAAATGCACACGTATACTGAAAACTGAATCTGGAACATGAAGGTTCCTCATGCCGTTTTTAATGGGACATAAAATTTAGTGGCCATCCGAAGGCCTTAATAGTCATAAAAGCTTCTTAGGCCTTATCTCATCTACTACGTTTAACATGCCACAGTTTGGAATTTCATTCATAAAGCATTTCAGACACAGTTTCTACCCATGCTTGGTGCTTTCAAGTGTATTTTTGCTATAAAAGTTAAAGCTCAGAGTCTAAAAGTTACGAAGATATTTATTTTATCAATTACTGAAATGAAGAAAAACAAATTCATCTGCAATATACTCGACTTGACCGCATGAGTTTAATTTTAAAAGCCATCAATTGTACCGAATCCTGATTTATTTATTGTACTTCATAGACAAGAAAGCTCCAGCAGGGAAAACCTTCCTCACATGTCAAACTCAGCAACAGCTTCACCTCGAGAAGAAAACAAATGCCCCCCAGTTTCTCATGTCCGGGCCAGGAGTGACAGACCTGTTCCTCCAGGATGTAAATCACAACAAAGAGACAGGCTGCGCACGCCTGTGCAAGGTGAGGAGAGGTGGATTGTGGGAGGGCAAGGGAACGTTGGAGCGGCAGGATCGTTTGCTACAGCGCTGTCAGGACATGACACATTCTTCTCCAGACTGCAATTACTGAATACCAGAGAGAGAGGCAACGTACTTGAGTGAATCAGCATCATCACGATGAAAAGGCATGTATGTATGGACTCTGGGCTGGTGGTTCAAAGGAAAATGAACTCAAAGCTTTTCTCAGTTTCTCAAGTTCAGTTCCATCCGTTACATGATGTGTTACATGCCGGGATGAAAACAAGTTACAGTGTCCGTAACGGCCTCTTTTTGCTTGTGTGCTCTGATTTTCCAACTAGGCCGATTGATTTTTTTCTGTCAAGCACAGAACTCATTTAAGCAATATAACAGCGCAATCTCATTAACAGCTTCATCAGTTTATAAAAACGGAGAGAAAATCAGTGACTAACATCTATCGAGCTCGCCAGTTATCATGCAGAGTGTAAAGATAGCAGAGGATTTTACTTCCACGAACACTGCTCATTTCTTGTTTGAAAAACTGACTGATAATCATACAGAATTAATGATCACGAGCGAGATGAGAGATCACGTGCGCTGTGTAACAAGCAAACGTCCAACCCTCTTAGAGGTTGTAAACCATGTGGGTCGATTATCCATTAAAATCTATTAGGGGCCATTTCAAAGGCTTGCATGGAAATTTGGCATTCACAAAGCTGTTAGTTAGCCACGCGCCAATGATCACAGAGTGCAGCCGCAGTCAGTCACATCAGGCAACACAAAGGCATACTCACAGCCATATCCTCATTAACAACCAGCTGAGTCTTAATAAGGCTCAAGTGTCATTTTACACAGGTTTTCATTTACACCCTGATGTCCCAGATCGCTCTCTCGAGGGTTTCAGAGCCCTTGATTTATTAATGACCTACACAGAAGTCACACTGAGAACATTTGCTTTATTTTCAGGAAAAATGGTCTCAATGAAACACAGTGGGGGTGCATGTCTGATAATTCATCATGTGCCATAGGAATTACTATGGGAAATAAGTGGCTGACAGGAGCCAAATGTAGGTAAATCTTAGGTGTGGTTACTAAATTTATCTACATTGTTCTTTGGCGTGCAGCCAAGTAGTCCTACTGACACTGCCTGAGAGGTTCTGTAATAGCTGGAGTCCAACCCCTTCAGCTCCGGCTGCTTGTGAGGTTACACAGTGCACAGAAACATCCGTTTGTGAAACGTCTCGACTTGTTCAGCAGATAACATGTCACACTAATGAAAAGATCACACAGTGCAAGGCAGGTGGGTAGCATTACGTTTCATTATGGAACAACACACAACATCTATTTGCTGCTCTTGCTGACAGCGCCTATGAACAAACCAGCCCAAAACAAAAGAGCGCCGCGCCTGAAAAGCCGGCAGACAAACACAGGTCGTGTACTCTCATTGGCTCGCCTCTTCAACCTTTGCTTCAGCAAACTACGGGCAATGCACTGTTCCTTTCTGTTTCATTAGAGCTGACAAATGACACAGTGGCACTGGCAGATAAGATAGCAAACAGTTGAGGACAGGCCTGCTCTGCAGGGTAAATACACATCAGCAGCATCTGCAGAGCTTTGAAAGCGAGTCACGCAGTCTCAGCAGAGCTGGCCTATAAGCCCAAAGTGCGAGATTGTGCTGCAAATGTAGCACTGCTATAATAAGTGTCAACAGAAGAAACATAAAAAAAAAAAAAAAAAAAGACAGTGGCTTGGGACTGCAGAGGATTGTGTGACCTGAAATAGATCTGAAGACTGGAGTGTTGTGGTGCAGTGGGCTGACTGGTGGGTGGCTGAAGGAGGACAGCTTGACTGCACACTTCCCCTGGCAGCTCTTCTGAGACAAAATTGCTAAAGACAAGGTCAAAACCCAGCGTGCAGAGACTATCCCATCTGGCTGTGGGGTCACTGCGGTTCTGCGAATGAAAATGTCATACAGACGGACAGCAGCTCCCAATGGGACCACTATGCAAAGAAAAAGACAAGGCAGGGGGCACTCAGAAGGGCATTGATGTAGAACCTCTGACCACTTACCTTTAACAAGGCCCCCCTGCACAAAGCGATACGACTTGTATTAATTCATTGTCTGCACGTATTCACTGGTGGCTTCATCCCCGCTGGTGTCTTTCACTGCGCTCGCATTCTGAACTCATCTCCTTCCCTTTCAATTTCGTTCGTTCCCCTCTTATGTCACCTTTTCATCAAGGAGGTCCTGAATCTGTGCCAGCGGAGCATGGAATTGCCGCGGTACATCACAGCTGGCAGCAATGTCTTTTGCCAGAAATCTACATTATGTTGCCAGTGCTCCTGTCTCTATGTCAACTCACAAGGTCACTGAGCACTGAGGTCATAGCTGCCACAAACGCTAAAGAATCCAACCCCAACCCCCAGCTATCAGCGAAGAGGAGCGGATGTTTTCACATCCCTGTCAACACTCTGTCGGCCAGATTCATAGATTAATGATAGATTAATGACAGACAGTTTTGGCTGTCTGACTCTACTCATGACTGTGTCATGGTGAGCTCTATATATTTGATCAGCATATCTGATGGCTCTTAATAAGTGCTGACAGCAAATCTCAGTGCACAAGCTCAAATACACAAACACGCTGATGGGCTGCTCTCCAGACGTAATAGTCCGGCTTCAATAAGATCAGGGAATAACGCAGTGTAAACAGGAACTACTTTGATGTGTATCTCAAGGCCCAACATCGCAAGACACGACGAATAAAACAAATAAAGCCCCATTAATGATGATTGCTGCCCTCCTTATGCAAATAGACAACTGCGGGAGAAATATTCATCAACCTCATGAATCATTCAACCCTCCTCATCAAAAATAAAAATGTACTTGCCAGCTCCTCCTGCCCTGCACCAAACCTCTCTCTAACTTCTGACACTAAAGTGGAGCTTCACAGCACAGACTAGAAATGAACTCATGTCTTTATTTGTGCAAACATTTCAAACTATCAGCATACAATTGTTTTTTAATGCTTTGGTTCTCATAAATTATGGAAATCCCCTTCGACTGACGACTGTCAGAGGCATCTCACAGCTTATCACTTGCACAGTGGGCGCATGATGATCATGCCTTGTGCTCGGATTAAGGCGCTATTTGCCTGGAAAAGTGCCTGAACAGGAAAAGGGGTGTGGAAATGAGTCACCAGCAAGAGCGAAATGATGGTGTCTAGCTGTGGACTGATGGAGACGCCAATCAGTGACGTATGTGACGGCCTCAGAAACGATTTGTGGAGAAATGTCAATACAAGATTACTTTGAACTTTCTGCAGTTTAGAATAAAGTTGTCGGCTTATCTTCACAATCTTCGTGACATTTTGAAATGCTAGCTTGAAAGTCCAGGACGACCTCCTCGTCATATTCTTATTTTACATTGTGGTGACAGTTTAGCTACAACCAGATTGAGAAACAACTTGAGCTAGCAATGACAAAAAAAAAAAAAGATTGAATCGCTCGATTAATTCCCACATGAACTCTTCAACGTGATCCATTACGCCGGCCCCACAACAAACGCTTCCTTACATAAAAAGTTCAGTTTTAGTTGAGACTAAAGCTGAAGATTTTTGAGCACTCACTAAATTCTACAGAACAATTTGTGGCTGTACATTATAAAAGTGTCATGAACTCGACTTCATGATAGACAGAATAATAGCTAAAATTTTATCCACCAGATTTATGGAGCAAATCAAATCAGAAAAAAACCAATACAATAAGCTGCTGTCTCTGAAGTTACAGTAGCAAGCACAAGTTTACAAGTTTAATGGTCACTCTTTATCTGATTCATGTAGCCACAAGACGCAAATCAATATCTGTAAAATATATTTATTTTAGAAATGTCTATGAAGATTCTCAGTCAGCCAGCTAGTACGATTTGCTGTTTTATTCTTACTCCTCCAGATTCCTTATATCTATCTTAGTTCTTACTATTAATTCTGAGACATGTATATGTTGTATATGTCCGTTTATGAGGTTAACAGCACAGTAACACACAGTAATGCATGCACACATGCATCCCCACACATCCAAACACACAAAAGTTTTACCCCTTTAGAATGAACTCACTTTTCTCCCTGCAGCTTGTTGGTTTTTACTATGAGGTCTTGAGTTTGCTCCTTCGCAGCCTGTTGAAGAAATATGACGGCGTTTTTAAAAGATGCTTTGCAAACAGAAAATGCATTGAAATGAAAGAAAAGTGTTTGAGGTCCTACATTTGATCCACGCCACACAAGTTAAAAGTTTAAAACAACATGCAGATGATGAAACATACCTTTAATCTACTGGTCATCTCCTCACAACATGTGCTCATGGCCTGGACATCCTCGTTAACACTTTCAAGCTCCTGTGGAGAACGTGAAGTCACAGTTACAACAGCACTGAGCAGAAGTACCCTTGTTCTCATATACAAACCCAAACACTATAGGCACAACAGGGACGTAGTCTGCTTGAATCACAGGTTTTCAGGTCCAAATGTTTTACACATACCTTTGAACTTAAAACTACATGTCTAAATCACAGCTGTGTTTCTGGGAACATGTCTAGTAATCTAGTAACCAAACACCATGGACTGCCTGTATTGTTTTGCAAAATATTATTAAAGGTGAACTTTGTCATCAGCCTCTCCATGTGAATATTTTCCAAACCACCTCCGTTAAACAGAATCAGTGCACAGGTGCTTCGGCTGGTTAAACAGAGTTACACCTGAGTGCTGTTACCTCTTTTACTTCCTTAAAGATTCGTGCAAACTCCTCGTTAATCGTCAGGCTTCGTCTCTCTATGTCACCACGAAGGTTTCTCCTGGTGCGCAGGCTGTTCTCAGCGAAGAACACGGAGAGAGCCTTCAGAGCCTCCAGCATCTCCTGCAAACAACAGACAGTATGATGTTAGTGAGTCATGGTGTTAAATGTGTTATCAGCGACGATCTGCTCCCTCTTGCACACAGACAAACCACGGCAGCTAAAACTGCTTGGAATAAGCAGTCTCTGTTTATTAACCAAGTTATCTTGGCATGCTTCCACAAACAGACTGCACAACAGCTCTCAGTCATGTCAAGTCAAATCTGCCCCTCTTTGCACTACTTCCTGGACTCTCGCTTTTATCGAAAGTGACTTACAGGGAGCAATTTGGGGTTCAGTATCTTGCCCAAGGACACTTTGACATGCAGCCTGGAGGAGCCTGGAGCCGGGGATCGAACCACCAATCATCTGATTAGTGGACGACCTCCTGAGCCACAGCCGCCTGTGTTCTTTCTCATATTTTTATAAAACATTTCTATTTCTACGGTCACTTTCTATTTTTTTATATAGTCTTTGTATAGATGTTTAGCACGGGTTAACTTCTTAACGCAGTTATATATTTATTTTCTATGCAAATGTTTAACTCCTCTGCACATTTTTTAATTTCTCTCAATTTAGATCTATCTCAGGTTAATTTTAACGTATGGATACTGTGTTATAGGTTCATTCTAATGTATGTTCAATGTATGTTTGCATGCTGCTACTGGATGCTTGAATTTCCTTTCCTGGATCAATAAAGTATCTATCTATCTATCTATCTATCTATCTATCTATCTATCTATCTATCTATCTGTCTGCTAATGACTAATGACTGCACCAACACGCTAAAATAGCTGACTGTCACATGGATAAACATGTTTAGCGTTGTTACTGCGCTTAACTACAACTAGTGTGGATCGATATGGTTTAATAGTTACCTCCAAGAGGGCGACAACATAACATAAACATAACTGGGAGCAGAAATGACACGACCGGCTTGCAGATTTAGCAACGCTAGCCAGCTAGCCAGAAGCTAAACTCCTCCAGCTTACCTTGTCATTGTCGAGCCTCGTCTCCAGTATTTTGTTCAGCTTCCTTGACAGCGGGTTGTTGGGCTGAGAAGCTGCATTTGAGCTCTGTATCACAGCGGAGCTGTCGCTAGAAATCTCTACTTTAGTATCAGCCATCGTACACAAACACACAGCTCCACGTCAACTCTAGGAAAATGTTTTGGTCCGTCTGGAGTTAACGTCCGGAGAGCGATAGAAGGTTCCGCTGTACGGTTATTTATCTGAAGAGGACACTGATGATTATAACCATGGTAACCATTTCACACAAATATTATATTTCCTCAACTTTAGGCTCATAATTTATTTAAGAAAGTGTCATTGTGTTATTACATTATTGAAAGTATTATATTAGTTAGTAAGTAGTTATATTCTTTGCCATATTTATAGTGTTTATATCTTTTAGAGTTGCCTTTTTGAGTTGTATATATTGTTATATTTTATATTTCATGTATATTGCTGTTTGCACCAGGTATATGAGGGAAACACCATTTCAGTTCTCTGTATGTCCTGTAGGCAGCATTGACAATAAAGTTGACTTGACTTGACTAGAGCAGAAGAGAGCTTCAGCTGGTGGTGTGGTCAGTTTATTGGGTCTGAGTTAGATAAAGTTTTACAACAAAAGAGAAATGAGACAATGATTCAGAGAGACATTTAAATGAACTGTACAGGAAATGTTATCACACACACACACACACACACACAGGAAAATATTTAACCCTGAGAGCAGAGAGCACAGCTGCGTTCAAGTGCTGTTGGAAATATTCCACTCCTAAATGATTTGAGCAGTAAGACATTTATTTCTTTAAAAAAAGTTATACAACTTGACTGAACTTAAGAGTATTATGTGTTCATTTTCTTTTTGGTGCCTTTTCAAGACATCATTGCTCTCATAAATTGAACTCCAGACAACCTAACTACTACACTATAGGTAATGTATTAAACCAGCAGTCAAAATGTTAGTGTCGATATATCTGACTACACTGCTTTAAAACCAAGTCATTCTTGAAAAATATTTCTTTTAGTGTTATTTATTGATATATACAGCATATTTACATGTTAATGTAAGAACAATTATTTCCAACACTGTCTGAAGATTTTAAATACCAGTGAGGACGGTACAAATTAATTAAAAAATAAATATCCACAGCAATAACAGACATCTCTCAACAGACAGCTCCTTCAGCAACAGACTGCTACTCCCACCATGTAAGAAGGAGCACTACCACAGGTCCTTCATTCCAACAGCTGTCAGACTCTTTAACACCAGCATGACTTCATGACTTTTTCTATATATTTCTTACTTGTGAATGATTTATTATCCACTTTGTGTATATGAGTTGCTGTGACAAGTGTATTTCCCCGGTGTGGGATCATTAAAGTCTATCCTATCTTATCGTATCTTGATTTGAGAAACATTTTCCGTTAATGACTATTTTATCATCATCATCATTATTATTATTATTATCATTATTATTTTTATTTTTTTTAATTAATATTCTGTCTTGTTCAACATTACAAGAAATTAATACTTCTTGAATGTGAATTTGAGTCAAGTTCATAACTGTGCGCATGAATGCTAATGCTATATTACAATAATATTTTCATCAGCAGCTATTCTACTAGATTCAGCACAGTTTCCAAATCTACCACGGGCGTTTACGAGGCGTCAGTGAATGCACCAGGAGCATGTCAGGAATGATAGTAGCGGTGAGTCCAGCCTCTGGGTGGGGATTTGTGTGATTGATGGTCACCTCCCGAGAGTGTTTCATGGACTCGCCCCCTACCCGCCCCTCTCTCTCTCTCTCTCTCTCTCTCTCTCTCTCTCTCTCTCTCTCTCTCTCTCTCTCCCCTCCCTCTTGCTCTCTCTCTCCCTCTCTCTCTCTGTCTCTCTCTCTCTCTGAGCAGGAATGTGGAAACGGGTCCAGTCAGTCAGCTCAGCTCCACACGTTTCTGCACAGCACAGGAGTGAATAATTGATCTTTCCCTCGGTTAAATATATTGATGAGGAGGAAGTGATTTGGATTCTGCGCTCACTTTTTTTTTCGTGGATTCCCATTCTCAGGTCGGACACATCTCTCTCTTATTTTTTCCTCGACTGAAGAAAAGTTTGCTTTGAGACACAAACACAGCTGGAGGAGTCAGCAGATGGAAATAACCTCTCAGTGTCCACCGAGCGCACCTTATTCCGGAGCTCTCCCAACATGTAAGCTGAGTTCTTCTTTTCCCTTTTTTCTTTCCCCCCTCAGTCTTGTTTTCATTATTCACATTCCGACAGTGTGAGCACTGCGATAATACAGCGTGTTCCGTGAGGTCACCCCTAACGAAAAATCACTATTCTGTAGTGGCTGCTCCTGCAGGGACTCAAGTGCGTTTCTTCAAGTATATGTGCAGTTTCCAGCAGCTTAGTGGTACTATTTCATCTAATATTACAGCCATATAGTGGGGCGACTATGCTATCATTTAAAAGTTTATTATGGGGGTTCCATTGCTATTTTGTACAAGAGTTAACATTATTAACTATTATGCAGTAATACACGCAGTAATAGATTACTTAACGTTCCTTCATGACAGTAAATTAAAGCTTTGAATAAATAATTGAGATGGAGAATAATCTTTGACCCAAGCTTATCAAACCTGAGTTGGTTATTTATTAGCCTGAGTTTTATAATTATTAGATTGTATTATTATAATAACTATGCCTCTTATTTAAGCTGTGTCATGTTTTGATTAGTCTACTCACTTTTTTACTGCATCATTTAGGAAAAGTCTTTAGTACTTTACAATGATATTCTCTTGCTTGGAGTCTTTCATATCTGTGATTATAGCTGCACATTTAATGACAAGGGAACAGGTTTTCTGCTTTTCAACTTATCAAGCTGTGATTTTGTTCTTGTTCCAAAAGCTAACAACTTGTTCCCACACATGATTCTTCTGTCAGTGCTCAGTCTGGATGTTTCTCTTCTTCCTGACAGGGACCCGGAGTCACTGAGAAGGTGAAGACTGCTTGTGTTAAATGCTCACTGCGAGGCTTCCCACAACACAGCGACTGCTCATAAAACTGCTGTTAGTTCAGTGACTGTGTGAACTCGTTCGCAGACTGTTTACCATGGCGTCTAGTCTGACATGTACGGGTGTTATCTGGGCCCTGCTGTCCCTGCTGTGTGCTGCTGCCTCCTGCGTTGGCTTCTTCATGCCCTACTGGCTGCTGGGTACACAGATGGATAAGCCCGTGTCCTTTGGTACCTTTCGGCGCTGCTCCTACCCAGTGAGGGACGAGGAGAGGCAGGCCACGGTGATGCTGGAGCAGTGTGGGCGCTACGCCTCCTTCAATGGCATCCCGAGTCTGGAGTGGAGGATCTGCACGGTGGTGACGGGCGTGGGATGTGGCCTCCTCCTGCTGGTGGCACTCACAGCTCTCATGGGCTGCTGCATCTCTGATCTCATCTCACGTACAATTGGTCGTGTGGCCGGCGGCATCCAGTTTGTTGGAGGTGAGTTTACATTTTTGTGATGTTTTATTTGTGTTTGTACCAACAACCAACCCAGACTCCTCCACCACCTTCACAATGTGGTGAATGGGTAGCTCTGTTCTGACCGAGGGTGTGCTATGAGGAGATCTGTGAAGTTTAACTGCAAGAAGACTGCAGATTCTTTATAACTTCTAAGATATAGATGTCTGTAGAGAACTTGGGCTATAATTAACTCCTCATCAAACTTGGTTTGAACTCTCGGACAGAAGTGTTGTCCATGAAACAAAATCACATTGGTGAGGAAACAAGGCGGCATTGAAATCTTGATAACCATGAAAATTTCACCTCTGGCCAACTTTTCTTGGCCAACAAACCTGCTGTCTGCCCAGAAAAGCTGCTGTTTCCTCAGATACTCGGCTCCACGAGAAATGAAAAGTCTCCCAGTGAGATGTGTCATGTTACTCGGTTAATGACGTTGGGTCAGTTTACATTTCTTCTAACTCATGACTGCAGTTTAAAAACAACACACACCCACAGTTCTGCACATTGCTTTTATTGGACTGAGTGAATTTTCGAAAGAATGTCTTAGAAAACAAAGGACCACATTTAGAAAACTCAAGTGTTGATTTCGTATGTGTGCTAAAAGTGTTTCATGCACGTTTTGTGAATGACTTTTGGTCATTTAAGGCTTTGGTCCTGTTTAAGAAAGCTTGGATTGGGCTCACATCCTGTAAATAATGTGGAACATATCATTTGATGAAGAAAAAACAGCGCTGAGTTTCATAATGCCTCTTTGTATTTTACTCCAATCATTTTTCTTACTCTTGTGCAGCAGACTTTTGGCATCAATTCATATTCTTTGTTTTTAGTTTGATTGATGAAATGATGGAAAACTGAGCCTCATTTGGTCTACAAGCGTGACCAGAATATGTCAGCGTGATTTTGTGCCCTGGGGTTGATCCACAGTGTGCACCTTTTTAAAGTTGAAAAGAAACCCACGCCCTTTGTCATGCTCTTTTCAAAAATAGAGTCCTGTCCACGCTGCAGCTCTGCCTATAGACATGTCTTTTTGTTTGTTTGCTTGATTACAGTTAGTGGACACGGATCTGCACGGCACCAGCTTTGTTTATGTGTACTGTCGGTTTTTTCACATGTGTTCTCCCGGGACGTGAGGTCTGAGGGAAGGCTTCCATTGAAGCTGCAAGTTTCTCTGCCCTAGTTTAAGAAGCTGTGGCGCTCCAACCCTCTCATTAACTCAAAAACGTTTGCTCGCATACTGTGGCTCACCGCTCTGCTATTTACAATCCCAATCACTTCAGTTTGGCTTTAAAAAAAAGTGATGTGACAGAAAAGCAGGTTGCAGACAGATTTGACAAAGCTGCCAGGTTTTTCAGAAGGATAAATCTACAGAGGACCACCACAACGTGCCATGTCCCAGTTCTAAAAGGCTTAACTGCTCAGGAACATCAGTATTAATGATGTATAATATGGAGGATGATTAAGGTGAAGGCTGGCTGTTTTTTTCAGAAATGTGCACTTTTAAGGGAGAGCTCCTTTTAAGCTCAGAGAAACCCCTTGCACACTGTACAGCATTACAGCAAGCTGCTATTTTGGGTTCTAGGATTAAAAAAAAAACCCTGTCTGTCTTTCTTGCGATTTCTCTCTTTTGTGGAGTCACAAATCCAGACACGCATGAATTCAGATGGAGGGAGAGCAAAGGAAGGCGGGGTACAATACGAGGGGCACTGCTCAGTATATTTTAACTTGACTACTGGTGAGCTAAAAGGCAGAGATGTCTCAGAAGGGTTAATTGGAAGTGACACGATTGGGGAGATCAGTGGGCTGCTCCGTGTACCGTCTTCTATCTCGTACAGAGTGAGTAAATGTCAAGGCAGGCAGGCAGAGGTAAGTTCAGAGAGTGAAGAAGAAATACCTGATGATTGAAACATTCAGCGATCACTTCTTACTAACCGAGAACCTCGCTGAGAAATAAAGATCTGGCGGGGGAAAAACCAAAATGTGTGCCGAGAGATAAGATCAAATCTCAGCGATTAGCAGCAACAGGGAGAGGGAGCAAATGAGGCGAACAGTCGGTGAGGCAACATGTGAATTCACCAGATGCAGGAGCCTCATGGTTCCCCGTTGGATGCCTTTTTGTGTTTCCTCTGCTCCTATTGTAGACCGCTAATGAAGACTGTCTTACCAGAGAGGCCAGGGCCTCAGGGCTGCCACAAGTAAAACATCCACTTTATATCTCCCAGCAGTGTTTTCTCAATCCCATGAACTAGATTAGAGCTGAAAGAATTTATCAGCGCAGTCCCGACTGAAAGAATAACTTTTAACAGTAACTATTATTGTTGTCTTATAATGCTGTTTTCTCAAATGATTCCAGAGCTTGTTAATTGGTAATGGCAAAGACCCAGATTTCCTCCACAGACCAGAGAGTTAGAGTCTGAGTATGAGACTATGAGACTGTTTGGCTCATAAATCAAAGGCCTGAAAACTTTGTGCTGCTTACATTAAACAACTGCCTTGACTGTAGTTTCTTGTCTTAGTTATCCAGCGATGCAGGCTCCAAAGGACTGTGGCACAGATGGGAGGTTCAGACATTAAAAGATTCTTGACTTGGCTTGGATTTGGTTGTTAGGGATTTTGATTTCCCCCTGCAGAGCCTCGCCTTGTCTTTTGGATGCCCCATGCAGGGAAGGAAGAAAACTATTTAATATTTGTTTTAAAGATGTATGTGTGTTTTTACATAATCTGTATTTCCTCGCAGCGCAATAACCCACCTCTAATGTATGCTTCTGTGTCCTGTTTTACTTCATCTATTTCCTCTCTGCACATTTTCCTATTCGATTGCCTCAAGATGACTGACAGCTTGGCAGGCTCTGCGATTGGATGACTGGTCGGCTCTATCACCAATTAAATATTAGGTATACTGATGGGCGCCTCGGGCATCACCAAGTCAGTTTTTAATGGGCTTTTTTTCCATCATACTGAGATACTACTTTAACTTTATAATATTTCTGATCGGTGGGGGCAGATAAAAGTGAAATGTCACCGACTGTGGTGCAGTTGGAGTTTGAGAAAGGAGTACACAGAAGTCAGAGTTTGTGTGAACTCCTGTGCTGAATGAGATACATGCCAAATTTTGAAGAGAGGGTGCAGGAAAAGCAGGTTGAAATGGTTGTCGCCGTTGTAGCTATGCCTACACTGTGCACCATCTGGTGTTCTTATTATATAGATTGAATAGTGGAGGTCAAAGTATTTCATTTCCCCTATATGCTTGACTTTTCTTGCCAGCTCTCATCGGCTTTGTTGCTCATTGTAGATGTTTTGTGATGTCCGTTTAGTAACATGAATTGCAGATTTTGACCCAGTTTATTTCACTGACGGATATATCCTGCTGCCCTTTCAACACAATCTATCAAATAAAACTGCTGCGATCCAAAAAACAAAGCTTCCAAAGGTTGATGTGCAGCTTTTGAAGACCAAATAACATCACTTGTCACCTTAGGAGGAGGCAGTGATGAAGCATCGTTCCAAAACATGTCTGAAATCTCTCAAAAATATTGCCTTGACCCACCGAGAATGTCAGCCGGATTGAAATCGTTTTAGCTCTTGATAAAAATGTCATGAACTCCTCAGGGCTGGAGGATAGCCTATAGGCTATATTTTATTGAGAAGGTGTTGAACTGATGCGTCCTTGAAACTCAAAGCGAAATAGCAAAACAATATAACGCAAGACAGGCTGTACTTTAGGTTTCAGGGAGTTTGTTAGGACTGTATGTAGGGTACAAGCAGAGGACTTCATATGAGCTGATGCTGTTTCAGTGGAGGTGCGGACCTATGAGGGGTAGTGTTCCCCGGGGGATGTAAAAGTCTGAAACAGCTCAACGCAGCATATTTCACTGCCATGAGGGAAGGTTGTGGTCAGCAGGGAATCTATAGAGTCTAATTTTGTCTGTCATTGTCGCACTGAGAACAGTTTCGGGAGGAATCTTCAATGCCATCGGTGTGGGATGGGGTAAAAGCATTTATTATTGATTAGAAACATTAAATGTCTTTTACATTAAATATAACCCCTGTGTCCTGACAGTGCTTTGATGAAATACGATGAGAAATTTGTGGGTTTCTGATGCTCCCGTGTGAGGTCGTTCAGAGTCATTTATTTGACATACAAGAATGTTTGACCAGTTTCAAAGCTTTTGGTTTTGAATTGAAGAAATGGCTAAAACTTCAAAGACGGTGCAAGTATAAACAGAATTTTTGTTAGCAAGACTTTATTGTACCCGAGGGGAAATTCTTTTTCACGGCACTGTGCATCACAGGGAAGATCAACGCTACACTTTACACCCATCATCACACAACAGTGACAGAGATACAGCACACCCAGCACATGACAGGCAGAACAACATGAAAACAAGACTTAATAAAAGACTTTAATAAAAATAGAAGAAACCATATTTGGCTTGAACAAAAGGACATGTTTGTGGGGGGAAACAATGCGACACAGTCGGGTCGAGCCTCCGCATTGTGAACAGGCTTGTTGGCCACGGTGGTTGAATACTTCCCACACTAACCTCCACTGAAGCTGCAGCTGATCTGAACTATCAAATAATTGGCTGTGTTGCCTTCTGGGAAAGCTTCTCCATTTCGTTTTCTGGTTGATTTGCTCTGTTTACACCTCTGTGCCAGCATCTCGTTTGCCCACGCTGGTATGGTATGTCAGTAAATGAACAATATGAAGCTGCAGAGAGGACACGCTCATGAAATATGTTTAACTCTGGCTCTCTGGGCCGTTTTTAAGTGTATCGCTTTCTTGAGTAGGTCTATTGTTCCCCCAGAGGTCACCTGTAACATATAACATATAACATATAATACAGTATTCTGGTCATGTGCTGTTCAGGTCAGATGAAATTAAATTTACCACATCTGTCTTGCACCACCTCTGTAGCTCAAAGTGTATGTCAAGGGCATGAGCACGAGCGATAAATTTAAAGACATGTAAATAAATTACAGATGGGCTGCCATTGTGGCTTCCATAATGTTGCCAAGGGCTATTTGGCACAGGAGTGTGTTGTCCTGTTTCAGAGCCATACCAGCACAGCCAGGAGCTTTGTCCTTGTGTCGGCTTTGTGAGTTCTTGCCAGCTGGATCCCGCCCAGTCCCAGAATGTGTGCTTCCACTCCCCTCTCACAACCAGCACTCATTTTCAAGAGGTACAGCAAAATGAAATAGCATCCATATGAGGAAGGCTTTGGGATAAAGAGCTCATTTTTCCAGGGGAATATTATGTCTGGAGCAGTGTCTCTGACAGTCATTGTTTAATGGTGTCGGATCACGAGACATTTCCAAGGCAATGAGTAAATACTCCTTGACGTGCTGTGCTATCCTTCTACGTTCAGAAATCATCTGTATTCCTGCCTCCTTGCCGGGCTGCCAGTTTGATGTGATGATGATGGACTACACTGTCTCATCTGCCATGTAGGCATTGCATAGACTAATGAGATAGCACCAGCCCATATGTTTGAGAGGAAAAAGCCAGGCCTTTTCACCACGGACAAGACTTTGTGAAATGGTTTTTGTCTTGCTCTTCGTTGCTTATGTTTCCGGTCACTGATGGTTATGAAATGGACATCTCTTCCTCTGGGTTGATTGATCACTTAAAGTGCAGACCACTCGTGCAACACTGTAATGTGCTCATTCAGCCCGCCAGCTATTTTTGCTCAACATACAGTTCTCTCAAACCCCCACCAACATCACCGCAAGGGTGTTTGGAGTCAGAGAGCAGTGAAACGTAGCCTGTGCAGCATCGGCACTCTATTTTCTTCAACACTCTGGTCTATCTTTCTTCTTCAGCCCTCACTTTCTCTCACACATCCTTTCCTGCGCCTCTTTTCTAACCTTTCAGGGTTACTACAGTATTCATTTCAGTGCTCTCAGTCTTTAACTCTCTGTTTCAGGCTTGTTTCACCTTTCCCCTAATTCTGCTTTCTGTCCACCCGTCTGTGTCCTTACACTCTCCTTCCCCTCACTCTCGTCCTCCTCCTCAAAGTGGCTGTCTGCAAGCGGGAAAAAAAATATATTGGGCCAGTACCCAGTGACCCGAAGAGTGGACCTGGTCTCAGTCAGAAAGACAGAAAGAGACAACGGATGAAAAAAAAAAAGAGACAGTAACAGAGAGAAACAGGGCGGAAAGCCCAGCATCAACTGGGATTTAATTTTGTCAAACAGGAAGTCTGGGGAACCAAAGGACAGACAGAAGGGTTATTTCAGTCTGCTCCTCTGTTAAGTCATTGTTTTCACTGCCATAGTAGCAGGCGTGCTGCATATCGAGTTGGTTTTGTCACTCGGAACAGAACTGTTCCAGAAAACGTGTCTGGTGTGTCTGCGTTCGTGTCTGGCATTAATGCAGCCGTGAAAACACAGAGCAAGGGAACCCGACAGTTGCAGGGAATGAATGAATTTAGGATATAAATTAGTGCTAATCGTTAATTTGGAAGTAATTTGCCAGGCAAAAGTGTCAGACATTCATTGAGTTCAGCTACTCGGATGTAATGATTCTCATTTTGGTTTTGTTTTATTAGTGAGACAAAACAAGCAGTTTGACTATGGCCTCTGGGAAATTTGGATGAGCAATATTTAACTGATTTTCTGGCATTTTACAGACTAGTCTCATATTGCAGAAAGGGAGATTTCCATTTGGTTTTATTACAAAGCATGTCTCTGTGCTGTATAAATACTGTGAAAGTACCAAATCCACAGAAAAATGCATACAGATCTTATTCAGAAAATGAGCTGTCGAGACTTTCATGAGGTTGTGATGTCATAACTATACAGTCACCTCCCTCAGCCATGGCCCCAGCACAGCCAACCCAGACCCATCATCCAGGTAGGGTATAATCTCATACTTGTGGTTGGCTTGGCCATGCGTCAGCCAATCAGAAAAAAAGGCTCATTAATATTAATAAGACAAAATGCAACTGAAAACTGTACAACAAATATATCTTCTTGTGAATACCAGAACTTCAAATAAAACACCAGGAAAGTGTAAAATATTGGCCCTTTGACAAGACTAAACCATGCTAGCAGCTCTGTGAGTCTGCTTATGCTTTATGTTGCAGATGCCGATGTAAAGCAGGCATGTTTACCATGTTCACCATCTTAGTTTACTGTGTCAGTTTGCTAATATTTTGTTCAGTAGCATGAAAAACAAAGACGTACACCAGAGGATGATGGATTGTTTTGGAAGTACTGTAAAAACTTTGGTGGCATTACATGAAAAGTCAGTGGATCACCAAAGTTATTCATCCTTAGGGGGGGACATAAATGTCTGAACCAAATTGACAATACATTCAAAAGTTGTTTTGTTGTTTTAGTTTGGACTGGAAACTGAAATCCCTGAAGTCATCCCGCTAAAAAGTGAAAAACTGACATTGTTGGTTGAAGCCGTAGACACATTAATTTCGTTGTGTAGTTTGTGTTCTGATACGATTTCACAGGATGTTCTCTGCTTTAACAGAGAGGGCGAAGGAGACAGAAAAATCATTGTTAACACATAGCACGTCTTTGCTTCCGACACTTAAAACAGCGAATATGTGTGAACGGATGAATCACCGCTCAGACAGATGCTCAACAGATGGCAGAGGCTCAGCTTCTATGTATCACCGGTGACACGCATTGTGGAGGGCATGTTTGATGTCACTGCCCTCGCCGATACTTACAGTGAGCAATACTTTAGTCACAGGTAGAGATACAAGAATAAATCCTTATCATGTGGTTTGTCATCCTCCTCGTTTCTGTGGCAGGTAAACCCCATGGTACGAACAGAAACACAAAGAGAGAACAAAGGAAAGACAAAAATACATGTTTTCTTCACCACATGTTATGTCTAATTTGGAATGAAGAAGATGGAAAGCCCCCATTTGACCTGTTAGGCATCTCTGAGGGAGTCAGAGGCCATGAGTCGGCTGAATAAATTAATAAGTATGGATTGGGTGGATTGGGCCTGAGCCCTGTGGGATAAAGTAGTTTGCTCAGTATTCATACCCTGTTTTACAGTCTCAGAGGCACTGTGCTTTTAACACTCCAGTTAATTATACCCTGTTCTTCCTAGTGAGGGGGAATGTGGGGTCAATACTCCTTTTGTGCTGCCTTCTCGTAGGTCAAATAGCAAGCCAGCGAGGAAATAGAATATGGGCTGAATGTATGGAGACAGATCTGCAAATAAAACGGCAGTGCAGAATAGCCTGGAGAGCAGTTTATTTTTGTGTAAAGGAATCCACAGTAATTTCCTGTCTTTAGTTTCTTTACCCTCAAGCCACGCTGCAGATACATTTTTAAAATTGTAAACTTCCGTATCAGAAAGAGGCAATGCGAATACCCGCTAAAGAATCAGTAATTTTTCTTCTTTTCTCCACTTTGACTCGTGGATATCTTGTTTAATTTGACTCACTGCGTCTGAGTATTTCCTCCATCATATGCCTGAAAGGCCAGGAATAGCATTAAGAGCTGCATTAAGAGCTGGAGCTCTAATGTGTAGAAAAGGGCAGCCTCTGTCTCCGGGAGAATTAGATCAGGGTCAGTGTGCGGCTCTGGGAGAGAAACCTTGGCCCTCGCTGGGTCACTTGAACACATGTGGTTGTGTTGCCAGACACTGAGGACAGGTGAAGGTGACGTAAAAGGCAGCTGAAGATCAGATCAAAGGTGGAGGGGGGTGGTCACCCTTACACATGTATTTGTCTGTCACGAGTGGCCTGCTGACTGTTAATGACTTGATAACAGTAGACGCATATGTGAAAAGGACACATGCTCTTGTAAAGTGTGAATTTGTTGTTTCTCTATTGTTCTTTGCTGTATCTCTGTGCCTGTAGATTAGCTTGCATGTCGCTCAGTGCATGTCCTGTGTGCTGGGGACATGCCCTGCCTCTTCTGTCTGCCGTAAGTAATGCCGGGAATTCAGGGTAAATATATTCTGTTGCCCCCCACCCCTCATAACTTCACCATCCTCGACGCCACTACAGGTTAAATTTAAGGCTTTTAATGAGTGCGCTTGCATGTGTTGCACAAGGGAAAGTGTTTGAATTGAATAAGTTTCACAGCTTTCCTTCTGTTGTCGCTACAGCAGTGGGCTGAAATCTATATTTAGCTTGTGATTGTGATGTGAATGCCAACAGAGTCAAGGATTTTTTCCGTTATGAATTCAGCTCGTATAAATTAGAGGCGGCAAGACTCTTGAGAGAATGAGTGTTTGTGAGTTTAGTGATCAATACAAATAAGACTTCATTTGAAGGAGCAGAATGTGCATTGTAGGCTTCTTTTTTTTTTTTTTTTTGAAGCTTTGCAGAAACACACCATCAAAGGCACCTTGGCATAGTAATAAGCAAAATGTCACTCCTGTCATTATCATAAAATGACAACCCTGTAATTGTGCCTCATGAAATTATGTCTCAGGAAGAAAAAGTGTGCATGCCTCAGTTTTTATAGGGCTGACACAAGCCGAACAATAATCGCCATTTTGAGGCCCTCGGCTGTATTTGTGGAGAGTGGGGAGGGTTTGGTGTTTGGGTGGAAGGCGACACAGTGTGACTCCAGTTTTGCTTTGCTTCCCAGACTCTCATTCCAGCTGGTCAGCAGCAGTTGGGTGGGCTCTCCCATTATAGGATCTGGTTTCCACAGCAGCAGGGGGTGCAGACCCAAAAGAGAGAGAGACAGAGAGAGAGACAGACAGACAGACAGACAGAGAGAAGGGAGGGTCAACATTTGAGAAATCCCCAGAGTCTTGTAGTGGTCAGTGTTCTGTTGCTTAAGATAAACTAGTTACGCTACACGTTGCCTTTAAATTCAAGAAACAACACACCACCTTTCTGCTGATTGTCAGCCCGACTCCTAAAGTCTATTTTTACCCTCCATTAACAGATTGTAGTCAAGCCACAACAGTTAAACAGCACCTTGATGGCTGGTCTTCCCATGAACCCAAAGAAGAATAAAATTCAGCAGCTGCAGTAAGGCATAAACAAAACCCGGCAAGAAAGAGCTTAAAGTCAGACATTTACCCCATCTAGCCTGCAGACTAAGTTAGTGAATGTGCTCGGGGAATAAGAGGCCCTGAGACGTGACGCCCATTCAGTTTACCATAAGACAGATTGGCTGGATATTTTGAGCACTCTTTCCAAAATGCAGGCCTGTGAAGCATAACACAAGGTCTCTGGAATGCACAAAGTGAGTTTCATCTCAGAGAAAGCCAGAGGAGGCTATAAACAGGACAGAAGATGGGCTCGAGCCATATTTGTGTGTGTTTATGAAGATCAGCAAGAGCTGATGGCCATATATAGGATTGTTGTGGAAAAACAGCTTGGTGAGCTGTATAGAGCTGCCTGAGGTTTGGAAGCTATTATGAAATGCCATGCAGAGACTATTGGTCTAATGAATAAACTGGAAATAAAATAGTATGAGTCCAAATCTGAGGAACTTACTTTGGCATGTTGTGTCAGATGGCATAATAGCTGTATGAATGGTGGCGATAATGATATCAGCGGTGATACCTTATCTCTTTCCTCACCTGTTAAACGAGCAGAGAACATTAGCGAGACACTCGGCCCTCCGTGCCCGCTCCACCTCTTCCTCTGCCGCTTTCATGCACGTTATTATCATCAGTCGGATATTCTCTTCTCTGGTTTCACTTTTTTTTCCCCGCTTGACTCGTGTGTGCATGTTCTTTTTGCTCGAATAGAAACAAAATGTCACAGAAAACTGAAATGAAAAGTGAAAGCTGAGAGTTCTGCTCCTTTCCAAAGGGAGCCTGGGAACAAAGGTACTCTTTGATCCAGTAGAGTGACTTTGCTCTCTGCACTAATTCTGGGTCTGGACCGGTCTGAGCCCCCCTCCCCTCCTCTCGATGTTGTTCTCTCAGGCTTGACAAGCCAACTACACCCAGTTCCTCTCCCACAGGCTCGGTGGGGGTCCTCATGGCAACAGCGACCTGGCTGTAGTTACAGTTACCCCAGAATATTACAGAAAGTTTTCTTGAGGGTGATTTAGAGTCACACTGTGACTCAACTCAGGGCTTTTTAATCACATATTCCGGCTATTGCTTGAGCTGGCTCACGAGTTGATGTCTCTAGTGGGAGATGGTGTGTGGATGAATCGAAATGATTAAATGTGAGTTATTCTGTGGCTTTATAAACTTGCCAACATAATGAAAACACCAATCTTCAGCTCCAAGATAATGCACGCACTGACCACTATCATTTCTCTGCTTTGTGTTGTGGCGTTCAGTTTGAATAAATCATCGCAGGACAAAGTAATCTAAATCGAGAGCAAGAATGGGATCAAATTTATATTTTCTGGGCAGCGTCTCAGCTGTTCTAGTATCCAGTATCTGAAGAAAGTATTGATTCCTTTATGAAATACATGAACCTCCTTACAGTCTCCGCAACCTAGTGTTCTAGCCTGTATGGAAGCACCATTACATGGGCAAATTGGAAGGAAACCGGAAAGCTTTTAACTGACACAACTAAAGATGAGGATGTCACCTGTTAAGGTGAAGCAGAATGGAGGATTTGTAATTACGGAGTGATTATACGTGGAGCCAAGCCCTTGGGAGGAGAAGCGTATTGCTGGGCTGCCAGTGATATCGCTCACATCTGCTTATCTCCTACACCTCCAGCTAAGACTTGATCATTAGTGAATGTGCCACTATCATGACTGTCCTGATAGCGCTGCTTTAATGTTGGCCCTTTTGTCGGCATTCCCCTCAGGGCAACTTCTCCTCCTGTCTCCTGCCTCTCTGCTGGAGCACGTAAATGCAGGAAAATTAAAGATATGGCTTTCATTAGAAAATTGTCAGAAAGGCGTCACAAATTGAATTTGGCTCTTTCGCACGGCTCACGCTTGATGTAATTATTTCAGGCCGAAATTACTTTTATTAAACAAATAAAAAGGAGATTCAGCTGATTGCTTGTCACAGCGGCGTAGTTTCGGTGGCTGCCTGAGCTGTTCTGACACAGCCATGGCAGGTTAGAAGTCGATGTTATTTTTCCGAACATCGCTGAATCTCTGAGGGCTGCTGGATCAGGAAGTGAAGTCCTCCAAAGCTGTTCTGCTCAACATGCCTCAGCCTGACCGTGATGCGCTTCACCATCTGACATTTGAAGATAACCTCAGAATAAGTGGTTGGCCGGAGTATGTTTTTTTTTTTCTAAGCAGAAAGCACTCAGCCTCACTCATGATGGATCCCGAATGGCTCATCATGTGCAAAGAGGAAGATAATAAGAGCAGAGAAGTCACAGGCACTCAGGCCTGCTGATAACATCGTGCACACTGTCAGTCACACAGCAGATCAGACTAAGCGTAGGTTGTACTTTTTGATTGCCAGCTTTATATCGGATTTTTTGATTTGATGTTGTACCAACATCTTTCTTTCACAGGCATCTGGCCCCCGAAATGAAATGTTACACAATATTGTCTTTTGTAGGCTGTAACTGCAGCAGCTGTCTGGTGTGAGGTGACAGAGGTGGCTATTATAGATGTAGGTGAGTTTGACATCCGTCATTCAGTACAGTCACGCTGCACATCTCCCATAAAACAATGACATCAAGGCTATAGTCTGTAAAGCATCCGGTAAACTGACCCAGGCTGCATGCACAAAATGTCAATAAAAGCAGAGACAGTCGAGCTGTGCACAGAGACCCTGCAATAACCTGCTGCGATTTGGCCACTAAATGTCCATTATTATCACAGCATCTACCCTCCAGCCTCCACTGTGTCTGGAGCTCTGAGATGATATAGTTCCTACTTCCTCAGGCGATGCAGTTGAAGTTGAGTTATCCATTATTTTTGCCTGTCAAAAGAGCTGAGAAACAACTGAAAAGCATGTGGACTCGCTGGCTGTTGATCTGTGCTGGAAATGTCCTCCAGGACATGAGCAGGATTTTATTATGAATCTTGGCGGATGCATCCTGCATGATTAGACCAACTGTTGGATCGGACTGCAAAGCACATCATAATGAAAATCAACTGGCTGTTCGACTGGTACATCTGTCTATTCTGCAAAGGGGTTCCAATCAGCCTGACTGTTGAATGTTGGTGCAAAGAAAGGAGCTCCTTTTAGCCTGGAACAAAAACCTGATTTTTTTTTTTTTTTTACTGTGGATGTTTACACTACTGAAGACTTTCCTGCTATCTATCACCATAACTGCACTGAATATACCTTGACATGTTGTTAGCCAGTTATCTGCTGGAGTGAAAAAAATGACACCACCTAAACTGAGCTGAACTGAAAATAGCCTTTTTTTTAAACAGCATACAGTGTTTCTGGGTGGAGTTACTCTCTAAAGCTGCCAGCAATCATATAACTGTGACATATTAATATGACTGTATTCACAGCCATTTTAGGACTGGAAATATGTGGTTTAACAAGACAGGAAAAACAGCAGGGACAAACGGTCCGAAATGAAATGTCAAAGGTTTCAAAGGAAATCTGACAGCTTATTATTTTAAAGAAGGACTTAATTCCCAAGAGTCTGGAGCTTTCATGTGCTGGTGTGAATCTCACACTCTGCCTTTTCTTCTAGCCCTTGACTCAAAGGAAAGCGCACACAACAGGGAAAAAAATGGCAAATATATGGTTACTGGTCAATCCA
Source organism: Argyrosomus regius (assembly GCA_946959425.1). Classification (NCBI taxonomy): domain Eukaryota; kingdom Metazoa; phylum Chordata; class Actinopteri; family Sciaenidae; genus Argyrosomus; species Argyrosomus regius. Next base: position 8,143,344 of record OX336889.1, read on the forward strand.
CAGCTTTGTTCTCTATTCTCCTGAGACATTTGCAGTGAAAGACTTGAGAGGAGCTGAGCACTTTTTCCTGAGCAGTTGTCGGGCCAGCTACTGGCAACTGGTGCGTGGAGATTTCCCCGGTGGCACGCATTCAGTTTGAAAAGACGCATTTAAGACGCGCACACCACTTCAGATGGTGAAGGCACTACTGTTTTGCTGTCACTTTCAGCACAGTTGCTCTGAAATAGAACATGTGACAGAGTGATAACAGCTAGTCAATAAAGCCCAAAGTAAAAACCTGTGCGTTTTGATACACCAGATAGACAAATGATGTAACTGGATTCTCATAAACTTCTTTGGGCAAGAGTTTGTGATTTCCTTCAAAGGGTTTCCTTTCTGAAATCTAGTCAGAATCTCCCTTGGGACTCACAAACATCCTCTCTCTTGGAAGACAACTGAACAAAACAACAATTCAAAGCAGACTTGTAGAGAGGTATCATAGGGACTTAAAGGTGTGCTGTCGCTGAGCCAAAGTATTCGAGCAGGCATCCTTCCCACTGCTTATTGATGGGCTCTCAGCAGGGTGTTGCTGAGTCTGGAAGACACCTGCCCTGAGCCACAGCAATCTGTAATCATGATCAAAGCTCAGATCCGTCAGCTGGGAGCCTGGAAGTGTCCTTGCTCTAAGCTTTGTTGTTCTGAGCGTGCCCCTCTCCCTTTGGCAAGCCCCGCAGGCGGTTATACAGGAGGCGAGTGGGAGTCGTGGGGACAGTGAGTGCAGGGTGGAGACAGACAAAAGCAGGCACCAGGCCCAGGCTCGCGACAGGGGTGTCTGCAGGACTTATTGATCTGTGAAAAGAGATATATGTCCTGTCCTGAGCTCATGTCAGACCACTATTTGTCACCTGTGATGATGAGCAACTCTCTGCTGCCTCGCTGTGTACTCTGGATTTGTTTTATACGTTTTTTTTCTCACACTTTTTGAGAAATCTTGATCTACATTCTTCACATAGCACTTTGTTGTTCTCTTTCTGACATGCAGCCATTGACCTTCTGCTACCCAACAAATGATTGATCTTACACCGCGCATCTAGTAATTAAGGAACCCCCCTCGCACCTTGGCTAAACATCACTCTAACATCCTCCTCTGTCTCACCGCTTTGTGATAATTACCCCGTTGTTAGACCTTGAGCTTGAGAAGTAACACCTAACCAAGGGCAACGTGTCGCGTGCAGAGCAGGGCTGTGATTCATTGGCATGTATATGGATGACTATATATCTTCAAGAAGCGGTAATAGGTGGGGGCGGGGAGGTGAACATGGGGAAAATGGGCTGCTGTCGCCTGAGTGGCTCCTAATGTGATCTTTCCAGTGATAATATTAAACAATTTGAAATCCGATCTGTTATCATTAAGTTCTAATGGACCAAACGATACAAATGAAAAGCCTAAAGCTGTACATGGGTTTTTCATGATCAATATTTATATGCAACTCATTTCCCTGAGCCCAAAGTGACACTTTCAGATTGCTTGTTTTGTGCAACTAACAGTCCAATGCCCAAGGATATTCAGTTTAAAATTATATACAGAGAACAGAGAACGGTCCAGTAATTTTTCTGTTGATTGAATCATTGATTATCTTTTTTTTTAGCAATAGATATGTATGTTACTTTGCTACACTGGATCACATGTTGCCTGCTCCACCTCTGAAGTGCAGAGAAACACTCCCTCCAACATCCCATTGCTTTCTGCTGTGGCACGTCAACTGTGATCCAGACCTAATCTACCAGCCCAATAGTGAGGTCCCTGCAGGGAGCCTTGGGGCCCCAGGCCGGCACCATTGCCTCATCCGTCTTCAAGACAGGCTACAGGCAGGGGCCAGCCTCGCGCCTGTCTTGTCGTGCTTGCATATGCAGAGCCACGAGGGAATGCTGAACCCTGAAGCCTTCATGTGGTCACCAGGTGGGCACCGGAGCAGTGGCCTGTCTCTTCCCCCCACGCTCTGTCAGTGAGCGTGGAAATGAAAATCTACGGAGACGGCCATTTTTCCCTGCGGGGAGCCTCCAGCCTCCTCAAGCAGGCGTGACCGTGCTCACACTCAGAGGTGACTGTGAGCAAATACCATGGGAAGCTGTGCCGTTTCCTGTTTTCACTTCAGTTCCTTTTAGTTTTTGAAGCTGCTCACATATCACGCATAAATGTTTACTGAAACAACATTTCATATTTTAGTTTTTCTTCCTGTTGTAAATTTCAGTCGCAGCTTTGTCACGTTGCCACGTCAGAGCAAACAATCAGTCTCGCAGTTATCCAAACACATGCACATGGTGCAGAGGCAGCCAAAGACGCTCCCCATCAGTGTGTTTGTTCTCCTTTACGCTAAGATTTTAGGAAGACAAAGAACTGTTTGCCATTCATTTGGGTGCTTTTTGATTGTGTTTTCTCACACAATACATCCATCTGACTGTAATTCAGAGGCTTTTCAGTCTGTTTAACAGCATTGTGTGAATCTTTAGAAGTCAGTACATGAGCACTTTTGCATTTGGTCTACCCACATTCAAATCAAATCGGTTTATTTTGATTTCAAACAGGTTTTTGTCGCTTTATTATCGACTAGAAACTTTTCTATGAACATAAGTTTTGCAGAAAACTCAATAACTAAGACTTCATTATACAGTGTTGCTGATGTTTTGCATACACTCTATCATTAAGTCTCCACCATACTGCAGCACACAGACGGCTGGCCTTATGGTGAGTTATTTACTCTGCCAAGTACACTCAGAAAGTCTTGCAATTGTGACAAAGTGAATGACATGTTGCCCCTGACAAAGCTGCTGGTGGCTGAGCTCTTTGTTTGTTCCCTTCGAGAGGAAGTTAAATACAGCTTCGGCAAACTTCAACATCGCACCACAGTGAAGGAGCTGAGGCCAGATTAGAAATTTTGACAATTTAAAGTTTTTGTTTTTTTTAGCTGAAAAAATAACCCATGAAATGAGGCATTTGAGAGCAGCTCATCTTTAACCTCTCCTCCCTCGTCTCCCCCTACTTCTTTCTGCACTAGCACACTGAGTAAAGAATACATTAGAGGGTAATGAAATAAGGGCATTTAAAGAAAGATTTGAATTGAGTGTCAGTCATGGGTAGACGATCACATTACCAGTTGTCCGTTGCATTGACTTTTCTCCCTATTAAGAGGTATTATGATCTCCTCTAAAATGTAATTACAGTGGAAATGGGCTCATGTCTGTGCTGCTGAAAGGTTCAGGAATATACAGAGATTTTTATTTTGCTATATTGCATTTTCTTGTTGTCTCTGGCTTTATGTCGGTATTCTTTGAGGCTTCATTAGATCAGAAAATCATCTTTTGGCAGCTCAGCTTTCCTGCCCCACATTTCCTGTGGAGTGCATTTACATGAAATGAAAGAAATTGCCACCTACACTTGCTTCATTTGTAGGTACAAATCCTTAAAAAAAACTCCTGCACATCTCTATATTGACTTAAAAGGAGACCCAGAATTGGAAGTCAGAAGGTAAAATGTTTTTTAATCAGCCTCTCCTCCTCTGTGCCCCAAACCTCAGCTCTACTACCTCCACTATCTATCCCCTCCCTTTCAGGGGGCTGCTGAAGGTTGATGCGAACTGAGACTGGGGGAGGGTTGTGGAAGGAAAGGGGCTCTTGAGGCCGCCCGTGGAATCTTTGCATACCACCAGAGAAAGTGGGAGGGATTTTTACACCTCCACAGGCTCCAGACTCCCCCTCCTCCCAAAGCCTCCCAGCAAGCATCATAAACTGTGCAGCAGCAGCTGGTGTCAGAGAGAAAGACGGAGAGAGGAACAACATCCTGCTATCTCACTTACCATCTTTTTTAAATAAAGGCCAGTAAGCAGGGTGGATGGTTGTGGGGAGGTAATACACAGACGAACGGAAGATGTGTGGCATCCATCCCTACAGCGAATCACCAGATGGAGCAGATCTAAATCAAGTTCCCCCTGCTATAAATACAATGGAAAACAGGCAGACACAGGGAATAATAAGCGGCAGCATATGCCGTGGTCAACCTCTGTGGGTAGAAAGGAGTGCTATTCCTCCATGCTTTGCATTTCTGCTCTGAATTCATCCATGAAGGCGCTCAGTTTAGCACGCACCACAGCATAGGAAGCTCTGGCAGCAGGACATGCCAATCACACCAGTGGCCCTATTTCAATGTTTTCTCTGGTGAGGAAAAACAAGTTGTATCCAATTAAAATGAAGTTATGTGATAAAACGCCGCATTCACCTTTATGGTCCTGCAACTGCTCGATATTACAAGAGACTCAGTGCCTTATAGCTTTGTAATTAAATGTTGAACAAGGGGCTAGTTGGGTTAAAAGCTGCTGTGGTTGTTTTTTTTGTTTGTTGGTTTTTTTTTCTTCTTCCAGGCTATCGGGTATCATAATCTGTGGATGGGTGAAGGAGGGTTTTCTTTGTTGGCCCACGAGGATCAATTAAGGCATCAGGAGGGAGAGACAGTAATAAGACATGTAATGGAAGGTCCTTGTTCCTTGGGGAACAGTGTTAGATTCATCATCGCCTCGTGTTCACGCATTTATCACTGGCACATTACAACTTGTAATCAGTCACAGATGTCTGGGTGGTGCTGACTCGCTGTCACTCTTTATGTCTTGACACTGACACAACGCAGTTACTGCATAAAGCATTGAATGTATGTTCCTGCAAGCTGCAGATTATCTATGTGAAGATCAGATAAAATTAATTAGATAATCAATTATAAGATTGCAAGATGAAATTTTATAGTATAAATCATATAGGGAAGGTTTTCATCGTAAAATGGGTCAAAACTCAGTTGAGTTTCTGAATAACCTGATGCCTGTGACAAGGAAAGATACATCGGTAACAGCGTCCTATTTGAATAGAGCTTCCTGTTGAGAGTAGCAGACTCCACACATGTGAAGTGTGATCCTGGGGTATGTGAATGTTTCATCTTCACAGCATAACACGTACTCCACGTGCCCGTCTGCCACCAGACAGAGTTGGTTAAATCTATTTGCAGCTTTCTCTCCAGATCTGGTTTCGCACTTCCGTTCACAAGTTGGTTTCATTCGAACACTGCTGGTGCTAAAATGGGGGAAAAGCTATTCAGTGCAAAAAAAAATTAACTAAGGTGCCTGATGTTTGTATTCCTTCCAGCCAATCACAATGCAGCCGAGCTCCCGAGCTGAGGAGCTGATGGGCGAGTTTATATGTTGTGTTGCCAAGGTGAAGTGCAACGACAGCTTCAATTCAGCAGTTCAGTACATACTGACCCAAATACTGCTGCGCTGCACCTTGTAATTTCTGCATTTTGGAATAAAATAGTTTTCTCACACAGCCAAGCCACGAGTTTCATTCATTGTGGTCTGGCAAAAATTTCAACCACGCTGCACAACAGTTGACTGACAGTGCTCTGCTTCACTCATGCATCATTATAAACCCTCTCCTGCACTTGACTGGATGAACACACCGCTCAACTTGGCTGTCATTGGACTTTCCACATGATAAGAAAAAAAAACACACACAGTTACACTGCAAAACAGTTATTGTTAGCGACTTTCTCATAAATTATCCAGCAAAACTGGTCAGGAGTGACTCATGCGGCTAAAGAATCACTCTTGATTATACCCACAACACGTAGTTAAAGTCGTTATTCAGCAGGAGTGTTGAGAGTTTTGACTCATGTCATCATCTAAACTGTTCCCCGTAGTTCAGTGATTGGTTTGCCAGCTGTCAGGCTCAGTCCATTCTCAGCGGAGGAGTTTACAAGCTGTAGGCTGGAGTAAGGAAGAGCATTTCAGGAGCTATTAGTCTTCCAGGAAAACTTTTACCTCCTACTTCCTCCTCTTATCAGGTAAAGTAAAGCTGCCTTTCTCTCTTTAGCTGATATCCTCTTGGTTTACAGTTCAGTTCAGTACACTCACTATTTTACATTGATATGTTATGTCCCACTCCGTTATTCAGTAAAAAACTGATTTAAGGAAGTTAGGGCACAATTTCATGAGCTCATAAGTCTTACACAAGATATTTTTATTTTTGATGAAGTATGCACATTTTTTATAGCATACTTGTATCTTAGCTTTTCAGAAGAATAAGGACTCTAAACCTTTTATCAAGTGAGCTACACTGATTTACAAAGAGACTGGAAAACCTTGCTGAGGTTAGAGGCCGAGGCCAGCAGCAGATGAATGTACCACCTGTTATCCAGTCTGTATACATTCTGCTAATAGCTCTGCTGCCTCGCTGCGCTCAGATTGTATATGAAGTGGTATGTATCTGCATCTTCTACATATAGTAATAAGACCCTTTTGTAATCGGTTTAGAGGATCCTTCGAAGAAAACATGCAGAACTGAGACGCTGTGAGTCTTGCGGAGCGCTGCCTGCCTAGTTGGCCTTGCCATATGGTGTTGGTGGAGGAGCCAGCGCCTGGGGAGGATGCAGCCGTATGGTGGCAGGAAATACACGCACACAGCAGTATGGCAAAACGAGACAGAAGAGGAATGCAAGTCTCATTGTTGCGATGCAAAAATAACGGAGCCAACATGCAGTACGTGCAGTATGACAGAGACAAATGAATGAGAGGATAAGAATGGAAAGGGTCAGAAATGACCTTCAGACTAAATTACAAAGTGCAGAGTGGTTCATTTGTTCTGTCCACAGCCATAAAGACTAATGTCTTTTGATACATCACTGTGCATCTGCGTCTTTTCCCACTTGCTTCCTGTCCCATTAAACATCGTAACAAAAGCGCTCTGATAAAATCTGTTTTCCTCTGAAGCGACACACGCTTCTTATTGAATTCAGCCTTTGCCGCCATCTCATCAATGACACCGCGAGTCAGGTCTGCCGCCGTTTGACATTTTAAAGGCATTTCTGTTTGGCTCTCTGTTACCCACTTGAAAAAAAATGATTGTGGAGCTTTCAGAGGATTGATGAGGGACTAAAAGCCCCGGCAGAAACGAGCCTGAGGAATCTGTTAGTAGTGTATGGGTGGGTGAGTAGGTGGGGGTGGTTCTCTTGTATTTTGTGTGACCTTTTCAGAATGACTCTGAGGATTTTGGTGCCATCTGTGCCCTCCGGGTACCACTAATCCCATTGCTGCTACACTCAGCAGTAATAGGTACCTTAAACCTTTGCAACATGCCCCTGATCTTACACACACGGAGGAACACACTCCTTTCTTTGTGGCTGCTTCCACTGCAATACATCTCATATATCTCCCTTTGCATTTTTTACTTCTTCTTGCATTAGTGTCATTGTGCTCCAGTGTGATTTATAGTTAATGCTTACTCGCTGCTTTCGTGCGGACATTTTGTCAAAACAAAGGAGATTTGCTCGAAATAAATATCAGTTTGCGGTTGTGTAATACTTACTGCTCATACACCTGAACAAACACACACATACGCATTCAGTTAACATTTAGAGTTAGACTTTTCAAAGACATAAAATAGGTTTTTCATCATCTTGATGTATTTATTATAGGTCCTGTTGCTGCTGTATTGGTTTCTCTCCATCTCAAAATGCATTTTCAGCCAGAGCTGATTCCTCTTTATTCTTTTGTATTCTCTCTTAACCCCGTCGGCTGAACTTTGAAGTACTCCCTCCTTCCTAAATGAAAGTGCTCTTCCTGGGTGTGTTTATTGACTCACTTGTGCTGTCACGTTCATGCTTATGTGCCTGCCGTGTCTGCTCTCTGAGAGAAAAATGCATCTTTTGAGACAGAATACTCTGGCCCCTGCTGAGAGGAAGCCCTTTGGCTACATGACAAAAACTGAACATGGTGCAAAATGAAATTCCAATCCTGTACCGAAACCACAAATAACCAAGCATTTATGAATTAATTATCACATGTGAACAGATCCTTTGTAAGTACACGCCTCCTCACTACCTACCTAAACTGAGTCTTGATGTTGGTGCCATTCTCTGTCCCTGGCGACTTAATTTCACTCTGCACTCTGTGTCAGGAAAGGTTTAGCAATTTGTTTTGTTTGACACTTGCTTCAGCAGCTTAGTTTCCTGTCAAGTGTGTTGCAGCTGCTGGAGGTTTTTCTGCTTTTCGTTTCGTGACTGTTCACCTCATTTTCTTCTGCTCTGCATTCCCCTGTGTGAAAAAAGCCCTACTCTTATGCCGTGACTCTGTTTTCCTCTTTACTCACTTGGTGAGTGAGATATAGCGGATGATCAAAGTCTTTTTTTTTCTTTTTTCCTCATTGTGTTGGAGGAAAACAGAAAGAAGCTTCAGGATATGACACAGTTTTTTTCTCTGGTATATATACGCTCTGGACTTACAGCTTCATATTATTCACCTTTGTTTTGTTTTTGTTTTCTTTAATGATAATTAGTTTTACTGCAACACCTTCAAATCGGTGCAGCGAAGGATCTTTCCCCAGCCATCAAGAGACCACTTGAAGTGAAACAGAGGAGCATAAATTGTCTTTTTGCCTCTGTGTGATCGTTCTCTCATAATTTCAAATCATTTCCAGAGGTAGGACGTGACGCAAAGAGAGTTGTATTTGGAGCTGCAAGTCAACGCGATAGCAGCAGGATGGAGGAAACACAGAAGACTGACAGTCCAGCAGTGAGAGGGAGAGGAGTTAAGCCAAACTCTGCTGGATCCGTGCACTGTGGCTGTATGCAATATTTTATCCCCGCTTGTGATTTATTATTGGGAAGCTTTCATGCAGGACAGGTTTTTTTTGGTGTTTTTCATTAAACTGGCTGAAGTGTGTAAGTGCTTCCCTGAGGAATGATTCATCACTGGTTTGCCGGGACGCAACCAAAGCTCGCCTCCCTCTAACGTATGAACCATTGGAGCAGCCGGAAGAGTTTTCTGCCAGGTGTCCCCTCTGGTTTCTGCTGTTCATTCATCTCAACATTGATTTTAATAGTTGGGGAGTTGGGGGTGTGTGTGCGCGGCTTTTGAGGGATGGATGGTCTGCAGGCTACAAAGTCTGATCTCATTTATATATTTTTCTATAGCTGAAAAGGAGAAACACTATATTATAACGCAGCACAACAACACTCCCTCCTGGGTGATGAATTGTGGGTGATTGTATTTGGGGACAATCAAGCCAAAAGTCAGACTCACGTGTACCTTCTTCTCCTGCACAGTGCAGATCTTTGCATGCTGGCGACATCACAACACCGCATCTGCAAATAAAGATCTTAACACTGAACTCTCCAACCGCTGTTTGCCTGTGATCATCAGATCAGTAGCAGAGGAAAGACACGGTGACCTTCAGGTTTGGGGGATGGGGCGTTTTTTTTTTTTTTCCCTCTCTGTAGGGACTTACCCAGTGGGCTGAACTCAACCTCTCCTCCATCAAGAGTTCCCATGTTCCCAGACACCAGCAATTGTGCTTTAATGAATTCACTGAATACTAATCAGGCAGCCTAAGTCCAGGGGGTGGGGCAGGGCTTGACACAGACAAGGTCCTAGATAAATATGCAGAGGAATTTTCTTTCCCGCCGTCATCACATTCCTTCTGATTTAGAAAGCAGCAAAAATAAAATTATGGTTGTTGCCTTTTGAGATATCTCTGTTTAGTCTGGTTTGTCGCTCGGGTTGCCGTCGTGCTTCATCTGACAGTTAATACGCTTGTTTGTCTCATTATGGAGTTGTGACAATTCTGTTTTGAATTAGCTTGTGTCCTGGGGATACCCCGTGATTGTTTTGTCCTCGCTGACTTCAAATCGCTCCAATTCAGTGCGCGTATATCTCGCCGCTGAGACCCTGTTTATATAAATCTTTCAGCACCACTGGCCAGAGGTTATATCCTCTAACATTAATCAAGACTCAACAGACTCCTAATCTTTTATCCAAGTCCTGTTAGCCCCACGGACAAACTCTTTATGGCTCAATCAATCAGACTGACTAGTTCTGAAATGTCCAGTGGTACATTCTCAACAGCCCTTGGCAGGCTATTCAGTCACTGTGGGGCTACCATAACAATGCTACAGTAATCAACATTCAAGAAAAAAAAAGATTTATCCCTGGAAATAGGAGTTTGCACATGCATTGACCTGTGATTTTTGGATTATTCAGTCGTAATTTGTGAGCAGGAACGAGTCCCTCTCAGAGCCACAGGCACAAAATTGATTCAATCAGGAGGCGTATTGTGGACGAGCTCTTTTGACAGTGAATGGGAGCCTTTGTGGGCACATGACATTACAGAGGCGAACTTCTCTGCCTCATCATTGAGAGCACTATAATGGCACAAAGTTAATTTCGCTGTGAAGTTTCACACTTTCATCCTACAAAGTTGTCTAATTCATCGCCGGTGCCGCAGACCCGAGTTTTATCTCGGTTAGTTTTAAGCTTCTGAAGAGACTCGTTCATGTTCATGAATACTGATGGAACTTTATAAAGCTCTATTTGCACTGAACTAATATAACCCGAGGTTGGGAAGTGATTTGTATAATTGAGGCAGATCATTGATGATTTTAATCCCGATTCGAGTTTGCCATGGTTATAATTTAAGTGAAATTCTAGTGCAAAATACCTGCAACATCTTGGTCAGAGTTCCCCGGGTAATACTTATTAATCCCATGTAAATTGAATTTGTGTTGGTGTATTCTTCTTTTGCTCATGGCTCTGTTTAGTGACAAATAAATATTTTGATGTATGCTGAATTTCATTTGCTGGTTCTAATGTTTTTCAGAGATAATGAGATAATTGATGAATTACATGAGTTCTCAACACACTGTGCTATTACTCCCATGTAAACTGAGCATAAGGCCGTAAAAGTGGAAACCACCGACTGCTGGAGGAAACCACTGGTGCTTACAGAGCATTGCTCTAACATCTTTTGCATCTGTTTTTCTTCAGATTTTTTTTTCTTTTTGAAACATCCCAGTGAGAGACAGTTTTGCAATGGCTCAGGGAACTATCGATTTTCCTTTGTCCTTGCTTCAATTGTGTAATCTGAGGATTCATGCCATCCACTGACTCTTATGACATGAATGCATGTAGCTTGATTGAAGCCATGTGTTTGTGGGAGGCAGAAGTGTAATGAAGGTGTTAAGTCTGTATTATCTGAAGTATAGTAAAAAGAAACTTGGCCTGGGCACCATCCTGTTTTATACGTTTCCATCTTATTAGAAACACAACACGGCGAATAAGCGCCCCATTGTTCATTCTGCATTACATCGTGGTTGCTCACATTTTCCCAAATGGAAACAAGAGTAAATAAAGGAAAGCCATGGATTTATTTCAGATAATTATGGATGTTTGCTGTGTTCTCTGTAATTACCCATATAAACTGCTTAATTTTCAGCCCACCTGCTACCGCTCTACCCTGTAGGGTTTTAATTTGTCCGGGTCCATACTCATCCAGCTGGTTTTATTCCTTTACCTTAAATGTTTTTGATTAAGTTTCCCTCCGGGCTAAACTGACAAAATAAAAACTGTTTATCAAGAGGAAGACTTAATGAATGTGCCTGTCAAAACAAAAACCAAGTCATCACATTTAGCCATTTGCTCTGACCAAGACACAAATATAATCAGTGGTTTGGGAGAAGCCCTCAGGCTTTCCACATATTTCATCACGGTTTATGACAACAGGCATTTTTTAACACCAAAGTGAAATAAACAAGTGTCACTGTCATGTCTATTTTTTTTACACAATCTCCATCAAGAAGCTGCAGTTTCTTCTATATTTTATTACCCATGGGTTCAAACACTGCCTAACAGCATTGTTAAGAAGGCAAGACTTCACCAGGAGTCTGCCGTTTCATCACTAACATTTATCTCAGCATAATGACATCCGCTTTAGTTTACCTCAGTACTTTTTACTACCCTGTCAGAGATTACATGGCAACATAAAAAGGTAAGATAATAGTAAATCTTCATATGAAATGGAATTGGTAGCCTTTTCTTGACATCTGTTTGGTTTCAATCAGTAGAATCATCAGAGCAGAAATAGCTTTTCATCCTTGAGCGGACAGAATAAACCAGATATTATATGATTATGTTGGATCACAATGCCAATTCAATATCATACAAAATGTCAAAAGCGCACACACAGTCCCGCTCAACCTGATCTCTGCTTCTCTATTCTATTGCCCCATTGTATTGCTCGCAGATTACTTGACGTTACATAATGTGTTCTCATTTGGGCTCTATTTTCAAGGGCTCTCAAATGTCATGATAACAGCATGTGATGAAAGGGGAGCCAAGTGAGCATCACCATGTAACTTTTAGCTATATACTATGCAACAGTAAAGAAAAACTTTTAAAAAGGTAACGTCCAGCTTCGATACTTCAAACTGAAACTTTTCATTTTGATAATTTGGGGCACACTCTTATTCCCTTTCTTGGGAGAAAATTGATACCGCTCTCATGTGTGTATGGTTAATATAGAGCTTTGAAAGGCTGCATGTGGTTGCTTAATATTTACAGTACAGAAATGAGAGACTAAATCTCAGCAAGAAACATATAAAATCTTTCTTGAACAGTCCAGTCATAAAATTTCAATGAAACAGTTTTGTTTTTGTTTTTTTTTATTGTGAAACTGCTTCGGTTTTCTTCTTTGTTTTGAACATGTGATGTAATGTATCACATTATATATTGGTATTCTGGTACAACCCTTCTAGGACTTTATAATGAGCCTCTTATTCTACTGAGATTTCCATGCTTTCTGAATGGTTTTCACATTATGCACACACACAATGAAATGGAAGAAAAAATTGACCGGCTGGTTTAAGGAATATTTAGGAGTTAGGAAAGAGCTGCTCCAACTCAAAGCCCATGGGTAGTAGGCCAGCCTAGTCTATGTCCCAGAAGACGGTGTGAATGCAGTGGGCCGGCACTTTAAACACATGCTATGGAGTACTTTGTACACTTGGCAGTGAAAGTCAGTTTTTCCTCAATCCCTGAAGCGTTGCATTGTCTTTGAAAGGAGGCTCTTTGTGTTTGGAGTATGGAGTTGCTCACATGATGAGCTCCAGTACTGTCAGTGAGGCATTTTGATGTCTGGCAGTGTCTGTGTGGAGGATACTAAAACATTCATTGCATATTTGGATGCTGGTATCATGAATATTAAACCGTAGATTGCAGCGTCTTTGATTTCCTTCTTCCCAGAGGCCTTTTCGTTAGCATGTTTACCACTCATTATAAAGGCCAATTAAGATAGGAAGGCATTGCTGTAGGTATACGCTAACGTTTGGACACGTGGCGTGCCGTCATGCTTTTCAGTCAGGCTCTGTCAGGGGGAGGAGGACGCTGTTTAACACATCAGACATGACCCAGTTAGGGAGCTACACTTGTAGGACCCTATAAAGTGAATCGTACCCTGAGGAGGATTTCCATACCCTTTGGCTTTGTTGTTCCCCTCACACATTTTCTTCTTCACTTTCTTGTTGCACAGAGCATCCATCACTTTTTAAATTCCAGACAAGCATGCTGATGTAAATTTGTATAACAGATGCTTGTGTTTCTTTCCAGCATGTTTTTCCACTTACTTTGATTACTGAAGTTTCATTTAAATTCTGGAAATTTGCTCGACTACTGTACGTTTGGCTTTGACTCTATCTGTGTCATGTGCAAGCAAAGTAGCTTATCGTCACCACCCTGCCACCAAGCCTCACAATGATAATAAGTCATTAAACAATGGCAAGATATTGCAAAAAGCTAATCTTCTCTTTGACTTTGGTGAAAATAACCAAGGCAGCAAATTAACACCAGAGCATTGTAGCAGTCAGGTGATCCTTCCATGGCAGGTTTTCTCAGATACCTAAACTCATTGTTTCTACTGTTCTTCATGCTTTAGATTCCAACATCATTTCAGCACAGGAGTGGAAAAGCTAGAGGAGGAATTTCTCTTGGATGCTGCTGAATTCTTTCCCTTGTGTTTCTTTTTTTCCCCCCTCCTGCCTCTTATTTGACTTCTCTTAACTGAAAGGAGGAGGAAGAATGTCCAATTTGCAATATGAGATCAGAGGAGACATGGTTGAGGTCGCAGGGAGGCGTGGGTTTGTAACTGGAAAGAGTGAGACATAGAGAAAATAACTGCGCCCTCGTGTGAAAAGCTCATTCTCCCCACACATCCAGAAGATGTTCTCTTTTGAAAGTATTTTCTGTGTATTTAGCACGCACCAGTTTCACTCCTATGCACTGTGTCCTGCTCCTGAGCTGTAGATCTAATGCAGTTTTTTTTTCCTGCTTAATACATACCCACTGTTTAATGAACCATAAGTTCATTTTTGCACACGTAATTGGTGTGTTTATTAATTACTGGTTGTAGTCTGAAACTGTGTGACAAATGAGTGGTGTGATTTGATAAGACTAGCTCTTGACAGAATGCCCGTAGCAAAAGCACTGAAACAGATCAATATAACACAAGCTGCTCTTTCCGCCCAGGACCGGTGATGGTGACTGATGGGTGTTGAAGGAGAGCGGCACAAGCCAACAAATAAACACATACTGTTGGCCTAATTTTTGCCTTCGGAATATGTAATCAAACCTGATAATGCAACAAGTAGACTTGTTAGACTTTGAAGTCTTTCTCCGTGTGGAACACCTCAACCTTTTGTTACACATTATTTGCATTCACGTGCTACTAATTAGTACAAAAACAAGACGAAGCAAGTGAAGAAACAACAGTCTGTTTGCAGGGTGACATGAAAATATAACGATGCAGACCGCACATGAACACAGCCCGACATTGAGCCTTGTTAAGTCATTTGATGGCTGATGGGATAAAAGAGTCTTTGTAACTGTTTGACCTTTTCTTGGGCCGGCAGTGGCAAATATCAGAGGGAAGAGGGAGAAATTCGTCATGGAGAGGATGGTCACACTCTGAATGAATAGTCAGAGCCTGATGTCGAACTTGTTTGTCACAGAGCTCTGTTCTTAATACAGTCGCCTGTGTTTTATATTCAAGTTGTAAAGCCGACATAGAGAAACATAAAATGGACTCAACAAACGACAGCAGAGTGAAATATGTTCTGTGTAGACACCCTTCACAGTTAGATATCACAAAATATAACAACGGTTGGGAGGAAACATATCGTTAAAACCAGAAAAACATCTTCCTGAACACACCTCTTGTCCAACTGGATCGTGGAGGTATAATCTTTGGGAACAGCTGTGCAAATAGAGAAACAGTTCAGTTTATTTATGAATATTAGAATATTTTTTGTCATTTAACCAGTGAGTTTAAACTAGTGAGTAGGTCACTGGCTAAATAACGCTTGAATGCCAGCCATGGGCAGCATTTCTATTCCTCACTTTTGCACACAACATACTTCTACTCTCTTTAAATCCCTGCTTTCTCTGCATCCCCCTCATCCATCCTCCATCTCTCACAGCTCCAGAATCTAACGTTTCAACTGAATCTCCAGATCCCCGTCTCGCTCACATAAAAAAACACCAGCTTTGCCGGCAAAAATGCTCACATAGGAGTAAGCCCTTGTGAAAACGAGTGTGCTCCAACTTGAATGACAGAGCGAATCGGGACATTATAAGAGAAGCAGGCGTGCGAGCTGTACGTGTTGATGTGCGGCTTGTGTTTCAAGTGAGAGAGGAAAAAAAACAAAACATGCCTGAACATGCAGGGTTGACATATTAGTCACATTGTTTCTTTTAGGCTGAAGTGACACTGTGAGACTCTGTTCTCTGATTAAAGCACAGAAGACAAATGAACATGTTTACAACATCATGTTAATTACATTATTTATTTATGAATTACATGCAAGGAAGCAGATCATGTGATATTTTATTAAACTGAGCACAAGTGTGCACACATTTCCTAGCTATCGTTTGGTTATAGTCACCGCTGCACAAAATAAATCTTTCTTTTACATTTGTAGCACTTAATATTTTAGTCCTGGTTGATTTGCCGAAACAAATGTTGGGTTTGCATTGTCTAGGAGTGTGAACAGTAAGCCATGAGGCTGATATCAATGAGATAAAATTAAAAACAGTAACGCTGGATTACATGCTGCATTGCTTCCTGTGAATCCATCATGCATAAGCAATTTCTTTCCAGCACGGGAGTGGCAGAATCAATCACTAACAATGAAAATTACTATATTGAGACATAATTACAGATTGTAAGTACATTCAATAGCTACTGCTGAAAAATGCCAACAATAAGTAGTGTCAAAAAACTGCAGATGAGCAGGAGTGCATATAACTGCAATCATTTTAAACTTGCATGAAAAATAAGATTTTAAACAGAAAAAGACCAACGGTCATGAAAACATGGACATTATTTTGGCAAAGCGCAGGTCTGCCTTCCCAGGTGTGGTTACTCTTACATTTCCTTCGCTCTTTTGGATGATCTTCCAAGCCCAAAAGGGAATGTCTTACATTAAGCGGGCCCATTCAAGCACATCCCTACTTCAATTCCCTTGCCACCAAAATTGTCTCCAGCTTAGCAGCAGCCTTTTCTCCCTGTCCTCTTTGGCCTTTTGAATGATAACCTTGAATGGTATTGTCTCGGGGCATGAAGGAGGATAAAGAAATTCCTTGGTTCCTGACAGAGAGCAAGAAGGCTTGACAAAAGACATCAGCACTCCCTAAATCAGAGAATGTGGGGGATACGAAAAGGGGGCCAGTTTTTCATTCAGGTAAAAAGCGTTGACATAAAAAAGATGCTGAACAATAGAGCAGCACTGATGGAGTAAAGCACTTCTCTGTGTGCTTTTTAAAGCACCGAAATGCGATTTCAAAAGTGAGCTGGACTCTGATGATGAAATCTGAGGCAAGGATGTATAGAAGAAAGTTCACTATATTAGGGCAGATTTTATGGATTGCACACTGATATGTGGGACCGATTGTATTTGGTTAAGTCCATTTAACCGAACTCTTTCCCAGTTCATGTAATAGCCTTTCAGAGAAGCCATTAGGCCCGAGATAGTCATTCGGATAACGATTGCATGGAGATCAATTGAAACTCAATCTGTGAATAAGTTGTCTGGCCTTTCAGATTGTGCACCAGGCGCTCTCTCTGACCCTCTCCTCTTCCTCTTCACCTCCTCCGCCAGGCAAGATTATCGGGCATCAGCAGGCTGCCATAGCAACGGAAACAGGACTCCGAAATGGGCTAAGGTTTTACAAACAGTGGTTACCGGCAAAAAGCGGTAAAGTAAACAAACAAACCTCCCAGGCCTGTGTTGATAGAGCAGCACTTGAACCTCTCCTGATCTCCCAAGAAGCTCAGAGCATCTTTAAGTTTAACCTGAGGATGATACTGCTCAAGGGAAACTAGTTATTTTAATTCCTAATAGCCTCTGAGGAAGGCGCACACAGAGTGTGTGTGGATGTGGTGATGGCAGATTTTCTCACATTTATGATCTTTTCTGTCCGTCTGTTCTGCAGTGCCATGTAGTTGCTGTGTAGCTGTAGTCAGCCTTCTGGTGACTTTCAGTACTATCCTCATGGCAGCTTAGCTGAGATCTGCAATGATTTCATCATGAGACAGCCATCTGCTCACAGAAAAAAAAAAGAGCCGCTTGTTGAAGTTGATGTTGTCTGAAAAAGAAGAGAATTTTTCTGTGGTTTGAGGAAAGAAATGAAATTCACAGGAAGACCTTTGTTGGAGAGAATGCGGATGTTTTCATCTTTTCCAAGTCATTTGGGGGACTGCCAGCTACATGCCAGTACAAGGCCACAAAATAGCTATAGTGGTGGCTCTATATGTATGCACCTTTGCACTCGGTTGGTGTGTTTGAATGGCAGGAGGCACAACAGTTCTTACAAAAGCGAACATGCAAGATAAAGAGCCATAAAAGCCTGTTCTTCAAGTCAAACTACATCATATGCTTTGTGCTTCAAGCCTACAGGTTGGTGTTTGTCCTGGTTAAGAACAAACTCAAGCCATTCATTTACCACCGTGCCAGTTGGATGACTTAGCTGCTAACTTATGGAGCGTTGTCACCAATTTGCAACCTTATCAGAATTAAAATGACTCTGAATCCACTGAAGGTTTCTTTATTTTGTGGCACAGTGCACACCAACCTTTCAAAAGTCTTCATGCATCTTGTTTGCATGCAGTGAAATGCTCTTTATTTTAATCTCCATTTTGTTCTACTGCAAAAAACCAATTTTTCCAAATTAAATTCATCTTATTTTATGAAGTCTAGCATACGGTTTAGTGCTTCTGATCATAGTGCATCAGCTAGCTCATTGTTTCTCAAGCCTGGGGCCAGGACGCTAGATTTAGGTCAAGAAATTTGTGAGAATACACAAAATGTTTGAGGGGAAAAAACCCATTACATAATGTCTTCAGTCTGTGAAGGGAGGTCACGAGAAGGAGCTGCCTCAGTTTAAGAGGTTGCAAGTCAAAGAAGGGCTGCTGTAGCTGACAACCACATGCTAAATGACACATATCCCCAACTGTTTGTTTGTGCAGATTGGGTCGCATCAGTGTCAGTTTAGGAAATAACAAGGACAGGAAGTATCAGTCTACAGCAACACGCATGGAGAATCAGAGCCCGAGGTAATTGCATCTCACGCAAGTCCACGGTTCTTTCCAGCAGCCTGCCTCATATACATTATGTGAAAGAACATTTTTCATTCTTTGTAATCTTTCTCCCACATCCCAGTCACCAGCCTCCCTACCTCTGCTTCTCAATAACCCACATAGTGAGTGTGGAGGATGGGATTTGATGGAATTAACTATAGTCGGAAAAAATAAATAAATGAAATAAATAAAAGGCAAAAAGAGAAATGTGGGGCCCCATATGATCCAGAATTGAATTACACCTTGGTGATGTGTTTATATATTTGTTCATCTGCTCCCACAGTGATTTGTGTTTTTTGGTATCCATCTCAGTGGTGTCATGGTAACATGTGAGTGCTCACATTGATTTCACCCACTGCAGAGTTGATGCCTCAGTGACTTTATCCCCAAAAACAACAGAAAACACTGACGGTTCACCCAGAAACTTTGGATTTTTTTGGAGTTGCACAATGGAACTGGGCTCTCGTCTTTGTTGTGGGAATAATTTCCCTCCTGTCTGTAGTTTTTTTTTCTTTCTTTCAGCATTCCATGTCATTATCTTCATCTGACCTGATGTGGAAACTATGCACTGAAGTCTTTTTTTCCCCCCATTCTTCTCTCTGAGGAGCCCGCTACAGAGCAACAGCTTTTTATGGTTTTGATCATTTTAACAAATGTGTTGATCAAAGAATCAACATAAATCTTGATTTTTCTAATGGAAATATTACATTTTTTGGGATAGAATAACAATTTCTTTGGGAAACAAAGACACATTTTGCCCAGCGTTATTTTTTTTCCCTCTCTCGTGCTGCAAGGAAATTCAATTTGATTACATGCTGCTGTATCTCTCTGCATTACATAACACTTGAAAGAGAATTTTTGATTTTGTTAAATATTAATCATGAATACATTATCATGCCCGCATGCTTTACACTCTTTACTGTTACAAAATTGAATCAAAACACATTTGATAACATTATATAACTGAGCATATTTTAATGACTGTGTGTATGCTCACTCCTGAATTCATTTTTGTACTTTGTAGAATAGTTGTTTTTCATGTTCATCAGGGGTCCACAGTGGCTACTCATACGGGGATTTACATCAAATGCTCCTGTTACTTTTGCTCTACTGCTCAGCTAAAGGTAGTAATTTTAAGGTCTGAAGCAGAAAGTCGTGTGAAGTTCTCTTAAGGGTCTGAAGAAGAAACGGCTGAGTTGTTACGTATGACAATCCCTGGATCCCCTCTGATCCCGAGGTGTAATGACACAGACTTGGTTAGAGCCTTTTTATATTCCTTCATTCTCATCAACATGCTAGAGTTTCACTCAATGGATTTTTCTTCCAGGGGTACTACCTCTATCTCAAGGTCTATTTTCTCCTCAAACTGAGCTGATGACATTCACCGCCCTTTTGGCTCCAACTGGCGCAGATGTCTTTTTCACTTCCCTTACTCCACCTCTGATGTTGGCCCGTTTGTCTCTAGAACATCTGCATTAGCATGTGGATTAACTCCTGCTTGTTATCTGGCCTCGATGTAGTACGGCAGGGGTAATCAGGATGGAAGGCAGTGCTTACTTGCATTCCCTTCCTCTGCTGTCATCCTCGCATCCCAAAACTGATAGCAGGGCACATCGGAGGGGATTACGCTAATGTGATGGCAGAGCCACCTACCAGGGGCCCCCACAGGGTAATTTCAAGAGACAGGCCTTGGCATCCAGGGAATAACTTGTCAAGACCTGGTTGCAGGCTAATATTGAGGATATTAATCCTTAATGTAATGGCCTTGACTAGATTTTACTCTGTTTCTATGTGCAGCTTTAAGCGCAGTCATAAGTCTCTTTAATCACTGACATAAAGCAGTCCCTCAAGGATTTTCCAGAGTTTTACAGTAATTATTGCCTCCCCAAAAAATGCTTGTTTTTTTTTCACTGTTGCCTGTGTGTGAAATTGCCAAGCTATTTGCATATGTTCGTTGTTCATTTGCAGCGGTTTATAAACTGCTGGCAGAGGAGCGCTTTGTTTTGTTGCAGTAAAAACGTGATGGAGTGTTAAAATCACAATGCGTGTCATTTTACAAAGGGATGTGAGGATTGTTGAGAGGTAAAACTGTTGGAACAGGTCAGAGCTGCCTTTTCCCATCAGTATCTGCTGGAAATGGTTGATAAGGTGAACTCACACACACATCCGTCTACTGGAGAGCAGTGGCTCATTGTCTTATTTGGTCATTTTAAATCAAAAATAAACCAAAAGAAGGAGAAGGAATCTACATAAAACATTTAAGTTTAAATTCACCTTGCTTCGTATCTGGATGCAGCAAAGAAAAAAAACACACCGCTTTGCATTTTTCTTCCTCATTAATGAAAAGCCGCTTAAATTATGAAAACCCACAGAGGTGAGGTGTCTCAAAAACAATGCAGACCTTCCCCAGAGGGAGCTGAGCGAACACCTTAATGATGAGAGTTTGTCCTTGCTGAAGTCTGCCCCTCACACGCGGTGTCTTGTCAGCCTCCAGCCATGTTTTGTGATATTTTTTGAACCCCCGGTGACTGCAGTTCCTTCATTAATGACTCTCTTTCCCTTCTCCTCAGGTCTGCTCATAGGCTCTGGATGTGCACTCTATCCACTGGGATGGGACAGTGAGGAAGTACAACAGACCTGCAACAACAGCTCAGACCAGTTTCAGCTAGGTAAGATCTGATATGCGCACAAAGGTTATCAATAAGCTAAAAACTAAAACTGGGTGTGAAAAGACATTTTAGTCAACTGAAATAAAAATAAAACCTAGAAGTCTGTCAACACAATAAGCGTGACAAGACATTGATGCATATTATTGTTTATTGAGACATGACTGTGACTTGCCTTCACAAAGTTATGCTTGTACTGTAATAACTACTCTGAACTTTTAAAACTAAACTAAACTAAAACTTCATATTTTAAAACAATAAAACTGAAACAAGCAAACCCATTCTAGAAATTACTGAAACTAAACTGAACTGAAAACAAAAATTAAAACCAAAAATAAATAAACCCTACAGCCTAAATTACAGACTACTGCTTCAGCTATGTAAATTTGTCTTGTGCACGCTGAATGTTCTGTTCCCAGAGCAGATAAAGCTATGAAAAAGTTGGAAACTGGGAACAGATTAGATCTGGCCCTTGACTTTCCAAGTAGACATCTCTGGTACTGTCATATACTGAAGACACGCAATCCCTTGGTATTTAAAATGTGTGATAAGAAATCAACAGAATCTCCAGTAGCTGTCGATTTTCTGAAGTGTTTTACACCTATAAATATGTGCTGAGAATAAGCAGTAGCCCGATTTGTGCTCAGTATTCAGCTGGCATTCTCAGAACTTCCTCACGGACAGGAATATGCTACTGTATCAGACACGAGGCATGTGGAAGAGCTGTTTGTGCTGCAGCTGCTCTTTTATTTAATGCTCATCAAAACAGAGTTTAATTTGTTACTAAATGTACCAACATTTGTTTTCTGTGATTGTAATATTTCAAAGTCAAAGGTACATTTTTAGTAAATCTGTTGTGTTTGTGACACTGGGTACACTTAGATTTCCTCTCACATAGTTCAACAATCAATGCCAGATGAATGTTATTTTTCTCTACCTTCTTCCTCACACACGTGTCCCCTGTAGGGTACGATTTTCATTACACCTCATAATACAAAAGTATTAAATGAAATGAACAGCATACTAACAATTTTTCTTTTCCTACAGCCTCACCAGACAAACAAACAAATAAAATATCCCAAGGCGGAATGAAAGGCAATGGAGTCATTAAAATCTACCTTGTTTATCATCAGTTTTCCTGTCAGTCTCAGTGATTATGAGATGTGTTGTGTTCAAAGCATAGACAGTATAAACACGGACATATGTATCCATGATGTCACCATAGGTGGCTCATTGGTGGAGCTGAAGCGGGCTGAATGACGCCTGTTTGCTCGATAAAGCCACCTACCTGTCAATCAAAGTGGCCACGCTGTTAATTATGTATAACTTTAAGCCTTAATATAATTTTAATGGGGGAGTCAAATAGAAATTCAGACTGAGTACAGTTATCATGAATGGGGGAATTAGCTATAGAGACCAAAACTGTTTTTTGCCCCAGGCTGTAAACGTGTTTTTTTAAATTTTTAAAATATTTTTACATGGGGACTTATGGAAACTGACTCGTTCTGCAGCCAGCCTCAAGTGGCCATTCGAGGAACTGCAGTTTTTGGTTACACTTTCACAGCTGCTTGGTTGAATGTTGACATTTTGACCTGAGGACGGCACAAGTAGAAAACTGCCCATTTTATTTTGATATTACAAATTAAATTTTTTTGGCCTGATGGTGGCGCTATAACAATGGTCCACCAAAAGCATTCATTCACTGTCAACAATGTGTGTGTTAATTTCCAGGAAATCTTTTTTTTTTTCCATAAATCAATAAAGCTTTTGACCTGACAGTGGCATCAGAGCAACACTAGACAATGAATATTCATATCACATTTTATACTGATGGTATTAGTCGTTATTGAGCTATATTAGTCTGGACAGATGGATGAACAAGCTCGGTATATTATTAAGTTAAGAAATAATATGTGTTAAGGGTTATAAATCTACTAACATTAAAGGAAAACAAATCTTTCAAAATACGACCAACACTGTAACATTAATAGATTTTCAGTCAAGTGAATTACTACTGCCACTATGTCAGCAGATAGAGCTGCATTTAAATCTAAAGCATGTGCGTATAATTCAGACAGCTATAATTCTGACTGATTTAAATTCCTAAATATATCATCTTAGTGACTGAAATTGCAGACCATGTCATCAGAAGTAATTAAGTTGGATGCGTTCTAATTTTGTGATTTCCCATTTGAAAGAACAGGCTCGTGGTACATAAATTATTGTTAACAAGTGTGTTTGCAACCGTGTGCTGCTCAGTGCCCCTGGCATATTAAATTTGCTTGTTGAAGGCGAGTGTAGTTGTTTCCGTTTCACCTCATTCTCAGTAGCGCCTTTGACAAGGCTGTGATGTTCTCCCATGAGAACAGTGGATTTCACACAAATGATGTGTTCGGTACGACGAGTGCTTTGAATCTCCCCACCATAGACTCATTCATTAATCATGAAGAGAGCAGTCAGTACTTTAGTAATTCAAAGATAACTTTGAATGTAGCTGCGCGACACATTAATTGCACGTATGTCGTGTATGAAAAAGTTGGAGAAATCCTACTGGAGTCACCAGAATGAATGCATGAATTCGAGTCGTTGCTTTGATCTGACGTGTTTTTAAATGTAACATTCACACATCGTGCTAATAGATTAACTACAGCGACATTTTAAAAAGAGGTGAAGGTAATTTTTATTAAGTGTGACTGACATGGAGAGAACTTTGCAACAGAAAATGAGAGAAATTAGTATTTTCAGTTATAAATCAGGTTGCAGTGAGTGAATCTGAGACACCTCCTCCTCCTCCTCCTCCTCCTCCTCCTCCCACCAGTCTGTTAATTAACTACATCCAATCAGATATTCACCCAAAATGTGATTTCTTGATGGTTATCACAACATTTTCCAAACTTAAAATTAAATGTAGCTCATATCCTTGTTTAAACAGGCACTTTTTTTTATTTATTTATTTTTAATTTGTGTTTTCTTTTTGGCTTTTGGCTCAGTTCAACATTTTCCGGCACTGGTGTGGAGTGTATTTGTCACATACCAGACTGTTTGCAAATGAAGTTAAACTATGTTCAGTGCATTTGTTCCAACAGTGCTAACCCTTTTTTCACAAGAGGAAGGGAAATGTTGTGGCTTGAACAAAAATGTTAAGCAGTTCACAGCATTTTTTGCTCTTAAAACTAAAATATTAGTGTTGGGCCAAAAGCAAGACTAGAGATATAATGCAATATTGTTATGATACAATGCACACAAAGAGAAAATGTATTTGAAATGAACATATATATATATATATTTAAAATGAACTGCAGCTGACTTAACAGTTATATTATCAGCGGACTGCCACTTTCACAATCCTGACTACATTCCACCCATGTTCACTGACACGCAGCAACGTCCATGAACACTGAATGGTTCCTACAACATGCTGTTATAGCCAGAAACATTGTCCCTAACACTACTTTACAAATTAAATGTGAATATTTTAACCTTGGAATCAAGTAAGAACCTTCATATGACCACAAACATGTACAATTCCACACCTTCTTTTATAAACCATGTGTACTCAATCAGAGATATTAAAATTATGAGCGTAAATAAAAAGGATGAATAAAAATGATTATTATGTAATATACAGGCTAACCTATGCAGCTTAAAGATTATAGAGTTAAAGCCTTCTTAGAACTAAAATGTTGCCTTGAATTTTGTATCCTCCTGTCCTTTATTTAATGTCAATCTCATGTGAGATTTTCTTAAAAAGGCTTTATAAATATAAAGTAAACCGTGCAGGCCTCCTCTAACACCCGGGACATTCTGTTTAAACCAAAATCAAATCAGCTGTCCCCTGGCCAAAGGCTTATCTGTCCAAATTTCATTGAAGTCCGTTCTCTGGTATTTTGAGATATCCTGCTGACAGACGAGCAGATAAAATAAAGGCTGGAAAGTTATCACCCTGAATCTTCTGCTTTCTTCTGCAGGTTCCTGCCAGATCGGCTGGGCATATTACTGCACAGGGGCAGGAGCGGCGGCTGCCATGCTGCTGTGCACCTGGCTGTCCTGTTTCGCCGGGAAGAAGCAGAAGCAGTACCCGTACTGAAGAGAGAGAGACGGGTACGGGCAGACGGAGGCCTCAAGGCGATGCGGCGAAAGGGAGAGTACTCTGACTCTGTGGACTCACACCAGTACAGCACATCAGGCACCAAAGACACCAAGTCATTGTGGTGCTCTGCACATCATGGGACACTACTCATCTGACAACTGCAGGGACTGTTTCATTATGCAGCATATACACACACATGCGTACACACACACAGCTTTGAAAACTGGTTCTTCTCTTAAAAGTTGTTCTTAAATGAAAAATGTACGGACCAATCCTATTTGTAAAATTGTTACATAACTATTTCTTTCATGAAAAGTGTGTCCACCTTTTTATTTTTGTGTCTTCCTCCACTTCCGTCATTGATGTTTATGTGATAGTGTGCCCAGTGATGAAGAGAAAAGTAATATTGCTTCATTGTTACGTGAAGTGCTTCTGTCTCCTCTTCATGTCTCATCCTTGCCTTAAACACAAACTGAAATGCAATAATCCCCTATACCTAATGTAAAGCAATCCAACACTGGCTGCCTGCTTCCTCAATTCAGCCTTTTCAGATTCCAAAAAATCTAAGCATAGTTTATTTAACACATTCATAAAGTATACTTTGTGTATGATAATGTATTTTATCATATTAGCACATGTTTTGTATTCACTCTTCAAATTATTCTTTGTCATTATTTTTCCGTTTTGTAAATAAATGTTTATTGAAATTCTGTGTGTAAACGTGTTCTTTCAGCTGCAGAATACACCCCGAGGTGAAGTGAACAGACCTGCACTCACATTCCTAAAAAGGTTGTTTTCCCATGACCTCTTGATCTTGGTTGCATTCACTACATGTGGGAGTCCTTTTTTTCCCCCAATCGATAAAGAGGATAAGGACAGGCAGAGCTGTGAATTTAACTTTTATTGATGAGGTAAATCCCGTGACCTCTAGTCAGATTATTTGCCTTTTGATCAGGTTACTCGGCTTCAAAGCTTCCGAGTCTTCAAGACAAAGCTTGAGATGCAATCACACCCTGGGACACTGAGTGGCTGTGTATCCATCAGCTTAATTTCAGTGGGTATCATGGTTTCCTCAACCTGCCTGCACAGTGTGAATAACAATGATGATAACCTTTTCAGAGCAATTACCACGACTGGATGTGTGTCATCAGAGGTGTGAGCTGCACCTGGCTTTACACTATTTTTAGTCATTTGATCTTCTCCATTTTTCCTCCTTTGATTAACAAACAACACTTCAGAGATTCATCCGAGCCCGAGTGTACAAAGTCAGCTCATTTACAATGCAGCTGTTGCCGATGTATTTGGCCCTCATTAGCATGCCCATTTTCTCACAATGCTCGGCATCCCCCAGATAATGGCTCTTTCCATCCTCACTTGAGAAATCTCTCTCTCTCTCTCTCTCTCTCTCTCTCTCTCTCTCTCTCTCTCTCTCTCTCTCTCACTCCTTGCTCTGTTTAATATGTTAGCGTGGCTCCTCTGTATTCTGCTCCCTCTGATCTGCTGTGCTGGTTGATATCACCAGCGATTGTTACAGAGTGTCAACCAGATGCCTCATCAGCAGAGGCTGACACATTGGGGTCGGGTTGGAGTGCTCCCTTCTTTATACCAGCACGTCGTACGTCAGACGGGCAGGGTGTAGCATACAATCTTGTGACTCATAGGTGGCAGATTGTCTTAAAACATGTGAAATGTGTGATAATCGGGTAGTACAGCTGCTCTTATCAGCTTGTGAGTTAAAGGGATTTTATAACTTGTACTGTGAGGAACCACAACCTGTGATGTATTGGGAGTAGAGGCAGAAATCTCTGTGTCAAAGCATTTAAAAATAAGTGCAATACCAATACTCAAAGACACTTTTTTTCTCTAATTTGGATGTTTTATGAGGCTAACTCACGCTAGTTATCAGGAATGCTTGGGCTATATCCAAAAAGTAGCCTATATAAAGAAGAATTTACTTTAACCTTGAAGAGAAATGCCACGAGAGGAAGCGACCATAAGGGGAATGCGACTGAAGTCACAGCAAACACAATCATATGGCATCAGTTGTAAAGACCTAAATTGTGCAGTGTGTTTTTAATATTGTTGGGGAGGGGATTATTTAAGGAAGAAAGCACCTTTAGAGAGTTCAGCCTTGGCAGCTAGTTAGATACTTCTACATCAATTAATTCTTTCTAATTATTTTTTTCCCTGACAGTACCCTAGCGAGAAAATTGCTGCCCTTAAGAGCAACTCTGCTTCAAAAAGGTTTTGTGCTACCATAACACCAATCTCCATAAAGATACTGCATAACTAATATTGCTGCAGGATAGCAAAGTAGTGAGCCATGACTGCAATCGTATGGAAGCTGTATAGAAAAATAATTTGTCATCCTCGTCACCCCCCCAGCAGCGGTTATTTTGTTGTGGACTATAGGTGAATGGAGTAAATAAAAGCAATATAAAAAAAGTGCAAAAGAATCTGCAGCATAATAACAGCCAGACAGGTGTTTCACATGAACTAGACTGCAAACAATCAGTGTGCCCAGAAAGCGGAGTGCTTTAGGCCAAAACCTGTGAAGTCACTAAATCGTATTGATTTTAAATAAACTCCCATCCACACGTCATGTTCTTTTGTCTCCGACTGTGCTTTACAGATCTCTACTGCACTTAAAGGAGCTCCCAATTAGCCGTACATGCCGTTTTCTTTCAGAGGTCTTACAATTATCGTGTTTATATGGACAGAGAATGAAGGGAATTCATGATAACACAAGCCAGACAAACTGCATCAACAAAGCGGATCAGAGGCTGTTCTCAAAGCTCGTACGGATTACAACTCAAGGTTCACTGATTCACCTACAGGGATAAAGAGAGGCTGTGGTTAGCAGGGCTTCTAAATTAGCAATTTGTTTAAACTTTGGATAGGTAATCCCCAAACTGGAACGGCATATTTGTTTAAGAAACAACTGCTAGAGTCTCCTCAATATTAACGGTGCCACTGTTTACGTTCTAAAGGCCGCGCTCACCCACACAGGTGTTTCCAATTCTGGCTGATTACACCTCTACTCAGGTTCAAAATACGCAGAGCGAAGTCGGGAAATTACATGAGGTCAGTGGACTCCAGAAATGTGCTTTCGACAGCAGGCGTTGATTTGTCAAAGTAGTGCTGCCTTCCAATAAAACACATGAGCTTGTGGTTACGACATGTGAAGTCATGCACATGCTATGCTTGGCATTTAAAGGTCCAGTGTGTAAGATTTTTAGGAGTATCTATTAGCAGGAATGGAACACCAATATTTATTAGTATGTTTTCATTAGTGTTTAATCACCTAAAAATAAGAATTGTTGTGTTTTTGTTGTCTTAAAATGAGCCCTTTATATCTACAGTGTGAGCGGGTCCTCTTCCACGGAGTCCACATTTTTCTACAGTAGCCCAGAACAGACAAACCAAATCTTGATATGACCCTTTGCTTTTATATATTGTCTTACAAGTATGTAAGAGATTTTCTTACATACTTGGAAGAAGTGTGGGAGAGTATTCATTTGGTTGCAATCTGTAACCTCACCATTAGGTGCCACTGAATCCTACACACTGGACCTTTAAACGGTACATGATATATGACTCTATATGACTGAAATTACAATAAAAACAGAAACATGTCACAACTCATAAACTATATGAGGTTGTGAATATCACAAGAGCTAGAGAAGAGTTCATATGGACTCTTCTTGTGAACACAGTAAATCTGACCCCATTTAAAGGCAGCATAAGAAAAGCAATAACAATAAGGATGGTTTAGTTCTGTCCCAGTAAACCCTGATATGTGAGCCGGCATGCACAATACCAGGACCCTATTATTTACACATTTTCTTACTTTGACGTATTAAAATGTTTTCTGTGGAAAAACCTTATGATAAAAGTCTAATTTGTCCAAACCCAACATGTGCAGCTGAAGCTAACAGGAGAGTCAGAGAGATACATGAAGAGGTCTAATCAGCCAGAAAGATTAAAATCACCTGCGTGGGTTTAAGATGAGTGTGCACAGCCCTAAAAGTAAAATGTGATGGATGATCATATTTCGTTAGACAAATGAAGACATATTTAAGGAGGTTATCAGTCATCTGCATGCAGGATGATAGCTCCTCACTAATATATGTTTTATGGCCACGAAACCACAAAAGACAGAAGACTACTTTAAGTTTTAAACATGTTGCTGTTTTCTTTTTGCTGTCAACAAACTATCTTCTCATCAGTAAACCTGTGGGCTATATATCTGGACCACTTCATCAATAACAGAAATGAATTTTTCATAACAGAGAAATGATAAACATCCAAATCTCAACCGGCGCCCTCGTATCCCTTACTCCCCCACTTTACCACATAATTCTATCATCTCCAAGTTATTTCCTGGTAAGAGAAGAGTGGCACTGAGGGATGAGGAGTGAAAAAGGCTTTGGTATCATCCCGCACATCTTTGTGTGCAGTTAGCACCAGTAAAAAACTGTAGGATGCAGGCAGGCATTGCCTTTCAACCTTCTTTAATCTCAGACAGTAGCATTTTTTCCCTGTCTGGCTACAGCAGCTTCATAGTTCCAAAATACTGGGACTTTTCCCACCTTGCAAATTCCCAGAGAAATGAAACTATATCTCTGGGCAGAGCCTCAAAGGAAAAAACAAACATTGTGAGCTTCTCAAAGCTTGCAGAGATGGCACAGTTTCCATTCAATACTGAATGAAGCCCCTGAATTGAGTTCTGTTGCATTTAAAGTAAAAAGAAAATTGAAATCCAACTTCACCGCCTTCTCTTTGCTCAAGGAATATAAACCCCTATAGAGATCAAACAAACACATTCACAAATATTTCACAACCCATCAGGAAGACCAACTGTAATGTAAGATATATGCAGAGAAGATGCAAGAGCAGCGTTCTCTGAGCTGCTATCTAAAAGCTGTCATAACACAGGTATTGTTCAGTGTAATCAACTCTGCTATCAACCCTCTGCAGTACAGAAGCCTCCCTGGAGAAACGTGCTGATTCTTTTATCCTTCACCAAAAGATCATGAGCAATGGATTACAAATCTGCTTATGGTGTTTTAAATTGTTCCAAACCTATTTTCCATTGTGCTTTTAAAGAGGAGTTAGTTGTGTGGAGTGCACCCACCTGTCCCCAAAAGGTTGCCCCAGCTCAGCTCTTCCAGCTCTTCCAGTTTCAAGCAAACAATAGTTCGGCTGCTATTTAAGAATCCAGCCTTGATCCCTTAATCCCCTGTAACTATAGACCCAAACCGTAAACTGCTGTTATTGTCAAGTTAGTTTGAGCCAACTGACATTGATATTGAGAAACTCTATGTTTTAGAGACCCATTAAACTAAGACAGCCCATCGCTAAGTAAGTCACTGTCTTTGTTTGACTGCAGATGAAGATCACTCACTTTGTCGAATGATAATAATTTAAGTTCAAAGCTGCAATGAATCAAAATGTGCAATGGTAAAAAGAAGCATTTAAAGAGCTTGATATTTTTCTCAAGAACTCCCAGTTATACCAAATAACATGTTCCTGGTACCCAAAGTGTTTTGAGGTAACTTTCTCTTGTACTTTTAGTGCTGTTGTGACATTTTCCTCTGGTATTTCTGTGGCACACGGAGACTTGTGTGGAATTTGGGACATCTCCCACAGCATTGTACCACAGGTTCAGTGGTAAATGACCACACGTCCTGCATGTGGCGCAATCCTGTGGTAAATGTACCAAAATACCACAGACACAAGTCTCTGAGTACTGGAAAATATCACATAAAAAAAATAAAATGCACTATAGCAATTGTGGCCAGACGTGCCAACACTCCTGTTTTTTTTCCAAAGTTTCTGCCATTTTGTTGTTTCTCCCGGGAAGGTCCAGTAATTTACTTTGCCCTCAAACTTTATTATGCATGGCTTTATTGTGCAGGCATAAATAACGATGGCTGTTTTCAAAATGTCAGGGCAGGACAGTGTTTCACCTAACATGACTGCAATGAGATGATGCCCACATCTTTATAAGGTGATGTCAAGGCTGTATGTCAGTCTGCTCCTCAGGTACTGAGAATGAAAAAAAAAAAAATCAATGTTTTTTATCCTTTGATAACTTTAAAGGTCAAATATGGTTTCATATAATCTTGTTGGGATTCTCTTTACACACTTTCAAAAACTGATGTCTTGTCTTTTTATGTTTTTTTTTTATGTCTATTTAGATTTATGTTATTACTGAGAGTTTGTTCAAATGTATTCTTCCAATCATACGTCTGTTTTGAAAGGTTTTACAGAAGCAGGCTTTTCTTCTTGAAGAGCAGTTTAATATCCAACCACACGCAGGTTCAGACTTTGGTGCATTCCAGGAAGGATTGAAGCTGTTTCACTAAAACTTTATTAGGTAACTGATAATCATACTGTTAGGTATATTTCCACTCCTTGCACGCCTGATATTTGCTGTTGAGCTCTCTGAAGCTCTCACCAGCTAACATACAGGAGGATGGTGGTGCTGTAACTGTTGTCTGATCCATCCCCAAAGCCTGTGAAGGATAAACAGATAAACAGCAGTGAAGACAATGAACTGAAAAAGAAGGACAAGGTGACAGTGTCCAGGATAATTATCTGGGGATCAACATATGCTCTCAGGTTAAGAACGGTGATAAAAAAACCTGTTATATGATGCTCAAATGGGCCTTAAAAGTTTAGATCAACTTTGGCTCGTCCCACAAAGTGACCTTCACCATCCACAAAGCGGCTTCACAGCATAACAGATGACGGTTTTGTTTCTTTGATGTCCATTTTTAATAGCCAGATAATCAGTCTGAATTGCCGTTTGGTTTCAGTTCATTTATTCATTCTGTTTGAATCGCTGAACAATTTTAAGATGTTGGCAGTGATCCAGTGGTTTGGAATCAGGCTACATCTTCAGCAATTCCTCTATGAGCTGGCTTATTATATCAGCGGCATCACTCTGAGCAGAAATTCATGCTCTTCGTAATTTTCTGTTTTCATTATCTAATTTCTCACAGGCGCATTAATTTAAGCATTTAACACTGCCATCTTCATTTCTCTCATACACTAAAATGTCTCATCTGGGCAACAAGATATTGAAGTAACACTATATTGCAACAATATCTGTACATTTATTATGTTTCATATTAAACCACTAAATATTATATCTTTCTCTGTCTTTTAATGGGTTTCTGAATGACTCACGAAAACGCCTTCTCAGGCAGTGGACTCGCTACCATCCCCATGAAGGACCCTTTGATGGCTTTTAACATAATGTACGCTTCTCCTAGAAAGTATGTCTGCAAGATATCAATGTGTTTTATGTTAGAGGAGATGTTTTTTCTCAACCTCAAACATAAAAATTTAAATGAACCTTAAAAATGACACATTTTATGACCTGAGCAACTTTCTCTGAAAACATTTTGACATCACAGAAAACCTTTTGTAGATAGTGTCTCTGTCTTTTTGCCTCATGGCCACATTTTGGCCCCAAACTTCTCATGGCCCCAGGAGAGTTATCAAGATATGATGTGAATAAAGTGTTCTTTTGTTGTCTCTTTCAAGAACATGAATGAAGTCCTGACTTTAATATATAGAGGGAATCTTAAAAACTCCAAGTCAACTACTTAACTCCAATGATTTGTATATCGCACAGGCCCGCATGTCTGACACGAGGATTGAGAAACTTCTACACTAGAGACTCTGAATGTCATTCACTTTGATTTTTTATTGCCTCACAGCCGCCTCATGTCAGTCATCTGTCACTTTTTTTTTTGAAGCCGCTCAAACTAGAAGAGAAGTGTCACAGCGTCTGACTGATACCATATGTTATGATTCTGCATTTAAATGCCCTCTCAGCAGCACAAACACCTACAGCAGTACCCGTTCTTGTAGAAATATGATATTTGAGTCCTATCACATCACAAATAAAATATTTTGTCACACACACAAACACATATTTGCACAGCTTGGTCCTTCAGCAGCCAAATACTGGTAAAATTTGAACATCCACTAGCCATTTGACCAGTGGACAAGAAAGTTCATTTTGCACCCTGTCAGTTATTAATGATTAGATAGTTGGCCATGCGTAAGTTCCTCACCAGCCTGACATTGTTGTACTTTAGTCAATTATACAAACACCATTTTGTTACGCTTTACAGAAGAACAAAGCTGCTATTTGAGGTTAAAAATGTGATTGCATCACACTCAGTTTATTCAGGTTTTATTTGTAGAACAAAGTTTACTGATCCTTAAATACTGGTATAGGTATAATCAAGCCAACTTTCTGATTTACCTCGATAGTTGCATTAAATTCTATATTGCAAAGTGAAGAGCTAATTGTTTAAAATATTAGTTAATCCCCATTTGTTAACAGAAGCTCCACTGAGCTTCGTACAGGCCTTCTTTCCCAACTAAGTTAACCTCAACATCTTTTTTACAGCTCCAATAAAAGCAAAAGAAACGTCCATCACTTTCCCCCAAAACAGCTAGTGCAGCATAATCCAAGAGCTGTAGACAAACTGTTGCACCATGCCCAATATTTACCTCATTATTGCCTTTATTTTCCTCCTGCGGTAGGCTATTTGCTGATAGGTGCAACCAAAGCACTGCCAGAGAGCAAAAAACAGGAGGTAATGAGACAAATATTAGACCCACTATGCAATCATTTGGCGATGAAGCACTTGGTTTATGCTGCACAAGATGTTAGGGGGATTCTGCTGAACATGAAAGGCGATGGCATTGTGTTTTCCAGTTTCAGCTCCTTAACTACAAACCACACACACACTTTGCATTTGTGCTGACCCTGTACAAATGCTTGCTATACGTATTTGGGATGTATTTTTCCTGCTGTTCACGTCAGCCAGTTGTCTCTGTACAATGCTGTGTGTCTATTAGCCGTCTCTTGAAAGTTGGCTAAAGGATCAGCAATATTTAAGGGAAACTATTGGCAGTAATGGAATATAATATTCATGTTGTTTTCATTTGTGAATGATGACCTGAGAATAGTTGTGTTTTAGATAGAGTGGGTCGTCTGCTAGGCTGCACTGATTCTACAACAGCCCATAACAGACAAACTAAAAGCTGTATTTCCACTATATAGTACAGTTTGACTCAACTCTAATCTATTCACTTTTGGTGCCTCTATTTAGTTTTTTCACTGTAGATAGCACTCCAGATAGTACTCGGATAGTTGTTGGGAAACAACACATGGGAGCGTTGGTCTTGAGAAGTTGCAGCCTGTATTCACTGACAAACTGTAACCTACAGTGTACATTGCCAGACTGACAAATTCACTGCTCTGCTCAGATTTACCGTCACTCTTTCGCTCATCCGCACACTACGACGCACACACTGCTACTCTTACAGAAGATATGATATGGTTTTCCAAGTCTGCACAGCATTATCGCATAATGTGATTTCATATCTTATATATATATATATATATACATGAATATATATGAGACCAATAGATGTATGGAATAGACATTCAAACTGAGCCATGGTTACAAGTGAGGACACCCAGGTTGTTTTGTCTGTACAGTTTCTGGGAATGTGGGCGCTGTAATCACCTCAGGAGGAATTCAGTTATATACAATCACACAAGGTGGGCTTTGGAGGCTGATTTTGATGCTTTTAACACTCAACTTTGACTGTTTGTTCTCTCTATAATTATATAATGAATTAATAAATCAATGTGAACAAACTTAAAAGAACATTTTGCAGATTGCTTTTGACTTTTGGTGCCTGAGAAAGGACTCATGAACTCAGACTATAGCTCTGCATTCACACAAACAGACGCATGTGTTAAGCTGTAATATGAAGTACATTTTACATTCAATACAACGTTTAAGCTGTTTCGTCTGGGAGTCGTTGGTCCTTGTGTGAGTCTAGGAAAGAGTGTTTTGACTCAGCTCCACCCACATCTTGCTCTCCCTTACTTCACTTCAGGTGGTACGTTTCACCAGCAAGTCTTCATCCATGCGATTATCTATACCGGGTTTAGCCTTTGCAGGACGGCAGGGATATTTAAGGTAGAGTTTAATCTGAACTGCCTGAAGTTGTCTAAAACTTTCGCCCGAACAGGGACTTGAACCCTGGACCCTCAGATTAAAAGTCTGATGCTCTACCGACTGAGCTATCCGGGCTCTGAAAGAGCAGTCACGTGGTATTTCTACTTAACCCACGTGTCTCATTACATTTCATCTTATTTCTCGGAACTCATGTCACTTCAAGGCCAGCGTTTTACTTTTGCCACGATTACACGACCCTACAAGTGATGGTACACATTATCTCCCCGCGTCTGATGCTTCTTCCGACACTGCAGCAGATCATTCAGCTTCTCTGGACTTCAGTGGACTGGCTGGGTCAGGGGAGGAAATCCATACTGATCTGGTCCAAACCTACTTTTATGAGTAGGTTAAACTTAATCTACTGAACAGGTTTGTCGAAGAGGAGGGGCAAATATGGTAGAGGAAAAAACAGCAGCATTATGAACAGAACATAAAGTGCACACATAATAACACAACATTACAAAATTAATTTATAAAAACATTAAAGAGGAAATGGTAAAGATGTTATCTTATATATTATATAAACACTTATTAATAAAAAATATGAAATGAGTCGAATGAAGGATTTAGAGATTATGATCCACTGCCATCTAGCGGCCCAGGTGCACAGTACAGGTATGCCTCGCCCTACGTCATACAATAATAAGGAAGTAGTGCCCAATCAGTGGTCTCCACTCATTGTGGTGTGTAATGAAAATCTATTATCAGACTCTTGAGAGTTGCTTAAGTTGTGTGATCCATCACAGTAAATGTCAAGACTACATTGTCTTTACTCAGTATTACATTATCGACGCACTGCAATACATCTTTTCGTGCAAGTCTCCACAGCATTACCGCAGGTGATGTGATTTTCATATCCCAAATGAATGTAGACCAGTGGATGTATATGCATGGCAGAGATCACATTCAGACAGAGCCATGTGAGGACAGTCAGTTTGTTTTGTGTGCATTGTTTCTGGTAATATAGCTGCTTTAATCAGCATACAAGGAATTTGTTCCACTGTTTCACACAAATTAGATATGATGCTCGATGTTAACTGAATTTGGCGTCTATTAATACATTAGATAATCAATTTGATTTAAAAAGCCCTCACCAGAATTATATTATGAATAAATAAATTACTGTAAACAAATTAAAAGTACATCTTTACAAATACAAATTGGTGTCTGAGCAAAACTTTCTCTGGGAAGGATTAGGACTTAGGACCTCATTATTTTTTGTCCCGGTTATGGCTCTGCTTTCATTCAAAATAACTGCTCTGGATCTTTATTTTCTTAAAAATACAACTGTTTCAGGGGGAAGTTGTTGATTGTCATGTGAGATCAGTGACTGGTCCTAACACATAGCCTCACCTATAGTTGGTTTTCTTCACTGACCTCCCTCACCAGTTCAGACTCAAGGATGCTTCTCTCTTTCAACAAGGTTCGATCGTCTCTTCTACTTATAATTGTCTAAAACTTCCGCCCGAACAGGGACTTGAACCCTGGACCCTCAGATTAAAAGTCTGATGCTCTACCGACTGAGCTATCCGGGCTCTTGCAGCACTATCACGTGGTCTCTGTCTGTCTCATCGCTTTACCTGAAGACTAATTTTATGTTTGAACATGTACCTTGATTAGTGTCATTGCTAACACCTGCGTTGACTGTACTATTTAATGTCAGAATAGCTGGTGTGAAAAAGGTCTTTTAGGTTTCATGACCTCAGTATGTTTGTCTTGCCATTGGCTGTCTAAAACAACAGAAATGTTGTACCATGATGTTCAGTATCTTTAATGTCTTAAAGATAAAATAGGAAATTCATTCATGTGTGAGACAAGAGGTTGCTGTCTTCATTCAGCTCCACCTACAGTTTGCTTTCTGTGTCCAGCTCACTTGAGACAGACTCAAGGATGCTTTTCTCTTACCAGCAAGGTACGTTGTGTCTTCCGCCTACAATTGTCTAAAACTTCCGCCCGAACAGGGACTTGAACCCTGGACCCTCAGATTAAAAGTCTGATGCTCTACCGACTGAGCTATCCGGGCTCTTAAGAGTTGCACATGTGGTCTCTCTGGCCAGCTCCGCCTTTATTTAAAGACTAATGTGATGTTTGAACATGTTAATTTATATCAACACTGCAGCCTTTACGTAACTTTGTGCTCCTGGTACAGTCAGCTGCCCAGACTGTGAGCTCAGAGTACAAGAGGAGTGTGTTTGGAGGGAGTGTTTGTACCACAGGGGAGAGGAGCCCTGAGTGTGGGCAAATGCTGAGCAGAGCCAGTGTCGTGCCAGAACAGGAGCCAGACTATGTAACAAAGCTCAGCAGCCTCTATAGACATAACGACAGAGGCAAAAAGACTGTTGGTGAAATAAAAGTCTGAAAGACAGACGCTGTAGTAAGTAATAATAGTTGGCTGCTGTGTCTTGTGTTGTTGACCTTGTGTTGTTGGCTTTTAGCAAAGTTGTCGACTCGTTAGTTTTTGATCATAAGGATTTTAATCATAACAAAAACATGTATACAGCTGTCCATACTTACCAAAGTGGGATTTCACAAAAATACCAATTTATATGCAAGATAGGGCAGACAGGGAGGAAAACAAGAGCAACATTATGAAGATCCAAATAACAACATTACATAATGAATCAATAACATGCATATAAAAGATAATCAGGATACTTTAATATGAGATGATCAGACTAACATGGCACATTATTATGGTCGCTATAGAAACCTATCTAAGAGTTACAGATTGTGATCTACCGCCATCTCGCGGCTCTGCTGCACGGTACAGGTGTGTCTCTTACCTACGTCACACAATAATAAGGAAGTAGCGGCCAAACAAAAACAGCACGCGTCCAGGGAGATTTTTTTCAGGTGTTTTAGTCTTTTATTACAGCCTGTAAACGTCTCAATAAACACTTAACAAGACTGAGACGAGAAAATCTTCCTGTAAAAGTGCCGCCTTCGGTGTCTCGAGTGGATAAATAAGTAGTTTTTATCCTCTCTGGTTGATGAAGGAGCTCCATGGAGAGATACTCACTCCACAAAGTCATCGGTGAAGGGTCATTCGGCCGGGCTTTGTTAGTCCGGTGTAAAAGCACCCAGGAGAAGTATGTGGTCAAGGAAATCCAGCTGCCAAAGGTATTTGCAAACAAATATCACTGTACTGTTATTTCATCCTCACCTCACATGTAACTGGATCCATCAGTGCAGCAAGTCAAGTCATATCAGTAACTAAATAGTGAATTAAACATAAATGCTGCATTTGCACCAGCCTGCACACTATATTTAAATTCAGACTGTTGTGTTGTAGCCTGGGGTCGGATATGGAAATGTTATTTACACTGTGCTGATAACACACCAGACTGTGTGCCTGCACAGAGACGTGGATGCTGTTTGTTTTGCATAATAGAAAATGCATTCATGCTTGTATTTGCATTTTTATAGAATCGGTCCAAATTGGAGAACTCGAGGAGAGAAGCAGTCCTGCTGTCCAGAATGAAACATCCTAATATCGTGGCCTTCAGGGAGGCATTCGAAGGTATTCACACACACACATAACACTCCCTTTAAAACGTATTACAAAACATTTTAGACTCTCGTGACACACTGTTATTATTGTTTGGATTACTGAATAGGCAATGTGATTGTGTTTGTTCAGCTGATGACCTCCTGTGTATTGTTATGGAGTACTGCAGCGGTGGAGACCTGCTCCAGAGGATATGCCAACAGAAAACGACACAGTTCTGTGTTGATGATGTAGGCCTCGACTAAATTCAACTATTCTCACAGTGTTATGTGACTGTCGTTCCCCTTTTGAAGTTTTGTTTCACTGAAATCTTTTTCAGATCTTGAGGTGGTTTGCTCAAATGTGTGCCGCCGCAAAGTATATCCATGATAAACGGGTTTTGCACAGAGATCTGAAGTCCAAGGTACAGTCACCTCTAGTTAATCATTGCAGTTTATTATAAGTATACATGTTAATAGATTTTATAGTGAAATGTGTTGACCCATTAGACCATAGAACAGATATTATGAATTCATGTTTGTTCTCTGAATTGAATTAAATAAGCAGCAATAATTTAGTGCATCGGTTGGATGCATGTTGATAGAATCACATCAGCGAGCGCTGGAGTGAAATGTAGAGCGATGAAATTGCTGATTGCAGATAAGATCACAACATTATTTCCCTTTAATGCACAATATCATCATTTTGCCGTGGTTGGCTGCTCTTATTTTGTGCTACATGTTAAGTCATCACCTCCTGTCATTTCCTTTACCCAGAACATTTTCCTGACAGATAATGGGACAATCAAGCTCGGGGACTTTGGCTCAGCATGTATTCTGAACAGGTACAGGAAGATCAAGTCAACAGTTGTGTTTGCCTATTTTAAGTTAATGCTCAGTGCTTGATTTGCTGCTATTATGCTCTAACCTTGACTATATTTATTTGTAATTGTGTTGCAGCTCAAAGGCTTACGCTCATACATATGTTGGGACGCCGTATTATGTGGCTCCAGAAATTTGGGACAACAAGCCATACAACAATAAGAGGTTCGACTGGCTCCTAAAGACTATACACATCAGTATTTTTACATACACCATACATACGTTTGTTTACAGAAAGTACACATTATGTAATGTTTACAGTATGCATGTTTGTACGACACCAGCAGTGCAGCTTTAACATATTCCAGAAGTGTTTCACTAGATATCATATGCAGTGTGTTTCCCTCATTAGTGCTTTAAAGGGAAACTCTAATATCTGAGACTTTACAGTCAATGACCAGACAAACAACAAACAGACTTTTTAATTGAATGCACTATAAAATCTCCATGTTTGTTTAGACTTTCCCTTCCAGGCTTGATCAACAAAGCTCGTGAATGTTTTTCATTAGTTTTCTGTGTTCTGTGCTGAGTTCTCAGCTCAGCTGTGGTTATGTAACTCATGCGTGGGTTAACCAGTCTTGTATCTCTGTGACTGTGCCAGTACATGACGAACGTCTGATGTGAATGAATAACCGTCTCTTATGTTGTTGTGTTCTGCAGTGATGTGTGGTCTCTTGGCTGCGTTCTCTACGAGCTCTGCACCTTGCGACACCCGGTATTACCCCTCCCTGCACTCTCCATGTACCACGGGTTTGACTGCGGGCCTCTGTCCAAATATTGTCAATGAAGCATTACATAAAGTAGCACAGTGAGATACTGCAGAGCATTGTTGTGGAATGATGGAGGTCCAGTATCTTCAGCTGAATTGGATTATCTGATGTGTATTTTTTTGTGGCTCACACACCTCATTCTTGTGTCCAGTTCCAGGCGTCCAGCTGGAAGAGCCTGATTCTTAAGGTGTGTCGGGGTGCGTACCCTCCCCTCCCCAATCATCTGCCCTATGAGCTGCAGTATTTGGTCAAGCAGATGTTCAAGACAAACCCAAAAGACAGGCCATCTTTGCATACCATCCTGACCTGTCACCGGGTTTCCAAACTCCTGCGAACACATCTGCCCTGCCAGGTAAAAACACAGTCACTACCTGTGCGCTTGAAGGTCCAGTGTGTAAGATTTAGGGGGCTCATGGCAGATAACTATATTTTCATTAGTGTATAATCTCCTGAAAATGAGAATCATTATGTTTTTGTAGCCTTAGAATGAGCCTTTTTCTATCTATAGAGGCTACAGATCCTCTTCCAGGGAGGCGAGGAGGTTGCAGTCAGCAACTACATCACTAGATCCATTAAATCCCACACACTGGACCTTTTGAAAGCACAGTTCACTGCAGCTTTTCAGCTTCCTGCACAGTGACAGTCACTCAAGCAGTTGAACCTGAAGTGAGTTTATGGCTGCCCATTCATCATAACGACACACTGTCACCACATGGTGTCGAAGTGAGAATTTAAACTCTTACACAATTTCCCCAGCTGCGGTGACCCCCGCGTGGAATCTGACCTTTGACAAGCTGCTGTTAGTTCAGATGGTCCGCAAAGCTCACGCTCATCTTTTACAGGCGATAGAGACGGAGGAACAGGGGAGGCGCCCGGGTCGATGGAACACAGAAGAGGGGATGAAGGTGGCTGATCTTCTGGGGGAGAAGAGTTTAATAAAAACATCGACATTTGAAGGTAGAGTTGAAGTCAAAGTTAACACTGAAGTGTATAACAACAGGATATACTGCTGCCATTCCCAAAACACAGGAAGAGTATCATCTGAGCTGTTTCTCTAACACTTTGAGACATTTTGTTGAAGGAGGAACTGGCACTAAATGCAAAAAGAAACATGAATAATCTATTTCTGTTGCAAGTGAAACATCTTTATGATTACAAGCACGTCTCCATGGCTCTCTCTGAGAGAACATTGCTTGTAGCGAGTACATTTGACTTTGTTTGCATTTTTTCTAACCCTCTGGGTTCTTGTGAACGGAATAGAAATGTGATTTCTTGTCGGGGCACTCTTGAAAACAAAAAAAAATAAATAAATAAGAAAAAAATAATCCTAAGTAACATTTTACCTCAGGTGTGGAGTTACCTGAAGCCTGCTGTGAAAGCAGAGAGCCGGGTCCTCGAAAGCAGTGGGCCGCTGGGCCATCGGACACTGTGATGCAGATGTTAGCCAATGCAAGCCTCATCTCAAATGACAGCATGGCATCAAACAGCCGGTCCCTCGCTGGTTCTACTCATGGAAGTATGATAGCAGCGTTTTCGCTCCCTTATTTGTATAAAATTACAAGTTTGGACAGGTTTGATATCGTATCAAAACATATCAGATGTATTTCTGTTCTTCCAGGTGTGTCAGCGGGGCAGAACGACGGCAGGCAGAGGAGGCGATGGGACAAGGATCCTCCTGAGAGGCTTCTGAATATGTTGGAGAAGGCCCAGCTACAAAGAGCCTTCAGCACCTTTTTAATAAACAAAGGAGGTCTGTTGATATTGGAATAAATTTTAACATAATCAACCTTCCTAAAACACACAATTAAATATAACCTGTGGATATTTTTGATAAATATCACTTATTTCACTCTTAATGGGAATACACCAGTGTTGTGGATGATATAAATGGTTCTCTGTGGTGTTGTGCTTTCTGTTTTCAGGCGATGACCCGCTGGTTGGACCCCTCTCCCAGCCGCAGGGTGACGACACAGACGGCCCTGAGCCGGAAGTGGCCGTAGATGAGGACCGGCTTCAGCCTCGCTCTGATGATGAAGACACGTAAGTGACCTTGACTTACTGATAATGATGTTGATGATGATGAGCATATTTTGTCTAATCTGACTGGTCGTACAGTGGATCAGCAGGATAAAAAGGTAAACCTGTAGGTTTATGGTTTTATTCAGACGTCCTGATGGTTGATGTTGGCACTGTGTGGCCCTTTATGTACAAATTTTGCAAATATACTAAGGGCTAATTTGTTAGTTTTGACTGGAATTATATGATACTCATGGGTCAATTTTTCTTTTTTCAAAATAACTTTTTAAAGCTTCTGAATCTGTAAAAGAAAATCATAGCGGCTGACAAAATAAACATTATTCACATTTAAATTCACATTAATTATTAATGTGTAGAGAGAGTGTTGTATGAATCTCTGTTGGGTATCTGTTGAATGTATGTTGTGTTTGTATAATTTGCTATCTATTACAAAAACAAAGCTTGTCTTCTCTCCACAGAGACTTTGAGGAAGAACACCAAAGTGACTGGATAGATGAACTTGACAAAATGTTTTTGGAACACTAAAGCCTCGTTCCTCCTCAGCGGATACTATCACAAAGCTGTCCTTGTGTGTTTACATTAGCTAAAAACACTAACTGTGTGCTATGCCAAAATCATTTCACTTGATGTATATAAGACCAGGCATTGCTGGTTTTAAATGAGGAGTAATTTATATAATCTATAGCAGGTTATGTACAAGTTTACAAAAATCCAGTTAAGCTCTGACAAATTGCTGCAACAAAACACTCAAATTTCAACTGAATATTGTTTAACTTGTTGTCATAAAACTTTTTTTTACATGAAGATGCTTGTGATGTGTTTGCGTGCTCTGTCTCTTATTTGATCTGAACATCTGCTGGGCATCGTTCAGGTTACCAATGATAACATTCCCAGCAGATTGAAGCCGTCTGGAAGCTTCTGTTTGGCTTGTCGGGAAAGCAGGAAATATTAGACTCGGAGCAGCAGGGTCTCCGTGGGGTCACACGATTTTGAGCCTGCCCGCACTGTTTGATGTCTGTTTCCTCTGCAATATCAAAAGTAGACTAAACATGTTCAGTCGTTGGTATTCTTTGTGTTTGATTCCTCTTGGTTAGACATGAACAAACCATACATCTGGAGCTGATGTGTTGTTTTTAATTTACTGTGACCATAACAGTGCAGACACAAAGATGACAGTGCTGCTATTTGTTGATTATGCGCCACTAGGTGGAGTTGAAATCACTGTTATGAACCTTTTTGTATAAAGGAGTGAAACTCTGGTTCAGTTATCATTAAACCTGTTGAAATCCTTATTAAGAATCAAATGTAGTCACAATGTAGTAATAAATCCTCCCTTCTACCCTCCACTTGCATGTGAATTTAAGGGACTATGTTCTTGGTTTTTGGTGGCCTTCAGAGCATAAAGACATCTAATGTAAGAGAACAAGTAGAGCCTGTTTCTCCCTTTGTTTTGCTAATTAAAAGCTCTGCAGTGTAGAATATTAGCGGACAATAGCTTAATCACATGTCTGGCAACAGTAAAACAAAAGCTGAGCCTCGCCCATGACAGTTCGGGCTCAACAGGATATAGATACTAGACCCTTGAGTCAACAAAAGCATAATGATGCTGATTCACCAACAGCCACACCACGGATGGATTATCCTGCTGCCAAGGTTCCTCTGGTGAATGAAGTCTCCCGTTGGCTGACAAGAGGACTCGACTATATGAGAGTCTCTTGCCAGATATCTGCTCATAATGTGTTTTATTGAGGAAGCCTGGGGCTGCAGCTTGCCCCTTATCTTGAAGTCACACTGAATCCCCCTCCGGGACTCACACTACAGTCCCCTGCTTTTTCATTCTCACTATGTTTCCCCTTGTACCTCCAAAGATGTCCGTGTTTAGCAAAGATACAGATGAAGTGGTGTAGCATAGAAGAGCTGCAACACTACGATGCTGTGTGTCCTGCAGATAGGAGGGTCTTCCATCAGTGTCCATGACGAGCTAGACAGCATCTGTGTAGCTCAGGCATCTAATATGAACTGAGGGGTCTGGGGTGTGTGAGTGGTATAAAAAGAAGTGTTATTAAGGGCTGTAATAGTTTATTCATTTATTGAAGCTCAGTACTCAGGACACAGCCTCGAGTATCAAAAAGTGTCAAGCTGGCAATGAAAACGCTCAGTCAGATTCTGAGGTTTGTTTGCTTCTTCTTTGTTCATATATTTCCTGATCTAAATCAGGAAACCTTTGTAAGACTCGACTGCATTTTATTTAGGTGAAAGGTTGTTGTTGTTTTTTTAAATTTAAGACTGGGTGACAACCCAGAGTTGAGACCAGTAAGCAGAGCTGCAGTCTTACACACTTCTCTGCGCCTCCATTAGGACAGCCACCCACCCAATCCTTTAGTATAGAGACTGTGTCTGTCCCCCGTCCACCTACATTATTTAAAGATAAAACA
This sequence comes from Argyrosomus regius, assembly GCA_946959425.1. Classification (NCBI taxonomy): domain Eukaryota; kingdom Metazoa; phylum Chordata; class Actinopteri; family Sciaenidae; genus Argyrosomus; species Argyrosomus regius. The sequence continues at coordinate 8,188,248 of OX336889.1, forward strand.
AACAGAGGAGGAGCTCATCATAAAAACCTAATAAAAATTAAAACAACATCCCCAGCAGTCCAAAATAAGATAATTAAATGTGGACTCTTGAATATCAGGTCTTTGTCCTCTAAAGCTGTCTTAGTCAATGAATTAATATCTGATTATGGTATTGATTTATTTTGTCTTACTGAAACCTGGCTGCAGGAGGATGAATATGTTAGTTTAAATGAATCCACTCCTCCCAGTCATTGTAATACTCATATTCCTCGAAGTACTGGTCGAGGTGGTGGAGTTGGAGCCATATTTGACTCAAGTCTATTAATAAATCCTAAACCTAAACTAAATTATAACTCGTTTGAAAGTCTTGTTCTTAGCCTTGCTCACCCAACCTGGAAAACATTACAGCCAATTCTATTTGTTATAGTATATCGTGCTCCTGGTCCTTACTCTGAATTTTTATCTGAATTTGCAGAATTTGCATCAGGCTTGATCCTTAAAACAGATAAAGTAATTATTGTAGGTGATTTTAATATTCATGTGGACAACCACAATGATAGTCTTAGTACTGCGTTTATCTCTTTGTTAGATTCAATTGGCTTCTGTCAGAGTGTAAATAAACCGACTCATTGTCTGAACCACACTCTTGATCTTGTTCTCTCATATGGCATTGAAATTGATCATCTAAAAGTCTTTCCACAGAATCTTCTTCTGTCAGACCATTTTTTAATAACCTTTGAGTTCATATTACTGGACTATAAGCCTTTCTGCAGAAACTCCTACAGCAGATGTTTATCTGATAGTGCTGTAGCCAAATTTAAGGAAGTGATTCCCTCAGTATTGAATTCAATGACTTGTCTCAATGTAGCAGAGGACTTGTCTGCTTCCTTTAGCCCCTCACAAATAGATCATCTTGTTGATAGTACTACAGGCTCATTACGAACAACTCTAGACTCTATTGCACCTCTGAAAAAGAAGATAATTAAACAAAGGAGGTTAGCACCATGGTATAGCCAGCAGACTCGCAACTTAAAGCAAGAGGCACGTAAATCTGAACACAAATGGCGTGCCACTAAACTGGAAGAATCTCGTTTAGCCTGGCAAGATAATCTTAAAACATACAGGAAGGCTCTCCGTAGTGCCAGAGCAGCCTACTACTCTTCATTAATAGAGGAAAATAAGAACAACCCCAGGTTTCTCTTCAGCACTGTAGCCAGGCTAACAGAGAGCCACAGCTCTATTGAGCCATCCATTCCTTTAGGTCTAAGTAGCAATGACTTCATGAGCTTCTTTAATGATAAAATTATAACTATTAGAGACAAAATTCAACACCTCTTGCCCTCAACAGGCACTGATCTGCATTCTGATACAGCAAGTTTGGAAACAGCTGTAAAACCTGATATATATTTAGACTGTTTTTCTCCAATCGACCTTCATCAAATAACTTCAATAATTTCTTCATCTAAGTCGTCAACCTGTCTCTTAGATCCCATCCCAACCAGGCTGGTCAAGGATGTTTTACCTCTAGTTAGCCCTTCTTTATTGGATATGATTAATCTGTCTTTATTATCAGGATATGTACCACAGTCCTTTAAAGTAGCTGTAATTAAACCTCTTCTTAAAAAGCCCACTCTAGACCCAGAGGTTTTAGCCAATTACAGACCGATATCAAACCTTCCCTTTCTCTCTAAGATACTTGAGAAAGCTGTAGCCAATCAGCTGTGCGACTTTCTCCATAAGAACAGCTTATATGAGGATTTTCAGTCAGGATTTAGAGTGCATCATAGCACAGAGACCGCACTAGTCAAAGTTACAAACGACCTCCTAATGGCATCAGACAAAGGACTCATCTCTGTACTTGTCCTGTTAGATCTTAGTGCCGCATTTGACACCATTGACCATCAAATTCTTTTACAGAGACTGGAACATCAAATTGGCATCAAAGGAACCGCCCTAAGCTGGTTTAAGTCTTATTTTTTAGATCGTTCTCAGTTTGTTCTTGTCAATGATGAATCCTCCATGCATACCAAAGTTTGTCATGGAGTCCCACAAGGTTCTGTACTGGACCACTTCTATTCAGTTTATATATGCTTCCTCTAGGGAACATTATTAGGAATCACTCCGTTAATTTTCATTGTTATGCCGACGACACCCAATTATATTTATCGATCAAGCCTGATGAAACCAATCAATTAACTAAACTCCAAGCATGCCTTAAAGATATAAAAAGTTGGATGACCTTCAATTTTCTGATGTTAAATTCAGACAAAACTGAAGTTCTTGTAATTGGACCCAAAAACATCAGAGACCCTCTCTAGAGACTTAGTTACCTTAGATGGGATCACCCTGGCCTCCAGCTCCACCGCAAAGAATCTGGAGTTGTTTTTGATCAGGATTTGTCCTTTAATGTCCACATAAAACAAATTTCAAGGACTGCATTCTTCCATTTACGTAACATTGCCAAAATCAGACGCATTGTATCTCAAGCAGATGCAGAAAAACTAGTCCACGCATTTGTTACTTCTAGGCTGGACTATTGTAACTCATTGTTATCAGGCTGCTCCAATAAGTCTCTTAGGACTTTGCAGCTAATTCAGAATGCTGCTGCACGTGTTCTGACAGGAACCAAGATCAGAGATCACATCTCTCCCATTTTGGCTTCCTTGCATTGGCTACCTGTTAAATCTAGAATAGAATTTAAAATTCTTCTCCTTACATACAAAGCTCTTCATGGTCAGGCACCATCATATCTAAAAGAGCTCATAGTACCTTACTACCCCTCTAGAACACTGCGCTCTCAGAATGCTGGGTTCCTTGTAGTTCCTATAGTTTCCAAAAGTAGATTGGGAGCCAGAGCTTTCAGCTATCAAGCTCCTCTTCTGTGGAACAAACTACCATTTTGGGTTCGGGAGGCAGACACGGTCAACACTTTTAAGAGTAAACTTAAGACTTTCCTTTTGATAGAGCTTATAGTTAGGGCTGGCTCAGGTCATCCCTTAGTTATGCTGCTATAGGACTATACTGCCGGGGACTCCTCCTTTCAGGGTTATGCCTAGCCAGGCATGGTATTGGTTGAAGATGCAGTCACATCTCCCTTTACTTAAAACCCCCCCCCCCCCCCCCCCCCCCCCCCCCCCCCCCCCCCCCCCCCCCCCCCCCCCCCCCCCCCCCCCCCCCCCCCCCCCCCAAAAAAAAAAATTGTCATACATGTACATTAATGCATCTTACTAACTAAACTTCTTCCCGGAGTTTCTGTGCTCTTTGTCCAGCAGGTTCTGACGTGGATCGAGACTGCTGTGGTCCTGCATGACGTCCACTACATATATTATTACTTTCATTAATTTTACCAAATTTCCATTAAATTTTTTATTAAATTAGTTAATGATTTGCTGCTGCTGTGCATCTGTGTCTCTATCTCTATCACAGGTTCCACTGCTACTGTAATCATTTTATCATTCATTGTAATCCATTGTCATTTTTATTGTAATTACACAAAATGTTTCTGTTGACTTGTTGACTGTACACGTGACATCTACTGCACGTCTGTCCGTCCTGGGAGAGGGACCCTCCTCTGTGGCTCTTCCTGAGGTTTCTTCCCTTTTTCCCTGTTGGTAAAAAGGGTTTTTTGGGGGAAATTTTTCCCCCCCCCAACCCAGGGGAAAAAAAGGGAGGGGGCCCCTACACATTGTGAAGCCCTCCGAGGCAAAATGTATTTTGCGACTTTGGGCTATACAAATAAAATTTGATTTGATTTGACTGTTGTTTTGAGCAATTAAAAAATATATTTAAAGCATGTTTATGTTCCCCAAACTTAGCACCAATATGCAAAATGCTTATATCCAGACCTAAATGCTGGTGGGAGCTCTAAAAAGTTTGGTCTACATGTAATATTGACATTGGAAGTCTGACATAAGACTTGTTGTCCTAGAAGGAGTAACCCTATGCAAGCAGGCAACGGCCTAGACAACTGATGTAGAGGAGCTGGTAAAAATAACAGAACATCGCAGTACATACAATAAACTGACTTTTTGTGTGCTTAATTCACTTCATTTTTCTTGATTTCCCTCCTTGATTCTTATTCAGATTACTCTCAGTGCCACTAATATAATAAGACAGGAAATGAGGCCTCACCATAACATCTCAGAAATGAGCCTCTCTAACAAAGTCTCAACAAATTAAACTTCATAAACTAAAGGATTTATTGCTATCACACTATAAGTTTGCATGAAACTGTGCAGGTGTTCCTGTTATTGTGTTCAGTCCTTTTACTGTTAGGTCAAGGGTGCAAGACCGGGCTTGAAAAAAAAAATCCTGACGGAACAATTTTATGAAGTTGTAGTTGAGAAAATATACAGCCAAACAAAGCAGATGAACAGGAGCTTCCTCTTGCAGGAAGGATGTGAAGTCGTGTCTGTTGTATCTCATTGGCTATAAATGGGCCAAAAAAGACATTTCTCTTTGAATGGATTGCTCTTCTGTGCAACACTCCTACACTGTGGTGTTGTGTGATCAAAAATTGGTCAAATCAGTTTGATGATACAACTCACTGACTTGAAAAGAACACTGAGAACTGAACAAGTGGCTTTCTGAGGCGCCAATACCTCTGTGACCTCGCTGCTGTGTTTTTTGTGAAGTAGCTACAAGCAAAACCACAACGCTCGCATGAGGAGCCTCGCATGCAGAGCCTCACATGTGAGCTGACTGAGCACAGAGAAATCAGTGGAACTGAGATGCACATGGTAAGGTAGCGCTTCCTTTTTCTCTGTTCTTTATACATCACAATCTGACTCACTTTTTTAAATGTGTGACATCCTGTATCTACTCAGGGGCACAGTAAGGTTGCACCTACCGCTTAGACGTCTAATCTCAAGTGCTTCATTGATTTTTCCCTGCTCATCCTGGTGACCTGATAGCAGACAATCAAGTAACTTCCTTTCTTATCAAATGATGCACGAAAGGCCTTTCATTTAGGCTTTTGGGGAGATTGTCTGCACACCTCAACCCCCACTTTCTGTCATCACACTTGATGAAATATTGACACTCTTTATCTGCAACATATCTGCATGTCATCTGCAATATCAGTTCCCCTTTTGTCTGCCTGTCACAGTGCCTGTTTTTGTGGCCTGATTTCTGAGCGCCCCCAGCTTCACTCAGGAAGAGCTCCGCAGATGGAAGATGACCCAGTGATCTCTGTCTGGCTACTGATGCTTAGAAAGGCATTTTCTACCAAACTCTTTCAGTTTTTTTTTTAGATGTTCAGCTACATTAGTTTCAGGACTGTATTTGAGGGTTTATTAGACATTTATAGCGTCACTGGTATCAACCACACAGAGAAGGAAACAATGAAATCTGCCACCATGACTCACTCAGTAAAGCAAAGCGTGTTTATTCTTCATGGGGAGCAGCTCTTCCTGTTAATAACAAAGCACTTAGCCGTTGCAGTTGGGAGTCTCTTTGCAACTATAAATATGGGAGCTGTCATTGTTATGATTATTTCGAGCCCTCTGCAGTGACCCTCCATTGTCTCCTGCCAGTGTTTTGTTGCTCAGTATCAGACAATAGAGACTGCCGTGGCCAAGCAGGAGCTCTGTAATTCATCAGCTGCTCAAAGTAAAAAGGTCAGGAACAGTTAAATTTGGATCTCAGGTTATGTGAAGTGAGACAGTGTCGGCTCAGTGCCGGTTGTTGGGCAATTTGCAGTTTTAAACACTGCTATTGTTTGTGCTTCACTCACACGCCTGTTGAATCCTGATGGGTCCTGATCCACCTTTAGGCAGGGTCACAGGCTCTGTTGGTTTCTCCCTTTGCCATCCTTCCTTGTAGCCAATAATAGATCAATAGTAGACAGGACCTTCGACATAGTAGCTTTCCTCTGCTAACTCAGATACAGTTTACTTAGCAGGAAGTACATTGTTCCATTTAAGTGTATTGAAATTTGACACGTGTTTGTTTTTTAATTTCATCATCCTTCCTTGTAGGTGCAGTAATCCAAGAAAGACTGTTAAAATCTCCCTCCCGTAGCTCACGCAGGCTTTGTGTGCATCAAATTTTCAGATATCACTGAACAAACTGTGAGAACATCAAGGTGAAAAATGCATCACAAGCATACAGCTTGAACTCTTGGACTTTCATTTTCATTTCATTTTCCTTTTGTGCCAAAGTAGAAGATAAACTCAAGGCCTTGCATGTTTATCAGTTTCCTAATCTTGGCATGAATATTTTGTCACGCCTCTGCCTCCCACCCACCTAAACCCTCAGCTGCATCTTCACCTTTTCTGTTAAAAACAGGTCATTCCACCAACTATCTCTGTTTACACCCATCAAAAGGCACTGTGGTTTTTACATGAGTCTTGTTGCACTGGCTGCATGAATTTGATGCAGGGAAACCCCTGCCATGAACACACGCACAGTGCAGTGGGCTGCAGGCTAGCTTTGCACTTTAATTTAGTTAGCTTTTTAGTTAGAATAGCAGCACAAGATTATTTAAATGATGCAGTGTGTTGCATTTGTTTATCAATGAAGCTCAGTGTTGAGTTTGATTAATTCAAATCTGCGGGATATACAGTGCATAGAAAAGATTACTACAGTTGTCCAGGCCCTGGCATGAATCAAATGTGATGCTGTATTCATATCTCATTAATCTAAAACTGCATCCACACTGAACAAGTTCAAACCAGACTGATAAATGAGGTTAGTTAATGATTCATTTAATGGCTAATTTTAATCAGTCATGTCACAAGAATTTTCACACGTAACACTGATTGCATCACCGGAGATGTTTCACACGGAAGCGTAAACTGTTCTGTGTTGAAATGTAATAAAGGAACATACTCTTTCACTGTTCATGTTGTTGCACATTGACTTAACTGGAATGGATTACACAACTCAAGCAATGAATTTATCATTTTTTATAATGATATAAATAATATATATATTATTATCTCTCTCTATCTCTCTAGAAATCGGTATAGTATAGTTGAGGCAGAAATAGTTTTTTGTTGACTTGTTGTTCTGTTGACAAAATGTTCCTTTAATGTGGTATCAATAATTAGATTATTATGCCTCTCTTCCTCGATGGTATCTCTGTGTCAAGTGGAATTATCTTGGTCCTATCTGTCAGTTTTCCTTTTGGATGCAGTTGACCTCAATGTGCCGTGTCCTCCCCACCCTGAAGCCACGAGCGTCAATACATTTGGTGTCTCTCCACAAGCCCGGTTCAAAAGGATGTGGAAGTTGTAGTTTAAGCGCACCATCTTTAAATTTGACTAGAAACTTGAATTTATAGAGTAAACTGTAAATCCAAAATCAAATCTTACTAAGAGCCGTTGCTCTCAGACAGGAGTGGGTTGAAGAGATAAGAAGATCGTCACTCGTGATATAAATAGATGATTTTCTGTGGTTAGGTGAACGAGGAGACAGAATTCTGCTGACGAAAAGAGGGAAAGTATTGTGTGGTCTGAGAGGCTCTGTGGAAACTCCTCATGGGGAACATGCTGACCTCAAGGCTGACCTATAAGCGTCGGCTTTTATGTGTGGAGTGTGCTATGGGCATTTGTTTATGAGCCTGTGCTGTAGTATTAGCGGGGCCCGGGTATCACTAATCCTGCCATGTGCTTGGTGGAGCCGCTGTGTAAAACATGATAGGTGTATTCAAGTTTTTCTGATCAGCTCTTTAGTCAAAGTACATTTCAGTTTAACACTCACAGATATGTACCATAAACACAGAGATAAGAAGTCAGCATTGCTTAAGCGTGGTATCAGCCAGCAGGTAATAAAAAACATAGTAACTGTATAAGATGTGACAATGTGCTCCTACTCATTGTTGTTTCTTCTTCAGATAAGGTTCATTAAGTAATTTATCTTGATAGAATATTAACAAATTCAACTTATTGGAGTCTTATTCCTGTAAGTTTTCACTTTGTGAGACATTTTACATTATTACTTAAAGTTTGTAATGAAAGTACAACTTAGACTTAGACAGACTTTATTGTCATTCAAAGCACATTTTCAATGTACACTGAGCGAGATTACGTTGCAAGGCTCCAAATAAAAGCTGAAGACAAGTAAAAACAGTATAAATATAAAGTATATAAAATATAAATAGAATAAAATGTAAAAGAAACAGAATAAAACAAAAAAATTGTGACTTATTTACAGAAATGTAGCATCTAACAGAAAATTATATGTAGCAGCAGGATGTATTATAACAGAACAAAAGCACTTTAATGTAATGATGTAATGTTATATTCAGCAGTTAAGTGCATAAATGTATTAGGTTTTGCATGGAAAAGGTACATTTTCCTGCATTATGACAGCACACGTGGCTGTTATGGTGGGTTTGACCCAGTGACCTTTCCTTGCTGTCATGAGACTGTCAGTTGCACCAGTGGGTTGTCCTGTCTAGTTAGAAGCTGCAGCTACAGGAGGGGATTAATGTGTTCACATTGGCCGGTCAGACATTAAATCCCCAGGAGTTTGCAGAGAAATGACTCCCAGCTAAGGAAATCCCAACCTGTCCCATCAAGCAGAACACACCTAATCATAACCTTTTTTTTTTTTAATTCTCAGACAGACTGTTCACTCAGGGTGAAATACTGCAGAAAACGCAGAAGATATGACTTCCTGTCGAATCTCACATGTACAGTATGTGTATCAGAGCAGAGACAACCTGCAGTTTACAACACTTTAATAGTTTGAGGCGTTTCCAGGTAATAAATCTGTCAGCCCAAAAATATGTGTTATAGTGTGTGTCGATGTGAGTACTCATGATGAGTGAGTAAGTGTGTATGGGAACTCTCAGCTGGATTTAGTCAGAACTGTCACACCTCTTCTTACAAGTACTATTTCATGCTGCGACTTGTGTCTTATCAATTTAACATGAAGCTGTTGATTCACCTCTGAGATATTTCAATGTTTTGAATGTCTTCATAGTGGCCCACACACAGACGCACACACAAAGTGAAAGAAGTGAAGCCACAAATTTTCCATTTGATTTGTTATTGATTAAAACTGACATATTCCAGGTATGGCTTGTCTCAGTTTGAGTCATTTTTCCGTGATTCGTCATCTGCCACTAAGCACACACCTCAAGTTCTTGTTTACTAATGTCACACATGCTCTCACCACCATTTTCAGGCACAGACAGGCTCTGAAATTTTGCCTTAAGGTAAAGACTCACCCGGTCTAAGAGAAGAACAATGACTTGCATTGTGCACATGCAATTTGTCAAAAGTAGTTGATGTCCCAATTTCATTTCCTGACTGCGTTGCTAAAACAGATATAAGATGAGCATGAGCATTCCTATTCTGAACAGGCTGGACACTGGCGAGCCGCGTACATGTTTTTTTGTAAACATCATGGTACCCCAGTGCAGGGAGTTTATCATCAACATTCTGCTCATGCTTTCTGTTTCATTCCTAAGATGTTATGTAACCAAGAGCTGATCTGGTCAAATAACTCCTCCAGGGATTGATAAGGACTGTTTATGGTCCGAGGCGACAGGGAGTTAAGGAGGATTACATGTGACTGATTGGTGCAGCTATTTAGCTAACCTCCCTCCTTGCAGACACTGAGTCCATTCCACCGTTGGTTATTAGTTCAGTGCTGTCTCTGATTTTGGAATAAGTGAGGCTGTTGTGCTAGCACAAGCAAGATCCTCCTTTTTTTGTCAAACCACATCCTGACAAATGATTACTTAACGCAATGTTCTGTCTCCTGCATTGTTTGTTTTTATTGCCTTCTCCTTCCCAGAAAAGTTGTCTTGCAAGTAAGTAATCTGCCCCCCCCCCCAAGAGGCTGACAAACTTTTTATAGAGCAATAATAATAATACCTGTTTACTACAAAACCAAGGTGGAACTGTAAATACCAGGTAATGTGGATGTTTGGTGTAATTGTGGGAAAGTGGCACAGATGCTTAAATGGGCTCTGGCCATATCAGTGTAATAACGGCCATTTCCTCCTAAATGTATCCTGTAGCCACGCTGGGGAAAATGGTTGATTATCCTCTGCAGGGATCCCCTTCCCCCCCAGATCCATTTAGTGGGACAGGCACTTCCCTTGTCATGTGAGCAAAAGCTGTGGAGTGAATCCGAGGACGAAGACCTCAGGCCAATCTTCCCTGAAAGCTCACACACACCATATTGAGGTTCCCTGTTTATGCCCGAGCAGAAATCACTCCTGACACGAGTTCTCAACACGCCAGAGGATCTCCAGTCAGTTGGGACTGACAGAACTTCAAAGCAGCCATTAAGAGGTTCATTGGATGTACCACAGGGGAATAGGAACTTGAAGCTACATGTAAAGGCTAGATCCAGACTTGTTTTTGTCTCCACTAGGACTTGGAGAATGGTGCTGACTGTACTGACCCTGATGCAGACAGATACTCAGCCAAAACTGTTTTGTTGTTTTGTGACCTCGGAGGATTCCAGCAGTCAAATTATTTCTATGATGTATCCCTGAAGGCTTTTTTATATTAATATTTTATTATGTAGATAAAAATATTAGACGTCAAACCTTCTTTGAATGCTGTAATCTTGTTTACACAGGTGATTTTTCTTTTTTTTTTAAATATCATTTTATCACGTCACTCCGCACAATAAAACTTCTCAGATCTCCAATCTGTCTTTTGTATTGTACAAGAACGCTTTGATGCTCGCTCCCATCTGAAATTACCGGAGCAGTGCAGAACAGAATGTATGTGATGACAAGCAGTGTGGCGTCTGTGTTTTCTCACCCAGCGGCCTGCTGGGAAGGAGAGGTCAGGCTGATTAGATAACTGTTGTGTATGAAAAAGGAGCCTGCTGGGCTCACATGAGGGGTTCGATCTCTGATACAGAGAGAGAGCTTATACAACTACACGACTTTAGTCTTACTTCATGTTTGTGACATTATGTAACATGCTCATTGTGAAATGGGAACAAATGAGAAACTCTTGCATCATTGTTTATGACGAAGGTTCATCTCTGAAGAAATGCAGAAATATTCAGCAAGAGCCTTTATTTATTTGCTCTTGGTGCAAAATTACAGTTAAAAATGTGGATAGTCTTTACTTATCTTAACTGCATTTAAACTATGATTTCCTTTGTTTTAGCCTCTATGTCTCTGTCATGACCTTCGGCCCAGATGACAACAACCACAAACACCTGGTGGTTAAATAAAAGTTGTATGTGCTAAACACACACCATGTGAGTCATGCATACAGTTCAACATAATGAACAATCAATGATGTCTCCTTTAAATGTGTTATCAAGATGTCTGAGCGAGTCCTGGTGCACGATGTTGAGTAAGAACGTGGCTTCGTGGTTGCAACTCAGATGCCGCTTTAATACGGCCTCCTGCACAGATGACACGAACTGCTTCAGTGTCAAATTGTACTTGTTTGTTTTCACAACAGCCCAGGTCTTTAACCTTGTCCTTGAGTCGCTCACATGGCCTCTGAACCAGAGTTATAGGTGCAGTATGAATAAAGTGCCGCAGACCGACCTTTAGGCTATGTCAATAAAGTCAGAGCACCATGTGCTTTCTGTTATTCACTCTCATGCTGTGTTGACTCCTCACTGATGCCATATCACTTGTAAATTTGTCCACAGCAGGATAAATATTTCACAGACATCTGTCATCTGTTGAGTAAACTACTTTAATATTATATTTCTATACACATAATAGTGTGAGCACTCATGTTAATTATGCTGCGTGACTTTTAGAATTGAAATCCTTTGTTGAGAAAAAGCTTCCTGATTTATTGTGATGCTGTACTGAACGTACTGTGTGCAGATAACCAACCTTGCCAGTGACGATATTAAAAGCTCCATGTCCTTGTAGGGGAGGAAAACACGATTTTTACAGGATGATAAAGTGGAATTCCAATCTAGGTTAAGCTAAACATAAAAGACACGACACAAGTTTATTTCCCTTCTAGTACCAAGGGATCCACTTGCTCTCTTGTTTTCACTCTACTGTTCTTGACTTGGTTATTCTTACACCACATTTACATAGATATTAATCTAACGGTTGCCTGAAAATGTGTCTAGTCTGCTTTTCTTAGATTCCATTAATAAAGACTTCCTATCCTAAACCACTGGTTGTGACACAGACAGGAAGCTGGCACTCCCCAGCGGGAGTCAGACAGACTCCATCAGACTGTAGTTCCACTTCTCTACCTCCTCATTTAAATTCAGGACAAACACGAGAGGTTTAGCAGTAAAATGTTGTGGCGTCACGCCTGTTTGTCAGGAGGTTTCATGAGGTTTGACATAGTAAATAAATAGGTGTTGTACTGACATGCTATTTTGAATTCTGGTCCTGTTATGTTATGTTAGGGTTTAACATTTTAAATGATTAATATTCCACTTCATTCAAATGACAAAAGTTTTCAGGTGCAGTCGTTTGTTTTAAACAGTACATGACTTTTATTCATCACTGTGGCATGAGTGCAGTATGAGGAATTCTGTGTCAGTGCATTTAATGGTCTATAAAGACATTTATACTGAAATGCTGCCGGAACAAACAAAATTTGCAATTCACACAAAAACAACAACAACAACAACAAAGCTCTGTACAATCTATAGCATGATATAACTTTATGTTAATTTAATAGATACTACTCTAAAGTTAGCATCACAACTTACCACAGAAATGTACAGATATACAAGAACATGTAGCATATGTCATTATCATAACTGTCCTGCTGTTTTCAGTTGACTAATTGTGCTTAACACAATTACAGTATATTCCACAGGGAACGGAAATTGGTAAGTAGTAATAATAAATCCACAGATGTGAACAAAGGGTCATGTAGCAGTAATACTGCAGAGCTGAGGCTGTCGGTGACAGGTCCAAACATTTGCCCTGAGATGAACACTGAGATCAGATTAAAACTTCTGGCAGGTGCTTCATGAAGCACTCCAACAAATCCATTCCCATTGTCCCAAAGAGGTGTGTTTTTCTTCCAACACCTCTCATGTTGAGTGTGGCAAACCCACTGTCACACAGAAGACTCATTGTGGAAGACTTTAGCTTTGATATTCTTCAGGCTGCTCTGCAGGTTGGAGCTGGTTTCTGACTGCAGGGCCTCGGAGAACTTGGCATCATATGAACGGCTGACCTGAGACTTCCTCTTGATTGAGTTCTGGATAGTCTCGGAGGTGAAGTAGTAAACAATGGGATCAAAGCAGCAGTTGGACACAGCGATGCAGAGGGCTATTGGGTAGATGCTTCGGACCACCGATTCCACAAAGCAGCCCTTTAAAGTTTTAGTGCGGACCAGAGCATAGAAAACCAAATTTACATTGTAAGGGATGAAACAAAAACAAAAAATTAAGAGGTGCACAATTATCATGCGTAAGATCTTTGTTTTGTTCAGCTTTCCCCCACGGCTGATGGTTTGGGGGCGACGCAGGGTCTGCAACACCATGATGGAGCAACATACATTGAGTAGAAGGGGGATGATGAAGCCCACTGTCTCTATGAATATCACCATCTTAGACAGGTGAGACTTCCACTGCTTGGAGGAGAAGTTCTCAAAGCAAAAGGTGGCATTAGTCTGTTGGGTCTTACGGGTGGTGTCCAACATGAACCCTGTGGGGAGACTTCCTGACAGCACCAGAACCCATACAGCAATACACACTATCCTCGCATTGCGCTTGGTCCGAAGCGCCCTCGAGCGAAACGGGTGCACAATGGCTAAAAATCGATCCACACTAATGCAGGTGAGAAAGAGCATGCTGCCGTACATGTTGGTGTAGAACAGAGAGACGGAGACCTTGCAGAGCATGCTCCCAAAAGGCCAGTTCTGGTTGATGAAGTAGAAGACACGCAGAGGCAGTGTGAAGACAAACAGCAGGTCAGACACTACCAAATTCATCATGTAGGTCGTGGTTTCGTTCCTCAGCTTAAGAGAGCATGTAAATATGTAAATGGCCACCACATTTGTGATCAGTCCCACCACAAACACAATGCTGAAGATAGTACTGTACAATGGGTATTTGAAGCCGTCGTTCTTGATGCAGAGAGAGCTGTTTGCTGAGATGTTTTCAGCCCCTTGCAGGGTTAAATTGTCTCTGTTGTACATTCTGGGAGACAAAGAGTGGAAGGATGTGGAGTGTCTGTTATGCACAATAGCTATATCATGAAAGGACTGCCTCAAACAATGAATTCACCATGAATGGAGAGTAAAGCACAGAACAGTCCACATCGCATTGAAAGACAATCTGTCCTCTGATAATTAAGGCCATTGGAACAAAGGTTTCTTCCAACACAACTGTCCATGTTAGATAGGATCGCTGCACATGGTCAACATGGTTCCCTTCCCTGTCTTGATGTAGTTATTTTGGGGGTTACCTCATGTTGAAAAGACCCCTCCCAGAGGACAGAGATTCAGGCTGGAGTGTCCTTCCCTCCCCCTGCCCTGTCTCTCAACGAGGCTGAACCCACACAAGTTACAGGCTGAGATTTACTTACTCAGATAAATTAGTCACACAAACGTGACTCCTTTTCACTCAAAAAGTCCTCAACCACCACCGGCTGCTGAGTCCACAAAAGGGATGATGGCATATTCACACACAGGTCCGTTTGAAAGATGCCTTGGTGGAAAAATCCAGTCTCTTTGTCAAAATTCAGTCCTTTGTTTTTGTTCTTTTCAGCTCCAAGGCAGAAAACTTGTCATTAGCTTTCCACCTCGCAAAAGGTCCTGACCACAAACCACCAGGCTCCTTCCCGAGAGCACAACTGAAGCTTGAGTTGAACTGCTGCTCAGTGTGTCACAATGTGAGTGTGTTTCACTATTTGTCCTCAGGGTCTGTTTCCTGTCCCCTACCCCCTTCTCTCTCTCTCTTTCTCTCACTGAGTCACATCTACTTCTCTCTCTCTCTTTCCTCAGTTTGTTTCTCCCTCTGACAGCCTCTGGAGCTTTGACTCAGCACGCCTCGCGCACTCAGTCGGTCCTGCTCCTCCTTTGTGCCGGTATCACAGACAGTTCTTGTACTTTGAATGGTAGAGAAAGCAGCTGTAGTAACCCCTCCCACTGCTTCCCATCGAACTCCTCCTACTCCTACTCCTTTGTGTGCTGACAGTTAAAGGAGGAATCTACCCAAACAACTCTGCATTGTGAGGGACTCTTTAAGCTGGAATATCTTGATGCATGGACCTTTCTATAAAATGAGAAAAGTTGGAAATATTTCAGTGTTTTACCATCAGTATTGGACTAATTTAGAGTTTCAAAATGTGCCTTAATGAGGTCAGAATCTTTAGTTTGTTTAATATAAATACATTTTAGATAAAGTGCTTAAAGCTTACTTTACGTTAATCATAAAAAGCTAGCTCTTCATGACTTTTTTTGTAGTTCACTCATCATATATATTTTTGTACAACCCCTTACATCATCAGTGGTGGACTGTAACCAAGTGCATTTACTCAAGTACTCTCCTTATGCTACTTTATACTTTTACTACTCTTTTTTTTCTTTATTGCATTTATTTCGCAGCTTTTACTGCATCAGTGTCAACTTCTCATTGCAACAGTCTCTCTAGCATCCCAACACTTAAGTAAGTAAGATTGGCATCAACCACAGGCTATCTGGGCACACTTGATAAGGTGACTAATATAAGAGCAACTGATGCATTCTATGATAAGTTGTCAACGTCTGTAACTGAAAGACCAAGTAAAAAAAACTTTATATTATTAAGTACTTGAGGCCAGACTGTTATGTTGTTAACCTGCATGTAAGTAAATGTAATGTGCCTTCAACTAGACTTAGACTAAACTTTTTTTTACTTTACTGCATTTATTTAGCAGCTTTAGTTACTTTTTACTTTGCAGATCAAAATACAAGATCTATAATGAGCTTATATAACACTTTGTTAAAGGTTAATTTCTCCAACAGCATATAAATAAACTCAACGAGCTGCATCAAAAAATGTCGCTCACATATTTATGGTTGCCATTCTTCTGCATAACTGTCTGCCCTTTTACTTTTGACACTGTAAGCACACTGTTTCACTTGTGCATATTTTTACATTGTGGTGTTGCTACTTTTACTGAAGACTCTTCCACCACTGTACAATGCGACATGAGACAACATGATGAATACATGGATTGTGGTTTGATTTTTTTTTTTTTTTCTTCATCAGTCAAGCTGCTAATAAAGACAGGAGGTCAAAAGTGCCTGAGAAGTTCACTAAAACCCTGCAAGTGCCTGAGGTGACTGCCTCCACACAGGTCTGAAGGGAGGTACAAGAAAATTGAATTGTCTCCTTGTTGTTTTTGACAGCCCGTGTGGGCGGCAGCTCTGCTAAAGAGTTTTATTCTGGAAGGGACATTAGAATTGAGACTGAACAGAAAGCTCTCTCTATTCAGCTCTTGTCAGTCCATGCCCACAGCTTTCTCTTGTCAATGCAGTGTGAAGTAGTATTCAACTTCTCCTAGTAGTAGAAACTCCCCACTTGGCAGTCAGTAAAAACATTGAGGCCTTTGTTGTGACTGAAGTAGCTTAGCAGGGAGGAATGTGAAGTTTAGAAATTATTAGTCTCGGACAACTTGAAAGTGCTCTCAGCTTCTTGATCAGTTGTAGTGAGCGGATACTGTAAATGTATGTATTTGTGTTGCCTGGCTGTTACTATGTCAAACAGGAAGTATACCTGTTTGGGGTTCCTGTCAGTAAGCGAGTACGGTACTTGTCTGACAGATAAAAATAAGTGCATTTATGCTAAATCTGCTCTTTGTAGTTCACATTTGAATACAACTGCACAAACTTGTTCCACTGCTTTTTATTGGTTGTAGTAATATTTCCCTATTTTGGTGCTCGCGTTTATGACACTCATCCAAGCATGGTTCATTTCGACTTCACAGACATAACCAACAATAGTCAAACAAATGAAGGAAAATCTTGCAGAGAATCAAAGGGACAGTGGGTGTTTTATTGCCAGTGTGCCTCTCTTTGTCAGTCTGCCACAAAATAAACATCATCAAGGCTCGAGCGAAACGTTCAAGAAAATAGAAAAACCTATACTATTGTCTTTCACTCGCAAAATAGTTCCATCCAGCACATAAAAACAAGCTCTTCACATGCAAGTATGTGGTCGCTAAACAAAAACATGTGGCTGAAATCCTTGGACTGTTAAAATTCTCACAATGCCAGGAAACTGTCTGGCACCCCCAAGGCCAAGAAGGCTTTTCCAACACATGAGAAAAATGCATGAGAAAGATAACAGGTGACATAATATTGTTGTGTAATGATCATCAACGGCAGTCTGAAGCAATGCAGGCACAGGTTAAAAAATCTGATCATGAGAAAAAAGACGCGCATCGTGAACATCCAAACAGCCTGGAGCAGTTTTTGGTCGTGAGACTGTTACAGCTGGTTAATCATGTTGTAAACCAGCACATACGGTAGCTCTGGGCCAAAAAGCTGTGTGTTCTGGCTTTCTTAATGGGTAACCTGTTATTATATTCCACATTACACATCAGCTAGTGTTAATTAGCAATCTTCAGAGGTGCTGGGAGGTGGATTTTGTTACTTGACTTGACTTGAGACTTTCAAAACAATGACTTAATTGAAGAGGTTTCTAAAATAACACATTCTCCTGTGCCAAAACTCATTGTGTTTGATCACTGCAACATGAAAAATGAGCAGCCCAAATGAAAACTGCTAAACAAATGCCTAACTTGGCAAAAGTACATTTTGGACCACGGGTCGCTTCGCTGCGACTGAAAGGGCTTTCGCCTCATTCCCTCATGTTCACCTTGGAAACTGAGACTGCGTCTCCTCAAATAAACAAACAAGTGAAACTGGTTCAACAGAACACAACAAGTCCATACACAAATCACCAAGGAAGTGGTCCAGGATTGCTATAACAACAAAAAGTCAGTGTAGGCCCTAAACCAGAGACCCAAACACATCTTTCTGTAAGAATAAAAATAAAAATATAAAAGATAATGTTTAACTAAAGAAGGCAGTGACAGATGAGGTGGGGCTTCACCTGACTGAACCTGGTAGGAGTAATCATTGAGACTGTATGAGCCTTCTTCAGAGTTTAACACACTGAAAACAAAGAACTTCTCATGTCTTTGTGAGCTATGAGAGCAATACAAAGATATTGTGAATCATAACTTCATTATCTCCATCTTCATCTCTTTAATTGCATCTACATTTTAATTTATCACAAAAAGGAAACTAAACCAGTCCTGACATTTAAAAAACTCAGGCTGTGGGTTTTCACCAGCGCGATGCTCCCCCACACTGCCTTATCAACTCAAAGCTTTTAACTGCTTTGTGAAACAAATACTCCCCACCCACAAATACTTCACCCACCCCCACTGTATTATAAAAAGACCTTTTACTACATCAGTGTGAACTTGTCTTCACAACTTTTTTTTTCAAAACCCTGACAACTTGACAAGATGACTTTTTAAAAGTAACTGATGCATTGTGTGGGAAGTTGTCAAGTGTCAACATATGTAGCACTAGAAGTAAATCACTTTATACAAAGCTAAATAAAATAGTAAAGGATTTATCTTAGATAGCAATGAATGACAAGTGAACATCTTTACTGCTACTTACCGAATAAAAAACAGTGAACACCTCTGAATAAAGGACTGCACAGTAAATACAGATTGGATATGAACCGGATCCTTATTGTTACCTGTTACCTCCAGTATTTGTGTCCGAGATTCAGCATACAGTGCTGCATCTAAGTAAATGGTATGCGCCCTAAACCAAAAGTCTTAACTTAACTTCTGCTTCATTGAAAACCAACATGAACAGGTTCGTGCAGTTTCCTGGCTCCAAACACCATGTTTGGAATTTAAAATCCTTGGCTGTCCTTCTGTTTTTAGAGTTAAATCTTGGTTTATATGAGCAATTTTTCACCGACCAAAAATAGCCCCTGCAGATGGTTTCATTTTCCCGCTTCACCATTCATTTATATGTTTCACAGCATACTGTCATCCTGAGAGGGCCGACCACTGATTTTAATTTTGTGTCAGGGGTAAAAAAAAAGCTTGACTGCATGCTTGAACGGCTGTGCAGAGTGGTGTTATTTTAGTTATTTCTGAGGGAAAGACAAGCCGGTTGATGTTTGTTTACAGGTTCCGCAGGTACTAGAGCACAAACCCCCAAAAAGAGTGAGCTATGAGTTTACTAAGAAATTGGTGTATTAACAGGATGTGGTGCCAACACTCATATCAAAAGGCACTGAGTAAGTGCCAACCACACTGGAGCCACAAACTGGGACAGAGAAAGCAAAAGCAAGAGCCCAATCTCATTTCAGAGCAGACCATAAACCAGATGAAATACAGCTCTCTCTCTTCTATCAAAATCACTTTCTGCATATTGAAGTGACACAGTGGCTAAAGTTTTTAACCCAGACTACCACTCACTACTACTGTTGGTAAGTATCAAAATCACATTTACTCACAACTAAATCACTACTACTTTTATTCTGATATCTTTAGGGTCTTTGTGGATTAAGATTATATTTATATAACATATAATCATCTTATAAATTATTATAAACTACCCAGCATCATGATCCCAAGCAGGGACAACACTTAAATGTTTCTCACACATAAATACTTACAAGTAAAATTTTGACTTCTACTTGTAATTAAGTATTTTTACATTGTCGTGCTGCTGTTTTTAATTAAAGACAAAAATACTTCTCACCACATCTTTTTAAGGAAAATTAAAGGGTTTTATTGTGACCAAATGAATCCATAATTTAGATCACTTTCTTTTCACCGTTCAGTATTTGGCGGCGCTCCAGCTACCGTTGGCAGCTGTGTGCACTTCCTCATATTCCTTGTAAAACCGTTTAACTTGTGTGTCAGCTATGCTGAGCCATTTAGTGTGACAATGTGCATATGTTTAGTCTTCGGCCTTATCTACATAATAACATATGGACTTCACTGACAGCCTATAATTCTGCATACTGTACTATTAAAATGCCCCTTACCCTGAGAGAAACCCAGTAAGGGGAAAGGAAAAGTGTTTTCATCACATAAGTGTAAACAGTGTGTCAGTCAGTAAGCAAAATTAAAGGAAATAAACCACCAAAAAATGCACATTTCCTGAAAGTAATTTCCTGTTTTGATTCTTCTTTGCATAAAGCAAAGTGTTCTGGATGCAGCCAATATGTTGTCGTGTTCCCAACTAGTTTGGCAGCTTTACACCCTTACACCCTTACACCAAATAGTCTTTCATACTGTCACATTGGGTGTTATCCTCCGAGCCATATGCACATAAATTCAACATTTGTCTTGGGAGTAGCCATTAGCTGGAACCAAGTAACTGAATTATCATCTGTGTGCTGCTGATCTGGCTGCCTTTCATCACGATTAGTCCAAACACGCTGTCTGTTGGGGCTCAGCATAACATGAAACTTACAATGTTCGGTTAAAATGAACACAACCCAATTCTTAAATGTAATATTTTAGACTTCACAAGTTTAATATGTACTACACAGTTGTTATTTTGGATTGCCGCCGTGTGTAAGATGTCACAGTTACTATGAGAGGTCAGCGTGACACTTGTAGCACTTCAGGAAATAAACAGTCATACATGTAAAATAAAATAAGCTTAAGCTTCCTCTTGCAGGAAGACCGAAATGTATCTTTTACATCACACACATGTTCAAAAAATTGCCTCCACCTCTTGTATATATATGACATAAAAGTTGTGCATTAAGAATTGCTTGTCTTTTAAACTAATTATTTCATATCTAACGTTCGTTGGGTTATTTTAAAATGAAGTGCACAAGTGCATTAAAGCAAGTAACGTGCAGATAAGTGATAAACGGTCTAGTCAAAGTAATGGATGAAAGTGTGAGGCAGGTGCGAAAACCTCAACATGTGCCATAGCTAACTGTCAGCAGGCTTTCAGTGCAGCAATGCACGAGTAGCAAAAGATTCACATACACTACACTTTGCCCCCACGGTCTAGAGCTGCTGCTGATAAAACGTTTATCACATTTTATGTGTTTGTAGCTTGTAGCTCGCTGTACATTTGCACAACCATGATATGTTATGAGCTTCAGTATTTTACACTGTGTACACATATATGTCAAGGCTGACCACCAGTCACAGCAATAACACACGTCGCATGGTGTAGTTATTCATTTTAATACATTTTAGATTATCAAATATTACCATTAATGTGTCACTGTCAGCAGCTTACAGCATTTCCATACAAAATAAGAACACAGGCATTTCTTTTTTAGTAATTATCAAAATGTCCAAAAAATGCAATAATTGGCTCGTTAAAGTAAAAGTAATTTGTTACGTTCTATTCAGACAGATTCAGGAATTTAATGTGGAATTATCCGGTAACTACATTTAAAGACCTCGTGGTCCTATATGAGACTATATTCAACACAGTCAGTTGGCAATTACACTAAGCCAGCACTACTTCATTATCGCAAAGTGCTACCAGGGGACAGATATAAAGAAACACTTGTAAAAACAAGCAGAAGTTTGCTGCCAACATATTAACAATGAAAAAAACAAAACAATAAAACAACCAAACTTTTGTAAACATACCAAATTACAATGAAACACAACTGTAAAATCAGCTGCACTCACAGTGTAACATCACTGATAGGCTACAGAGGAATCAATATGCTTGTGTTAAGTCACACACACTCTTTCAAGCTGCTCAGTGTTAATCTGAACACAGGTAAACATGCAGTAGGAAGTTCTTATCTCTCATCAAGTGTAACTGACTGCACTTTTTTTTTTTTTTCCAACTCAGTCTGCAGATTGTGGCCAGAGGAGAGCAAATGTTAGTCGATACATACATCAAACAGTAACCACACGTTTGGATGGCAAAGCTGAAGAACTACAATATAAAACAGAGTGGCTTATTGACTTATGCAAGAGAACATAACTTCTGATTGATCAGAGAGAATTCAGAGGAGAAAAAAAAAAGGTGTCGCATAAGAAGAGCTTGCATGTTTTTCCTCACTAAATATTGCTTCTCAATCCAGAACGTTTGAGAATGAAGGCTTCAAAGAAAAGCAGCATAAAAGGTCAATTCATGGCTCACGTGACTTTTGCTCATTGCTTCCTCTCACTGCTGATCAAACACAATGTACTACAGTGCAGTATATGCTTTGATTATTTGTTTTACTTACTGATAAAGGGCAGTGTGATAAAAAAAAAATGTGTTTCTGTGAGGCAAGTGTACCCCATCTGTTTGTTGACTAGTTTGAACAAACTAGCTGAGTACATTACCAGTAACACAAAGACGACAGAAAGACGACCACTGTGGCACATCTTTCTATTCGGCCTCTGCTTGTCTGCTTGTGACTGATCGAGTGGTACAACCCAATATTTATGCACCGAGCAACCACTGTGTTTGGGCTCGGTTTAGGGGGGGTAACACAGAAGCATCGGTTAGGGTGAAACCTTAAACCGTTTGCCTCTCCAGTGTTAACATACCCAGCGACAAGGCTTTGAAGTACTGATCAGCCTGGTGTTTACTTTGGTCTAGGGTTGACCCTCAGGACCACAGAGAGCTTAACCCTTATCATGTTAAGTCCATCACTACAGGGGCACTCTACTCAGTTCTTGAAGGCCCCGTAGCGACTGGCTTTACTAATGAAGTTCTTGAGCAGGTCGTGGTCCATGTCTGCAAAGGCCTGGGTCTGCGTGACAGCTGTTAGGTGGTTGACGCAAAACTTGAAGCAGAACTCCTCCAGATCCTAAAAATGAAGAGGGCTGTCTGGTCAGTGCTGAGGAGTACAACTAAGCTACTGAGAAGGCTCCCACCACCATGGTGCCTGACTGTGTGTCAGGAGCTATAAGCTTACCCGCGCCTCATACTTGACAGCAGCAGAGAGCAGAGTGATGGCGTTGTCCTCAGAAATGCCTCTCTTGATTGTTTCCTGGCACAACCTCTTCAGCCTCGTCTCCCGGTAGAACGTAGCTAAATCTAGCAACCCTGCACACAAAAACAGCACAAAGGTGAGGGTGTTCAAGGCTGCTGCACTAAGTCAAAGTTTCCTAGTGTACTTTCGGTGCGTAGACGAATGTGGCACATGTCTTGGCTTACCAATAGCATCCTCTGGTGGCAGGTTGATAGTGTCTGTGTAGAGGTACTCCAGAAAGGCTCTGTACACCAGGTATGAAAACTGATGAATTTCTATAGCGTCCTCATCGGTTTCATTCAGCAGTGCGCGAAAATGCTCACACCTGGAGGGGGAACAAAAAGTGCAAGTTGCTCGCGTGCCACGGTTAAACGATACCTCACCGGCAAATTAGCATGTTTTACTTCTACTTTCCAAGAAACCAAAGCGAGGGCTGTAATTAATGTATTTGTTCAAAGCTCTATTATGACTGTGAGGTGAACTGTGCAGTCTACACCTGACAGCAGATTTGAAAAACAAAAACAAAAAAGAAATGTGTGAACGATCACACAATTTGAGATCTGCTAACTCATTTTCATACTGGATGGAAATCATAGAAAACCATATATATATATTTTTAAATTTTTATATATATATATATATATATATATATATATATATATATATATATATATATAAAAATAATATTTTCTTTCCCTGTGAATCCCATCATGACATCATTTTATAACCCTGAACAAGTGTACAGAAACAGCTTTTTAAAAATGAATATCAAGTTCAAGTTAAGTTTTAAGTTTAATTATTACACAACAATTATTGAAAGTAAAAATTAGGTACATTCATATATTCTTGTGATCTAATAGCACAGTTTAAGGTAGACAGGACATGGAGAAGAGATAGAGAGAGGATAGTGAAGGGCTGCAGGTTGAAACCAAACCCTAGCTGCTCCAGCAGTTGAGGGCACCCTATCTAACTTCTTGAGGCCAAGCAGAGGCACTTTGCCAGCAACTATAGCCTACAGTATCTTTCTATATTTTTCCCCAACTGCTGATCTCCACTGGGTCAAAACAATGCCTCTCTATCATTTCTTCTCAGGACACAGTTGAACAAACCACTGCGTTTTCGTTCTCAAGTGCATCTCAGACGTATCATTTGCATGTGATCTCGCCAAAGCAGGCGTTTTGCACTGTTGTGTATTCGTTTGAGCGTGTGCACTAAGGTTGACGTCGCAGACAGTCTGGCTCCTTCCTACTGACAGTGCAAAAGAGCAAGGGCCTGGAATGCAGATACTTTGTGTCCATGTGTGGTTATAAAAAGAAAAGAGGAAAACAATAGGTCTGTCTTTGCTTCCCCGTGACATTAACAGGAAAGACGGGGAAACGCTGTCTAACAGATGGAGTTTAAATATAGGCAACACAGCATTCAGGAGGTATATGGTAAATTCATTAAACACAGAAAGGGGGCTCAATGTGTTCGCTGTCATGACGGCTGCACAATTAAAAAAATGATTTGTTTGTCTTGATTTTATGTTTCTATAATTAACAATCACGCAATTCAGCAACATCAAAGTGGATTTCTGAAAACCCCAGTGCGGTAATGGCAAGCGCCTTCATGACTCATGATCAAGCAAAACCTCTGAATGCGAAAATACACTCATGTGACCAAAATGAAAATGAGAATGGAGAAGCAGGCTGCTCTGGTGAGGAAATCATCTTTTAAAAACAAAGCAAAGAAGAAATGAGCAGTAACCAGAGAGGAAAACCTGGAGACACAGTTTCAGTTCTGTGAAAACACCCAAACACACCCAAAAGTACAATACAAAGCTGCAAAATCTAAAAGATGAATTCATGACTTAATTTATGATTTTGCCTATTCGCAACATAATCATAATAACCAAGTGGCACAGACTGACATTTACTTTTGGTCTCTGAGTGTCTTGTTCTGTGTACCTGATTTTCAGCAGGGCTTTGTGAACATGGATACACTTCCCATCAACCAAGAACTTCAGGTCTGAAATCTCTGGGCTGTCAAACTCTTTCTTCAGAGACTGGGCAACAGTCAGGTAGTCATCACCATCTGACAAAAAACAAAGAAAAAAATCATCATTTGTTCCTCTAACTCTGCAGTTGAACAGGTAACAGACTAGAACAGATTGCACTGACGGGAGCACTGATGATTTCAGCGGCTTGTTAGTCAAACAGATTTTTGTCATTTTGTGTCATTACCTTTACAGAATCGGGTGTAAACACAATGAAGATCTCACACTGACAATGTTTTTGCTCCTAGGTTTAAGCTGACTTCAAATTAGAGCAATCGTGACACACATGACAGTTCAATGTGGACAGGAAGCAGAGTTTCCTGTTTATTTCTTAGACCGCTTCCAGGAATTTGCACCTATGACAAACTACCCACTATATGGCATGATTACCTCTGGGTACAGGGTAAATGGAACAATGTCAAATGCTTCACACTGCAAATATTGGCTTTATACTCCTTTAACGCACTCACCTACTGAGAGGAGGTGCCACGTGACTGCTGGTGTGGCGAAGCAAGCAAACACATCGTCTGTGCTGCTGAAATGGGTGAGGTGGGGGCTGGCAACAGCCTGACCTCGACACTGACCCCACATCAGAACCTGCCCACTCTGGGTCTTTGCAGCCGACGTGTGGCTGGTGTGACATGCAGCCACCTCCACCATCCTGGTGACAAAAACAGAATGCAAGCTTAAAGTACTACTGATGTATGGGCGTCTTATGTACGATGAAATATGTCTTTTAGGATCTTGTCATTTGGCCCTCAGTGTGGCAGCGGAGACGTGTCGTTGCTAATCGAGGCCAGAGGAAGAAAACAAAGTACTAACCTCTCCTTGTCTGTGTTTATTTGAGTGGGGAGAGCTTGATTACTCTTATTGCCTGTTCCCAACTGCCCATATGAGTTGGCTCCCCAGGCGTAAACAAACCCCTCATCTGTAAGTGCCAATGTATGTGCATATCCACAGGCAACCTATGGGAGGAAGAGTGTAATTAGGCTGAACGTAAACTGAAATAAATGAACAACACCACCAAAGCTTTAGGACATTCATTTCTCTCTCTTTGGTTCTTACCTGGACGATGTTGACGCCTTGGAGAGCAGCGATCCTGCATGGGGTCTGCTGATTGCCATTGTTGCCCAAACCAAGCTGTCCATTGCAATTGTAGCCCCAACCATAGATCTACAAACAGAGGACATCAAGGCATTGGTGAAGGATGCTTTTCTGTTTGTTAAGGGCTAACTGTTGTCTGCCTATAGTAGCTTTTATCTGCATATAATTAATTTAATCTCATTTAGCAGCAGCTCATTCCCAGTTTCTGGCATTTATTCCTACTGAGAGCATCGATTCACGTCCGATTGATGTGTTACCTCCCCATTGTCCAGTACAGCCATAGAGCAGAGCTGACCACAGGCTATGTTAACCACCACTTTGTTCTGCAGGCAGCTGCTGACCCGGCGCGGTGTCGGCTGGTTAGCGGTGGACCCCGAACCTACTTGGCCTGAGTTGTTGTAACCCCACGCGAACACCTTAACACAGAGAAAGATGTCACAGTCCAGAGTAAAACCAGAGATTAGGCATAAAGGAACTCAAGGAGGAGCACAGACGATGACAGATTACCTCTCCATCAGTCGTGAGGGCAATAGTGTGGTGGGAGCCACAGGCCACCTCTGTCACTCTCTTGCTGAGGAGGTTGGTGGACACGAGGGCAGGGGTCAGTCCATGATTGGTGGTTCCATTACCCAGCTGGCTGTAGCCATTGTGGCCCCAAGCAAACACCTCTCCATCTACATAGCAGTAGATCAACAAACTTTCATTCATGTTGTCTCAGTGGTTAATAGTTAATTAACAGATAAGAAGCAGCTGACTCGACATGAACACAGACATCAGTTTATAGCACTAACTGGAAACTTTATGCTGAACGCTGAATAGCTGAAAAACAAAAATGCTTCTTATTAATATACGTTATAATTACAATAAGTATGTGAATATAACTATAAGTTCTATGATCAAGCACAGATTTGACCAGTAAGGTTTACAATAATCGTCTACTGTTTGATTAATGTAACAGACTTAAACTTTTAATGTACTCAGATCATACTAATCTGAATACACGTTATTAAACTCTAATAACTGTTTTATTTTTTGCATCGTTTTGTTTAATTTCATGGTGATTTCTGATCATCACGAAACCAGATTCAGACATCTGCATGTATCATCATGTTGTTTGTGATGAGGAAAACTCCCCTCTGGGACAAATACAGGTTTTCTGAACTGGATTACCTGCAGTTGCGATAACCACATGTGGTCCCGTTCCATAGCTAAGGGACACAATCTTCTTCCCACACAAGACATCAATCCTGCGCGGCTCAATAGTGCTTTGAAGGTCTCCGAGGCCTAAACAGCCGCTGCAGTTGGTGCCCAGAGCAAAGACCTGCAGAGACCAAACATCACTGATGAAATAGTACGGATATTAATGAATCAGTTAAATGCTACATGTTGGTGTTTACTGATAAACATATCACAGTAAAAACTCAATATTTGGAGACTAAACAATAATCACTTTGTAGGATTGTGTGAAAAGTCATTTCACAGTCTATTACAAATTAATTATTTTCATTTTGTCTTCCACGGTCGCCTGATGATATTTTCATTATTGTTAATCTGTCAATTATTATTTTGATCAATTGTCTATAAAGTCTTTAAAATTTCAGAAAACCCACGTCCCTGTAATTTCCCAGTGCCTCGGAGGGTTTAACAATCAATTTCATGTCAATTTACTACATGATTAACGGACTAATCATTTCAGTGCTATTCGCACCCAAATAAAACAACGCTTGCAACCAAAATGTAATCTTCTGTGGGATCACGTTTTCAGAAATACTTCTGCATCTGATTTTCCAGAATGTTTGTGAGCTGTATGAACTAAAATCAACTTAGATAATAACTGCGTGTATGCGAGGTGGAAACATGTAATTTGAAGTGAAATCCACCAAAATATGTATTTTTTTTTTACACCCCAGTTGGAAGCTCCAAAACATAAACTGTTTGGGCCTCAGAGATAAACACATGAGCAAGGGTGGCAAGATGAAGCACGCTCTACACCTTTCCACAGGATAAAAATGGAGCTTGCTTGGGTATTAGCTAAAGATAGCCTCGTTCTATCTGCTTATCCCTGTGCCTGGAACTGCACCCTGTATCAACCAGAGAGGGAGAGGCCTGCAGCATTTCACATCCACTGCTAAATTCAAAATACTCAAAGCAAATTTATCACAGGAAAGTCTGTCATGTCTTGCAACACATCTTCATTTAAACAAGAGGGTTAAAGCACCCTTGTGTTACCTCATCATTAACTGTGACATAGAGGGCTTCATTTGCAGCACTGCCAAAGACACAAGCCTGCCGGATAAGCCGAAGTTCCTCAGGAGGAAGGAGGGCAAACACTGGCCACTTCCCCACGTCCAGCATACTACTCAGCTGTGAAAGGAGGAGAAAACACAGTTGTTAATATGTGCCATACAGACATTTTGATTAAAAACATATATATATATAGCGTAATAAAGCTAGAAATGTGGGGAAAAGACGTGTGTGTTCTCTTACCTAAACATTGTATTTTGGATATTCTTTGAAAGAAAGAATAGACTCAAAAGGTAAAGTAAAATGCTGAGTCATAGTAAAGCAGGAATATGGTGAAGTTGTCCTATTAAAGCCATTCCTGCTCCGGTTAATTGCATACAAATGACTATTTGTGTTATAGTACAGTTATTTAAAAACAGAAAATGGGAAAGATCAGACTAAAACTTGATTGTCTGAGGAATATTGCCGTCCGGTCTGTAGCAACAAAAGCGTACAGAACAACATAAAAAGGTTTTCCATGTCTCAAAAGTGCCCAGCACAAAAAAAAACAACTTTACCCTGAGCCCAGTTTTGTAGACAGATTAAAAGTGGCTGCGTGTTGACTGACGTAAACCCATTACCTGTGTTTACTGAAAGAAATGCCAGCGTATGTCACTTCTTCTGCATGTGTTGTGCACAGATACTATCATATATATATGAATCCTGATGTAATATTTCCTGTGCAATGAGCAAACCACGTGTCAAGGATGCATCCTCCATCCTCATGCTCTCAGAGCGGTATAACCATCCCACATAAATTGATTTAAAAATGGGTTGCTTGCCTCTGTATTTAATGGAGATGAAATATCATCCTGACTCAGTTTTGGTTTTTTTTCCCAAGATCAATACTTGCTATTAAAACCTGCTTGTCTCCTGCCTTTCTTCAAACATATATTGGACTTAAATGCACATTTAACATAACATGATGTGGCATTTTGCATCATAAATAACAAACTTTAAAGAGTCATAACGCTCTGAAATAGCTTGTTTTATAAGTCACTATCACATGTGGCAGCGAACAATATGAACTTAGACATCATAAACACCGCCCCTCCCAAATAATGAGATGTCCAAGACTTGAAAATCAAACAAACAACGCAACAGAAACAGAAACAGGATATGTTGCAGCCTGGCTACATTTGCTAATGTAGCATTAAGCAATAACACATAAGCGCTCTTAAACTATAAAACAACACAATTATTAAGCCAATAATCGTCGACATGAGGAAGTGCTGATGGGAGATGCTGATGGTCCAAACTGTTGTCGTTACCTTTGCTGTTGTTTTTAGCTAGTGTTTGGTCCGAGGCGTCGCTTTCTAATCAGTGAACACTGAAACACTGAAAAGTTGTCAGCCAACATATTCGGAGAATCAAATCGCCGATGAGATCATCTTTGCAGTCTGCTATGATGAGTCTTTAGTAGCTGTGGCTGGCCCTTGTTGTTGTAGTTAGCTTTAATCGCTGCTACACCGCCGAGTGACAAGAACACACAAACGCACCGTACTTCCTGTAGTTAGGTGGTGCGTTCGTGGGAAATCGGAGCTGGGAGCTTCCAATGTTTATTATTAGCAAATATATCCAAGGCTTTGTCAGCAAGAGTCTTTATGATAGATAGATAGATAGATAGATAGATAGATAGATAGATAGATAGATAGATAGATAGATAGATAGATAGATAGATAGATAGATAGATAGATAGATAGATAGATAGATAGATAGATAGATAGATAGATAGATAGAAAGAAAGTAGTAAAATACAATAATGTATCATTGTGATTTTGAATATTAAAATGAGTAAGAGTCTAAGCCTAATCCTAAATCTGGAATTTCCATTTGTAAAGTCACATTATGGTTGATTTTTATTGGAGAGCTGGTGTGCAGCTTGCTTAATTTGTATATACTTTTATTTGATTCTAGCATCATGACACTTAAATGTTCATATTTTTAAGAGCAAACTCAACACTTTCCTCTTCTTTAATCTGGCTTTTACTTGAACTATATTTATAATTATTTCTGTTATATATTTTAATCTGTTACATCATTTTATTTATTTATTTGGTTAGTTGTCTGTCTGTTTATATATCTTAAGCTTTATTTTGGGCTATCTAGAGATTTTATTATGCATTATTTTTATTCTATTTTATCTAACTATTTATACACTTTAATGGCTTTTATTATTTTATTATTATTATTTTTTAAACCTGCCTGACTGCAAGATGATGAGATGGCACTTTCTCAGACTGTGTTGTGCTTTAATGCAGACGTATGGAGGGTTGTGGTTGTTATGTGGTTAGCACTTTGTGTTACATTTTATCCGTATGAAAAGTGCTATACAAATAAGACTGATTGATTGATGGTTAAAATCTTAAAACCTTAAACTACACTACACTTGAATATGGACCATTCACATCATGTAAAAATATTAAACATATGTTATGTTTATCTTTAAGTGTACATACGTTTTCTTTCTATATGCACAGTTGCATTGCATGTGGCTACTTTCATGTCGGTTTCTCTGTTATATGTCTTTGTGTCTCTTCCCCCATTCATCCTGTTTTGCTGCATGAAGTCACTTTATTGTTTTGGTTTCGATTTACACTGCTACATACTAATAATAATGCTAAGATAAAGGCTATTTAATAGAAACATCTAAGGGTTCAATTACCCCTAAGGACTCATTTTACTTTAACTATAGATACAACAGCAAAACCTGATGGTATGAGGAAGACAGTACAGCATTTATAAAGTCCAGCAGGTGGAGCCAAAGGTATCCTAGACTTGGTGCATGTCAGTGCATGACAGAGCCTTTTATTGTGCCAAAGCTTTGCAGACCCTCATTTGATATTTTGTTATATTTTATTTGAGGATAAAATCACGTGTTAAGAAAACACGATAAGAAAAAAAAAATGTAGCCTTAGAATATAAACTGTGTGTGTTAATTCAATCATTTTCAAACATACATTTTCATTCTCATGGGCATCTCTAAAAAAGGATAAACACAGACACACAGAGTGTGTTTGTTTCTTGGCTAAAATTAAAACATATAATTAAAATATGAAATATGTAATTACCATGCTATCCCTCTTAACCTGCTGTTGTCCACATATTGTCATTGTGAACGAATGAAGTTTTGACTAAAAGTTGTGCTTTGAAAACGATTGTGTGAGTGACCTTAGCACTGTGGCATATCACAAAATGTTAAATGCTTTGCACGACAAAGAAATGATGTAGTGAATTTCTTTATTTAAATTAGGTACTGGGTCTTGGATGATGGATTGTCTGTGGTGTTGCCTCAGTATCAGGTCCCTGAGACTTTGTAACAATCGGGAGAGAGAGAGCGTCATGCAACTAAACGTCACGGCTATCATCATAAATAGATGTACGGTAATTGTAGTTTCCGTTCAGATAAATAAAGATGAATGAACAATACCAACCCTTTATACAATACTGTTAAGGTGGACTGGAAATTTCCAGAAGAGAATCTGGCCACTGTTTCTGGGAATATCTGCTGCCAAACAGAGCTAGGACTTGCAAGGTCACATACAAGCGAAATAAAAGTGTTCACGACCCACCACCGCATACACATGAAGTCTCTGCTGACTGACAAACCGATCACAGACACGTCAACCTTAAGGTCTTCCTTAAAGTAATGAAAATATAGGCAGACGGATATGTTTCGTTTTTAACCGCAGCGGGCATGGGCTGAGTTTAGCTTGTCAAAAAGATAATAAAAAAATCCAAACAACGTGTCGATATTATAAATATTCCTCCTGGCTATCCTGGAATTTGGGGATTCGTCATGATTTGCTGTAATACGCATGCGCGCAACAGAGCCCTGTAAGCGATGGCGAAATTCCTGACTTTTGTGCGAGGAGCAGGGTCGGATGGGAAGTTATCTCGATAAATTTCGCAGTTAGGCCAACATTATCGATACTCGGCGTCGTCACGGTCGCTCGCTCGCTACTTTGGTCTGTTTTAGGTGTAGTCAGCACGAACGGTCGTCGTCCACACAGCGAGCAAAGCACCATCATTCATCATCCTCGCTAACTATTAGCTGAGGTAGCATTAGTTGGCTAACAGCTAGCATGTCACATATTGCCGTGGCTTGTGTTTATCTGGGCAGCTAGCGAGTTATCCGTCTCAGGTGTTGCAGAAAGTAGTAGCGGGTCGTCGCTGACGGTGTACATTTTTGGGGGGGAGGAAGATCTGCGTAAGATTCATCATCAGTCAAGTCTGCTGCTGCTGCTGTGTCGACTGACTGAGTGAGTAACGTAAGCTGCGCTGTTGATTATAACCGTGTTTATCTAATAACTGTGTCTCTTTAGGTAACCTGTAACGCAGTCTCTACAAAGCTTGTCGTTTGTTAGTTAGCTGACTGAAATGTTATGTTGCAGTTGGACCAGGAACGGCTATGACATAACGCCAAACACACACACACACACACACCTGTGGCAAGAGTAAACAGTTGTCATGGCTGCACAAGCAAATAACCTAGTTAACATAACCGTGGCAAATAAGCAACATTACACCTGAGCATTGACTTTAGTATTTATAGTGCGGCTTGTTAAATATACCTGAGTTCATGTCTAGGTGATAGAGCTGGTAACAATTACGTTAAGTGACGTTAAGGCAGAGATAGGGTTAGTTACATTTACATTTAGCTGAGCAATTTGGGGTACGGTATCTTGACATGCAGACTGGAGGAGTTGGGGATCGAACCACCGGTCATCTGATTAGTGGACACAAACCCACTGTACCTCCTGAGCCACAGCTAGCAGCTAGTTAAGTCAAATACCTGCACTTAAATGGATAACCAGCTGTTACACCGTGTGAAGATAGTCAGCATTGGTAAATTTGTCTGCTGGCTTACAGCCTAAAGACATTGTAGTCGTCATTTGACAAGCAAAACCTCCAAATAATTACACATGTAAGGTCTTTTATTCTTCCCACATCACTATCATGACTTTGTCCACGCCTTTGCTCTTTAATACATGACACAGAGGTGTTTGGTGAGAGAGAATATGCTATTATTGTAGCTGTTCAAAGGTGTTTTCCCCTTCTCATGAAAACTGTAACTGAAAAACAGCTGTTGTGTTCTCATGGACTGAGGCATGGACTCAGGCAACCACAGTCAAATACGTTGTACAGTCATGCCAACAGCAGATGTTACCGCAATTTTCGACATAGAAGTTATGTTTATTGTTCTGCAACAGGAAAGGCTTTAGTGCAATGTAACTGCAACAGGCTCAGCTGTTGTTTTTAGCTGTTTTTTTTGTTTTTTTAATAGGACGCTTTGGTGACTTCTGGTGATTTATCAGCAACTTTCAGGGGGACGTACCCGACACAGTGTGTTCATATTTTAGGACGGGTAACACGGCCACTCCTTCAGCCTCCACAGGTGACTCCAAGTACGTAAAAACTGGAGTTACACTTTATATTCCTAATCACATCACATCATACTCACAATGAGTAATTAACTCTTAAATTTCCTGCATTTGAATAAAACACAGTTTGTAGCTTCCCGGGTGGTCAGATGTAAAGGATCCCTCCTTTGTTACCTCTCTGTTCACTGACCCGCACATTAGGTCGCAGTTGTGTTTGTAATATTGACTGACTGATTGCAGTGATTGACTCGGAGGCCAAATGAAGGAGGCCCTGCCATCACCTAAAGCCTGCTCGCGACGCTCGGCTAATGTATTGTAGGTCCTCAAACCCAGTTCATTGACCATCACACTGTAAACTGAGTGTGTTGTTTAAGCTTAAGGAGGGGCGGGGCTAAAGCCTACAGATAAGCCAGATCACTGTGGGGTTTAGGGGCGCATGCGCTGGATTGTAATTAGGTTCAAGGACACATGTTACATTTCTCTCATGGTGTTCGGTTGTTGTTTTTTTTAGAGAAATTTGTTAGCCACAATCTAATCTTTTAGGATTTTTACACAGGTTGTCCTCAATGTGGCTCCTTTTGAATGTTTTATTGCAGTATCTTCCCTGGGTACTGTCATAGGGTTTGACTTGACACGAGTTTAGGTATAATCCTTGTTTTTCATTTGAGTTTATTGATTTTAGTAGACGTCGTATGCCTCCATGATCAGCTTTTTGGATGGTTGTGTTTGTTGCGTGAAGGATGCGGGAACACTCCACAGACGTATTGTTTTGCTTAGTAAGTCGATGATACCTGTCCCCTGACAGACATTGTGCACAATAACAGTATGACACTTGATGCCTAGTTTTAGTGTTTTGTTGTTTATGTTGTTTTAGTCCATTGATAGGATAATTGGATGCTGTTGAGGACTTGTAGTTTTTCTCTTGTCCCTTTTCTGTGAAGGTAGATGTGCTTGTGTTTTGTATGCCATTAAAAAACAATTAAATCTGTCCAACTTCTGTAGAAAGGGAGAGGTAAGCTGTATACGACTGAATAGTGGCATACCCTTAACCACTTTTTAATCTTGTTGTCGTTTATTGTTGTTAATACAGTAACGTAGCTTGCATCACCTCAGCAAAAACATAGACAGACACTGACAGAGCACATTTCAATTATTGATAAACTGTCCCTCACTAATAGGCATTGGCTTATAGCTTGTCATTTGATTTTTATATAGACTATACAAGTTCCAACATGAACCACGGCACAAATGGGAGTTTCCAATGACTGATCAACCCACTCTTTAATCTGTGATCAGGCGTGTTTCAGTTTGGATGTGATTACTGGCTGAACCTGACCATTAATTGATGCCATTAGAAAATATCTTTGAGCAGCTGCGCCACAATATTGTCAGTGTATGACTGGCAACAGAAAACAATGCATGTGTTTGGAAATTAATTATAATGTGTGTCAAACTTCCACTCACTACAATTCAGCTTGTCACTATGTCTTTACTAGAAACAGTTGTGCATTTAGAGGTTATTATAAGTATTATTATAATTATAGGTATAGACATTAAGTATAAGTATACACTTAAGTCCACCAGAAGAGAAGAAGCTGCACCCCGTGGACATTCTGGGTAAAAGTGGCTTTCAGCACGGGTCTAATGGCTGATTGGATGACTCAACATGATGATACCACAAATCTTTGTGGCGTACTTTGTACATTTCCACTGATTGCTGTGTGTTTGTTGCAGGAGTACCTCTTCAGTGGTGTGAATGAGGGAGACATGGCAGACCACACCCCACCTCTGGAGTCCGGCCAGCTTCTCAGCTCTGAACTCCCACTCCTGGCCTCACCACCACCCCAAGCCATGGTCAACGGGGAGGGTCCCCAGCAGGTAAGCTTGGACCACTCTCTCTTCTTCATAAGTCACACTTGGTGCATCGAGTCTGTCATGCACAAATTGTTTTCTAATTACAGATGAAGGTGGTTTATTTGATCTGTTTTGGGCCTTATGTTTTCAGCTGTTGAACTGTTACTTGTAGCTCCATCTATAATGTGGAAACAATAATGCTGGACTGATTCGCAAAGCCTTGATGTTCTGAAAATTCACTACATTCATCAGTGAATGTGGCATGGTGTGCGGTTTGACTACATAGCAGGGAAACTCTGATGTGGTATTCAGCCTGATATGAAGTCCAGCAGAGTCTGGAGTCGGAGTTCTGTCATGCAATAATGAATCCAAACAGTGCCTCTCCAACCCAGCTATGTGTTTCATAAAAGTTCTCTTCATTCATTGTATTACCGTGAGCCCTATCTGATTCACCGTTTCCTGATAAATTTGCACATACACAGCATATAGCTCTACCACCACTTCTTGTGAAACCCTGAAGTGTTTGGTGGCTCGTTTCAGGTGCTAAACAAAATATGTATATATGTTTCTTTTTTTTACTCAGATAAGTACTGAAACAAACAAACGGATTTTCTGTTTTCTGTTTTCTGCTGCTCATAGAGTGAATTTCATAAGCAACAGGTGCTTAGTTAGCTGGGAGCCACGTCGTTCTCAGTTTTGACAGCAGCCTTTGCTGCATGGGTACAAGATCTGAGGTGATACCCCCCCCCCCCCACACACACACACACCGCCTCTTGTCAGTATCTGAGTGAGATTGAGTGGCCCTGACAAGCCTGGGTGATTTCCCTGTCATTTTGATGGTCATCAGTTCGATTTGCTTAAGTTTCCGTGACTTCCCGGGGGATAGCATGGAACCCACAGTGATATATTTTCCGTCGTTTCCTCAGTCTTGTGCAGTTTGTCAAGATAAGACTCGCTAATATTAGCACTGGCCCCATAAATATGCCTTTTCAGCCGTCTTATCATCTTCCACAGTGGAAAAACCCTCACCTGAATCAGGCTTTGTTCACACAGAGATCAAATTTTGCTGCTTGTGAGGGTGTTGGTCTCATGGAATTCAGTTACCTTACCACCTCCCGTAAAGGAAAGGTTACCTGGTTACCTGTACATGTCTCCTGTCTTGTGTTTACGGGTTTTTTTTTATTGAAGCTATTGTGAGTAAAACGCTGTTTTTCCTTCCTGACTTACATCGTTACCACCCTGCTGCTCAGACTAATTTGAAACACTGCATGTTCATGATCACTGAAATATACTGAAATGTGTTTCTATGAGAAGCAATAACAAGTATCAGATAACACAAAGCTGTTACTGTTTTTTTTGTTTTAACCACAGCATGATGAGAGGTGTTTGTGTATCCCTCTCAGACACATCGATACACAGATACATCGTCTACAATTAGATACAGAAGCAATTCATTGCTATTGAGCTATGATTTTATAGGATTTGCTATATTTGATTTCATGTTAAATTAATTACACGGGGTTTGAAAGGAAGTAGCTCAAAGAAATCAATAACAGCAAATCTTATGTTTCAAGTATTGCCTGGAACAATGGGCAGTGATACATGTGGCAACTTTTCGGGCAACTGAAACGCTGCCAGAACTGCATATTCTGCAGTTTCAGGGTCAGAATCATCCATCTTCATCCATCATTTTCTATAATGCTATATGGGCGCATGTCCTTGCAAATAAAATGGCTTATTACTTCAGTTACAGCCTTTGGCCGTGAGGAGCTGGGTGTGTGTGTGCAGTTACTATCACTAGCATGGTTAGCTTGCCTCATAATTTATCCGTTAAAATTAATACTCAAGGCGGCGTAATAGAGAACATAGCTCTAAGATTTATGAAGTACTAATATATTTTTAAGATATTTTATGGTGGTTTCATGTTTCTACGTGCTGCTATTGTCTTTTGAGACTCAACGGGCTTCACTGCTTTTACAAGAATCCAAAGAACTTTGGACCTCCAGCTGGCCGGACTGTTGTACACTGTCATTTTCGTCTGCGTGGGATGTGTTTAATTTTTTAGCAGACGAGTCGTGGGTCACACACACACGAAAGCACACATACGTGAGGCTCAGGAGCACAGAGACTATTGTAATTTGACCTAACTGGATTTTTGACATCTGTATTGATTTGATTAATGGTTATGAATTGATTGGTTCCTCTTTGCACACCTATTATCTTTACTGTGTGTGATTTTGATTGTATAAATCATGTGTGTTAGTTTACGCTTTCTCCATACGGCTACATCTACGTTAATTAACAGATTTCTTGATCCTGATGCAAGAAGACATCCATTTCACATTATTCGTTGTAGGAGCTTTCCAAGGATTGTTGTGCGAGCGTCGCTGTGAAAAAGATTCAGCTTATATGTGTTGTGTGTCTGAGGAGGTGTGTAAATATCATGACAGCTGCAGAGTGAGGAGCAGGAACCACTGGAGGGGTCTGGGCCCTGACAGAGCGAGGCAGGGTTGTGGTGACAGTGAAGAGGATTCGCAGCGATGGCTGACCCCTCCATTTCTGACCTTTTTAGTTGGAGAAGCTGCAAGGACACCTCATTCTTTGTTCTTGGTTTCTTTATCCCAGTCTTGGCTTGGCTTGGTATTAACGCTCTGTTGGACCAATTATTCTGAGTCAGAGGGGAAGCTGTTGTCTTGGGGCCATTACCTGAGATGATTCCTTTTTAGAGATGACTTTGGCTACAGTATGATTCACTGCTTCCATCCATTTAAGCCCCATCCCCACCCTCCCCTCCAAGTTTTTCCTGCACTTGCCGTTTGGTTTGTAGCTAAATTGGTAACGGATGAATCAGTCTGTTTCTGTCAATGTTTAAGCCCGGCTAATGGCTTATGTACTTAGCCGTGCTGATGGTTATGTATATTTTCTTCCATTTTGTTCATTACTTATTTTTATTATTAGACCTGCCATTTAATGTTTTCATGCGCTTTGTGCTTGTGTTTTTATGTTTTGCTGGTTTTTAGGTCTGTGTTT
Organism: Argyrosomus regius; assembly: GCA_946959425.1. NCBI lineage: Eukaryota > Metazoa > Chordata > Actinopteri > Sciaenidae > Argyrosomus > Argyrosomus regius. Next base: position 8,226,774 of record OX336889.1, read on the forward strand.
GTAGACTGGCAGACTGTAAGTGAAAAAATTGATGCACCGTTAATAGAAACCGTCCATTGGCACTCACTTGTATAACTTCTTGCTGTGCATTTACTGTCAAAGCATGTCCTAGGAATCATCCAGCCTTTTGAGAAATATGTATAATTACAAGATCAGTGTGGCACCTTTTGAGGGATAGCTGAACAGTGAATGGAGAAGTGGGTATTTTGTTTTTCCTTTCTATTCTGACATATTCAAACATGATCGTACTTTTTAATCTACGACATGAGCTGAGATTTAAAAAAAAAAAAAAAATCCATTACCTGCTGTTTTCTCTGTTTGCGTGAGAGAACACTCAGCATTAAGTAGAAACTACACAAATTGAACGGGGAGCACACAGACATGAGTGTGTGGTCTGCTTGTGGCTACGTGCCATGCGTGGGCTAATGTTACTCCGGGATAGTGAGACCTCACTCTTGACTCAGCCGTCTTTGGTGCTGGCCTTGTATGCTATAGCTAGACACAGGAGACTGGGCCTTGGACATGTGCCCCTCACAAGTTGCCAGAGGGCTTGAGATGTTGTGACAAAAATGCAACCCACTCTTCTTGTCTCCTGGTCAGCCACTGAATCATCTGTGAAGACGGGGGTGAGCCCACTGTTTGTCAGCTATTGTGAGGAGGTGGACAGTGCGTGACTCAGCTGTATTTAGGACACTTTCTTCCAAGCCAGTGAGACAAAGCATACCATTATTACTGCACCAATATTCAGAACTGACACAGGTACTGAATATTTTATCATGTAAATCAATCAGAGCTCAGCTCCGCTCAGTAACCATTCAAATACAAGTACTGCAGTTTGTCAAGATACGCACTGAAAGCTTTAAGCTCATGTACATAACTTAATTAAATCAGTCCTAACATTAATCGATCAGAAAATTAGCAGAATGTCTTGGTAGGAGGAGCACAGCATTAAAGATGGCCAAAATGTGAAACTATCTGACTGACCAACCTGGAAACTTGACCTGGAACCCAAGGGCATCTCTGAGAGATTCCTCTGGAAGGACTACTTTCAGCTCAGCACTTCACAAGTCTGGGCCAGATGGAAGGTAGTGACAGCACCCCTGGAGTTTGCACAAATTCATGTGAAATTCAGAGGGCATGAGCCAGAAGATAATGTGGCCTGTGGTATAAAATGAGCAAAAGTGATTCAGTTCCGCTGTATCAAGATTACTACAGCGCATCGCTTATCTAACACCAGCTAAAAATGTGAAGCAAGGCAGTAGCAGCAGCATGAGGCTTCAGCAGAAACAAAGACGACAGCCAAATACAGGCAAGGTCATGAGTACCATCCTGTTTATAGTAGCATCCTTACTTATTTGGGTGCTGATTTGACATTTAGCAAGTCGGTGATCCTAACCATGCAGCCAGATCAATACAGGAATGGCTTCAGTCCTCGATTGGCTCCATAATAAATCACATTTAAGATTAGTTGAATGAGATTTCAAGAAGTGGAGACGTGATGAAGTCCAGCTGTACCAGACTAATGTAGACGTAGGTGCTCATCCAGACATTAATGTCAGTGGTTGAACAGTAAAAATGGCAGATGCCATCTGGTCTGATCATTCATTTATGTACCTGGATATTACCATATAAGGTCAGCGTATATCCCCTTTTAAACATAATGGACTATGCACTAGTGTTCACTTGCTCTTGCAAAGCTCATTAAAAGTCAGTAGCGGTTGCTGAGTATTCATGAGTTCATAGAAATATGCTGAGACATTGAGTGAAAGGTAATTAGCATAGTTAACAGAACGCTGGTGGAAAATACTGTGGCTTAGATTTCAGATAATGCATGCATGCATATGGTTGACTACGTGCTTTGATAACGTTTTGCGGTTCCTCTATTCGAAGATAACTAATATTTACAAAGGCTTGCTACAGCATGAACAACTCTGGGTAAGATTTTATTTCCCCATCTGCCTCTGTCATATTATCCCGTCATAGAACGTTTCCAGGGGATCCTGGAGGGCGGAGGATCATCAAATTGCCTTGAATTATCATTGCACACGTAAGCGTATGCCATCAGCTGCAGGGAGACTGCGTTAGTTCCTGGCTAGTTCCGACACTGGCAGGATTTTCCCTGTGTCATTTGGCTCCTGTTTCCTGTCCACCCAGCTGCTATGTCACATCACCGCACAGTAAACAATTAAGAGGAACAAATAGTGAGAAACCTGAACTCTGAGTCACTGACGGCAGAGAAACGTCAGAGCTAACAGCCATGAACACACAGCAGGCCCATTCTCCTGGGTAATAAAACACAGCAGTGGCCACCTGCGTGACAGTGTGTGCTAATTGATCTACAATCTCTTTGCAGAGCAACTCTGATTTTCATTTTTTCTTATTCTTCTTAATGCACAGTTTCTTCCATCCAGCGCTCTGTTAAAAAAGATCCTCCCTGTTGTGAATGTGACCACGAAACCATTGCACATTACGCTGCTTAGTCATCTGTGTGAAAAGTAACCTTTGCAGTATCCTAGCACTGTTTCAGAGTCTTATCTACTTCCAAATGAAGTCATCCTGCAGTTGGTTTGTGATGGCAGCTACGCATTAAGTGATGCATTCGCTCTATAGCAGGGGCCTGGCTTTGGCTTTGGCTCTGGCTTTGTGTTTGTACAGGAGCACTATAAATTCAGCATTCACTATCAGTATCAGAGCTGAGCGTCAGGGGGGACGTAAAAGCTTGGTTTGTGTAAGGATAAGGCTAACTATGATTGACAGTTTGCCTCAAGCAAGTCGAGTTATCAGAAGAGGAACTTGACCAATCTAAAAATACATTAATATTTCACTGTAGCCTTTTCCCCTGCGACAATTTACATGTTTCGCTATTTTGGTTATTAAATGTTTTACAGACAAAGACTGGGAAAATATTGAATGTCTGATATTGATGTTGTATTGTGAGACTATCTTTTGAAATCCAAAACTAAATAGTGAAGAGAATATCAATCAATCTGAGTATAAATGCCTGAAAATGTCTCTAATCCCCAAAACACAGTTAGCATCACACACTTCAGCACAATATTCAGTCGTAACTCAGAAAGGAAAAAAACTCGTAATGCGTCTAATGAAACATTAGCGAGCTATAACTAGCCCAATTTAGCTTTATTTTAGCAGTACAACTGAGGTGCCGTCGGCTGGGAGTGGCTTCTATCACATCATCCTCCATCTTTGCAGTGGATACGTTGGGAATGTCAGCAAGGGACGGAGAAAAAAAAGCCTCTTCTGCGTCAGGTTACTTGTTTTGGTGGTGCGGTTTTATTTTGTTTAGTTGCTGAGGCTGCTGAAAGCTATCTTGGCTGTCAACAGTTCAATAATTACAATCTCAAGAGTTGATTCACTCAGGCTTCGCTGTGGCTTTTGAGCACTATCAAATTAGATAGCATTTGTCAATTATGTGGTCACACTAAAGTTTTGTCCTGCCAAAAAAAAAGAGAGAAAAGCAGCACGTCTAAAAATTGGATGTTTGGTTTACAGCAGCATGTGTTTTAGATCTATAGAAAAAAAACTTAAGGCAGAATAAAGGTGGCGCTGTCACAATTTGACTTCATGATTTGGATTGTATCCTTATTTCGCTAGATTCTCAGCATAATTATAAGAGATTTTTGATATTATCAATGCAAGATGTTCTTATTACTCTGTGTCTTGTGTCAAGTGTTCAGCTTCGTTTTTCCAAAATGAATTTTTTACTTCATATTTTCCTTTGTTCGCGGCTGCTCGTGGCTATATTTATCTAATTCTTAAATCCATCTTTCATCATTTCACACAGAGCAAACTGTAGGATTTCATTTTGCGGAGGATGTGCCATAGGTGTACCCTCGTGCTTCAGTATCAGTGACGCAGACTATCTGTTAACTTGACACATGCTGATCAAGTGATCAGCACTGTCGCTTTAAGGAATGATCCATTTAGAATGAATGAGGACAGATGTTACAGGAGCAGTGAATACTTGCGAGCTCTGTTTATTGTGTCGCTGTACAAATAGTGTCTCTGTTTTGACTGTCAGTGGGCTGCTTTGTGATCTTTGAAGACAGTAGAGAACTCGAGGGTGCAATTGTCACCAGCGCTGTAGCTCTGCAATTGAACTCCCACCACCTCATCTCCTCTCGCATCGATCGGAGTATTAAGAGAGGGTGTATGGCATGTCGCTCTGTGAATGGGAGAGAGAGAGCCACAGAGAGTATGAGGGGGAGGGAGAGAAGGGAGGGAGGCGGGGAGGGAGAGGGACTGTAGCGTAGTCGTATGTCAGCCTCAGAAGCTGCGTGGGTCGCTCAGCTCTCTCACGCCATTGTTGTTGTTGTGAAAAAAGGCAGAACAAAGGACTCCCCACGCTATGGAACCCTTATACCTTTGCCGGCTCAGCTGTGCTATGATCACACCCTGATGGAATGCTATTGAAATTAACCATATTAAGGAGTACAGCAGGCGTTAACTGAGCTGGCACACAGTCAGTGACAGAGGCAAGAAGGGAACTGAATAGCAAACCTAGGCATCATCCAGTCCTTCTCATATTTTTGGTCCTGTTTTCTTGGGTTCATCCGCCTCTTTTTTCCGGAGAGTGGCCACTGCTGATAAGGTTTCAGTCCCTTCTCTGAAGGTTTGGCGCGGACATCGCTGTGGCTTATTTGTTGAAGGGGTTGCTGTGGATACTGACGGTAGGGAGGCTGCACTGAGAACCAGAGGCAAGAGTGAACAAGCCGCCTGCTGCAGAGAGTGCCGCTATGGAGCAGATGAGGCTGATCCAGAGATTCACGCCACACTTTCTGTGAAGGCTACATCCAGCGCTAAGAGACTAAGCCCCATCCACCTACATAGCTCCCGCTGTACTCCTCCTCTCGCCTCTTTGTCTCGCCAGTTTTCTTCCTGGGTTTTGTGCGGGAGTTGATGGAAGTGGAGGGTGTAAAGGATCAGCACAGCCAGATGTGTTAGCATCGCAGGTCATGTGATTTCTCATGAGGGTTGGGTGAAGTGGTGGAGGGTCTGGTAGACCCTGGAGCATCTGTGACTGCGTGAATAGCGACGCCTGAATGAGAAAAAGCAATGCGGGCAACAGTAAGTAGCAGTCAGATCTTTTGCAAGCAAAATATCCTTTTGATTTTTCTGAACATGCAACGAATGCCTCAGTATTGATTTCAAATATAACTTCGAGGAGGGGTGTTTGCTTCACGCAGAAGGGGGCGGACAACAAACATACACATGCACCCGACTGTGAAGTGCCTAGACTTTGATTCAATTAGACCTCCCTTGCCCCTGCGTCCCCCTTCCAGCCTCCCACCCTCAACCCCCCCCCCCCCCCCCCCACCCCCGCCCCCTCCGCCATCTACACTTGCTGCTGACGCTGCCTTGTGTGGGTGTGCATGAACATATGAGCTTCTGTGTGTGGCAGTCAAAGGGCTCTTTCCTTTCCCTGCTGAGCACATGAATGGGAGCAGTGTCAGAGATGGAGGTGCTGATGATTTCTGTGCTCGAAGAGAACCGTAACCAAAGCCCTTTGCCAGGGGAGTGTAGATTCTATGACAGCGACTTCCACAAGAGTGAGGTAACTAGCGCCCACACACATTGCCGGGCAACAAAAACCTAGTTATGTGCGTTCTTTGGGAGTTTATAAAAACAAGTTAAGAGAGTGATGAATTTGAGATGATTCGAAGGGAGACGTTTCAGGGTATGTTGATTTAATTAACATAATCTGACCGATGAAGTGAATGGGGAAGGGAAAAAATGACTGTCTTCAGCCCTGTTCATAATTTTAGTTTTCTCTTTTTTTATTCAGCTGTTGTGAACAGAACAAAATTCACCTCTATCATGAGGCTTTTCATGTTCAGATCTGATGCTCTAGTCTTTTGTGATGACAGAAGCAGCATGACTCAGTGTAGGGTAACAGTGTGTACCTGATATTTCCAACAGTCCTGATGAAATGAGTAACAGTTAACAATTATTAGGTTAATGGAGGAAGCTGATGAATGAGTCTAAAGGCTGGAAATTCTTTGTTTGCTCGTTTAAAGCCGAGAAACCGTTCAGTCACAAAACATAATGCCTTTTGACAGGTTTAAATATTGACAGTATTTTTAGACATAGCAGCCAATTGTTATTTTTTCACTGTATTAAAGTAGCGTTGAAATAATCACTTCCGTTGCTTCCTGTTTTTCTGTTTCATCTGTAGACAACATCTGTCCAAATTTACATGTCCTTGTTTTCGTGTCGTATGTGCGGTACGTCGCTTTAACAGACTTTGAACGTCATCGAGCAGAAGATCATGAAATTCAGACGTTTCATATCAAATATATTGTGTCATGAAAGACGATTACAATTTCATTATTTGATGATTTTAATCGTTAATCTGCTCTGATTCTATGAAGCACCCTCTTTCACACACACACATAAAGTTTAACATCGATTCATTCAGTTGTCCAAGCATGGCAGTGGTTATTGGCGTTAACACTTAAGTCTCCCGTATCTCCCAAAAAGAAACAGTTCTGTAATGATTCTTTATCATCCCAGATTATAAAGCACAGTCAACACTGGAGAAAGGCTTGCCACAGCCTTAGTTACAAAATCAACAGGAGAAGTTAACCGAGAGCAAGACTGACAGACTGTGTGGGCTCAGAGCTGTTTTGATGGACTCCTCTCCTGATAGCTTCTGTCTACTGCACATATTTTAAGCAGGCTGGAGCTCTTGTCCCATGGAAGACACTTCTGTGTGTTTTGGCTTGTATTATTTCTGTCACTTGTACCTGCCTGTGACAGTGTTGCCTACATATTAGGCATTGCAGAAATGCTCTAAGTGGAGAGATGGGATATGATTTTTTTTTTTTTTTCTCCCACTATGATTTCCAGTTGAGCGTATCATCAGTGTAACACTAAACTGTCGGGTGCTTTTCACAGAAATGTTTCTGCTTTTATTCACACTAGAGCTGTCGAGTAAAATTTGCAGATATCTTACAAGATCTTGAGTTTGTACAACAGCGACTGCGACTTCTGTTTAGACGTGCCGGCATGTAAAGTGGTTCAGTTTTAATGAACTACACGCTGTAGAAGAAGTGTTAAGTGACGGTCCACTGAACGTTGCTTTGTTTCTCCACAGGTAATCCTGGTGCAGGTAAACCCAGGTGAGGCCTTCACTATTCGACGAGAGGATGGTCAGTTTCAGTGTATCACAGGTAAGAAATTATTACATATACATCGTGCCAGTGTATATAAAATATAAATGAATATATTTGGACCCGCTGATGCTCATTGAAAAGAAATGTAATGTAAATTTCTTCCTTGCGGCACGACATGTGTTTCTAGCCTCGAGAAATAAAAACAAGTTCATACAGTGTGATGACATCAAATTAGTGGGTTTGCAGTGCACACCCTTTCCACAAAATTTCAAACAGATGTCAGCCAGTCATATGTTTTGACCATATGTTATTCTCTCTATCTAAACATATGGTTTAGATATGCCAATCCCAAAAGCAAAGAATGATTAGAAGCAAGTCCTAGCATATGAAAGATCTGCCAAGACATGAAATGCTCCACCAACATATTGTCACTGTGAGTTTAGGCCATCGTGCTCACAAGACATATTCCTTCTTGGCTGCAAATGTGCGGCTCATTTAAAATGCTTAGTACTCTGCTAATACCTTGACATCTATGGGACGCTAAATATCTGTAAATATCTAGGACTGTGCGATATAATCTGAGAACATTTTGCTAATATTGACGATCATCATGATGATATGCAAATCGAAAAATATGCAAACTCACCTGGAAATAAAATCAAACTGATGTTCAGTGCAATAAATCGTTTTTCCATTATGCATAACATCAGACAACTCTTCACGCATCCAAAGTAAAAACTTAACTGACTCATTCTTAACTCGCTTTGTTGTTTTATTAACTATAAATTAGCCTGGCGTCATTAATCTGGACATTTAAAGGTTGGATTAGTCATTCTGGAGAAAATTTGTTGATATTTGACCTCAAACGCTCCTTCGGAAGCTCTGTGCCCCAAACTTATGGACGCTTGTTCTGCCCCTCCTCCGCTGTGATTGGACAGGTGGGTAAAAACTGCCAGTCACGCACACACACACGCTTTTACCCGTTTTAAGTCATACAACTTTCAACTCTGTGCTACCAGAAGAAAACTCCAGCGCTTAGCAGAGAATAGACATATGGTGCCTCGGGTGTTGCTGTTTGTAGCACAGTGTAAATACGTGACACTCCCATTGTAAACAGTTTAAAAAATTACACTGGCCTCAGGAAAGAACAGTGGACAAAGCCCTTTATGGAAGTGGAAATCTCTTTCTCGTAGCTGAAGCATCATCAAACGAACGACATGTAGGCACAATACAGCATCCAAAACACAAGATGAGTTGGTTTCTCGCCTCATCGACGTTAACGCAGCTCTTTACTCTTGCCTGATCATAGCTGTCTCCTCTTTGGCTGTTTCTCTGCCGTCTCTCCTTGGCAGTTTAAGATTTAATGTCATGGAGTTCACCACGTTAGCCAGATTTCCACCTGTCCCTTGCACCTTACCCTTGTCCTGTGTCCAAGAACAGAACTCCACCTGTTGCTGATTGGCTGGAATATTTGGCTCGGTCCAAGCCACTTTTTATTTGTTTGTTTCCAAAGAGCAAAAGTTTGAGCGCAGCGAAAACTGGATAATTTTCCTGTGCACACACAATAGACAAACACGCACCAATACAAGGAGATTTGTACACTTTTCAAGAGCACAAACAGGCTCTGCATTTGTGTTTGGCTGATAAATAAAATGTACATGAACATCTGAAATTTACTCACCTGCAATGGGCCAAAAAAACATATTAGAGCTTAGCATCTGTGTGCCTGTACATCGAGATAATTATGACAAATAAAGCGGCTTTTCTAAATCCAGTATTGACACCCCTAAAATTGTCGTCTAATCATTGCTAAAGGTTCCTGCAGTTAACAGCAATTTTCATGTAGGTGCTTAAATCTGATCAATCTTAACAAGCGTATGATTAAAATTGGCAGAAGCATAAATTAATTAACAGAGCTACAGCTTTTTCTTGATTTTCAGCAGTAACCTCCACCTGAATTCATTCAGCTTTTTTTTTTTCTCTGTGCGTGCAGTGAAGAAGTGTGGGGGTAGGCCAGGATGCGTTGACGTATTTTTACAGACACGACAACAGGATGACAGTTATGTCTCACAGCTTTCCAGACTGTTCAATGGCATAATTGCATCTTATGGTTCCAGAGAATATAGATAAATTTACAGCTGCAAAGAATGTGTTATCGAAGCGCATCCATTTTAAGAGACACAGAGTTTATCATACTTGATCACATCGATTCACATTGCTCATACTTAATGTGCGACTAAACAAATAAAATATGAATCCTAGCATGATGAATAATTGAAGATAGCAGGTGAAAAACAGACAGATAAAATGCTGCCTGACCTCAGAAAACATCATCTTCATTCTTCAGTAACTGTGATGTTGTGCGCACATAAATGCATCCTCTTTGATTTTTATTGATGTTTTTATTAGAACACTTACCGTAGTACAGGATGTGTCACCCCTGCTTTTTTGTTTCTGGACTGTCACATGCTCGTGTCCTAAAAAAAAAAAAAAAAAAAAAAAAATGACCCAATATTTTTTCCCCCTCATCAGCTTTGCTACCTGAATGTCATTTGGCATGCCGCTCTTCTCGTTTAATTTGCCAGATGATAAAATGAACTCTGACAGGCCGACAGACCTCATAATGTAAAAGAAGCATATGGCATAATTACAGGCGTGTTGGTAGAGGAGCTTGGGCAGAAAGGCGGTGTTTGACTAAGATGTGTTACACATTCTTATTTGTCCTGATGGCAGTCATTTCCTTTTCCTCAATTGTTGGTGTTTGTGCTGGCTTTGTGACAGCAACAATGAAGTCTGGCTCCAACACGTCGCTGACATTGTGAACGGAAGACAGCTGGAGTAGTTGTAGGAGGTAGAGCTGTGGGGCCATAATTGTAAACCGTTATAATCAAATGTAGTTCCCCCCTCGAAAACATGGATCTGAAAATGATTTACTTTGTTTATGACATCCCTCCGTGCATTGATATTTGTGTGAGCTAACAGGCCTCCTAAATGTTCAGTTTGATTTGGAAAAATAAAAGATGACGGCATGATAAAGGTTTGTGAGTAAATAATGTTTGGCACTTGACATTTTAGCGTACATGTATGGAGCAGTGCTTACCATCTCACTCCTGATATTTCTCCACCGTTGCTTGTGACGTATATGAATAGCAACAGGACAAAAGGCCTATGCATCCAGGTTTAGATGACAAAGGAGCAAAAGCAGTGATAAAATGATGCTGCCCATGCAGGAAGCCATCATACAGTTTGCTCACGCAGGGGCTCTTCTCTCTACTCCTGTCTGACTGAGCTCCCACACCGGCCCCCCCATTACGATCTGAGTAAACCTTCCTAATAGGGAGCGAGCATACATAGTCTCTCCATCAGAGGAGAAACAAAGAGCTGAGAGGTGCCACATAGATCAGTGTGACTGCTACTAACTGGCCTGTCACAGGGTGCACTCATCTCTCTGTGACGTGAATAGAGGGATGACTCACCGCTTGCAGTGCAAGGAGGGAGGAAGAAGGAGAGAGAGTGTGTGTGCGCACACGGGCACGCATGTATGCGCATGTGGTCGGTCGGTCGGTTGGTTTGTTGTGTGTTCACAACAACAGACTGTGCCTGTTCACTTAAGTGTGTGTTGTGCATATACATGCATTCACCTTTAACCCTAGTATGTGTTGAAAGAGACGGCGTGACACCATTACAAATCAGGATCTGGTTTCCACATATCTTTCAGGATTTGCTCCATCCCACACCAATTTGTGTATTCATGTATTTCATGTATTTTTAGCAGCTGGATGTGCGTAATTGCTGCGTGTTAGCGCATGACAGGCTGCTTAATATGAGCAAACAGTCTTGTAAAATGCAGTTTATAGAAGGCATTTGTCTTTTTTTTTTATATCTGCCTCGGAGGATGAGGAGGAGGAGGAGGAGGAGGGGCCTTTAAGTGAGGGAGGCTAATTAGGTTGGCCATTTAGCATCTCTCTTGCTCTTTATCCCCCCTGCCATCAGGGGAGTTCTGTATGTGAGTGGACATGCCTTCATAGCTTCAAGCCAGACCCCCAGGGCTCCCGAGGCTGGCCTTTTCCCAGAGTCTCCCACTGTAAGTCTGAAGTCTGTATCACTGGCACCAAGAGATAGACCACCTGATAAGCTTGGTGATTGATGAGGCAAGTCAGCATCAGGACCATTGGGTTGATTAGATCCACTTCTTTATCTGACTTAGCCTGCCGCTGATTCACATCACTTTGGATGATTCAGTCTCTCGTTGATGGCTGAAAGCACCGTCTAGTTCCACTGGGCTTATTGAGCCTGATAGAGATGTGCCTTCTCCCACAAAAGCCAAGACAGCAATTCTGGCATCTCGACAGGAAGCTAAAGAGTCTGTGAGTGTGTGTGTGCGTGTGTGTGTGCATATTTGTATGTGCGCGCAGTTTGCCAGCGTCCTCTGTCTTTTCTCTTTGTTAGATACTTGTTGGTCAGTCAGCCCATCTGTCTGCTTGTCCCCTTATCTCTCATGCCATAGCTGTGAAACACCTCATCTCATTCCTGATGGTGCTGCAGATGTGCTTAGTCTGTTTTCTATCAGTGGGACTTGAGGCTGTCATGTCCCCTGTGCCTGAAACTGAGCAGCCAGGATGTGCACCGTTGAACATCTGACGCTTTGTGGTGAGGGTGTTATGCCATGCACACAGTTGCGGGGTGGTTGCATGTTTCCTCAACCCCCCCACCCCCCCACCCCCCACCCAGCAGCCTCACTGAACAAAAAACTGGTCACATATGGTTCACATAATTGGGTGCAAACATCAGACACATTAACCACATTAGCACATTATTTTTATACTCACCACACCTCCCCCACCTAACTACTAAGTACATGTACACAAACATATGTGGACGCACACACACACACACACACACACACAGAGGCACGGTTCATTCACAGGTTCTGCAGTGAGTAGCTCTAAGAATGACTGAGCTCGTGACTCATTCTCCCATTGCTGCGTTGATACCAAGGGGGAAGGAGGGGGGAAAAAAAAGGATGGTAGAAGATGATGAGAGAGAGGGGTGTTCCAAAAAAAACCAACAAACTTTTGTTTTTCTTCTAAATTTAGTCATGGGTTGGGATGTCTGGAAAAGGGCAGTCCGCTCAGCTGTTTTTGTACTAAATTATCAACATCAGTGGGTTTGCAAGATTAGCTTCTCATTACGGGAGACGGCTGGATGGATGTTCATATCCTGAACAGGGCTAAATAATGTGTTATTAAAAAGAGGAACTTTTCCGTTTCCGTCTGGCTGAGAGCAGGAACAGCAGTGTGATGTTCTGTAATAAGCACAAGCATGAAGGTTACCGATCCCCTCCCCTCCTCTCCTGTAAACGTCATTTGTGCCAGTGGGGTTGCAAGAACGACGCAGATGCCTTAATCAGGAATTCAGACAAAGTTAACTAAGGACAACAACAACAAAAAAAAAGGGCTATTCTTATTAAATAGTTCCGTTGTTTACTGCACAGCTTCCTCCCCGAGGCTCTGTTTTGCACACAGATCAACACAGAGTGCCCTTTTCCTCTTTTTTTTTCCACTTGCGCCCCTCCTCTCTCTCTCGGCCTGGATTTGACGGTGGTTGGATGCTAAACGGCCAAGGACAAGCGTACACATCCGTGGCTTCGTAATCTGATAATAGAATGTTACACTTATTGCAAATTACTACCCTCTTAATTGATGGAAGATCTTTCCTGGCTGCATGAAAAATGTGCTGTGCCGTGCAAAAAAAAAAACAGAACCATTCGCCACAGTGTCATCACTTAAAATCAAGGTTAGGGTTTCTTGCAATTAGTACTTTTTTGTTTTATTGACAGTTCAGTACTTAGCCTCTTTCACTTGCTTGGCTGTAATTATTAGACTCTGTCAGTTAGTCTGCTCGGCTGCCCTCTCTCTCCTCTTTATTTGTGGATGGAGACGATTTATCAGCTCTAATTAATAATCAAGCCCGCTCCATCTTTATAGGCTCACAGTTCATCATGTTGCCATTGAGAGCTTATTGAATGTTCCCATATGAAACCGCTCTGTCTTTCTTCCTGTCTCACTCTCTGCTTGTGTGCTTTACTTGATTTTTTTTTTTTAACACCCTTGTGTTAACCCAGCCAGCCTATATATCCAGCTTGTCTTCTCGGCTTCTTTTTTATTCTCCGTGTCTAATTGAGGGTTCGTTTGTGCGTCCGATTAAACCCGGCGGTTTGCTCGGATTGCCACGTCTGCCAAGTTTCCTCTGTTTGCAGTGTGCCTTAGGAGACCAGCGTGAAGTCCCCACTTGAGTTTGTTCATGATCTCTATCCATTTTGAGACAAGAGGAAACAGGTGGATGCTCAGAGTGGCCTTAACACCTTTGCGCATCCGTGTATGTATGTGTGTGGACGTGTGCCTGGCCTTTGACAAGTCTCTCCCTCAGCTTTTTGACACAACCTGAACAATTATCCCCATCTTGTCGCGGTAACCTCCAGCCTCCTGTCGACCCAGACACGCCGTACCAGTTGATCCTGTCAGCATGCCAGAGGAGGCGGAGAGGTGAGGATGGCTTCTGTGATGTTGACGGAAGATGATGGTGTACCCAAAGTGTTGCCTAGCCTGTGTTTACACTGCCAGAAGGGGCAGCTTGTTTGTGGCTATTCTTGGCTCAGCGGCAGCCGTTTTTGTGGAAGGAGGACTGATGTTTTTCCCGTGGCTGCTTCCTCTGGAAGGCTGGCACTCCACGGCCACGTCAGCACAACCAATGCTCCAGTTGACTCAGGGGGGGGAGGGGAGGGAAGGAGGAGGGGGGATGTGGCCTTTTCTATCTGATCTCTGTCAGCACTCGTGCGTCAGTCTGATGTAAAAGAGTGGGTGTTTTTGCCCCCCTCCAACCCTCCATTCTCCACCCTACCTCTCTTCTCTCTTTCTCTCTCTTAGATGTGTGTGTGTGTGGCTTCCTCATCCTCCCTCCCTCACCCTTCGCTTTCTGCTAGTCCTCTTCTCCGCAAGTCTTTCGGTCTAAGCGGACAAACAATGTCATATTAAATGCTAATGTGATTCATCAGATTTCCTGTTAGTCAGCACTGGCGGCACTAACTGGAGTTTCCTTAATCAGTGGTCACACACAGGTGCGCTGCGGCACCTGGCATAAGCACAACATAATTTATTAGTCTTAAAAGTGAGTGGAGTTAACAGTACACGCTTTGAACTCCCACTCAAATGATATTGTAATCGGCAATCAATAAGGGCTGAGGCGGTGTGACTGGCTTCATTCAGGCTGAGCTCTCCCATGCTCCCTGAATTGAGATTTGTGTCCTCGCAGACCCTGTGTTCTTCGGTAGGGAAATGACTCACTGCCTATCAGTCTGCTGGCTCGGTGCACTGAGAGGGGCTTCAAAGCTCTTTGCCCTTTTGATTTCAGTATAAGAGCCCTACCTGCTATCTGTCTGTTCCAATGAACTTTATTAGCAGGTAGACTAATACAATATTTTCCCAATGATTTTTCTACCAGTGGAAAGTAATAAATTGTGAGACTGTCTGGCGTTAGACGGTAACAGTTTTAAAAAACGGTGCATCTTCCAGTTTTAGGAAATTTCTCTTTGGCTCATTTATGTTGAAATGAAATCCAGTTTTAATAACTCATCCTGAGCTGTGCCAACATGAACCCTGTCCATTTTTTCGGGTTTCTGAGATGATTCATTTCCCAAGCTTATTCATATTATTTGGACTAACTGCCGCTAAATAAAAGTACGTTTTACTTTAAAACACATTTTACTTAAACAACATCGGGTCAAACGTTTCATCTCTCATCACTTAAATTAAATCTCTCGTCAATTAAATAGGCCAGCCGTCTTGTGAAAGGTGTTACATGCTGTGATGAAGTGTTGAAGGTTTTCTGCTTCACGCAAACTGACACGTGCAGCTCTTCATCTGCCAGCTCGTCCATCCATCCCTCCCTATGTTTAAAACAATCTTAAATAGTCCTTGTGTAGTTTCTTTTTTATTGAACAATAGCATTTCTTGCCAACGTTTGAGATCAACAGCTTCAATAGGAAACATGTGGCTGCTGAAAGAAGTGAATAAAAACCAGATCTTCTGAATGCTATTACATTATACTGAGAGTTTAGGCTAACCTTGGTATAACTGGGTGGACAAAATGTTTGAAACCCCTGTCAGTAAAATATAATACAACACCGCAAACAGACCATAAAGTTGACACCTCTTTAATTCAGCTTTATAACCATCACAGATTTATTGCAGGGCTGTTGTATTAAACTATATCAGGTTGGTTTTCCAAACAAAAGGAGCTGGCCGTATATCAACATTCACTTGCTGCTCCCAGAGAGGTGGAGCCTGGACTTCAGCACCTGACGGGGTGGTGCTAGAGGTTAGAAGTGGGAGGTTTCAGTGTATCATTACACAGGCCTGCCTCTGTAGTCGTGGGCCTATTATGGCTGCTTATTTAGAAGTGCCTTCTCTGTGCATACGGCAGCTTTGACAAAAATGAAGGAAAACTCTTCCACGAGCAGGCCGCCGGGAGGTCAGTGTGTGTTGTGGATCTTTTTTTTTCCCTCTCCTGCATGACGTCGAGCATTGGTGGGGCCCCAGTGTTAATGTCTTAGGTTTGTAAGAAGAGAAATGTGCGAATGTGCAAGCTTGGCACGGAGGTCCCTCTCTCTTTCTCTCTCTCTCTCTCTCTCTCTCTCTCTCTCTCTCTCTCTCTCTCTCTCTCTCCCAGGCTTTCTGCTGAGCTGTCACTTCTCCGAGCTGAGCTAAGCCGCTGCACTTGCCCCCCTACAACAGAGCCACGCAGGAAACTTTGTTGTTTCTCAGCACTTTTTGTAAAGTGGTCATCTTGCGTTTGCCAGTATTTTAAGAAAAATGCATTTCTCTGCCTCCTCTTACTCGCCTAGGTGTTTGAAAAATGAAACAGTCATTGAAAATACAGCTGGTGTAGAGTGAGTCGGCTACGTGGGGATTTTCCTCCTTCAGAGGTTGGCTGAGGTTGGCTCTAGTCAAAACCTGCCAACTGTCATATACGATAGGTGGCAAAATGGGAGGAGTTATTATGGTTGTCCAGGGTTACGGAAGTAAAAGTCCATCTATTATCTGCGTTGAAGGTTTGCGGTGACTGACAGTTTGAGCACTTTAAAGGCCTGGATGGACAGTACGAGAGTACAAAAGACAAGAGGCTGTACTGAAATAAATCTGTTTGATTAGAAAGTCAAAAGTCTGTCAGAAACTGTCTACAAAAATCTGAGGGGAGAAAGTCGACGTCTCCTTCTGGGTACTGTAGTATTTAGAGTCAAGTTGCTGATGGAAAAAAACACTGAAATATTTGTAACTCATGGCGTCAACATAAACCTGTAGTATAGTTATTATTCGACGGCACTTTATCATTTAAACTAAACTTTCAAATGTTGATGTTTATGCTTTTCTGTGTGCTTGGTATGGAAACAATTGGTAGCTGTTAGGCCCAGGCTAAGGCTTGAATGAATCGGGCCAGACTGAGGCTGTAATTTCAGCCCCGTGCACTGCTCTAATAGTCTCAGTACATTTACCACAGATGAAACAGCTGTTTGCCCTGCGGGAAAGTGTTTGATCTTGCTCCTTCTTTCTTTACAGGTCCTGCTCAGGTTCCCATGATGTCTCCAAATGGTTCAGTGCCTCCAATCTATGTGCCTCCTGGATACGTTTCACAGGTATTAACTCCATACTATTTCCAGTGCCGTGTAACTGACTGGCATCATGTCGATCTATGGACAGCTTTGATGTCTGCGTTCTGCGCCCTTGTTTGTTTTCTCTTCAGATCATAGAAGAGAACGGCGTGCGGCGGGTTCTGGTTTTACCTCAGCAACCAGAGTTCCACCCCGGGGGCCACTCCCCTCTCCACCACCCTCCACCTCCACCCCATGCCCACCTGCCTGCCTTCATGCCACACCCTGCCATGATGCCGCCGCCACACCACCTGTACACGGGTATGCCGGGTGGCGTGGGCGACATGAGCTCTCAGTACATCTCCCAGTACCATCCAGCTCATATCTACTCAGAGCAGGGTGAGTTGGAGACAGCAGTGTCGGTGTTATTATATCAGGATGTTATTTATTTGCTCCCAACACTTATTTGTTGCATACAGAGTTATACAATCAAGGCCCGAGTCAAGTGTTTAGTCTCACATTTTTTTTAATCTTAAGGGGTTTATCTCACTCCCACTCTGTTTATTTGTATTCCCTTTCATATTAACCTGTGAGTTTGCCATTTTTTGACCTGTTTATCTGGCCACCAGACATTTGTGCTCCTGCCTGTCTGTAATAACTCACAAGTGTTGCCTCTTTGTTCCTTCAGTCTCTGCAGATTCTCACTCCCAACACGGACGCCCCACGTTTGTTCACCGAGACGACAGAACGTGCAAAACATACGAGCGTCTGCAGAAGAAACTAAAGGACCGTCAGGGAGGTGGAGGAGGAGGGCAGGTGAAGGACAGCCCTCCCTCTTCACCGCAGAAGACTTGCAGCAGCCCTACGACTGTTGACATTCACAACGGCGTCGGAGGGAAAGGGCTGGAGGCGGAGCAGGGACAGCTCAGCCACGCAGTGGCCGGCCCTGACAAGCAGACAGGCAGGGGCAAAAACGGAGAGTCAGGAGGTAAGGAGGGTTAAAGGGTAGGGGTTTGTCGAAGTTTACAATCGGGCTGACATGCAGAATTTTTCCGGATGTTTGGAGTGTGTTGTGTTCAGGCGCTCAGAATAGTGCCTCATTAGCTGCAGCAGCTGGTGGCGGTGAGGGATCAGCAACATGACCAACATTATTCTTGATTACATGAACTCTGACTGCTCATTAATCACAAGAGTTTAACACCGCACACTTGGCGACACCAGTACATAATTAAGGAATTACTGTCAATTTTGAAAGTGGAGGGAAAAATTATTTCACCTTATGACCTCATGAAATCTTGGAACACTGAATTATGAGCGGGGAAATTAAATGGGGTGTTTAAAAAATGTGTTTTTTAACTTTTGATAATTCCAATGAAGGGGGATGAAGTTGATGCATTCTGTTAGAGGTGGGCATACAAGCATCCAAATGTATCTATGTTTGTGAACTTGACTTGTCTATGACTGCGGCAACAACCTTCTCATGAGTGCATCGTTTCTTTTAGCTACAATAAATTAGATTCACGTATTTTTGAGGCCACTGTCTACTTTTTCATCAGGAAAGACGTCAGTAAACCTGCTTATTCTAAATGTGGGAATATCACCATGCAAAGTGTAGTCATACCACCAGATATTAGATAGATGCGACAAAGTTACACCCATTACTACACCGTCCAAGATGCAAACAGACATTACATAGAGAAATGTTACCGTAGTAACATGCTGCACACAGACAATAAGTCAGTTTTACCTGCTGAAAGACAAACGTTTCATAAATCCGTGTTTTCTTTCCTCCCCTCAGAGCTGGACGAGGAAGCTCAGGCCCTGCAAGCACTGTTGAGTACCATCAGTAAACCAGTGGTTAGTATTCATTTCTGCTATCTTTTTTTTTTTCTTGATCTAATTAATACTAATTGCACAATTTTATGTGACTATTAGTGCTGTGTTCATGAAAACCCATAATGATGCAAATGTGTTGCGTCATTAAACATTCTATTAACATCCATGATTAATTCTTGCTGACATCTTGTTAATGGAGTCAGACTTGCTGACTAGCATCCACGTGGGGATTTCTATTCCCAAACGTGTCGCCAAACAACTATGCTAGCAGTTACTAAATGGTTTGAGCTTTTTCGCTGAATTACCAAACTCTCACATCCTCGTGGTGCTGTGTTTGCTGGCTCGTAGACAAGATTAAATATTAAATATTACACTTATATATTACACAAATAAAATAACCCTTGAACAACCTTCGTTTAGTGGTGCTGGTCTCACAGCAGCATTGTGGATAAACACAGAGGAGAAGTAGCTGTTTTAACAGCAGCTGGATGGGAATCAGTAGAACTCAAAATAGATTTTCCTTGACCTCATATAAGATTGGATTTGTCATACTCTGTAAGGTCTGAACTAGCTGTAAAAGTAGCAAAACAAGTCAGATGATGGATAAAGTTAAGGGAGGATGTCTAATACAGGGAAGGTTCAGCTTCAATGGAAAGTGGATTTTTTTTCATCTTTGCCGCCACGCTGGTTTGTTAAAGGACTGAGAATCTAACTGTGGGAAGTAAAGGAGTAAGGTAAGCCCCAGAGGGCAGAGGGGAAGATGAGGAGGAGGAGGAGGTGCAGACTTGACCTGATTGAATTCTTCCACATATGAGTCCCCCCCTGCTGTGTGTCTCAGGCTATTTTTAAACCTCCTCAAAACAGAATTAAAAATCTTTGGATTGCACAACACATCCCTGCCAAGTGTACGGCAGTGGCACCAGCGTGAATATTTTGATCCCTATCTCTTTGGAAATTTTAAGACTAAGACATTTTCTGCATGATAAAGACCTAGAAGTCTGGGACAAGACTACAGGTCCCTCTTTTTGGATGTAAAATTTAGAAAAGTGACTCCATCCTGAGATTTTGCACGAGTTATCCACATCCGGGTCTGATTGTGCTGCCTAAGCTCGATAGTGACCTGTGAAACTTTGATATGATAGGTGTCGGACATCCAGGCAAGGGAAACAGTAGTGACCTGGAGTGCGCCCACCAGGCCAGAGAGTGAGAACGGCAGTGTGGAGGATGACTGCAGCCCCCAGGAGCCCTTCAGCTACGAGGTCTCCATCTCGTTTAGCGGCAAGGATGGAAAGTACAAGAGCATGTACTGGTGAGTGAGTACTAGCAGCAGGATGCTACATGGCCAATGGTTGTTAGAGATTTTACATACAGTTATTTGAAACAACACTAAAGAATGTTTTTCTTTTATGCAGTGGGGAAGAACTAAGTGCTACTTTAGAAGACCTTCGACCAGCAACGGACTATCATGTCAGGTTGGTCTAACCCTCTGCATGTTGTTGTTTTTAAAACTACAGTGTTAATGCACAGAGGAACATTTTGTAACCACTTTGTTCTTCTTTCCTCAGGGTCCAGGCCATGTGTAACTGTTTACAGGGAAGCCCGTCAGAGGCTGTGAGCTTCACCACTTTAAGCTGTGAGCCAGATCCTCCGAATCCTCCCAGGAAGGCCAGCGGGACCAAGAACACACTCGTACTCCAGTGGAAGGTAAAAACAGTAGGATTGTTTGAAGTGTGGAGGACAAGAAGCAACATCATATATGTGACAGAAAACAAGAAAACACTTGGCATCATTTGTCAGCTGTGGCACCTTTTGATACATATTTGTCCTCTTAAGTAGCCTCACAGCAGAGGGTTAATGACTAAACTGTCGCCCGCTAAACATCCCCAAACTGGCTGGGTGAAAGAGAGAATTCAAAAATAATCTCTCCTTCCTCAACAACTGTTGATGAGATTCAGCATGGTAGCACAGATCACCTCCCAGGCGTGTGTTTAAACGTGCGAGAGTGTGAGAGACACACACAGCAACAACCAATGCATGCTCTGCAAATTTAGCTGATTTAATTAAACCATAGAAAAGTGTGCACACCTGGCTGCACCGTATGTGTTATAAGTAGTGCTGAAGGTTGCTTCTTTGTAATTATCGACAGTCTTAGGAAATGTTTAGCGCTAGAAAAATTTAATTTGTCTATGATGACTGAGATATAATAATAAAACTCTAAAATCTTTGGTGTGTCTACAGGCTCCGTGTGACAATGGTTCCAAAATCCAAAACTACAATCTTCAATGGGATGAGGTATTTATTTATTTATCATGAAAGAAATGATAAACACTGCACCACACACTCACACACATGATTTATGTACAACTGAGATTTCGAGTTAAACTAAAGACTTTGTTCTCTGAAGGGCAAGGGCACTGGGATTTATGAACAGTGCTACTATGGACCTCAGAAGCAGTACAGAGTGACCAAGCTTTCACCAGCTTCAAGATACTCCTTCCGCCTTTCAGCCAAAAATGACATGGGTGTGAGGTAGGCGCCTGAACATGCTAGATTATTTCCCGGATGGCACCCTCCATGTTGTCCATTTTTTATGTTACTGTTTCTTCCATTCACCGTCTCCATCTGTGTGTGCATGTGTCTCTCTCACTCTGTCTCTCCTGTCCCTCTCTCTCCCATTCTCTCCCATCCTCTGTCTCTCTCTGCCCTTCCCCAGCGAGTTCAGTGAAGTGGTGGACCTGTTCACCTCATGCAGTGTGCCATTGCCACCCTTCCCTCCAGAGCTGGAGATGGCGGGGGTGACCTGGCTGTGTCTGAAGTGGCAGAGGCCCACTAGCTCTCCAAAGGAGGATGACATCTTCTATATTTTGGAGATGGAGGAGGAAGGCTCGGTATGTTGCTCACAGACTCTTTTTAAATTGAGAAATTTGTTTTTCCTAAAAGTTACATGACATTTATAGCTACTGTCACCTTCTGCCTGCAACTACTTGCAGACATAGTGCCTGTCGGGGAAAACACAAAAAACTTCCCGTATCCCCTGAAGCTGTTTGTCTCTTGCAGACCACTTTGTTTTCTGTGCAGTGGTTGTCTGGTAAGTCATTGCTCACCTGGTTGTTTTCTTTCTCCCTTTGTCATTTGTCTTTGTACCAGGGATATGGCTTCCAGCCAAGCTACGACGGGGACGAACTCTCCTGCACCATCAGGAATCTCCACAGGAGTACCAAGTACAAGTTTAGGGTAAGCAAGACCTGTGATGGTTGCAGTTGAAGCCGGTGATCCACAGGTTTAATTTATGCTGCAGTGGAGTATGTATGTGCAGAGGGGATGGACTTCAGGCAGGGAGGGCTCTGAGGCCCGCAGTGGCCCTATGACTCATCCGTTTGCAGGATTTTGTCATCAGGACAGTGGGCAACTAACAGGACAAACAGGAGAACTAGTCAAGCAAGTTTAGGTCTGTATTCCTCCGTCATACCGATGTTCTCTTCTGATTGTTTAGCTTCTTTTTACAGAGCCTGTTCAAGGCGGGAATGTTGTGACATTATTCTGCCTCACACTCTGTATAAAACGAAAAGACACAGAATAGCGGAGGGTTTATTGTTGTTCCACCTTTGAGCAGCAAAGGTTCTAACTAACAGAGCTGAATAGAATACTGTATAAAAAGGATGAGCTGGCAGCACGGGACACAGACGTCACATTGGACGCAGACGCTGCTGTTACATGTCAAACTTTCTTTTTCTTCCGGAACACTGTCACGCTATCTGAAATCAATCACACAGTGAGGCAGCATTATGTCGGCACTGTTTGGTCCAGTGTGAAGTGTGAAAAAAACAAAGCAGGGTGTAGTGACAGGATCTCTGAGTAAAAAGAGTTTTTGGCTATTCACTACTTGCTTAAATGGCTCTGATGAATCACAGGTCATCATCCTTCACCTGGCGTAGACAGTGGTCATTGCAAAATGCACATATGGTGCTACTGATAATAAGCTGAATAGCGACAATCCAGTTGCCATTAATTAATATAGGAATGATCTACATTAAGTTGAAGACATGCATATGAATTCATTTAGGTGGGGTCCGTATGAAAATAGTCAAAGATCGTAAACATTTCTCTTTTCTGTCAATTTCATTGAAGAGCTTTGATTAACACTGTCACATAAAACACATCAAATGGTTTTAACAGTTTGCTCCTTACTTTGTTTTTTAAATCATTCCTGGATATATTCCAGGTAGATCTATGAATGTGTTGAGCGTGTGAAATGTGGCTCTGTGAAGGCTGCAGATGGCCTCTGTGTAATGTGTCTGCAGGCATAGTTTGACTCGGCGAGAACGAAGCAGGAAAAAGCGCAACACATCTCCATGACGGATCAGTTAATGATTTTAGAAGCCTGCAGGATTTAGGGCAGACGACCAAACCTACGCTTTAAAATCTGCCAGGGCGAGTGGTTTTAATTGTCAGCAGCGCAGTGTCACCCATAAAAAGGCGGAAAGAAACGATAAGCATTGACAAGTACTGCATGTGTGTCGCCTCTGTGCCGTAGATTTCTTTCCCAAAAAGTGTTTTCACTGGACTGTTACGATGAACATCGCCACTGTGTTTAGTGATCAGTAGCATGTTTATGCCCAACAAATACACTTTTTACTCCTGTTTGAGTTAAACTACAATGTCTCGCTGATCTGTGTCTTTAGTAGGAACCAATGAGCCTGGGGCTGAGTGCTACGGACAGAGTAGGAGAGAGTCTGTGACACTCTAATGCATTGGTGGTTTTGGTCTTTATATGAGATATGTTGACAAAAACAAAAGTAAAGAATAACACCGTCCTCCTTTAAGTTCAGATCAGAGTTTTATTTGATTGCACAAATTATGTGTAACTAAATTATATTTCATACCTTGGACATTGTCAGGTTGACTAAAGAACTGTGATTAGACTTGGTTGTCAGTTGAAGCTGGGAGCTGCACCACAAGCATTTCAAGTACCCCCCCCCCCCTCCTTAACACCTCTTGTTTTCCTGTAACAACAGCAACAACAAGTGCTCTTTCTATCTGTTAGATATATGAATGCATAGACTGGCGAGAGAATTAAAAAGCTTTACTCGCACAGCCAGAAAAATCTGCAGCACAGCGTTCCTAAACATGATCCTGACAGAAAGGTTTTGTATTACCCAAACAAACCACCATATGCCCAAATGATAGAAATATTCATTAGTCACTCCTTCCTCCCTCATTTCCAATTATCCGGCTGTGCAGTGCGAGCGGAGCCTCTGTGCTGTGCAGGTTTGTCTTGGTACAGTATGCGGATGAGCCGTACTCAGCAGGCTCACACAGATTTCCATATTATCGCAGATGTGCGACACTGAAATGCAAATGACACTGAAGCTTATTGACTCGTTTTTTTTGGATTGCGACGCTTGTGGTGTCTAAACAATTTTGTTGAAATGTATCTGTACATGCCTCACATCTACATCTTTTTGATAATGTGGTATTTGCCTGTGGCCATTTTAGTTGCAGGCAGAGAGTGCTACACTCGCTCTCTCTCAGATCCCTTCATTACCCTTCTCCGAGTCTAGTCACCGCTTGTTATCAGGAAACATAATGACCTTTATACACTTGCCCTCATTGGCTATCTGTGCAAACGAGAGGAATAATATGATTTCTCACCGCCTGTATTCACGCTCCACCTCCAGGTGGCGGCATACAACTCGGAGGGGAAGAGTAACCCAAGCCAGGTGGTCGAGTTCATCACAAACCCAGACAGACCCAGCAGCCCCTGCAGGCCTGTCATCAGAGGAAGAGTCCTGCCCAACAGCTTCAAGATGGCCTGGGGTGAGCGTTTCCTCTGAATTGCCCTTTCCCTTATCAATACCCTTCACTTTTAAATGTAGTTGACAGCCTAGAAAGGCCAGTTTACAATTTCACTTTTCTCATTGTGCTGTGTCTGAGCAGAGATGAATCTGCTAGAGACGGATGACATTCCAACTTGTCTGTACAGTAGACGAATGACAGTTCTCGTCCTTATATCAGCGTGAATCTGTCTTAAACTTCATTAGACAAACTCAAACACATCATCCATTGCTTTAATGTAAAAAAAAAAAAAACTGTCTGAAAACAGTGTCAGATGTCTGTCTACTTTCTTAATGCCCCTCTCTGCTCCACTAAAATTAGTTTCTGAAGAAATCTGAGGGGCGAAAAAGGCCACATTGTTGATGAATCATGCCTCAGCTACATTTACACGTCTTACTTATATTACTTTATTAATGAGTTTTTTAAGTTTTTGAAAGGCGGCCTTGTTATCGAGTCACTCCAGTGTCATACACACTGGAACAAATAAATGATTGAGTAGGGCTGTTATTGTTCATATTACACTGTTATCATCGTGGTTGTTATTATCAGTTAGAATGATTCTTTAAAGGAATGAAAGTGTTTTTATGTTGAATGAACACTTTATATACACACTAATATTACTATATTACTACTATATTGTTTTCTTAATAACACCGTAGAAGCAAATACACATGCTGTACGCAAACAGTACATTTCTAAGATACCTATTTGAAGAAGTTGGTGCAGGTGGATGCTGATTTTTTTGTTTGTTTTGCTTCTTAGAGCCACCGAAAGATAACGGCGGAGCAGAAGTCACAAAGTATGTCGTGGAGCTGTCTGAAGGCTTAAGCGGTAAGACACAACTGGTGATAATAAAAGTGTTTAATTAGCTGTGTTGAAAACGATGTTTGGGGCATTGAAAACATTTGTTAGTTGAAATAATTAAAATTTTATTGGCAATGTGTTCGTACCTAGGCTTGTCATGGGAGCTGGTTTACTCAGGGCCTGCGATGGAGCACGTGTGCGAAGGCTTGAAGCCCGGCTGCTCCTACCAGACGCGAGTTTACTGCATGAGCGAGGGGGGACAGAGCCCGGTGAGTCATTCAGCATCAGCACATGTGCACAGCCTTGTGTTTTGCCACGGGAAGAGTTTGCTGAGCACTTAGGATTTTATCACAGGTAGAAAAAGGATCGCACCTGCTTTTTTTTTATGAACATACATAATCAAGTACGAGAATTGCTATTAAAATTATAACCTGTGACTCAGATTTTAATTACCAACACTTCTTTGTCTATACCTGACAGTTGTGCACTGTTTTTCTCTTATTATTGCTGCATTTCTTGGCTGTAATATATACTGTAAGCGTGAGAGCAGGCAGCCATGAATCTCACCACATCCCGTGGTTATCTGATAAATTCTACATGAATAATTCCAGATATGAACTCTATTTATGGAGAGTTTTAATAGGAAATTGTCATTCAGCCAGTGTCCTATGTTGGGAGATTAGACTATGCTTCCTGGTGTGTAAGTACAAGACAAAGCCTGCTAATCGATTAACCCTCCCTGCATGTGTCAGAGGATGTATTTCTTCATTAGTTCGGTTTACAGACACTCTTCATTAATTTCTTCATCAGCTGTTAGTGCATGCATTTATTCATGCCCGGGGCTTGTAAAGAAACATGACTCATGGTGGCAGGATCCTGCCTTTTGGCACAGCACCATGTGACATAACACTCACATGTTTGCCTTTTGTCGCAAAAGTTGAAAGTCCTATTTTATCACTCGCCAGACAATCTGTCCACCTTAATCCAGGGCTTTGTAAAGAATTCAGCATATTTCTCTGCACGCAGGTGTACCTTTTTTTTTTTTTTTTTTTGAAAATTCACGTTTGTCTTCTCTCTGGTCTGCCTGGATCAGTCTGATAAGCTGCTGAAAATGACAATCTGTATCCAGTGTGTCTGTGTGAGACAGAGAAATAGAGGAGGAGGGGGTGAGATTGTCAATTTGTTTTTGTTTTTTTTCCTCCAAGTCTCTTAATTGTTGTGTTGTCTTCCCTTGCAAGCTGTCGGAGACCCTGCAGGTCCAGACTCCCGCAGTGCCCCCAGGGCCCTGCCAGCCCCCTCGGCTGGTGGGCAAGCCCAAAGCCAGGGAGGTGCAACTGCGCTGGGGTGAGTCATTCCTCTCCAACTCAGATCTGTGTGGGATGTATTCTAGCTTCTGTTGATGTATTTATTTGTCTAGTGAACTACCTCAAAGCGTTGAGCTTTGATAATGCAGTTTGTACTTTACAGTTTGTGCATTTATCTTTGTCTATATACTGTATTATTTCCTCTTTTAAAGTATTGATTTATAAACGCTGGTTGCTCAAATGTCCTAGGTCCCCCTCAGATAGACGGAGGCAGCCCAGTGTCCTGCTACAGCGTAGAAGTGAGTGGGCCGCAGTCTGAGGAGAGCAGGGAGGTTTACCAGGGTCCAGATCTGGACTGCTCAGTGGGAGGCTTATTGCCTGGTAAAACCTACAGCTTCCGGCTCAAAGCGGCAAACAAGGCTGGGGTGAGAAAGACTGTCAGGACTGATCCATCAATAAAAGGGATTGTTGTTTTTTTTCCCTGCTACAGGCTTTCAGTCCTCTCTCACTTAATATGATTTAAAAAGTGTAATATGTTTTTCAGTTGTATTAAATTGTTTTTGTTCTTTTGTGCGGATAGTTTGGACCTCTTTCAGAGCGCTTCGAGGTTACAACTGGCCCCGGGGCCCCCGAGCAGTGCAAGGCTCCTTCCACCACATGCAAATCGCCCAGCTGTGTTGTTGTTAGCTGGGAGGTAAGACCAGCTCCACTTCCATCCCCCCAGCTGACCCATAAATTATAATTCTTGCATCATTTCGAGGCCATAAAATTTACACATAGCTGCATTACTAAAGCAGTTTGAGTGCCGATGGTCATTCTCATTGCTGTTTCGTCTTACAGGCGCCTCCTTGCAATGGAGCTCCGGTGACAGAGTTTCGTCTCGAGTGGGGAGCTGCTGAGGGCAGCATGCAGGTGTGTTACAGTGGACCAGGGCTCAGCCATGAAATGAAGGGGCTGCTGCCCGCAACCAACTACTTCTGCCGGGCACAGGTGAGCACTAAAAAGCCCGGGGTCATTTTCATCTGTTCCCAAAAAAACGAAAGCTAGAACGAGATCACACCTTTCAATTAAATAAAAAGTAATATCTCACCTTACAAAAGTAATAAGGTACGATTATTTTTATGAAGACTTCATGAAGAATCCAGAGTGCTTCCATTAAAATAATAGTCTGACAAGTAAAGGTTATCTCCATGAGATAAGAACAGTAAAGATCAGCGGTGAATTTTTCAAGTAACGTCAGTATAAGAATGTACAAATCTTCGTCTCACCATCATTTGATAGAGATAGAACTATTTGTTCCTCTTTTTCTGAAATATTTGATTTATCACTCTTCTCTCTCTTTGCCATTGTGGCGCAAAGGATAAAGATTGTAACACTGTCGGGGTTAGGGGTCCAATCCCTCCAAGGCATGACAATGTTTGAGAAGACCTCATTTAAACCGTGTGGATTGTTATTAATCCTCTGCCGAGTGGAAAATATCTGGGAAGATGAGATCTGGAGCAGTTCAGTCAGTTCAAGTAGGCTGAATTTCAGACATTTCTTCAGTCTGAGCAGGAAACACAATACTTATAAACCCAGATGTCTCTCCTCAGTACTCGTAATTGTCTAAAAACTTTGCGACGTGATGAATAGCATCATGCCAACAGGTTGCAGCTGATTTATGGAGAATGTAAGTATAGGTGGGAGACAAATTTTTAAGGCTCCAGATTGGTTTTGGTTGGTGATGATTTGGAAAAAACATTTGTGGTGAGTCAGTCACCAGAAGACAGTTAGTTTTTAGGATTGATTTTTGTGTGATTAGCCAACTAATGCTAACACTAACACTGTTTACACCTGATAGATGCAGATGGTTCGCTAGTTACTTCATCGTGATGAACAGGCTGTGATATAGCAGCAGGTTACACCATGTCTCTTGTGCATTTTTAGACTGTGACCAATGAAGCGTTTGTGTAAAAGGCGAGACAGATTCTGGCATTAAAACAGTGGCTCTGTCCTTGGGGTCTGGTTCAGCTTGAAATTTCAGGCCGTGCTGTTCTCTTGCAGCTTCTTTTGTGGTCCAACAGGGGAGAAAGGAAGAAACACAGCACATATATTGTGTTTATTTCCCCCTTTGCCACTGTTAGTCCACTTGTTTGGTACAATAAATCAGACCACCCCTAATTATCACACCCTGATCACGCTATAAAACCAGACTTTCATTGTGATAGTTGATTAAAAGCCTCCCCCATATGGTCAAAAAATATAAATAATTACACTTGTTGGGTTTTTGAAACACAAAGCAATTATGTTTACATTGGAACTCCACCTTGTGGTCAGATGTGGACGCTACACGTGTCTTTTCATGTCTCAAGCGAGACTTTACTTGATTAGCTGACTCTTCTGTCTTGCTGTTGTTCAGGCTGTGAATGTGGCCGGCGTGGGGCCCTTCAGCGAGGCAGTGTTGTGCCAGACGCCCTGCTCCGTGCCCGCGGCCGTCAGCAACATCTACGCGCTGAAGGAGTCCGAGCTGCAAAGGTACGAGACTTCAGTGGACGCAGATGAAGACGAGGAAGATGAGGACGGCGTTTCCAGGCCGCCACCGTTCTACTCTCCGTCCACCTGCCTGGGCATCTGCTGGGACCCCCCGTGTGATCACGGCTCTGAGATCACTTCCTACCTGATTGACCTCGGAGAGCGGCAGCCCATCGTTATTGGTCCTGTCACCAAACACATCATCCAGCACCTGCAGCCTGACACCAGCTACAGGTCGGTGCTTCCTCGTCGTCAAAATGTCGCGTCACGCTTGTACTACATAACTTTGCACCTTCCCGATGTCAACAAGAGCTAACAGTTTTCTCACACTGTTAGATCTCAGCAGCCACGAGTCAAAGAATGTAATACAAATCAATTACACACCACGCTAGTGTATTAACTCAGCCTGTGATGCTTTGCAGCAAAGGATGCCAGAGGGGACAACTGAAGCAAAATGTAATTAGTTTAATTTCTAAATCCAACTTATTCCAGAAGGGATGGCAGCTGTTTGGGAAACAGTCGAGGTGTCCAAACTTGATACCAACGTTTTTGTTTTCACAAACGTGCCATGGCTCAAATCGTATCAGGATAATCAAACAGCAATTCATATTTTCAAATCCACACAGGCATGTATTTTACGCTGGTTTAATTAAAAGTGGCTGTGATTCAGTGCAGTCTGGAAGCTGTACTGACATATTCTTCAATCTGCTCATTGGTAATTAAACAAAGAGTGAGGCTGAATTAAAGTGTGTTCAAAACGGATACAGAACCAACAACATAAAACGTGTCACTGACCCCGACCACTTACAGACACATGAAATAATGTTAATTAGAGATGTGACTGATCCGGCGTTGACTGGAATTGGCCGGTTTACAGCTTGATCAGCCTTGACCAGAGATCCGGCGCCGATCAGTTTTATATATCGGATTCTGTGCCGGTCAGATTTACACTCATGCTGCATTGGACGGTACTTCACGTCTTGCACACAGTGGCACAGACAGTAATCGATTGTCCAACTAAAACAACCAGCCTCCTCTGCACGTGACTCACCAACAAGTGAGAAAATGTAAAAGTTATTTAATAGTTACAAAAGTTAGAAAAATGTTTGTAGCCAGATTTTCTTTCTTTCTAATAACAATTGACAGTATACGCAATTTCTGACTTCAAAGATCTGACAAAATTCGGTGCATCTCTGATGTTGATGTCTCTCTTCTTCTTCCTCCTCCTCAGGATCCGAATCCAAGCCCTGAACAGCCTGGGAGCAGGCCCCTTTAGTCACACCTTCAAGCTGAAGACAAAGCCCCTGCCCCCGCAGCCGCCCCGCCTGGAGTGCACCGCCTTCAGCCATCAGACCCTCAGGCTGAAGTGGGGCGACGGTCCAGCCAAAGCCGCCACCTCAGACGCCCTCCAGTATCAGCTGCAGATGGAGGACAAGAACGGCAGGTCAGTTACCCATTAGTCATGCGAGGGGAAGTGGCCTGACAAGAGATGAACCGATAACGGAGAGGAGCCTGGTGTTTGAGGAGAAGCTTCAGATAACTGTATCGAGGAGGGCAGGGTGCACAGAAAGTAACGCTGGTGCAGAGTGCCTTTATAAGGAGACAGGAACTGATGATCTGCTTTAAAGCCTCTGTATATTTCCTGACAGAGGAGTCATTCGTCTCGTTTGCTTTTTGTCATCTTTACCCTTTTACTCATTAAATCTCTCTCTCTTTTCCATGTTCCTGTCATTGCAGATTTATATCCTTGTATAAAGGACCATGCCACACACACAAAGTCCAGAGGCTTAATGAGTCTACCTCTTATACGTTCCGCATCCAGGCCTTTAATGAGGCGGGCGAAGGGCCCTTCTCCAATGTTTACACATTCACCACCCCACGCTCTCCTCCAGCCCCTGTGAAAGGTACAGTGGCAGCTCTTTCTTTCTTTCTCTCTCTCTATCAACCCAATGTGGATCAGCTCTTATTATCTTTATAAACACTCACTGTTGACACAGAGACAGCCAGTATGCTCAGCTTTTAACCTCAGTTGACCCACGTTTGACTTGCATTTGATTAAGAACCAGCGGCCCGAGATTCACTTGTCGACTGTCATCCCGAGTCGGGTTGTTCAGCTTCTGTGGTCTGATCTCAACCAAACCTCTGCAAAGCCTCTTTTGATCCTACACGTTGAAGTCAGTAATGAGGACGTGGGTTTTATTCTCAATGCGCCACCTCTTTTGAATCAGGCAAAGCCGTTTGTCGGTTTGTCGGCGTTTTCTCTCGCCACGCAGTGAAGTAGACCCTCAGCTATCAACAGCTTCAATCCAGACTTGCCAGTATTTAACACGATAATGGATTAAAACACTCCCCGCCACTGTAATTTGTGATGATTGCCTCTTTATCAGATCAAAAACAGCCACTTATTTTTATTGTTTTTGCTTAAAATGCCACCTATCTAAAGAAGAGCATGACTCACAGTGTGGCACTCCACTAAAGGGGCAAAGTTGCGTGTAGTAGCTGTAGTAGCCAGCTGAGTCATTGTACATCCATAAAGCAAGTTATCTTGTACTAACGTGAAAAAAAGCTCTGATTCAAGCAGAACATTCACAGCACGTAAAAACTAAATTATGTTTGAAGTTTGATTTCTTCTTATATTTAAGAATTCAAAGCTACAGCCGGCTTTAGCAAATGTTGTTTGGTCTAAATTATAACCCCGAGGTTTTCTAGATTACTCTGCGTGAGTTCAAAGTCAAACCTAATAATGTTGTTTAGCATTTCTTTTCCCCCAAAGTTCACACATCTCAACAGCAGTAATGTGCCACAGAGGCTCAAATAAACTGAAGTTTAGCATTATAAGTCAGGTCAGTTAGCCATTGTATCATGTGTGTACCTCTTTCATGTGACAATGACAACAAGAGCTGTTGTGTTGTTTGTACTTTGACTGATTAATACTGATACATAAAGTAAATCTACAGTGACTCACATTTCTCCTCATTAAATATGCTCTCTATCACATTCATTTGTTATCCAGCAGCAGAGATCAGTTATCACAGATCGCACCTATCATCCTTTTCATTACATCTGCGCTCTCTCTCCCTCCCTCCACCCTCCAGCCCCTAAAGTGGAGCGACTGGATGACAACTCCTGCGAGGTCACATGGGAGGCCCTGCAGCCCATGAAGGGGGACCCGATCCTCTACACGCTGCAGTGTATGATGGGAAACTCTGAGTTTAAACAGGTACTGATGTACTGTTGTTTCAAGGTTTTTTGTTGTTTTTTTCTGTGCCTACCTGCAGCTGACCTGCCATTCATCACACTGTCCTTTTTATTCAGATCAGGATACAGATGGATGCAGGGCCCTTAATGTTTTTACCGTGGCTGTGCAGCATTCTGTATTAGTCACCACTGGCTTTAAATTGGCCATTATGCAAAGGTCATTGATCCATGAGGTATCTCCGGTGTCTAACCCCTGCCAACACATTCATTCCTCTCAGTGGCCTCCAGCCATGTTAACGTGGAGTAATGGCCACTGCAGGTTTATGCTAATCTCGACGCATCATACGTGGCAATCGAATCAGGGAGTTGAAATATGTGGCTGCCATCCCACATGAGTTTGTTTCCGGCCTTATTGCCGGACTCGGTGGCCTTGACTGGAACGCTCATGTTTAAGGAAAAGGGAATTATTTATTTGCTGAGGACAGTTTGATTGAGGCGCTGCTTCAGACTTTGCACTAACCAGAGAATAATGGACAATTTATTCATTTTTATATTATAAAACCTGCTCGTAGCCTCCTTTATTAATAATTTTATATTCATTTATTAATAATAATAATACATTTTATTTACAAGCACTTTTCTGGATACTCAGACACTTTCACAGATTGTGAAAACATCAAAATATCGAAGCAGCAAAACAACATCCAAACAGTACACTAAAAACATATTAGACTAAGTTAAACTTTAAAAGCAATTTTAAAAAGGTGTTTTTTTTGTTATCTCCAACTTTTTTTATATATAATTCCCAATTTTGAAACAAGAAAATCTGTGAATGTCTTGAATTTATTTCAGCAAACAAACAGTTCATGTTCACAAGGCTCTCCAAAAACGTGCGGTTGTGTCAGCTGGACGAACAGCTAAGGCAGAAGGTGACAAACAACATAACTCTGATAGAAAGCTGTAAATTCAAAGGCAAAGCTGAAAAATATCTGACACATTGTATGACATTATAACTTCAGGTTGGTCAGAGGCCATAAGATGGGAAGGATTTTATCAGCTTTACTGTCCAGTACGAGTTCAGTACCGTACAACAGCAAACTAACCTCATTTAAACCAGTATTGTTACAGTATTGTCTGTCCTTGATTACAGCATTACCTCTCTGATATATTCTCATAAACATAGTGATGAAACCACGTTTCACTCTCGTCCTGTCTCGTCTTCCCGTCTGTTCTCAGGCCTACAAAGGCTCTGCCACATCCTTCCACGTCCAGAACCTGCAGCCTAGCAGCGACTACCGTTTCCGGGTGTGCGCTATCAGGCAGTGCCAGGACGCCCCCGAGCTGAGCGGTCCCTACAGCCCCACAGTGACCCTCACGCCCCAGCGGAACGACCTCGCATTGAGCGGCGGCGCGGCCGGCTCGGGGTCCAGGGCCAGCACGGAGTCCAACCGAGCCAGACGAAGTCTGACGGACGAGCAGTGCGCTTTTCTCCTCCTCATGGTTTTCGCCGTCATCGCCATTCTCATCGCTTTCGTCATCCAGTACTTTGTCATTAAATGAGCAGTTTGCGCCACCCAGCTGCAGGGTTATAGCTTTATTCTTTCCCCCTCTCTCTCTCTCTCTCTCTCTCTGTTGTTTTTGTATTCTTTGTTTTGTACTTATTGTTTTCTGTCGTCAACAGAGTAATCGCGTTAGGCACATTGCAGTGCAGCAGCAGACAGAGCTTGTGAGTGAGAGCTGAGAAGCAGTTTAAAAAAATGAGGATATAACACCTTCTTCTTCTTCTTCTTCTTCTTCTTCACCTGTGATACCTTCCCGACTCTCCTGCCTTTTGTCACCTTGTCCCAACGTTGTGGTGTCTGTTATTCAGTTCAGATTTCTGTTCCATCATGATCAGCTTCCTGCGCAAAAGGAACTCAGAAAGAGCAGAGAAAAGGTTTAATTTGAGGAGAGGGTCAGGGAGGAAGGTGCGCTTCGACTCATGTACTTGTTGATTACAGTGTGTGCGTGTGTACATATACATATAGATATATATCTATGTGCATAGCTATACACACACACACACATATATATATGTATGTGTATAGAAATAGTCATTATTTATATTTCCATTGATGTGTCCAGTATGAAACTGTTTTTTGATAGATGTGTTCCTAAAAATAGTATGTAGGTGTGTCATTAGCCTATGTGCTATTTGATCCTGGGACCTGGTTGGGCCAGTGTTTGCACAGTGGGGTGTGTGTGTGTGTCCAGATGTGTATACTGTATGTAGTTAGTGCCACAGAGGTACACGGCTGGGAGGGCTTTCAGGGCCAGATGAAGGGACTTTACCCCCGCGCCCCCTGCTGGAGTTTAAAGGGGTGTTTAGTGAGAAAGGAAACGGAAAAATTTCAAAATCTTGTTCACATTATAGAACATTCATTTAGCACTTTCCAACCTTTTTGATGTTCAGAATGTTTAAGGATGCAAAAATGACTGGAGAAATGTTAGTATATTTTTGTACAGTGAAGACACAAAAGGACCTGTAAGTTTGAGGAAAAGAAAAAAAGCTCAGTATAAAGTTAGAAAACAAACAAAAACCAAACTAACAGTGAATTCTAATTATTTTTACTATCATATAGTTATACTGCTGCTTTACTCCGAAATATTGTTGTTCAGCACAAAAAATGTATGCTTACCTGTATGTTTTGTTTTATTTCGTTTCTGTTTTTCCCCCCCAGTAATTGATTTTTGCACCTTAGTGAAAGAAAAACCTTGACTAACCGTGTCTTGGTCTTGTGATGCATTTTATAGAACACACTTTGAGATTGTGCAAGCCCTACTTGTGTTTTGGGTGTTTTAAAAGTTGTAGTACCACATGATGTGTCGCTGAAACAGCTGATCTATCTCAGCAAAAAAATAAAAAAATAAAAAAACATTAAAGAAGAAAAAACAAGAGTTTAAAAAAAGAAAAAAAAGAAGTATGTACCAGTTGTTTCAGAGGCCTTAATTGGAGAGGAAAAAAATCTCGGGAGAATTTTGTTCATTTCTCTTAAGTCTTGATGTTTTTTCTTTTAGTGTTAGGAAACACTAAAACGTGTTTTATTTACTTTTATTTTTGCAACATTTATTTGATGTTTAGTAATCATACGTAATCAGGAGAGAAAAATGGAAAGTAGTTCTGTGTATTACTTATGATTTATTCTGATTTCTTTTGTCAAGTTATACATGTGTGAAGTATATTTTTTTATAATATTGAAGTAATATAAGTTAATACTCTCCAGAGAAAATAATAAATCCTGAGTACTCATGAATCATGGAACGCAAACGGCAGATACAAAATGTGTTATATCATGTACTTCCTGTGAATCTAAATTTGCCTTTTCTCTCTGTGTGTTAAGTATTTGTAACAGATTGCTAACACTGAGTTCTCAGTGGTAATCTGACTGTAGGGTCTAGTGTTGTTTGGTTTTGGGCAGATTAATTGCTGTTGCAACCATAAAAATGAAATACAGGTACCTTGCAAAACGTCTTGGATAATTACATGATTTGGTCTTTCGGACATTCTGCAAATGTCTTCTCTTTGTCATTTAAAGAATTCAAATTCCTATTTTTGATAGCGATTGCAACGTGTGCCATTTTAACACCTCTTCACGCCGGGCTCACTACCTGTGGTCGAAGAGATTAACAAAATGCTACAAAAATGAGTAAAAATATGCACAAAAATAGAGACCATTTTTATGTAATTTTAATGTTTGCAGTTACCTCATACACCGTACATTCCAAAATGAAAATTTGTTATACTATACATACTACCAGACATATCACTTTAAAATGTTCGTTATGGGAAAAAATGTATAATCATAGATATGTATCTAAAGTGTATCTGTATAGCCATGATATCTACAAAGGATCCATGCACAATAAAAGATTTATAATTCTTAATCGTGTTTGAAGTTTGGGCATATATTTGTCTTTTCCCGATTACTCTTCAGCTATAACGTAGCAATGGAA
Source organism: Argyrosomus regius (assembly GCA_946959425.1). NCBI lineage: Eukaryota > Metazoa > Chordata > Actinopteri > Sciaenidae > Argyrosomus > Argyrosomus regius. The sequence continues at coordinate 8,263,034 of OX336889.1, forward strand.
ATACTTGTTTGTTGAAATTGTATACCAGGAAACTTCAAACGTATTTCCAACAGACTAACCTCCTTTCTTTAAATATATCAATAACTCTTCTGATAATTAATTCATTGTTTAAGTAATTTATGAAGCTAAATCACCAACGACGTCAATCACGACGTCTTCAGGCTGTCAATCTGTCCGTCCTATTCTCGTGAAGTGATTTCTAAAGAGCACCATGAGGGAATTTCTTAAAATTTGGTGCAAACATATTTCTGAGAAGCGTTAAATCTGGAGCAGCTGGACTTGGTTGTAGATCTGTGAAGATGTTTCACACCTCATCCAAGAGGCTTCTTCATTTCTGACTGACTGGTGAGGAAACACGGGTATATAACCCTGGTGGCATCGTTAACCAGGCCATTGTTTCCTCTGGTTTGTTGGTGCTTTTTGTTGTCGTTAAAGTTGTTAATGTTTGAGGTTTCAGTCAGAAGCCTCTTGGATGAGAGGTGAAACGTCATCACGGATCTACAACCAAGTCCAGTTGCCCCAGGTTTAACCCTTCTCCAAGAATGACCTGGACGACTGAGAACCTTCACAGACAGCTCAGGAATTTATTCCCTAATCATGACAAAATTTCACACAAAGGTCAAAGGCTCCTGAATCACTGACTCCAGTCTTGGGTGTTGCAGCATCATCTATATTTGAAGTATGTTACTCCACCATAACACTCTATCAGTCTTCTGTGCTGCTTTGTAAGAATAGTCCAGACAGCAGGTTTTTCACTGGATTCATACACGTCAATATAATGATAACTTAGATTTCACCAAAAATACATTTAATGTGTTTTATTCACTAAATATATTATGAGTCTGGACCAATGATAGCACAAAGACATGGACAGACATGGATGTAGTGGTTGTCTCGGGCTCTGCGATGGAAATGTTTCACAGTTTTTTGTAGTTTATTTTTTCAGACTTTCAATTAAACAAATAAAAAAAGATTACATGATAGTAAAAATAATTGTCGCAGCTCTAATTGATGGCAACAGTACTCAGCCTCAGCTGCTACTTTCTTGACTTGCTAACCTATCTAAAGAAAAGAAAACAAAAGGACCACAGCGTCTCAGGGGTAGTTGGCATATATGTAAGTACAATAATAGACTTTGAGGTTTATTAATGTAGAAAATAATTAACAAGGACGTCCTGTGCCATGTGCCTCTGCATTATCAATTATTTTCATATTTCATATTGACTATATTATAATTACATGACATTTGGCTGAGAGAGTCGTGTTCCTACACGAGTCTGGAAAGATTGTGACCTTTAACACAAATGTTACTTTGTCATTTTCTCTCGTCTTTATACATTTTAAAATAGTCATAACATAATTTCCTGTCACGAGTCAACTTTTTAAGATAATTAGATGATAATAACAGCTGTATGGTCTTAAAAAAATATTAAGTTTGACCAGTGATTAAAGAAACAGAGCAGTGGGGAAAGAAATATAAATGAGCTCTGAATCCATATTGATTATAATTATATTAGTTTACTTTACCTACATGAATCAAAATGAGCTCCACTTTATAGACTTGATGTGTAACACAGAAAGTAAACAAAAGGACTGACGTCATCGGCTGCCTTCATTTTATAAAGAAAATCTACATTGCTGGAACACCACCGTTATATTCTCAAAGAAGATGGTCGCAGCAGCATCCTCCCTAAATCAAGAATAAAATATGGACTGAATCTGTGACGGTGAGTCAGTCAAAGGATCTATGAGTAAAAGATGTCGGTGCCGGTGTGCTCATTCTGTCAGCTAAAAGATAAATGTACAAAATCTGTACGGGGAAAGTTTCTATCCTTTTCTTTCTTCAAGTCTACTCCTCTTTCTTTGAGAAGAATATGATCAGCTACCAATCAAGCAGAGAATATTCTACTGTCTTTATGATGATGATAATTATGATGATGATACTTTATTCTCAGATCAAGTCTGAAATTATGATTATAGGGATACTTCTTCTGTCTGGTCTTTATTTCATTGTGACTTCAGAGTTCAGCACTGCTGCTACACCTCACAGTACTGTGTGTGAGACAGACAGCGTTGAATGAAAGCTCCTGGAGGAAGATATAACACCGCACAAGCGCACCTAAGTGGTGTAAGCAAGAGAGCCATGATTAATGAGGGTGAAAGTGGGCCTACTCGTCTCGGTCACCTCTCTGTGTACAGCTTTAGCTCTTGTTGAGAGACAGACTGGTCTTTAGAAAGAGGGGGAAAAAAAGAGCAAACAAGCTTTTCCCCGTCGCTGACAGGAGTAAACACTGACAGAGGAGGGACATTCCTGCTGCTGCCTCTGAGGTCCGAGTGGTCCATCCGGCTGTGGGTCAGCTCAGTGTAAACACAAATACACTCTGGTGTCAGGGTGACTCTTGTTACAAAGGTCCATTTAGATCTAATGGATGTGGTGGCTCTGACCCGACGTGGCACACCGCCGGTCACCCAGCAGGTCATCCAGGCTTTTCATGATGAATGTTTCTTTGGACGCGAAATTGGAAAACCTGCAGATCAGGACCTGAAAATGCATCCCTGTGCACGTTCATGTCGTAGACATTTTGCTTGCAATGCACTAGTTGGGAAATGCCACACACAGAGGCAACAAAACAACAATTGTGATACTGATCTGCAGAGCGTCTCACTATAAAACTCAAAATCAGACTAAAAAATCTGACTGCACTGACCTGTTGGAGGTCACACTATATTAAAACGTGTATTCTCATTTTGAGACTTGAAATTTTAAGACTTCAATCCTTGACCAGGTAGAAGAACTCACACGAAAATCTCACAGATCAAGGATTAGGGATAGATTAAGGTGAAATCGAGCACCCCATTCATTCATTCATTCATTCAAAGATTTTTGTAGTATTTTGACCTGGTTACACGTCTAACTACTGACCAATCAACAGTTTAGGTCATTTCTTAAATTAGCCGTCGTCTTTAACCAGCGTCGTTGAAGTCAGGTTTATTATAACAAGCCTGATAGGTAACCTGAGGATGAAGAGGAGGAGATGAGTTGGTGGGTGTGTGGAGTGATGAAGCCGAGCGGAGAGACAGATGGAGCTGGTGGACAATTAAGCAAACACAGAACTCATTTTTCAGTGACTACTTCCAGACGGCTTGGCAAACACGCTGGGATTTCAGTGATTGATGCATTAATTAATAAAGTTGTAGCCCTCTTTATAATATGTATATCTCTTAGGTCTTTATGCTCAGTCCATATTAATATGATATCTGCATTTATTCTCTCAGGGGAGCAGCAGTGGTGGGGGTGCTCCCTCAAATCGTATTCCCTCCATCTTTACCGTCATCAGTCCCGTCATCATTTGATTAGGAAGATTACTTAGACACACGCACTTCAAGCAACCTCCTCTGCTGCTCCCTGACTCCTCAGGGTACTGTGGAGGAGGTGCTCCTTTCTTTCGTCTCTCACCAGAGCCCGACTGGTTATTGAGCATTAGGGACCAGCTCTGCCACTTGATGAGATTCTCCTGTCGCTGCTGCTGCCGCTGCTCTCCATCGACACACAGGAGCAAGACCGAGGTGAAGAAAAAGTTAAAAAGGTTGAGAGACCCAGCTCAAATCTTTAAAGGTAAAGTCAGCAGATTTATTTTACACCAGGATGTTATTTTTCAGATCATGTTGTTGTGTCTCACATTTTTCCAGGCATCTACTGCTTTCCAGTCATGTCAGTGTAGTGTGAGAATAAATTAGCAGTCATAATAAAGCTTTCCTTTGTCAAAGTTTACATTTTTGTGCAGTGTAATCATTTAAAATCACTTTAAACTGCCCAAAATAATGCTTCAGTTTCAGGGTACCGCTAACAGATGTTTATAATGTGCACAAACAAATATAAAGTCTATTTGCAGTCAGGAAAGATAAATAGTCTATCTCTTCTCTCCTCAGCTACTTGTTCAGTCTTTATTTCACATTTTGCTGTGCCAGCACTCAGTAGAAGTTGGCATGCCCTGGACCAGACCCCAGGTGGACCTTCCTGCTGGTTCAGCAGAGGCCATGGACAAGTACAACATAGAAGACCACCACTACGAGGGCTCGCTGTTCCCCGCTTCCACCCTCATCCCCGTCACTGTCATCTGCATTATTATTTTTATCATCGGGGTGACGGGTAACACCATGACCATCCTCATCATCCAGCATTTCAAAGATATGAAGACCACCACCAACCTCTACCTGTCCAGCATGGCGGTGTCTGACCTCATCATCTTCCTCTGCCTGCCCTTTGACCTCTACCGCCTGTGGAAGTACGTGCCCTGGCTGTTTGGAGAGGCGGTGTGCCGCTTCTATCACTACATCTTTGAGGGCTGCACCTCGGCCACCATCCTTCACATCACGGCTTTGAGCATTGAGCGCTACATGGCCATCAGCTTCCCCCTCAAGAGCAAGGTGGTGGTGACCAGACGCAGGGTCCAGTACATCATCCTCGCCCTGTGGGGTTTTGCTCTGATATCTGCAGCTCCCACACTCTTCCTGGTTGGGGTGGAGTATGACAATGTCACTCACCCTGACTACAATACTGGGCAGTGCAAGCACACCGACTACGCCATCATCTCCGGGCAGCTGCACATCATGCTCTGGGTGTCCACCACCTACTTTTTCTGCCCCATGCTCTGCCTTATCTTTCTCTACGGCTCCATCGGGTGCAAGTTGTGGAAAAGCAAAAATGACCTGCAAGGCCCCTGTGCTTTGGCACGTGAACGGTCACACAGGCAAACAGTCAAGATCCTGGGTGAGTGGGTTATTCATTTATTCATCTCTGCAGACTGATGTTGTGTTGTTTCTTTTATATTAAGCAGCAGTCATCTGTGTGTTTGTGAGTGACTGTGTCAGCCTTCACACAATGTCTTAGCCGTTTTCGTTCAGTATAGAAGTGTGACATCCTGTTCAAAGATTTATATCAGACAGTCTGCACATGCAGCTGTTACAGCGCCGTAGCTTTCACATTGGAAACTTGCAAGTAAACTGCACACTGATCACAGGGTTCGGGTTAGGATCGTCACTGATAACGCACAAAAAGCACGAAAACATTTCACATTATGCAGACGTACACCCCCTGATTCTGCTTTCTGAAACATTTCTCTGCTTCTTCATTGCCACAAACTAAAAAAGCAGAAAACCCAGATAAAACATAACAGATAAAACTCTCTTTGTGGGTAAAAAACTCAAACAGAAATCCATGTTTGTCTGCCTTTCATTGTTGAAGCAAAAGAAAAACACGCTGACAGATTCACGTAGAATCCAGGATTTCTGGTTTTCTGTTCTGTGTCTTTGTTAGAGCAAATTGAACTTTTTTCACACACATTTAGAGAGCTGATTTGTTCTGTGTTTTGACAGGACACTGTGTTTCTTTTATCCGGCAAGTTTTAAGCAGATAAAGCTGGTACCGTCTGTTGTTGTTGTTGTGTTTGTAGCTAATCATGTCCTGTCACTGCACATGGCTTCATTTGCAGCTCTGGCATCTTGTGCAGGAACCCCTGTTTTACGGTAAAAGACCGTTAGCCACTTCCAATCTGTATCAACCAAATATTTAATCATGATCCATCCAGTAGGATATTAATGCTGTTCATTAGCTGAGCACACACTGCACAGAGCTCATGTTGTTGCCATTTGTATCCACGTTTGTTGAATCCCAAATTGGATTGTCATCAGAGGCCTCCATAAATCAACCTTAATGAAAATTTACATGCTCCCACAGTCCTGTGGGCTCCTGTTTAATCTGCCCGTGAGTCACAGGAGTCACTGTGGCATCTGTGAATCCACACTGTAGGTATTCAATTTACAGATGACAGCTATAGCTCACTCATACATCTCTTTTCATGAATGAACAACATTTATTATCCTAATAGAAATGACTGCCCCCCCGTGAGATAAATTGGTGGTAATTTTATCTGCAGGGGCTTCTTGATCAATACCAGTGACTCAGTGATTACATCACCAAAAGGTCAATAAAGCTTTGATCTTTTTAATTTGGATTTGTGACATGTTTTTCTCCTCAGTGACGTTTTTCTTTTACTTTACTTGCCCCTATTGTGAAAGTGTGACATCATTGTTGGAGCCAATTACAGGCCGCCGCCTCCGCCGCCGCTTAACAAGAAAGGTTCAGTGAGTTGTGTGTGAGGAGGATATTAATTGCTGCTGGTCATTAATAAATGTCGAGGCTGACCACAGACCATAGATCATGGGTTACTTAAAGATCCTGGAAACCAATTTTCTTAATCAGCTTCTTATTATAAACGAGCCCAACATGAATACATCTGTAAAACTATCTGGTTATGTCACATGCGAGATTTATGTAAATTCACTGGCTCTGTAGAAAAGAAGAAATGTTTCAGCACACCAACAATATAATAGAAAACAGAACTCATGCCGCTGTCAATCAAATATGATCAAATCATTCCCACAAACTGTTTATCGAACTATTATTATATATCTTAGAATTCAAACCTAACCCTACCTTTTCTTTTCTAACCTTAACTTGTTGCTTAACTATCAGTCACAGATACTCAAATGGCCTTTTTACCATACAAAGAAACATATTTTTGCACCTACTTCTACGTATATCGAGCTATGCTGTTCAGTGTAGCCTCCTTGGGTGTAGACAAATATCTGAAAATCTGGGTAACACCAAATCTTTCTACCTAGCTACAGTTTATTTAGTTTTGTTTTTTGTGTAAACTTGTTATTATTGAACGCACCTTTCAAAAAAATAGTTTGAATAGTCTGGGATTTTTTGGGTAGTACACTTGTTTGATGAGAAGATTGGTACCACTCTCATGTTTGTAAAATCATCAGTTCATGTTTTCTTTCAGGGGGTTTCAGGTGCAGTGACCTCCTAGAGTCTGTGCTTGTTGCCTGGCAACCTCATGGTGATGACAGGAAAGGAAGTGACTGTGTGTCGTTTTACTGTACAGACATGAGAGTGGTGTAAATCTCATTTAACTCTCAGCAAGAAAGGGAATAGTTTTCCTTAAATCTCCTTTTAAATCAAACTAATTCCCCCCCCTCCTGGTTTTATTTTGCCCTCAGTGGTGGTGGTGCTGGCCTTCATCATCTGCTGGCTGCCATACCACATTGGCAGGAACCTCTTCGCTCAGGTGGACGACTACGAAACGGCCATGCTGAGCCAGAACTTCAACATGGCCTCCATGGTGCTCTGCTACCTCAGCGCCTCCATCAACCCCGTCGTCTACAACCTCATGTCACGGAAGTACAGGGCTGCAGCCAAACGCCTCTTCCTGCTGCACCAGAGGCCGAGGCAAGCCCACCGCGGCCAGAGACAGCTCTGCGTGATCGACCACATCTCCACCCTGAATGAAAGCCTGACAGGTGTCTGAGCGGTGTTTCTGAGCAGAGGCTTGTTTGGCTTCATCACCAAGAAGAGAGAGTTAAAGTTCATGAGCTGCAGCTGACGAGGAAAGTTGTTGAATGTGTGTAGAGGAGGAATATTTCTTCCAGTTTATTTTTGAAGTGGAAAGGAGGGCTGAGAGCTCCGCTGCACTAAAATGCAAAATCAGATTTACTTCTACTCAGCGGCATTTTGTTCACAGATGCTGGGTGAAAGTTTCCAACCATGTCAGATTTAAACTCCGAGAGAAAAAGTCATTTACATGTTCCCGTTTCAGTGTCACGACTCATGTTTACCTCTACATCGTGTGCTGCTGTTTGGATGTTTTTCTCTGCTGGTGTCAGCTCTTATTGAACACATGCACCATTTCAGTACACGATTACACTGATTAATAAATGATCTCTCTTTGTTATTGACAGATGATGTTTGCCACATTTGAAACGACCGCTCATTTACAATGTTTAATTGTAGTCTCAGTTACATTCTCCTGTAAGATTGAATTTGTTTAATGTATGCTGGACAATTGTTATCATACTGTTTGTTGGTTGCTCTCATAAATCATGAAAAAACAACCTATTAGCTGTGGGCCATTAGTTGTTCAAAATTGAAATGTGTATTGGTGTGTGTGTGTGTGTGTGTTTGCAGGGCTGTTTACCATCTCTCCGGTGAATAAATGGAACATAAACTTGATAAAAGCAAATTACTATGAAAATAGGGTAGTTGTTGCCTGTGTGTGTGATACAAAGGCCACCTGAGCCTTGAGGTTTTGGGTCTGCGTACGTGCCGGACATCGCATGTAATCTGACACAGCTATTATATTACCTGGGCTCTGAGTTAGATTTACGCTGGCAGCCAATGTCCCTGCATCACCATATTTAAAGTAATGGCTGCTCTAAGTGCATTTCAAAGAGGAAAAAAGATATTAGGTTGTCAGCAGCAGCACAGCTTATTGCTTTTATTGCTTCCACTTGCATAATCTTGACACCACTGTCCAATTCCTCTTTGATGTTGGGTTTTGGATTAGAAACTGTACACTTTTGTACCTCATGCACTCTGGCAAGGAAGGTAACGTCAAAGTTATGTATTTTTAACCTGAACAAGGTCTAATCCCAAAATAAAACCAGAGTTTTCCAGGTTCTGTCTAGCATACATCTTGTTCTTTAAAAGGAACTGTCGTGATTTCGCCCATGAATCATCAGACCTTGGTTTGCGCAAATACAAAGAGACAAAGTCGCTCTGGGCTGACTCATCCTCATGACACTCTTTTTTTCACAGAGCCATTCATCTCTGCCAGAGGAGCAGAAGCAGCGGGTAAAAGCTCATATCCCACAGACCATCCTGCCATCACCTGGGGAAAGATCAGCAAGCAGCACGACTCCTCTGTTGGTTATTTTCTTTACTGATAATGAAGAGAGTGTCTGTGAGACGCTCATCGAGAGCTGTCAACACCTCCCTCAGGCCTTTTTCACACCGCCTCAAATCATTCGGCTTTAGAAATATACAGTTTGTTTGTGTTGACTCTACTTTGCAGGCCATCACCTCGACTCCATCAGCAAACCTCTCACACATTGCACACAGACCTTTTGGATCTGTAATATACGGGCGGTCTTTTATTTATTATGCCATTTAATTTGAATTATAATGAGAGATGCGGTGAGTTTGTGAGGATGAGCAAATATACTCTATATTACTGCTGCTGTTTGCAGCATAATCAGTGTTTTTGTCATCTCAAAACTCAAAATGTATCAGCCCTGAGGCCACTGGAATGAATATACATGTTTATAATTCATGCACAAACATATTTGCAATGAAAGTCCTTGGATGGCTGCCTCATTTAAACATTTGCAGTGTGTTTTTTTATTGTTTCAGTGTTGCTAAAGAGACATATCAGCCATCAGAGATGAAATAACTTCATGTAATGCTAATCCTCAAGGAACGGGAGGAATATAGGCTACCTACTGACAGAAGGTACATGGATTTACACATATATTCCCCTGTAACGACGTGAAACTTGCTGCAATTTACGTACATCTCCTCTGACACAGTTGCACAGGCTGACATCATTTCAGTGTAACTGTGTTTTCCACCACAGGGAGGAGCCAGAGAATACATACATTACATGTGCAAAAACATAATCACAGCAATAAACATTTCCTGGGATTTAGGTCGGTCAAACATGGCTTGGAAACACATACATAAACATTCCTCTTTTAGTTAAAAGCTTCTCCCCGTAAGAAATCTTTATCAGCTTTTCCCCTTTCAGCCCATTTCCACAAATTATCAGCAACACATATTCACTTCCTGTTTGGCTCCCTGTGCCTGCTGGTCCATGCATGTTGCCACAGGAAGCTGCACTAAAATGAAGGTTATTTAGGAGAACAACTCTTTCTAGACACTGTGCAGGAGTTCACTATCTTTCCTGCTGCTTTCTGTTGAGTCTGCTCTTCTCGTGGCCTCTGGTCCCATTGTGTTCTCTGATCCTCCTTAAGCCCAAAGCTGACTGTGAGGTGAAGTGTTCTCTGTGAAATCTGCCATAATGGAGACCCGAGGAAATTTTGTGAGCACCTATTTAGGACTCCAATGATGTACTTTAAGCTTGTGCGAAACATAAAAGCCTGAAATGGTCAATCAAGTTCACCCGTTGGCAATCATGTCTTGCTGCCACAAAGAGTCACACGTGTGCCAGTGCCACCTCACTTTCACACTGCGCTGTTGTTGTCACAGCTGGGTGACAGCTGTAAGACAACAAACACAAATGTCTCTTTGCCTTTTACAAACCACCAGGCACTCCCACAGTGCCTTCAAATGCATTTACTGGCAGTAATGATAATAAGCTTCATTTATAAAGAGCTAATCACCTCATCTTCTAAAGCTTTTAGCAAACAGTTTCCATTGTTTAATGAAGCGTGCTACATGCAGAAGAGTCCCCAACTCCAGTTCCCTGCAATTTGGAGGCTAATTTATATCCACTTGGTATCTGTGAAATGTTTGTTCATGAACACTGTTTGACATGAAGCCTGCTGTGAGAGGGAATGTCAACTTTCTCGAACAAAACCTGTTCAACCAGATGACCAACTTTCTTTTGGCACTTTCACAAGTAAACACAAAGATGTAAGTGATATGAAATAATATTTAGACTCCACGTGAACAGATTAAGCAGATGATTCCAAACTGAAGGAACATAACAGCGCTGTTATTTGTCTCCGCCATGACTGTGGACACAGATAATCTAAGGAGTATTGTGTGGTCGACGCAGCAGCAGGAGAAACAGCCTTTCCTGCAGTTGTGCGGTGTGTAGTTGGCAAGTTAGAAACCAATCCATTAGATAACTTCTCTGCATTCCAACACCACAAACCACTTGAGTGACTGACTCTCCCTCCGCCTCCTCCTTTAGCTCCAAGCAGGACAACAGCAGCAGTTACTTCCAGATATTTCATCCTTTACTTAAAGGGAGGGGCAAAAACTTGAAAACTCAATAACAGCTAATAGTAATATTTACATGCTTGCCAGCTGTGAGTGTCCTGGACTTGCATCATAGAAAAACCAGAGAGAACATGTAAAATGCAGTACGCTCAGGAGAGAACAGACAGCATTAGAAATGTGCAACAATGAAAGCAATGCTCCTGTGCATGATAAAGTAGTTGAAGGAGGAGGTGAGACTTCAAAAGCATGCAGGTATTTCAGACATCCACGCTTAGACCTGGACCTAATGAAAAACCTGCAGCCATATGGTCCATGCATGAAGTGCAATTCATTATCCAGCCTATATATATCCAGCCTCTTTCACTCTCAGCTGTTTTCTACTTTTGCATCTGCATTTTTATTGTCACATTCATGTTGCCGTGCAGAATATGTTTTTAAGTTTTAAGCCTATTCTTTCTAATTAAGTCAAGTTGAGTTTTAGAGACCCTGCAGGAGTTGTAGGATGGTTATAATGATACCACACAGTATGACAAATAGAGTGCTATAAAGTACCCATTAGGTGCCACAGGCACACAAGAGCCTGTAAGAGTATTAAAGATATTTTTTATCAGGGGGGACATACTGTGGGTGGAGGAAATAGCTAAACCCCAATAGGCTCCTTATGCACTGCACATTAATACACACAGTTGTAGGTGGTGGTGCCCCACCTCACACAGCTGAGTCAAGACAGAGAGAGCCAGATGTGAGAAAATACTGCCTTCAAAATAAAAGTATGCACATTTCTAAGCATGGAGAGGAACCAGATCTATAAAATATATACCATACTTTAAGGTGAAAGTATATCTGAGCTTTAAAAAGGTATATAGAGGTGTTTGTTTGATAGCCACACGTTACTCTGAGCAGAAAAGTGTTTCAAATGTTCAAAATGTTGCTCATCTGGCCACATTCCAGTCCCTGATGTCACAGCAGGTGTTTTCCATCAGCTGGCGAAGGCAAAAGACGCGGTGACTTCACTCATTTGGTTGTGGCAAAGAGAGAAACATGCTTAAAAGTTTGAGTTAAAAGAAAACAGGCCTGCAGCATTTATTGATTTGTAAATTGATTGGTACATTTTGGATTTCTGCCCAACTACAACCGATAAGAAAGTGAGAATAACAAATTTGTCTCCTCACTTTTCAGCATGTTGTTTTCTGTTGTGCACGGAGCATTAAAGCTCCACATGGAGCAATAAAACAAGGATATATAGACTATTTAAATGTATGTTGGTTTCTAATTATTTATTCATGGAAGCTTGCCATCACCTCCCTATTAAACGGGCCCTAAAGTCATTATTTGACACGTTCAAATGATTAGCTAATGCTTCCATGTGTCCCACATGCAAAGACTAAATTTTGGAAAACTACTTTTAGTTTGTGCTGCACACATTTAGAACATTTCACAACACTCATTAAAGTTTAGTGCATTTGTACCTATAGGTCAATTTAAAACTCTTGAATTCAACTATTGTAAAGTGTGTTTTTCTGTTTTCTTGTTCATTATTTTTGCTGTGTATTTTTTCTGTTGTACTCCCCACATCATGATAAAATAGTGTTACCCTGAATGATTTTTCAAGGTTTAAACAAAGGTTGATTAATGACTTAAAGTCTGTGTAAAGGCAATTCCGAGATTTCTTTCAAAATACATGAAATATGTTGGAAAGTAGTTGCTGAAAACATGTGAAAAGACTTTGAACGATATATTACAGAAATGTGGAGTAAGGGATTAAAACAGGATTTTGTGGGCGGTCCTAAAGGGTGGCTCGATGACACACTGAGGCCACCCTGAGCATACCCCTGCACCCCGAACAGAGAGATAGAGATTAATTCATCTCGCTCAGAGTGTTTCAAAGTTAGTCATGTCATTTTCTGAACTCGTCTGACACGTTTCAGTCGCTTCAAAATTGCTGCTTGACTGCTCCCACGAGTGGGCGTGGCTTCAGCACATTCATCCGACACGCCCCCACAGTCCTGGGGGCTGCTCATTTTTACCTGATTTTAACACCTAATTTCATAAACATGTCGATATTTTTAATCATTCACATTTGGCTGGGTGGTTAATAACACTTTGCTCTTTGGTCTGACAAACACACATTTATTCTTTACATGGACTTTAATCATTTGGTTGCGGCAAGGAGTAAAACATGCTTAACAGGCTCCCTAGAAATAAATAACAAATTTGTCTCCTCGTTTTTCATGTTTTCTGTTGTGCAATGAGCATTAAAGCTCCATATGGCCACTAGCAAAGATATAAATGTAGACTTTTTTAAGTGTATGTGCTGTCACTATGTCCATCTAACAGCTAGCAACTGGTCATTTACACCATAGGTAGCTGATCCATACTTCGCACCTACAGTATGCTGTTAAATTCCAGTGTGCCAGATCTACCAACCCACAGGTGAAAAAGAAGTTTGTTCATAGATAATGTTTGGTCATTTTCTCTGCTCTTCCTGCTGCATCTTTATTTATTTACTTTTGGAAATCCTCCAAGAGTGTGTTTTATTTTGAAAGTCTAAAGCAGAAGTAGTATTTTTTTTTTCATCCTGACTGACTTGACAGCGCTGACGGAGCCAAATGCGCGTAAAAAGTTGTGCGCTCCTCCTCCTCGTCCATGAGGCTGATTTGGCTCCAGATATAAACACACACAGCTCCTCTCTGTCCGCGCTGCGCTCCTCAGGCTCCTCACAACAAGCAGGCAGATTTGCTCCAAGAGGCCGAAAAGCAGAGAAAAAAAGGAAAAGAAACAGCAGGAGGAGACGATCTGTGGCACATTCCCCAGGATGGAGGTAACAGCTATGACTGATCTGTTTGTAGCATGTACTTTTAGGCCACTTGAGCAGATGTTTTTAACATTTAATGTGGTTGCTGTGCAGGCATGTGTGGTAGAAATTAAAACATTACATCACAGGAGCTCAGTGAGAGAGTTTATAGTATTTTTTTTGTTTTAATGCTCTGTGTTATTGCTGTGATATTTCTGGAGGGACTGGGAGCAAGTCTGTGCAACCATTTTACAAATAATAAGACTGCACTGGTGTCTGTACACCTTTGAAGTACTTTATGCATGTGTAGTTGTGTTGGCTGCTAATGTTCTCAGAAGTATTTACCTCTTCACTTTGATATTATATGTGATATCACATTAATTTTAATTAACACTAACATAAAACTAATATTTTGACTCATGACAAATCATGTGTGGTATATATTGGACTAGTTACACGTGACATTTTTATTTCCTGAACGTTTACTTGTCCTGTTGTTAACACACACACACCTCAACATGTAGATTTGCCAAACACAGCAGGTTTTAGCCTCTCTTTGGCTCAGTTACTTTTTTAGCTTCAGGCAGGTTTAAAAGTAGATTTGTGGCAACTGCTTCATAACAAGTAACCACAACGCGAGAGGAAGGAAATAGAGCTGACAGAACATCTGTCGTGCGCCTTAGTTTGTGCGCCGTGATGAAACTGAGAAGTAAATACAATTAGTCTTTTCGCTGTAAGTCTGCGTTTCTGATTTCCCCCTCAGCTGACAAGCCATGCTTTCTCTTCTCAAAGGGCAACTGTCCTTTACCCGCTTACACTGAGGCTAGAACAGAGAAAAACATGCTTCTTTATCCTATAGGAGGCCCGTCCAAGTGCTTCCACACATTTGTTTTTCCTGCAGGCTTTGCTCGCAGGTTTGTGGCCTCCTCCCTGCAAAACAAGCTGTTCCCTCAGACTTTTAACATCATTCTCAAGTATTTAATGTCATGTGGGTCGAATAGGAAGAGAAACACCCATTTTTTCCCCCCACAGCATGTGAGGGAGCACATTAGTAATCTACCACAGAATGACTCTATATATATACTTACACCACTCAACCTTAGGACTTGGATATGCTTTAGGCAAGTTAAGCTCAGATTTAAGACCTTATTCTTCGTTCCCTGTTGCCAAAATTTGAGAGAAAAGAATTTGGACTGCCCCCAAATCTGTAAAAAGATGAAAGAACTGCAGAAATAAGATAAAGGAGACTTTGTTAAGTAAACAATATTTTTTCCGATACAGAATACAGTTTCTGTGAGATAAAGCTGTTTTTGAGGGAAAGAAAATCGTGAACCTGCACGTAGACTCTGAACACTGAGATGGTGAAAGCAGGTTCAGCTATTATTTGAGAGTCCAGCTTTTTCTGGATGAAGCCTCATAAACCAAAACCCAAATCTCACAAGCTCAGTTTTCACTACAAGATGTGAGTCAAGCAACTGTTTTAGAGGTGAATTCAAACTAAACGCTGACGTGCTACGCCAGAACTGTCTTTCTTGGTGAACAGCTTGTTGGTTGTGGATTTCTAACGTCAAATCTCATTCAGAAACAAATTTCTGTTGATGGTTTGGATGCAGTGATGTTTCACCTTCAAGTAAAACCTTTGAACAGCCCACCAAGTCCAGTCAGGTCAGATCAGTCAATATTTTCCTGCTATTCGCTTTGGTCTACACCCAAAGTAAAGCATCTTGCCACATCACCACAACAAGTGAAATTTGTTAGCCGGTTGTGCAAGATGTGTTGCCGCTGTTGGCGATATGATTCATGTTTTGCTACTTCCCGTTTACTGAGAATTCCTCCCAGTAAACAATTTTTCAACACCTGAATTGAATTTGGGCAAAATGGATCAGGTCTCCCAGCTGTTAGCTGTTGGGAATGGGATGCTTTCATCTGCTGCAGCCTTGAGTTTTAGCCTGCGTGAAGTCAGCCTCTCACACTCACTGTCATTTTAAACCTCTGTCATTGACATCACGTCTTAGTTTTAAATTCTGCAGTGTGTTTCTAGCTTCAGGAAAGAGCTGTTCATGTTCGCAAACATTGATTTACTGACTCAAACAAGCCTTAAGGGGAGATTAACGCATGGAAATTCTTAAGTTTAGTGTTGCCCACATTGGAATGACGTTAAAGTGCACAAACTAAAAGTTTGGTACACCTGTGTGTGTGTGTGTGTGTGTGTGTGTGTGTATGCACCTGAGGATTTGTACTGTGTGTGTGTGTGTGTTGGGTGGGGGTGGTGGTTTTCCTTTGATGGAAAAACAACAGCGCAGCTAGAGGAGTGAGTATTTGGGATTGCCTTGCCAACCATATGGTGTGCACATTTATTATGTAATCCATAGTAAAGTTAAGAGACCAATAACACAAGAACTCGTCTGTACCAGCCAGACGTTTGCTAATGAGTTTTCCCCCTTTTGCTTTACAGCAGTATGTCATTTAAATAGTTTCACACTTTAGTGATCAGCATCTTTATTATCATTATTATGAACCAATACTTCTTCCCCTCCCACTCGTACTACTTATGTGTGTTTATGACGCAGGCTGAAAGCATCCATAGTGTGATGTTCAGAGCTCGTCAGAGCCGGACATTATCAGTGACAGATGCAGTCTGGGGTGTTTGCTGAGGCTGTATATTAAGCTGTATGGGTTTTAGCGCAGGATGAATGGTTCGCTCTGTGCTGAACATACAGACACCTAACTGACCGTGAAGCTCGGTGGAATGTAAAGCATCAGCATCAAGGAAAGCCAGCGAAACTTTAGCCCCGTTCTGCAGGACACGGTGCATGTTGTCATGATTCAGATCATACCGGACAGCTGAGAGCATGTATAAAATATATGAATGTTTTCTGATTATACGTTGATATTCTGTGATTAAAGGGCTTCTGAGTCATGATAAGATGAGCCGGATGATGACAGGACAAAGTACCAGCATCTCATGTGACTTTAAAAAGTTAGATTCCACCGATGCTTCCTGTTCTGTGGTTGTTTTTTTTCTGCAAACATCATCTCACTCTCTCTCTCTGATATTGTCTCTCTCTCTCTCTCTCTCTCTCTCTCTCTCTCTCTCTCTCTCTCTCTCTCTCTCTCTCTCGAGCAGGCCGTCCACATATTTTATCGCCGCTGCCTTTTGAAACCAGCACTTTACAATGACAAACATGCTGTAATTGCAAAATCAGTTGGAAAACAGAAGCAAACAACAGGAAGTGGAGAGTCTTTTTTTTTTTTGCAGAATCTTCATTTTCATTGTAGTTACTGCAGTTTGTCTTGAGTGTTTCTGCGGTAACGACAGTAACAGTGTGAAAACTATAGCTGGTTTTGGGAAAAATAAACTTTTGTTGTTGATGTTTAGCCAGTCCATTATAGTTATACATCATGTTCTATCAGCAGCCAGATGAGGGAGCAAATGCACGCTAAGAAAGAGTCATTTTTGTTGCCTATCGACAATTAGCAGCAGTATTGTGTCTTAAAATATGCAGCACACTAATAAAAGATAATTTAAGAAGACCTGTTGACGATTTAAACAACAAAAATATTGCTTTGCAGATGTTTCATAATGTAGGAAATGTGTTTGACATGCTTGTCAGGCCTGAAGAAAACACACAATGTGTTGATCGTTAAGAAAACAGTTTATTTATCTTAATTAAAACTCAAACTGGTAACTTTAATCTGGTTCTGCAGCGCTGTGTGCCCTGAAGGCATTGACAGTATCAGATTCAGCTGGAATATTTTCTTACAAACAGAAGATATATTTACTTTAAAAAACAAGCAGCTTACTGTCAGTAGAGATTAGTGTGCACAGACTTGCCAACTGAATCATTTAAACTGTGTGCAGGCGATGTGCGATCGCCTGAAGTTAAATTAAAATAATATTAGATTTGTGATGTTTTCACGTGGGAATCTTTCACTCTCTCGTTTGTTGCCTTTATTTACATCTCCACGATGACTTCTCTTTTAAAGTAATTGTGTGGAAGCTTGGCTCGTTGGAGAATACCTGCACCTTTACGACCAATGAAATGGTTCATAAAGCCTCGTAATTCCATAGCTGCTTTAGCTGCTATTCATTTCTAAAGTAGTTGTTGTTCACTCGTAACCATTTGCTGCCATCACAAGCTCTCGAACTTTACATGAGGTGTGTTTTTCTCTGAGTTCTGCTATCAAGGATGAGGTTGTGTCTGGAGCAGTGCATGGGGCAGAGAGATAACCAGGGTGGGAACTACAGAGAAGAGAGTGAGTGTAATCTGTGAAAGAAAAACACACATTGTCGGCTTTAAATTATAACACGAATGGATGCGTGTAGATTAAGGGGAATTCATCCTTTCATCTGTCCAACCTCTGTTCCAGCTGATCCACTTCAGGTTTTTTTAAACTCTGAGACATGTCAGAACCAACTTGAGGCAGTACAGTGTTATTGCCATTAAAGCCGGCTAGTTTGAACAGGCCAGGCAGGCAGCCCGAGTCAGGGTTTAAGTTGTCTCAGGCATCTGCAGACTGTCAAACATGTTGAATATAGTCAGTGTAAAACATGAGATACGTGCAGACAGGTTTTGAGAACAAGCAGAGGAAGTGGAAACTCAAAAAACAATATCATCATGACTTCATAACTTATGTCCAAGTCTCCCTGCAGAAAAGTTAACCCATACTGCATTTCACCTCCTCAACCACCCTCTTCTGAAACTGGCGTTGCGCCATGCTCTTTATTTCCTTTTTTGGCAGGAAGGAGTGCAAACACAATAAGTGCTGCAAGCTGCTTGTACTTTAATATGTTAAGTGCCATTTTTTTTCAACGTCAAGTTTTGTATTTTTACTGAGGGCAACTGTCACAGCTTAATCTAGATTCCCTAATGCTTCTTCATTGAACGTATGCACTATTACATTGGCAGTGCAAGGGAAAAACTGGGAGACATATTGAGGATTTCAGGTTTTTGTAGCTTGAATGGCAGGTGCAGGCTGCAGGTTTGAGCGTGTAAAACCCATTAATCTTTTGGAACAGCCAGGTGGATGATGGATGGATGAGGAAAAAATGTAATTAATATTAAGTGCTGGAAGAAACCAAGACAACTGAGTATCAGAATAGAGACAACAGAGACAAGTCGACAATGTTAGTAGAGTAAAAGTAAAAGGACAGACATTTTATCAGCTAAACATGTCTATGTATCAAAAGTAAGAAGACTTTCAGATTGTTATATTACTATAAATATATTAGCATTTTAATATTATTGCAGGTTGATGTGGGTTTACTTTTTATACTGTGCTACCATCAAATAAGAGATTTTGAGTCATGTTGATGCTCCACTGACGTGTATGTGCATGTTTTCTGGTTCATCTGGTTCCCCCCTGATGTTCTCCAGCTGCTGTGAATCATCTGTGATTTACAGAGTTTATTGATGGACAGTAAAGTAAACTGCTCCGAATTATAGCTGCTGTTAGCTCAGTTTGTTAGCCGGGCTGTGGGCTCATAACACTGGGGGAGTGTTAGTGCTTGTACCACCAGGAAGAGGAGGTTTTCAGGCCAATGCTGATTGCAAATGCTGACCAGGAGGGGAGGCAGTGTCATGCCAGAACTGGAGCTGGACAAGTTGGTTGTAACTGGGCTCAGCAGCCTCTATAGACATGACAGAGGCAAAAAGACTGAAGAGGATGTTGTTGAAGCTAAGAGAGAAGCTTGTCTTGCAAAAGGTTGCGGAACAAGAGTAAATCTGTGGGACTATATGTAAACTTTTATTACGCCTGTTAAATAAATTGAGTAAATGTACTTCCCACCACTGAATCTATTCACAGGCCCTCCATCACCCCTCAGTGTGAAGTCCATGACCTTCCACATATGTCACTCCCGTTCCCATAATGCAGCAGAAAAACCTAAAGTATGCAAGTCTGCTGTGGAGAAGTGGATGCCAAACCCTGTGGCACTCTGGATCTCTGCAGGTACTTCACAACGATGCAGTTGTGGGGAATGTGCAGAGCTTCACTGAATGAAGTCATCCCATGTCCGTGTTACTCACGTCAACTATCTGATCCACTGTCCAGATGTTTTTTGTCATCATGATTGCCGGATCAGAGTGGATGAGAATACCAGAACGCCACGGTGAATCCCCAACAGATGCTCGTATCAAAGTTTTCTTGCTCGAGCTCAAATATTTGGAGGAATCAGTGCCCGCAGTGAGATGTTTACATTTTTTAATATATTTTCTTACTCTCCATTACCCCGCCTTCTCTTTGCACAGCAGTTCAGATTATCTTAAGCGAGCCACTGCAGTTATCATATTGAAATATCACGGCGCATTCCTCAAACAGGCCTGGCTCTCTGATTTGGTCTCATACCTTCATAATTTGCCTGTCAAATTGCAGTTAAAAAGCATACCTTAAACGCCTCTTGAGGTCTCGACTCGTTGATCGTTGCATTTATCACATTTAAGTAAAAGACATATTTCAGACGTGCTTTTTTTTTTTTTTCATGGGAATAAAGCTTTATCTGCAGCTTTCTGTTCTCAGGTCATCTTGATTAATTTTCCTCCTCTCTGGATGCTTATTGTTTTATTTAGTTTTCCCCACCCTACAGTACTGGTCTGTGTCTGCAGCACCTCCCATTTCCCTTGAGACAGGGGAAGCAATGGCTCTTAGATGAGTTTGTCCCTTTACCTCATTCCTCCTTTCTAGTGTACTTCTCCACACACATGTGAAAACACATTAACACAGTGCCAGTGAGGGCAGTGGAAAAGTGAGATATTCGGACGAGGTTCAGTCCAAAAACACATCATGTTTTCCTGGAAAGGCAGCAAGCGAGAAGGTGCCTGTCTGCTCTCTTACCACTTAACAAGTGTAGGCAGAAGGGAGCCGCTCACTGTGGTGGTTTTCCCCGTGGCAGAACACGCTGACTTGTGAAAACAAAGTCTGCAGACTCAAACTGAAGCCATTACGCTCGGTGAGCTTATTGAACAAGATCTTGCAGAACAGCTGTGCGCTTTGGTGCGCTTTATTTATCTTCACTTTCAGAGATTTGCGCTGTGTGAGGCTCACCAGCGAGAGCTTATGAGGATTGAGAGTGAAAGCAGAGTCATTCCCAGAGAGGGGTTAAAGATCCTGAGCCAGACATCATCTTTATCAGCTCCATGGTAAATTACATGGCCTGTTGCTCCCTGACCGCCGCTGTTATATCAAGTAGATATGTTAGGATTTACTTAGACTAATATCATGTGCTTCTTCTCCCAGCTTCTGGAAATAAGAATCACAGGAACAGACAATAGCGGGCTTTGTGTGATCTGTTTGTCTTCTATGTTCTCTTTCCACATCTGCCGGTCATACAGTAAACCTCGTGTCTCCATCCACAGCCTGGAAATTAAGACGCTGGTTGGGATTAACCTTTACTTATCCAAACACGGCTCACCAAGGATGAACACACTTTTCCTGCCACACAGTGCTTCACATTCACGCTGAAAAACCACAGTCTGCTGGAGAGGGTTTTCAGGTGTAACCATGTGCACTGTGTTAGCTACAGTAGAGGTCATCAGTTCTTTTGGTTACAAGCTGCATTTTTAAACAGTACTACAGTAGAGCTGGGTGATAAGATCATAGCGAACTGTCCACCCACTCCAAGCTTCTATTCGTTCAATATTTCTTGTTGTATCAGTCAATCAATCAATCAAATTTTATTTGTATAGCCCAAAGTCGCAAAATACATTTTGCCTCGGAGGGCTTCACAATCTGTACAGGGAGTGACACCCTCTGTCCTTAGACCCTCGGTTCGAGTGAGGAAAAACTTGCCCACAAAAAACCCTTTTAACAGGGCAAAAAGTGGAAGAAACCTCAGGAAGAGCCACAGAGGAGGGATCCCTCTCCCAGGACGGACAGACGTGCAATAGATGTCACGTGTACAGTCAACAAGTCAGCAGAAACATTTTGTGTAATTACAATGAAAAATGACAATGGATTACAATGAATGATAAAATGATTACAGTAGCAGTGGAACCTGTGATAGAGATAGAGAGACACAGATGCACAGCAGCAGCAAATCATTAACTAAGTCACTATAAACTGTAATGGAGATCTGGTAACATTAATGACAGTAATAATATATGTAGTGGACGTCATGCAGGACCACAGCAGCAGTCACGATCCACGAGAACCTGCTGGACGAGAGAGCACAGAAACTCCGGGGAAGAAGTTTAGTTAGTAAGATGCATTAATGTACATGTATGACAGACATGTATGTTTACAGATGGTGGTGGTGGTGGTGATAGAGAGAGAGAGAGAGAGAGAGAGAGAGAGAGAGTTTTCAGTAAAGGGAGATGTGACTGCATCTTCAACCAATACCATGCCTGGCTAGGCATAACCCTGAAAGGAGGAGTCCCCCGGCAGTATAGTCCTATAGCAGCATAACTAAGGGATGACCTGAGCCAGCACTAACTATAAGCTCTATCAAAAAGGAAAGTCTTAAGTTTACTCTTAAAAGTGTTGACCGTGTCTGCCTCCCGAACCCAAAATGGTAGTTTGTTCCACAGAAGAGGAGCTTGATAGCTGAAAGCTCTGGCTCCCAATCTACTTTTGGAAACTATAGGAACTACAAGGAACCCAGCATTCTGAGAGCGCAGTGTTCTAGAGGGGTAGTAAGGTACTATGAGCTCTTTTAGATATGATGGTGCCTGACCATGAAGAGCTTTGTATGTAAGGAGAAGAATTTTAAATTCTATTCTAGATTTAACAGGTAGCCAATGCAAGGAAGCCAAAATGGGAGAGATGTGATCTCTGATCTTGGTTCCTGTCAGAACACGTGCAGCAGCATTCTGAATTAGCTGCAAAGTCCTAAGAGACTTATTGGAGCAGCCTGATAACAATGAGTTACAATAGTCCAGCCTAGAAGTAACAAATGCGTGGACTAGTTTTTCTGCATCTGCTTGAGATACAACTATCAGGTCACGTGTAACGTGATTATAGCAGTATTGTTCTAGTGGTACCATAGATAATATAAAATATGGATCAGATCTGTTGTAACCTGTCACCCAAAGGTTTCTGAAGAGTCGTTTTAAAGCTTAGTGTGGTAACTCTGGCCACCGCCATCTTGACAGGCCTGCCTCTGCCACCTGCCTCCCAACTAATCTAAAAATCAGCAAAGACGCAGATTGTCAGAGGAGCTGAAGCCTGGGTGCTCAAACTAGTCACCTGAAATGACACCTACCTGTCAATCAAAGCAGCCGCACTCTTAATTATGTATAACTTTAAGTCTTAATATAATATGAACGGTTGAGTTTCCATAAACGAGGAAATTATCTATAGAGATCAAAACCAGTTTTTGTATGTGTTTACCGCAGAGTGAGTCTGTGGGTCCTTTTCTGTGCCATGTCCGCCATGTTGAACTGCCATGTTTCTACATTAACCCAGAGCAAACCAAGGACCTTTCATGTTTTATAAATGTTTCACAGCCCCTGTGGTTTATACTTCATGCAAGGAAGGAGAGAGTGAGACAAGGGTGCGTCCTACACACTTAAGTGCTAGTTTTCACAGAGAACACCTGATACATCTATAGATTATATTTAAACTGTTAATGGTGGATTGTCTTTGCCAGATCACCATCGGAAAAAAGATAGATTTAATGTCAAGGGATTTCTTTGTTAAATAAAGATTAAATAGAAATATAACAAATCTATATGCAGGGCCTTTCTGCTGTAACCTTCGCATATGGTCAGCTGTCATTTTCCATGTTCAGACACCTGGTTTACCTACGAGCTGACATCATGTATCACGTGTCTGTCTGTCTGTCTGTCAATGGTATACTTGTGGTAACACCATTAAGAAGGTTGCAGCCTGTCCATTGTACCTTCTCTACAGAGGCTTTGTGAGTTTTTGGGAGAGAAAAACAACCTAAGAATAGATTTGTTATGTAGGCATTAGTGTCCCCGTCCTGCACTGCAAATGAAGTATAATCTGCGTATTAAAGAAAATAATATTTTCCCAACTGGCTTGGGGGATTCGAACAAGCAAAATCTTTCATTTATGACACTTAATTATCCTCCAACTACTACTGTTCCCCTGCAGGCCAGTTTTCCTACAAGCATAAATTGACTTTTCATGCTAAATAACTGAAAATGAAAAAGTTAAAGTAAAAATATTTTTTGAAAACATGCCGTCACATCTATACACGTACAGTATGTGTGACTGTAAAGCAAGAGTTTCCGGGGGAGTCCAGAAATAGATTGTTTCTTTTTAGCGTAGACCCAGGCCCGTTTTTGGAAAAACCTTAATCACATGGCTAAGGCAGCGCTTTAAGTAGCTATTTTTTCCGTTTCCTTGTTTAGACATGCTCAATTGCTCTGTAAGCTAGATCACAGTATGTTTCAGATGTGGTCTAGCATATCCAGGGACACTCTCTCTTAGGAGCTGAGGGGTTACAGAGCAGAGCTGTAATCCAGACTGCCTACACAGCTCTGGGGCTTTTTCCCAGGCCTGAGAGCCCCAGAAATAGAGTTTGCCCTGCTCTCTCCTGCAGTGAACCAAAGTTTCTCACTCTTCCACAGAGCTTGGGGTCCCAGCTGAGTTAGCCATACTGATAACCAACTGAATGCCTTGAGTGTCACGGAGACAAAAATAACTTTGCACTGACATTTTCAATTAAAAGACAAACAGGCAAATTATGAAATTATATAATTTGCATAACGCCTCAGTAAAAATCTTACAAGAAAATATGTATTATTAAGTAACAGTGGTTATTTGGTGCTTGTGATACATTCATACAACAAATTTACTTAAAACATGAATAATACAGCGTCTGTCACGTTATATGCTGCATGCAAGGTAACTGTATTTTAAGTCAGGGAGGTATTTGATTAACGATGAAGGCTTGCTGTGAAAAGATACATAAAGAATACAGACTGATCATTTAAAAAAAGAATGAAAATATGGAAAATACAACGACCAAAATCCTTTTCCAGCACTAAGAGTAAATATGATGTGACTAGTGTCAACATGTATGTAGAAAGTAGATGCTTTTACTTAAAAAAAACACGTATCAGGAATAGAGGTAACTCAGTGGAAAGAACAAAGACGTGATTGATTGTGTGTTTTAGTAGGCTGGTAGACATTCCTCCTGTGTGTCATTTAAATAAAGTCAGACAATAGAAAATCTTGATTTTCTTCACCCAAAACATGCGAGCAGAGATTTAAACAAACAAAGCCCCGCTTCCTTTGCCTGCGCTGTTGTGTCTAGAGTTTGTGCTGCGAAGGAGTCATTTGTTTTTTTGAAGGACAGGAAAGAGTTAAACAATTAGAGGTTACAAAATAATGGTGTGGAGGGTGGGTGGTCCCTGATGATTACTATTTATCACGGATGAGAAAAGAGAACTCAGGAAAAGGGTTGGGATGTGGATTAGGACAGAGAGGCGGCGTCAACAGAGGCGGTGCAGGGCGAGCTGATGCCGTAATACATTTGGGTGGAGGGAGCAAGGTGGTGAGGTCATGGTGAGAACGAGGGGGGAAAAAGGAAAATAAAGCGTGTGATTAAAATGTGGAATGTGAATATCTGTGAAGCTTGGGAATCCGTGTTTCCATCGGATACGGCCCAAACTGTGCAGAGAGGGCGGGAACAGAGAGTGCACACCCAGGAAATATGACAGACTTGGCACCCTGTGAGGAGAGGCATAAGCTTTTTAGTGGTAAATAAAAGTAAATGAGATGTAGTATGAACGCCAAAAACAGAAAGGGAGGAGCACCACAAGCCGTGACTGTACAATGCAAATGGTTTAATGGCGACATGATGCTTGAGAATCTGCACAGTCCTGGCACAGCTCATGTTGTAAACAAATGTCTCAACCCATTCACGGCTAAAAAAAACCCCTTGGAAACAAAGTAAAACTGGTGGGTTGTTTTCAAGGCTTACGTTTGTGCACATTCCAGCCTGCAGCCATCAGCCAACTTATCACTTTAGGCCACAGATACGTGGAGTGAGTTAATGGTCATCAAAGGGCAGCGCGGAGGAGGGAAGTTTAGCAATCAGCTTGGGAATAGTGGGAGAGACTGAAAAGTAAAGAGGCCAAGACGTGATAACAGTGTGAAGCTGCAAGGACAGGTCCCTCCTGTCACAGGCTGCGGCGTGATGTTGAACAGCTGTGGAGGGAGGGAGAGAGAGAGAGGCTCACTTCCTGTGTCCCAACCCACAAAAATACGCTCTCGAGCAGAAGAGATGAACTCCTCCAAAAAACAGCCTTGAACCCAACACGCTGATGGAGTCGTTTTGAGTTTGCATGTTCACCCTCCCTGCTGTGTTTCTCAACCCGTCTGCAGGGAAGTGAAACATGTTCTTCTTCTCAGACCACCGCATCTGCGAAATGGCTTTCTGCAGATGCAAAGCTTAATGAGAATGTATTCTTCTTTTAGTTTGCTTTGTTCAGCAAGTCAGCTATTTTCCTCTAACAGGGCAAAGGCAGGCCAGGCGTATATATCTTAAGATTCATCTATGCTGTTGGTGTGAGAGTTGTGGAGCGATCACTCAGCTTTAATTTCTATTTTTGTGTGAGAATTCAACTTAAAGAAGAACAAGATGATGAATAACTTTATTGATGTCACAATGGGGAAGGCCCAAAATACAACCACACACACTTATAGACATGCAAATGTGGAGAGAGATGGTGGAGTGATAGCCAGTAATGTAGTTGGGAGCAGTTAGGGGTTGGTGTCTTGCTCGAGGACACCTTGCCAGTGCCTAGGAGGTGAACTGGCACCTCTCCAGCTACCAGTCCATACTCCATAGTTGAACTTCAGTTCCCAAGCCAAGTCCCAGCTATGGACTAGATTTAAAATGTGACAAACAATATATGCAGACTGTTAGATTATTTGTCAGTTGCTTGATTGTTTGACTTTCTTTTCCAGAAGGATTCTCCATCCAAGCCGTCTGTGGCTGAGCTGGCTGGAAGATTCAAAGGTCATATTCTACCAATGCCCACCTCAAATGACGAGGTACTTCATTTATATCTTATATACGTCGCAGCAGCCA
The DNA here is from genome assembly GCA_946959425.1 of Argyrosomus regius. Taxonomy (NCBI): domain Eukaryota; kingdom Metazoa; phylum Chordata; class Actinopteri; family Sciaenidae; genus Argyrosomus; species Argyrosomus regius. The sequence continues at coordinate 8,289,644 of OX336889.1, forward strand.
TGCAGAAAGATACTAAATCAAGTGGCTTGTTATTGAATTTATAATTGCTGCTCCTTTTTCTTTGTAGTTTCGCAGAAGACCTCCGTGTTCCCTCAAGTTGCAAAATCAAAAAGATGAAAATGAAGAATCAGATGTAAGTAATTATATTTCTTTACGAACAGACGTGCTATAAATCTGTCTTCTTGTTGTTTACTGTGTTTGTTTTCTTTGCAACCTCTCAATTACAACACAGTAAACAGTGTACTGTTGCCAGACAAGTTATGTTTTTTTCTTCTGCCCAAAACTTTTAGCAAAGTTGTGTTCGTGTTTCTGTTTTTTTTTTTAATTAACTACCAAACAAACCACATAGACCTACTTTTGCACAAAGTACAACAACTATGTAAACATCACAAGCATGTAGGACAAAGTTATTTTATTTATTTAATACTATTCGAGTCTTAATATTTACTGGGACATATGCTTGTATGTCAGCATTAGGTTTCTATATTTTAAAGGGGGCGTTGGGATCATTTTGTGAATGTGTCTTTTCATTAACTCTGTGTTTTCTTGCAGAAAACTACTGTCTCCCCCAAACCCTTTAAAGTAAAGGTGAAGAACTCCCCCATCATCGAGAAACTTCAGGTAGAAACACCTCGCAACATTTAAATGTTTTGTAAGGAAAAGGGGGAAACAAGTACGAGCCTCACCAATAATATGTTACTGTAGGATGTAATATACAGGCAGAAGGTTGTGTAGGCAGGACATCGAGATATTTAAAGCATGACTGCCACCCACTGTTCAGTTGGCATCGGTGCCTGAGCTGCTCCCATGCTGAGAAAAAGAGGAAGAGCTTGTCCCTGATGCCGCAATCGGCTCAGATTAATGAGGTAATGGGATCATGGCCACCCAGCCTCCGCTGAGGCTCTAACTCACCACCATCGTTCCTTTAGTTAGCAGTTCACAAGGTGGGCAGCCATGGGACAAAAGGGCTGCCGCTTCTCCCTCTTCCTCTTCTCCCCTGTGCAGGTAGGACACAGATCTTAAAGTTGAAACAGTGGGACTAACTCGAGATGTTTTTTTAGATCTCAGAGTGGATGTAGGTGTTGTTTTTGAGACTTAAAAGGTAATGTCAGGACGTAGAGGTGAGTTTTCAAAGCAGGAATGTCTCATGTATGTTTGTATTTTACGTATGTATTCTTTCTATGACATTGTTCACACGGTTACAGAATTCAAGGAATAGAAATAAGGAATGATGGTTTGAGACTAAACGAGATTAGACAGTTCTTAGTTTTTAATTATTAAAAGTTTATAATAATATACATATGACATTGTTTAATCCGTCACTTATTTATTATATTTCTCGTATGATATTCAATTTAGCCTGAGACAATCTCAGTTTTTTACTCTCACGTTAGGTTCATAGTACAGTTTGAAAAGTGCTGTTAAAATAAATCTATCTCATTGTTTGACAATTAAGTTTTATTAGAACACAATCTGCTAAAGAAGATTATAGTTTCTGGGAACTTCCTTCCCCCCTGCAGGCCAATCTTGCTCTGTCACCCACTGCTCTGCTGCCTTCACCCAAGAGTCCCGAGGCCAAGATCCCATCTGCACCGTTGTCCCCCACCACACCCCGCAGCCCGGCGAGCCCCAACCTGCGGCCCTCACATCTGTCCAGTGAAGAGGAGGATCCTGTCAGCTTCAGCGACCCTCCTGAAGGCACCACGTTGCCGAGCATCAACAAGGTAAACATATGCAAAGCTGTACATTAAAGGCAGTTGGACTAGTTTTGTGGTGTTATCATGTTGACAAAATGCACCTTAGATCACCCTTTCTGGTTTTTTGGATGAGTTCAGACAAACATAAGCTGCTGTAACACTGAGAAACAAATATTTCTGAGGGAACTGTGACGCAACAGCCGGACACATGGTCCCCCCCCTCCCCGTTGACGTGTTTCTCAGTGGGTGTTCTGCATCTTCTCTTTAAGCAGGCCTTGAATAAGCTGGATGCCCCTGTAGTGCATGAGTGCTGTTGCAAGGGGGATTGAAGATGTAATCCCATTAGCCTAGTTAGAGTCCCTAGGTACCATTTTGTCCAGTGCTCTCACGCATATGCTAATCAAACTTGGACAGTTACCGAAGCTCATTTGATGATACAAATTTGATGATTCACTGATGTTGAATATTGATTCTTGCCTTGAATTCTGGTTCTTACCCATCTTTTTTCCACACAGACTCGTGCACGGCTATCATTCAAGAGACGCCCACCTACAAGACAGCACAGGAGGTCAGCTGGAGAGGAGTCAGGGGCCTTTGGGAGTCCTATGTCCCCATGTGAACTGTACAACCCAAACGAAAATGGGGACAAGGACCAGGATTTCAACAGCCCAGCTGAGGAGGCTGGAAACGGACTGCCTGCCAGTCTGAAAGAAGCCGAAGAGAAGGACAAGGACTGTGAAAAAACAGAGGATGAGGTAGCAAAGAGTGATCCAGACGACAAGAGGAGAGATCCGGAGGAGGATCAGGAAGCAGAACAAGCCCAGAGCTTGGAGACTTTGGAGGAGAAGCCTTCAGAGCCTTCCCCTGCCAAGCCGATAGAGGGCGATATTACGGCGGGAGAGGGGCAGGTGGAGGCGGCAATGGAGGAAGGAGAAAATGACCGGGTGTGAGCTGTGAAAAACAAATATATGAATAAGTTATTCAGCGCTTTGAATCAGAAAACTCCTCATCTGTTTTTAAATGTCTTGGGTACCTGCTCTGTTTTAAGTCCCTCTATTGCCCTCTCCTGGCCCTCTAGAGAACAGGTCTATAAACACTGGAGGGTTGTGAGAACAGCTGTTCTCTGCACATGGACATAAGCTTCACAGTTATACTGAGTCTGTGTGATCAGACTCTTGTTTTTATGATCTGCATCTTTGCTGAGATGTGACATGAGTCAAAGACATTGCTAAGAGTGCACTTCCATGTCAGACGTCATGTACAGAAAATACTGAATGCTGGGTTGACCAAAGGCTAAAAATATTATTAGAGTCACATATATATTAGCAGATATATAACATGTTCTGACATACCAAATCACTTTAGGTTGAAATTATATATTTTGCTTATTTAGTTTTCTTCTGATGTGCGATGTTGGTGTACTTGTCTGCTTGTCTTTTATTTTGTATAATACAAAATATCTAAATCACAGAGCTACTGTGAAGTGACTGGGGTCCTCAGCAGCACAGAAATGTTAAGAAAATAAAAAGCCTCCTTCTTATATAAGTAAAAAAAAGTCGACATTACGTGTGTTTGGTCAAATATTTGGGTTGAAACAATCAACACGAGTCAGTATGTATATCTTGTTTATCTTTCGCTTAATTTAGTGAACAGGCTTGAGTCAGATGAGGCCAAAAAAAGCATGAATTTGTAGTTAGAAAGGTGTGAATGACAACTGTACACGTATACCTGTTACAATTGTGACAGCCGACAGCCTTGCTGACACCAAGCATCAAGAAGGGCAACAACAAAAGACGTAACAGCCAGCTGATATTACTCACTAGTGCAACAACAGGAAGTCCAGCTCGGCGTCTGTCTTTTTGTCTCACCAGTGAGTCAGTCCCAGTGGCCAGAGTGTCTGGAGGCCTCTCGGTCTGTCACTCTGTCTTCTTCTTCTTCCTTTGTCGTCCTCTTCAGTCTCTTCGCCTCTGCCATGCTCTGCCTTTGCTGAGCCCGGTTATGTTGCCTGCTCTCCTGGCTCTGGTTCTGGTGTCCATGCCGGCATCACTCCCTGTCTGCAATGCTTCTAGTAGGTTAAATTAAAACAAGGCTGCCAACTATTTGTTGTATCAACAACAATAATAATAATAATTGTAACTGTTTATTTATATAGCATGTATTTATATTGCAGTATGTCTGATCAAAGCATGGCACCAGACTCATTCAAATATTTCAGGATGGATCTTCAGTGACTCCAGAAACGCTCCTGAAAACTATGGATGAACAGCTTTATTGCACCTGTTTCTGTAGGACAAATTACACCTCAGTGATTCACCATGGAGTCATATAATTTTCCGCTGCAGGTCTGCCCATTTTCAACCAGAGCAGAGGTCTAATATCAGAACACATCTGTGTGCATGCAGAGCTTAAAAATCAAAAACCAGATGACTTTAAACATATTACACAGTGCTCCTGTTCCTGCCAGTATTTTGTATGAAAATCAAGTTAAAAAAAGTTTTTCACCTTGACCTTTGTCGACCTCTACTGGTGAAAATGTAGAATATGTGGTAGGCTACATTACCTCAAAAATGGTGACTTAAAGGACCAGCAGGATTGAGTGTGATTTCCTCACAATCTCCTTCCAAGCATGAAGGAGAAACTAGTGACCATGAAACACATGAAAAACTCGATAGGCCTGTTCTGGGCTACTGTAGAAACATGAGGGTTCATCAGGGCAGACTCTGGCAGTAGTTTCACCATGCTAAGAACGAGGCGGTGACGCAAGGTAGTTGCAATCAGGAACTATATTGCTAAATCCTACACACCAGTCCTTAAAGGTGGGGTAAGTGATTGTGGAGAAAACCATGACAAACAGCATGATATGGTGCCAACACAACAATGAGTTAGCAAGTTACTGCTGCACACTCACAATTCTCCTGCTACTATAGCTAACATCACAACTAGAAAGTAAGATAAATGTCCGTGGGCAAGTCATTTCACACTACCTGACACATAAATCATGGCTGGACTAACAAGTTCCCATACGACCAGCAGATTGTTTTGAGTGCACACACAGCAGAAAGCTAATGGACCGTGAGGAGGTATCTGATTTGAATCACTGACCACACCTTAAAATAACATTGCGTAAAAACTGGCATATAGTGTCCACAGATTCTCAGTGCAATGCCACTGTCTTAAATAAGGACAGCTGTACACATTGTTTGTTATGATTATATTACTTATGATTAGTCCGTCGGCAAAAAGCCCAGTTCAGCGTCTGTCTTTCAGCCTTTTATTTCACAAAGCTGTCGCCAACGACTAAAAGTCAGTTTACTCTAGTCCAGAGGCTCGGCCACTCTCTCATTTTCTTTTCTTAGCTCCCTCCATCAATGTCCTCTTCAGACCCCACTTCTGCCACTAGATTGCCCACTTGCCCAGCTCCGGTTCTGGCACGACCCTGGCTCCACTACCCCTCCAGCATTTTTGCCTGCGGCCTCGACCTAAAAACCTCTTCCCGGTGATCCAAAACACCCGTGGTACAAACACGGTGCTCTGAGCTCAGAGGCCAAGCAGCCCGGCTAACCAGGAAACATTTTCTCCATAAAATATGATCCAGTTTCACCAAAAATAAGTGAAATAGTTGGTGGTGTGTGACTTAGTGCCGTAAAGCGTTACGTATAATGATGATCATATATACCCAAAAGCACAAAGTTAGTGCAACAACATGGGCAGAGTTGGTATGACACCAATCACCTGACTATAAATCAGTGCAGCATCAACATGATTTTAAACCTCTTATTTTATAATAAAAAAAATTGCACAATGTTGATTAAACTTAAAATGTATATCTATATTTTATTTGTACTGTAATATTTAAAATGTTTAAAACAGGTGCAGCAGGTGAAATCTAAAGACGTTGTGCACTCTGAATATAATCATTTAAGTAGAAAGTAGGCTAGGATGTTTAATTTAGCTGACTTGTAGTACTTGTAGATAATTCATCAAAGGCATGTGAGGAATTCCTTTAATTTGAATAACGCTTACAGCAGGTAAACAGTCTCCAGGAGCCAGCTGACTCTCACGCAGGATATCCTCTGGTTAAGTCAATATTTACGCATCATAAAATCCTCGAGGATCGAGTGTTTATACGCAGATCCCGTTAAAATCACCTCATGGTGTTATAAAGTCACGTCCACTGTGTCAAGTTCAGTCGTAGCATGACTCTCTGTTCATGTATCCTCCCCCCACTTTTCTTGACAACGCCTTCCGGAGTCAGCTACACCGAAACTTGAAGGAGACTCACCTGGCTGGCTGGGAAAGGGGCGGACGGACAGACAGTGAAGGAGGTAAACCTGGATTCAACTAAAAAGCACACTTTCCCAGGAGCTGTCAGGCGTAACAATGTGAACTCATTGACAGACCTGCTAATTTTGAAGAACTGGTGCCTTTTTGAACCGCACCGGAGACGTTTATAGCTCCGCCGAGTGCACTTTCATTATTTAAGTTTGAAGTCACTGAAGAGGCTTCCGGGTTGGAAATTCAGACAGGCGGCGGATAGTAAGTCTGATTCAGTACTGGGAAGAAACCAGCATGTACGAGGAGGACATGGAGCTTGAGGAAATCAAGACGAATGGAGACCATGGAGCGACATATGACAGAGTGAGTAAATGAGATGAATAAGACAGAGTTTATTAAGTGATCTGCCTAATTACAGTAATATTAATTATGTATAATACAAATAAAACACGTGTGATCATAATTAGAAACTTATATAACTACATTTAATTCAGTTTTCTCTATGTAAACATAAGGACTGAAGACAGTAATCGACAGACTTATGTGACAGTCTGTGTCTCAAACATCAACCTTACCTTTCATTTATTTATTCATTATTAATTTAAACTCTTTAAATGTGTAAATATCATCACTCATACAAAATCTACAAATGCTGCTCATACTCTCACACCCACCTGCTTCATGTACATAAAACAACTGGCTACATAAATCATATTTAGTTCAGCATCATTTGCACTTTTGTCTAATTCTTCCATCTACAATTGTTTTTGTTGTTCATATACATATTTGTATCTGTACATAGTAGTTTAATGTTTGTGTTTACCCGTCAAGCTCTTTGTTTTTAGCTGTATTTATGTCTGTGTGTGTACGATGAGAGCAAAGTGAAACTGGAGTCAGATTTCTTCAACATCTGTGAGTTGGTAGGATGCAACAACTTGGAAGACAACAAGTTTTTCTGAATGATGATTTCTGTTTCAGTTTCTGCTGTTTTATACACAAAACAACAATCAAAAGATAAAAATCAAGAGACTAATCGATACTGAAAATAATCTTTAGTTGTAGCTCCGTGTAACATATCATCATTATCTTGCATAAAAAATGATTTTGTGGTGTTTCATAGTAATATTCCCCAATATTTACCTCCTTCTAGATGACAGCAAGTAATGGTAATTCTGATGTAGCAGAGCGTGAAGAGTTACTTCCTCAGGTGAGTTTATATCAAAGTTGTGCTCTTTTGTGTCTTGCTTTTGGTTTTGTTCAGGCTGTTAAGAGAAACATGTATGTGTCATTTCTGTGACAAAGGGGGATTTTCGTGTGTGTGGAAGTGAATGAATCAACATCCTCGCTGACTTATTTAATTTCTAGTAAAAAGATTAAAGTGATATAATTCCTGCTGTGTCTTTGCGTCAGACTGCAGATCATAATGGGGAGATGGTGTCTTGTAGCAACGCGGCAGAAACTGGAATGAATCTGGGAAATGCAGAGGTATGAAGACTTTTAGTAAAACATGTTTCACACAGAAAATTGTTGTTTGTCATTTCCTCCTACGCTTGAAATAAATGAAGTGCAACTTTCCTGAACCCACTTTTTTTTCGCTCTTCCCATCCGTCTTCTAAACACTAGAGAGAACCAAGCAGCTATAAATAACTTTGTATACCACTGTATTTGAATTTCCTGTTTCTTGATGCCTGTAACTAACCCTTTCTTTATGCTATTTCTTGAGTTATATCTCATTAAAGTGACACTCCATTTATACTGTAGCTGTATCTTAAGAAAGATATTTCATTGTGCTTTCAGAGGAGCACCGTGTGCAGGGTGAAGAGAGAGCTGAACGAGGTCGTCTTCTGGAAAATCAGACTATGGATGGTCATCGTCTTCATCTTTCTCCTCATCACTGCTGTGATCCTGATTTCGCTGTTCCTGTGCGCAAGTAAGGTTTTATGAAGATAAGTGTGTTTGCATGATCAAACAATCAGAGGCCAACGTGAACATAAGATAAACACTGTAGACTACAATGCTGTTTCCAAAAAAAGGCATTTCACAAGGCGTTGGCATGCCTTGTGAAATGTAAATAGAACCAAAATGTGATGATGTGCAAAACATTTCTCAACTCATCAGAAGTTAAAACTGAGTTATTGAGTTCTTGTTTGTGGGAAACGATATGCTCAAGTTGAATTTCATGACAACAACATGTTTCAAAAAAGTTGAGATGGTGCCATATTTATCACTCAGTTCATCGCTTCTTCTTCTCTAAGCGTCTGGGAACTGAAAGTGCCTTATTTTCCCATTCTTGCAACAGTTCAAGGTCACCTTTGTTGTATTTGACGTTACATAATGTCCCAACATTTGCAATATGTGACATGTTGGGACCGGCCACTTTAACACACAGACTCTTTTACCGCAGAGCCATGCTGTTGTAACATGTGCAGAATGTGGTTTGGCATCGCCTTTAATAAGTAAGGCCGTCCCTGAATGTCGTCTACTTGGCAGCAAATGTTGCTTCCAAACCTGTATGCCAACATGTGGTCATCACAAGTTGGCATTGTGCTATGTTCACTTAAATATGTTGTTTCACTGTTTTGCACGTCACATTTTGTTTTTATTAACATTTTACACGGCGTACCAACTTTCTTATAATCTGGTACAGTACAAACAATTGAAATCTAATGCTAAAATAATATTACTTAATTAAATACAGCAGTTAGACTTCAATTTTTGACTCATTTTCTTTTTGAACAGTGAACTATGATGACCCGGACGAGAAGTTTGATCCTTCATTGTTCAAAGTTCCTCTGTATTTTAATGGGAGCTTCCAGCTGCCTAATCTGGCCTTTACAGAGGAGCTTATCACTCTTTACTCCAGTGAAAGTCAAGCACTGGCTGCTGACATTCAAAATAAGGTTTGGACAATTATATTATCAATTAATTGCATGTATAACTTGGAATATATACTGTAGAAATATATGTTGGTTTGCATACAGGTTTTATTCCTTTCTGTTGTCCACACCTACATTAATTAATCATTAATAGAGCATGCATCAACATGCAGTATAACAGCTTTTGCAGGAGCGGTATGCACAATAGGGCAGTTACTGGCAAGTTCACTTTATTTAAAGTATATAGCACCCTTGTTGCAAGTACTGTCAATGTGTTCTACATTTAAAACATAATGTACATTTCTTCAAGTTACACGTACAGAAGAAAGAGAAGAAAAAGGAAGCCATGCTTCTAATTTCTGTTTGCTAAAACCTGTATTAGCACACTTCACACAATAGTCTGACAGCTGTAAGTGTAAGTGAAAAACATTTTATCGGCTGAGACAACAATGCTGCAAGCTATAAACTCTGTTCATACTCACTGCTGCCGAGAGCTGAAAGTCCTCTGCAGACGTTTTTATTCCTACAGATCAAATGCAAAGCTCTCAGCAGCAGAGTGGAGCTTACTGTGAAGTGAAAGTATGTTTGCACAGGAAAAAACAATTTACTCTCATTGTTTGCTTCTGCGTGTTTCAACCTGCCCCACCCAGCTCGCTGACCTTTATAGAGCCTCCCCTGCTCTGGGAAGATATTTCAACAACTCTGAGATACATGGTTTCAGGTAAACACACTCATCACATTCCCTGATTCTGCACTACATATTTCTATCTTTACTCCTTTCTTACTCATTTTCTTTCTTACTCTTACCACAGAAACGGTTCAGTCATCGCTGACTACCAGCTGACATTCCTCATGCCTGAGGAAAACCAGGATCAGCTGAGAAACTTTACTCTGAGCAGGGAAATGGTCTACAACGTGTTCAGACAGTTTCTATATGACCAGGAAGCAGATGAGTCAGCGCCGATGTACATTGATCCAGTTTCCCTGATCATGTTTTTAGGACACTGACGACAAGATGTTCACAAACAGACTGGAAAATCGGCATGTGTTGTTTTTCTTTGTCACGTAAGAAGACACTCATGTGCAGCACATGACTTCTCTGTCTCATGTGTGAATTTCCCACATGTGTGTGTAGCAATGCTTCATATGATGCATTTTCACCATAGGAAGCTACGTGACCACAGTCATGGCAACGTCAGTCATGACTGCAGCCCATGCATGCATGATCTTGTTGTGGGTTCTGTCTTAACAGTCTTTTAAGACTGCCCTTAATTCAAACCAGTCAACAAACTGTGCAGGACTCGTCCAGTAAAATGGACTCTGACAAGAGTATGCTGACAAAAAGCAGGACTTTGCTGAGCATATGCTGAGATTTTATTGTGTATTTCCGTGCCTTGCATAACTGCAAGTTTATAGTATACAAGTATTGATTTAAGTGTCACTCCTGTAATTATTTATATTCGTCCTTTAACTGTCACTGTGATTAATGCGTGACCATTTGTACAAAACCTGTGGCTGAATGTGTTTTTTTTTATGCAAATACATGTTTTTATATGAGCACACACGTGCCATTTATGTCTTCTGTCACCAAATTTGCAAACCAAAACTGTGGACTGTTCTTGAAACATTTGCTTAGAGAGCGACATTTAGGAAAATAAGCTTGGACAACTGTGCAGGGATATTATTCAATCATATGAAGGCCACACGTGCCTTGAACAAACTATATTTTATACATGCAAAGACTCCATGTACAGTTTATCAATAAATGCATTACATTTGCATTTCTCTGAAGCTTTGACCTCATTAACCTGCTTTATTTCTAATCATCTTTATGTTTGAACAGTAGAGGGTGTGCATGTCCCACATGAAGTGACCAAGTACTGTTGCCTTCGTTTTTTTTTTTTATCCTACATTGACATATTGTCTTGCTGAGTTGTGTTTGTAGCAGGTTGTTGCATTTAATAGCACCGGTGGTATATGTTTAACATGTTTATCAACTAGAACTGTGTCACTATGTCAGATTACAGTTTGTGTCCTCACAGTGATCCATCCTCTAATAAGATTACAGCTGTGCATAATGTTTATGCCAAATTAGCTGTTTACAAACTATGTATTAGCTAGTAGCTATAAGCTATTCGTCCACCACATGGTTATTAACAGGTTGTCACTTCAGTTCATTGCACTCAGTACAAGACTTCATGGGAAGAGTTGACATTTGAGCCAACCTATAATTGCCACGAGAAGAACTTCTTATTTTTGTGGTGAAAACACGTCTGATTAATGCTGATGGTAATGGTTTAATTAAAATAATCTTGTAAGATAAAAAAAAACAACAATATTTTTACAGATGCTGTATTTGTAAGTATTTATCTGGTGAAAGTTAATGTGAAGCTCAGATGTATTTTTACAGTCAGTTACAGAGTCTGTCCCTTTATTTGCAGTGAATTCTGTGTTAATAAAAAGCCAAGATTGTTGAATATAAATTGCATTAAATGATCATTATGTTTTGTTTTGTTTTTTTTGCTCTCTTAGAACACCTTTTCCTTTTTTTCCCCTGGAGGTAAATATATTTTCACGTGTAGTTCTCAAACTTCTTTGCTGCATGGCAGTCACATGCTGGTCAAAAGGTCAAGTTTAAACAGCGCTGCATTGCGATCCACGAGATTTCAACTGTACATAAAACCAAATCACCCCACCTGCTCTTTGAAACCTTCAAATGTTGGGATGAATCCCAGAATAAACCTGCACATTTCTGTTCAGACTGGATTTATTGACTCAGACTGGACACATTTAGTCACTATTGTACTCTGCTTAGGGTGAGCGAGGGAGTTTTCTGCAGAGGTCTACCTTTGTTCTGTTAAAGTAAACACTTTTTTGATCTGTTGGCAGCTGTGAGACATCATGGCACCAGGCTGCAGCATGGATCAGCACACTAGCTGCCTGTGCTGCCTGTAGTCACCGGTGGTCCATTTTCTGAGTCCTATATTAAGAATGGTCAATCGTCTAAAGCCAGATTTACTATAATAAGGACCTGAGTGGTTTAAGTAGCATTTCACTACTCTGAATTGTACCCATAATCCTCTGAGGACTGCCATGATTTGACAGTGCTGGTTAAACATGTATTTATCCATTCTGGGTTATCGTACCCACAGCAGATTCCCCAGTGATTCCCCGCCTTACCTGTGTTTCCGGTGTTTCCCGGTCTGTCCTATCGTGTCTATGTGTTGACCTGAGAGTAGTTTCCCCTCCTCTCTCCCAGCTCCCTGTTCACCTGTGCACCCGTCTCCTAACAGCAAATTTACCTGCAGTATATCTACCCCGGTTTTTTAGCCATTCTTCACCATATCGATTTCTTATGTGAAGTTATCATTTGTGCATTATGGAGTGCCATTACCATTTTTTAAGGAAAATTGTAAAAAGAAATTAAAAAATATATAATCTTAAAATATAATCCCATTATTACTGTGATGCATTATTATAAAATATAATATGTAATAATATATAACATATCAAAATCATGTCACGCTGATCTTTCTAATCAAAACATCATTTTAACTGTCAGTGTTGATCTAGTAATAGCTTCCTTACTAGCAGCGACCCAGCTAAGAGCTAACTCAGGTTTGAAAATGAGACCTGACGATGGTTGGAATGATTGAAGACTTGAAATACAAATTACTACTGAATTAATTAAATTAAGCAAATGTTGTTGCCATAGTTTGGTCAATGGGTTTTTAAAGGGGAGGCACAGCCATGAGGTCATGATGTTTGGGCAGCCTTGGCTTGGATAAGTTTGGGAAATCCTGTGTTAACCGGTCAACCTCGTGTCCTTCTGCCTGTCAACCTGCATGCCCCCCAGCTTCAAAGCTAAACCCTGTCAGCCAGGCTTCCCTCACTCCACACTGCCACCCTGCCACACTTCTCTACTCTCTCCCCTGCTGCAGATGGATCCCATTACATTACATCAGCTCATAGACTAGCAATCCTCCCACAATTAACTTTTTTCTTAACCAACACTACTCACTCCTCGTCCTGCATTTGGGTTACTCATGACGTTTTTGAAGTTCTTCTTTTTTACATTGTCATTAGATTGATGTTTATGTAATGTGTCTTAACAGGTTTTTTTTAATATGCTTAATCCTGTTTAATTCATTGATGGTCAACACGAACAGGTTCAGTTTCTCTGCATTTACAGAAAAACATAACACGTTCTTGTCGAGAGCAATCACAGCATTCTGTGCAAATGTTCTGTGAGGTAAAGTAATGTTATTTATATAAAACATATCATTAAACAGGTTGCTTTACATCAAAGTGCACACAGTAGCAAATATAATAAAGAAAATAAAAGAACGAGAACAAACAACCACTTGCAAAAAACCTGAGAAACCACACACACACACACACACACACACACACACACACTAACTAAATCTGGTTCTTATTTTGAGGTCTCGAGGTAGAGTTAGAACACCACAACCTGGTGACCTGAGAGGTCTGACTGGATTATAGTCGGTGAGATAATAAATGGACTGTAAGAGGAGTACATTTACATTTTACATGTTTGTTTCTGTCTTACTGTAGATAATAAAATATATCCAAGTCAGTATATCTGATCTGTCGCTACGTATCTGCTGTTTCTCTCTCACTATGTTAACATATAGGAAAACTGCAACATGCTAATAATAATATACTTTTATTAGACAATTTTCACTTAATTTAAAATTTTTTTGTGGATTTTATCTTTTGTAATCTCTTATTGTTAAAACATTTTGGCTGATTTGGCACTTTCATAAGCACAAATGTTCAAAATTTAAATTGTAATTAATTCATTGAAAATTAAATGAAAGAAGCAAATACAAATATGAGAAATTTAAAAAAAAGAAATGCAACTTTGTCCCCAAGCCAAGAGTTCATCCTGAGGGAGCGTCCCTTGTTGCTCGGGGATATTAGCAGCCAAACCCACTGCAGTCATAGAGCATACAATGTCCTCAAGTTCTTGGAAGACTTATCTCATTAAAGGGTTATGTCTCCTTTTGACTGTGCCAAGACTTAAAGATTAACGTAGTTCGTTGCATGAGGTTTCAGTCAGACCTTACTGCTGCCAATGCTCTGTACGCACACTTGCCTCTCTTGCCTCAACACCTCACCACTGGCTCTCTGCAGGTTTCTGGATAAAATCATCCCTCTGGAGGAATAATGGGCACCAACTTCTCCAGCCTGGATGATATCCTAGAGGAGGACATGCACCACTGGTACACCAAATTCATGAGGGAGTCTCCTTCAGGGCTCATAACACTCTTTGAGCTCAAGACTATACTCGACATGAACGGTATGACAGAGGAGGCCAGCAGCTATGTAGACCAGATCTTCTTCACCTTTGACATGGATGGGGTATGATTTGTTTTTTTCTTGATTGTGTGACTCCCTTAAAGGTGCTCAGTGTGCTGAATTCTTGATGCGTGCATCATGTTGAATGAATCTAATCAGTTGTCCAGCATCATAGAACCGAGCTTTGCACTAAAAAATAAGAGGCTTGTTGCATGATTTCAAAAGGTTTTACATGTAGCAGAGATCTCTGATGTTTTAAGAGGGATCAGCAGAGTAGAGGTCAGCTCTTCTCTGCTCTGTGAGCCCTGAACTCTTTCACAAAGCTGAGGACAAAAGGTCATAAACAGTACATTAGAAGTACACGGTTAACAGTATCTTTAAATATCTGCTATATTTTCTGCAGAATTGCTCTTGTATGCAATGATAAAATCTTGAATGATACCATAAATGACAATGTAGACTTATTATTAAGTCATAACTGAGATAATAAGCTGTGGTGTTTGCGGTGTAAACACATGAATTCATAGTTCTTCTCCTAACTGCGTCTTTCATGTGTCTTTTTGCAGGATGGCTATATGGACTTTGTGGAATACATCGCAGCAATAAGTTTATTACTCAAAGGAGAAATCAACCAGAAGCTAAAGTGGTACTTCAAGCTCTTTGATCAAGATGGAAATGGGAAAATCGACAAGGAGGAACTGGAGACTATATTTAAGGTGCACGATATTTCCTTTGAATGTTGCATAATTGCAGTTGCTCAGAACTAAGGAAGTGAGCGGCTCACAGCTTCCTGAATCGTACAGCTTACGTGATCTCCTCAGAAAGAGAAGAAATAGGTTTAACTGGCCGTGAACTAGACATAACACCTAATCCAGGGGGGTTGTTATCCATCCCTGAGTCTAAATATGGCCTTGCATGCAACCTAATTCACTCACTAGTGAGTCATTTAGTAATCACCCTACAGATACTTTTTCACCTTGACGTCATTAAATGAATGACTGTAATTGTATAACTGGTGTTAGTGGTGGTGGTAGTCATTGTAGATTTAGTAGTAGGTGTAGTAGAACTAGTATAGTTCTTGCATTCAGCAGCGTAATGAGGAAAGGCAAAGTGTTTCGTTAAGATGATCGGCCTTTGCATGTTTCTGTTTAACTTACAGTTAACTGTGTAAACTCTTCTATCAGGCTATTCAAGATATCACCAGGAGTTATGAAGTCCCTCCAGATGAGATCGTGACGCTTGTATATGAGAAGATTGATGTTCACGGAGAAGGTAAAGAACATCTTATCATCAATCCAGGACTAATGTAATGATATAATGATTTATCAGGCCTGAATGTAACAACAGTGTTTGGTTTGTTGGAAATAATGTCACCATGACCGGTCTAGACCTCTGAAATATTGTATTATGTTAAATGTGAATAAATATTCTAGTAGTCGTGACATTTAGTAATATATGTTTTGTTATTTTAGGATAAATCATGAGTCTTTGTTTCTTGTGTCCTCAGGTGAACTGACGCTGGAGGAGTTCATCAGTGGAGCCAGGGAGCATCCCGACATCATGGACATGCTCACCAAGATGATGGATCTCACCAACGTTCTTGAAATCATCGTCAGAGGTCAACAGAAGAAAGACATAAACTGAATGAGTAACACGGCTGGACTGTGTGGAGAATCAAGATCATCTTTGGTGGATTATCAGAAAGCAGCAGTGTTGAGGAAAGAGTGTGTGTGCTTGCACACTGCACAGAATTAACTGAATGAACAGACTGAGCGGGCCCATGCACATATGATCTCTCTGCATATTGCCTGAGGGGAAGCAGAGAATTTGTCCTCTCCTTCCGCTTGTGCTCTCACTTTTCTTGGTCCTTCAGTCTTGTTGAGGTTTACAACACTTAAACGGGTGACGTGTTTGGAGAGTGTCAGTGAAGAGAGACTCTTTCAGACTCCCATCATTGTTCAAGCAGATGGTGCAAAGCAAAGTGGACAAATCACTTTGATTTAACTTATTGAGCTGGAAATATTGTAGGAGACTCGTGATTTGCAGAACTGCCAGACACAAAACAGAGTGGGTTACGGATTTATAATTCATAAATCATTATTAATAATTCATAATTGAACAGATTTGATTTGAAGTAGGCCTGTCGGAAACAACTGCCAAACAAAACTGCATTTCAGAAGACACCATGGTCACTTCTGATGCCATCAATGCCATAATTACAGTATCTGGGTGTATTGACATGTTGACACTGTACGGTTAACGTCTAAAACACTCACTGATTGTTTGTTCTTTGTCTTGTGTTGTTGCTATTGTAAAATCTACATGAATTGTTCACTGTTGTTTGTATAAAAACTGAACTGTAACTGAATATCCATGTAGCGACTGAATGTACAAAATATTTGACATGAAATGTAACGCTTTACAATAATTAAGGTTAAAATGTTGCCTTAAAAATCAATACAAAGTTTTTGTTAAAAATGTTTCTCACTGATGCTTTACTTTTATTAATTCTTACACTTTTTTTTTTGCCAGATTCTTGATGTGATGTATTCACATTGCACAGTACAGTAGCAAATAGTGGAGGCTATATTAAAAAGCAGCATTTAGAAGAGTTATAAATATAGGATCATACAGAGCATGCAGAAACATTATTTGCTTGTTTAGACACCACTGAAAGAGCTCAACTTGTGAGCTGGACTGATCCAACCATGTGCTCATATACAGGTCACAGGAATGCAAGGAATGCAACTTCAACTCTCATCTTTCAAGGTTGAGGCTTTATAGCTACATTTTATGACTTTATTGACTTGTGGTCCAAAAAGAGGGACAAACTATTACACTGTAACTATTGGAGTTTCTAAATTCTGGTCAAGTGTATCACTCTCTTGTTCACTTTAGCAGCTGATTTATGTTTTTAATCTAAAAACTGATTTTAAAATGGAAGCCAATGCACGGTGTCCAAAACAACCAGACTGTTTCAAACTGCAAACATACTGTAAGTCAGCGCAAATATAGTTGAAATCCTTACTGATCCCAGGAGCTATTGTCATATTCTAAGCAATCTTTGTTTTTTGCCGTCCGTGACACAAACCGGTATTTTATGTTCAGAGTGGTGCTTGGCTCTTGCCAAGAGACAGGCCGTCGGCAGAGCTTTCATTTCCATTTCTATTGTAAAATAAGAGCTTGTTAAACACATGAAAGAACCTTGTGATCAGCTGTCTTTTAGCTTCAGGTGAATCAGCCCTAGAAATAAATGTTTGCACACCAGGATCATCTGGACACTGTCAATCCAGTGTTGGGTTCCTTAAATTGGATGATTATATCTGAACTGCGTTAAAGCCTGCAAAGCAATCTCTTTGCCTTTGCAAGAGCCTGCTCTTTGTAAACAGGCAACAGTTAAATCTATAATCTGCTAATCTAAACACAGAAAACCTTGGCTCAACACAACAACGGATTCTCTTCTTTGGTTCAACATTTGCCGTTTGTCAGCTTATTTTTGAACTTGAATCAATAACAAACCATGTTACCCCTTCATCTGCAGGTCATTCAAACATTGCTATGCCTGGTTAATGATTTGAAGGGGCTCGTCTTTTGGTTTACACTGCTCAGACATTATTATGACCTCCAGGAACTTGCGGGTTGTGTAAATCAAATAAAGATAAGGCTTTGACTCCACATAGCACTCAAAGTGTCCCTAAATGTATCGGATGATGCAGTTACGTAACAGCACTGATCAACCCACCTGTGCTCATCATATAAATTTACCAGTATCTGCTCACCTGGCTTTGCACTGCACTCTGCTTCCTACTGTCAGCCACCACAGCACAGGAACAGTCGACCACATCCACCTAGAACCATGCAGTCTGCCGAGGCCAAATTCAACAGAAACAGCCTGCTCTTGGCACTGAGACGATACAGCTCAGTCGTCAGCGACATGGAGCAGACCATTCTCGTGCCGAGCCTGCTGCGAGATGTGCCCTCTGAGGACGAGTGGGACTGCGATGCAGCAGAGGAGTCCTGCAGCGATCTGTACGGCAACTACCTGACGCTCAAGGCCATAAGAAACACAGTGGAGAGTGGCCTGGTTCCCCTGGACGATCACAAGGTCAAGAACAACACTGTGCTCAACAAGACCCTGGAGCCTCTCTTGGACACAGACCCTGAAGCTCTCTTTCGCTTCCACCTGAGAGGACTGTTTTCTGTGATGACGGACCTCACCAAGAAGACTCAGAGTGTAACTGAGAAATATAAGGACATCATTGGAGTGTCACATTAATTAGTAAGACGTGGACATCAAGCAAATATTTGGTGTTTGTAAAAAAATGCTGTATGTGTAACAAAGTCATGTAAACATTTCAAATGCCTGAAATGTGACCCCAAGCTTCTAACTTAATATGGAATAAATGTGTATCGCCAAAACTGATCAATTCTTTCTCTTCATTTGCTAATTATAACAACTGAAACTAAAAATATTGATTAAATACGTAATCATGAAGCAGCAGAGCAGCATTCCTGTCTTAATTTACATCCAAACACACAACCTCATAGAGAATCATGCTTGTTGTTCTGACTAATCATGAAAGTTTCAGTCAGAAAGTGTTAGATTTGGGTATTTCTTTTATTTACATAAGCTATATTTCACACAGTAAATGACAGAAAGATTTCACTTGAGACCACTTGAGACCGGCGGTTGTCTGTAAATGGTTTCTCTCCCTCGCTCCTTCTTCCATCTTCACCAGCCAGCCACAGACACTTAGCGCACAGGATGGAAAGGCTCGACGATCTCTGCAAAGGTCTTTTTTTCTGGTGAGATAAAAGAAACAGATGTTTTGAGTGCACAAATATATCAGCCACCGTGTGAGACTTACAAATGTCTTGTACTTCAAACACACCAGAAATGATGGCATAAACTACTCAGCACCCTCATATTGATGTTTCTGGTCTGTTACCAGTACATGTTTAGTGTTAGTGATATAAATATGCCAAATATTAAAATATATTAATACAGAGCATGCTGTGGGGTTTCTTCTTTGAACAACCCTGTGTTTAATGAAAATCAACCTTTTTTCATCAAAAATCTTCAATAATGTCCAATAAAATTTGCTTTAGCTGCACACACAGATGGATGAATTGGGGCTAATCACTGTCCCTTCACACACTTTGTGCACTGCCACTGTGCAGTAAAATATCAGCTGTCAAACACACGTGAGCACAGCTGTATTGTTTGGTCCTTGCATTGAATATTCACTCACCCTTTGGTGCAAAATCGTCTGGGTGGAGTCTGATGTACTCGTTCATATCTCGATCGAGCCTGGCGAAAGTGTAATCTGCATATTTCGTGAGGTGGTAGCCGATGAACCAGCCGATCGATGCCAGCAGGACTTGTCGATGAACACCTAAAAAAATAAAAAATAAAGGGAAAAAGGGGACACAACATGACAAAACTGTAACATGAACTTGACACTGAAAGCTAAATAAAATCTTTTATTGTGCTCATGTGGAGCTCAAATTAGGTATTTTTACTGATGCTACCTGGTACTGAAATAAAGCCAAACACAAAAATTATAATAAAGACATAAACAGGGAATAAGTGGACTGTATCAGAGTGAGTAAAACACTACAGCCGGCATGTCCAAAGTACGACCCATGGTCAGATTTCATGCGGCCTGCAGCTTCATTTTTATAATATATTATTTATGGCCTGCTAGGATTGTCAGATACTGTATAGCCTTTAAGGACATAACTGCCTGTAGATGTGACACTAAATATTACTTTCTGAATGATCTTGTGAAAGACAAGAGCAAGAGTGACACGTTTTAAACTTAAACGTTAACAGACTTTGCATTACTCATAATAAGTCATGTTTAAAATGAACACGAGGTTCAGATTTGTATCAACTTCATGCAAGTTTAACGTGCTCCATACAATTTATTCTCTGTTATCTGACTCCAGATGTGAAAGAAAAGGAAGAACTGGTCTTTAGATTTGTTCACGCCTGATTGGCTTAAAAATGATAATTGTGACAATGAAAACAAAATTGTTGCAGAACATTTGCATGTAACTTTTATTGTTTTTCATGTTTTAAATGTTAGTACTGGTCAAATCTGGCCCTCTTTAAAAGAAGTTTGGACCCCTCTGCACAGCAATGAGCTGCAGACAGACTGACTGTGTTGTTGTGTGTTTATCCTCCATTTTGTGATGATACAATGAAAACTAACATGTTTCTTTGGGCTGTTCTTCGTCTGTCTACATTATATGAACCATACAAACAGCTTTGCATCATGTAACAGCTCGTTTATTTGTATTTTGAGGCAGGACAGTCGCAGCTTTTAGACGTGCTGACCTGACTTGAGCGGCGGCCTGTGGTTGATGGCGTTATGGAGCATCGCGGAGCACCAGCCGACCCCGGCCAGCCACACCGAGTTCCTGTTGACGAGCCCGGGAGGAGGGAGAGACTTTCCCTCGTCTGATACGAGCACCATGGCGACTAAATGTTCCCCTTTCAAACCCGTCAAAGTGTATCGACCTCCCGGCTGACTGCGTTCACTTCTCCGCTATCACCTCTCGTAGGAAGTCAAGGGCATGGCGTGCAACCGAAAGAAACGTCCGGACACAACGAACCAGAGCCGCTTTGGTTCCGGCTATTCTGTTTCCTAGCAACCAACGCCAGGCGATAAAACTTTACATTTAGCGAAAAAGATGATTAAATTTCGATATAATTACATTAATTTAACACACAAACACAGTATGACTGTCTAGTGACGTCTTCGCAGAGGTTACTTACAAATATTTAGCCGTACCAGTGGAGTATAATTTAAAGTAAAGTACAACATAGCATAAAAACATGAAACATAAACATAAACATACATATTTGCATAAATATTGATATATACACACATGTGTATCTATCTATTGACATGTGTAGACAGGGTAAAGGACTGATGATAGTGCAATGGTGCAGGTGGTGGAATAAATGTGGGTTGTGTTCTCTACATGAGGTTGGTGGATATGACAGTATGTACAACAGACTAAATGTAAACAGTAGATAAATAAATAAATTATAATGAGCAGGTATTGCACAGATTTACTCGTAACCTGTGTGCCTTCTAACATCCGTAATAAACCAACAAAAGTTGCAAAAAAAAAAAACAGTATGAGCATTTAATAAAAGGTGCTCAACTTGAAGAATCCCCCTTTTTATTAAATGGTTGTCTCATGACACACAAATACATTTTTGTACTGTATTGTACACATTAAAGGTCCAGTGTGTAAAATTTAGTGGTCTCTATTTACAGAATATTATAGAAATGGAATATAATATGCATATTATATATGAATATAATGGAATAATATAATAATAACTATGTTTTCATTAGTGTATAATCACCTGAAAATTAGATTCAATATGTTTTTGTTACTTTATAATTAACGTTTTATATTTACATATTTACAAAGTCAACCATTACTATTATTATTGCTGTTTTGCATATTAAAGGTACAATATGTAAGATATTTACTGTATTAAATCAATATCAACAAGTCTAGTCAGTATGTTTCTTCTTTTGAAATTTGCCTAGACCTGTCCTGTGTGATCCGGTCACTGCTCCACTTCTCCACCATAATCATCTGTCATTTTAATCTAATCCATCGTAGTGTCGGTAGGGAGGACTGGCGAGCTCGTGGTGACTTTTCCATGTATAAATTCAGCGATTATTTCTCTTGTAAAGTTTCCAAAGACACCGCTGTGGGAAGTTATGAAGTCACTGAGTTCAAGCATCGAAATCATGTGATATAATCATCATCAGCAAAGGAGGCTGCTTTCCCAAGGGGAGGTGAGCCTTATAGTCTGTAGGGAGGACTGACCGGGAGATGACTCTCCAGTGTTTTGAATTTGCACTGCAACACCTATTTTTAACCACTAGACGTCACTGTTACAAGCAAGGTTACATATTGTTCCTTTAACAGTTTTTTTTGTTTTTGTCTCTATTATAGGTCAGTTACTATTGTTACTTTATTATTGGCTTACATTGCAGTTATTTTGTCTTTATTGATACTGTCTAATTTAAATTGTCGTTTTATTATTATTCCTGTTGTTGTTTGGACCCTAGAAAGACGAGCGACCTAGACCTAGATCTAAATAAAGAACCATGTTTCTACAGTAGCCCTGAACAGACAAAATAAAACACTGGCTCTTCATGCTATAGGAAGGAGAGGGGTGATGTGAAGGGTTGCAATCAGCAATTACACCACTAGATGCCACTATATCCTACACACTGGCCCTTTAAGTTTCATAATAAGCTACGAGCTGATCAAAAAACACTGCCAAGTCCTGACAGATACATACAAACATACAAAGTCACAGTATATTTTCAGTGTGATAAAAGCACTGAAGCACATCACCTCCTCAGAATAAAGAGCAGTTGTTTGAGTAGATATACTGAGTTACTGTGCATGTGAACTGATGACATCATTGAGTGCAGTCCTCCTCCTCCTCCTCCTCCTCTTCCTCCTCCTCTATCAGACTGGCTGCTGCTGAGCTGCTGAGGATACACAGCCAGAGGAAATATGCCCTGCCCAGCAGTGGCTCTGCCTGTTTGATGAGGTGACCTATGCATACCAAGTGGTTGTAAAGTCCGGGGAGATCCCGGTGTTTTTGGTAAGTGTGAACTCTTTCCAGCGTCGATGCGTAAAAGCTGCTTTTGGGATTTTCCTGTCTCTCTCCTGCATCTGCAGATTGTGCCAAAATGGCCAGAGAGTCGCACGGTAGCTGCTAGTTGCTACTGTTGCTAACATCGCCCTTAATGGCTATCAACTCCAGACTGAGGCTGAAACATTATCAGGGAGGAAATGTGACCTTAACTCACATCAAGTCTGTGCACAATGGCGCGTCGCTGCAAAAACAGGATAAATGATGATGAAGGAAATGCGACACGGGGGGATTTTCATTTATATCCAGGCGATTCATGCTGAATTTAACCCTAAAATATGTCTCATTGTATCGAGGCTGACATTCAGTGATTCACGTCGTCTTGCAAATCAGCAGTTTGGCATCTTAAAAATGTGTTTATTAGAATAAAACATGTAGTTTTTACGCACGCAGAGGCCTGATCCACAGAGCTGCTATCGGAGCAGATGTAACGGTGCTGCAGAGAATACTAACACTGATGTTGCCCTGCCTGTTTACATGCATTTCTGTGCTGTGTGTGTGTGTGTGTGTGTGTGTGTGTGTGTGTGTGTGTGTGTGAGTGTGTGTGTGGACGCTGACAAAAGAAACAGACCCACTGAGGTGCACATGTGGTCTTAATTTAGCGGATTATATTTACTCCTGCGGTGTTTTTCGAGCCTCCGCGGCTCCATTATCCCTTAAAAGTAATGCACGCCCCCCTGAAACTGCACCTCACTTTGTGCACATATGATGGAAAAAAAATGGGGAAATCCGGTGGAAAAGTAAAATAGATACATTTCCTCTGAGTTGCTCAAACTGTCCCTTTAATGTTGGAACATGGAGGAGAAAATATAAAGTCATATAATCTGTATTTTGTCATGTATATTAGGAGCAATTTCCAGTGTTTTTGAACTCAAATGCACACACTGAACATCCAAACCGGATCATATTTATCTTATAACTCCTCTGATTTGTGTTAGTGAGGATTATCCAGGTCAAATCTCAGCTGTGATCTTGTCTCCAGGTTTCTCACCCCAGTGTCTTTTCAGACTTGTGCTGGAGACAAATGCAGTGATTTTAATGCATTCACTCATCACATATTTCCCTTTGTTCCTTTATTTTTCTCCACAGTTTAGCATGAGCATGGAAGATTATGACTACCTGTTCAAAATAGTTCTGATAGGAAATGCTGGAGTTGGGAAGACATGTCTCGTCCGGCGCTTTACTCAGGTTTGTACCAGTCTAAACTTGTGAGTTTTGAAATTATTATTACTATTAAATTACTGAGTATTAATGAAATGTTTCTGTCTTTATTTTAGGGCCTTTTCCCACCTGGACAAGGGGCTACTATCGGAGTAGATTTCATGATTAAAACAGTGGAAATCAAAGGGGAGAAGGTCAAGGTAAACAAAGATTTTATATCAAACCATATGTTTTGTAATCGTTTCAATGGACAGTCGCTCATTTCAAATATTCCGTTTTCCAGCTGCAGATATGGGACACAGCTGGACAGGAGAGATTTCGCTCCATTACTCAGAGTTATTACCGTAGTGCCAACGCCCTCATTCTTACGTATGACATTACCTGTGAGGACTCCTTCAGGTGCCTTCCAGAGTGGCTGAGGGAGATTGAGCAGTATGCCAACAACCAAGTGGTGACTATATTAGTCGGTAAGAAGTTTTGCTTTAATAACGGATGAACCTCTTTTATCATCAGGCTCATTATTCATTGGGAGAAATCTGTGAATAATAGCGTGCACTATATTTTCCCGGAGCTGGCCTGGTTTTCTGAGCCCACTTCAATATGTGATTTCCAGAGATGGCATGAGAAGCAGTCACTGAAAAGATCTGCAAAAGACAAAGCCTGTTTTGTCTCCGTTAACATGCTATTGTGTCGTTTCTGTGAAACTCTTGTCACTTCCTTCTGAGCGAAGAAATCATTTTTGTCTGGATGAAATAGCCCCCACGCTGTCTTTGCTTCCATCCATCCCACACATGCACACACACACACACACACACACACCTCCACATCCATCTGCCTCATCTACACCCACCCACTGTTCAGATTTTGATGTAAGAAGCCGCATTCTTACTTTCGTTACGTTTGTTGACAGATGCTTTGTGTCTTACAGGTAATAAAATAGATCTGGCGGAGAAGAGAGAGGTTCTCAGGCAGAGGGCTGAAGACTTCGCTGAGGCTCAGAGCATGCTGTATCTCGAGACCTCGGCCAAAGAGTCCGACAATGTTGAGAAACTTTTCCTCGACCTGGCCTGCGAACTCATTCGAGAGGCCAAGCAGAACAAGCTGGATAACAATGACACTGCCCCGATGCCCGGTGAGGGTAAAACCATCAGTTACTTGAGCTGCTGCAGCCTCAATTAGAGAGAGCTCAGCCTTCTGGCCATGATTACTCAGTAACCATTGACTGTAGAGGGCAGATGGCTGAGCCCCAATGCCTCCGTCCCTCTTAAGATGGCATAAAGCCACATCTTTGCCCCGTCACTTCTAATCCCATGCCTTTTTTAAGGCTGTACAAGGGAGTTAGTCAACTTTAGTTTGGCCTTCCAGGATCAAGCATTTTAAGATGCTGCCATATAATGGAGAACGTTGTCCTCAATGCATTAGGACATAAAGTATGTCTGCCTGATGCATCCAGGAATCTGAGTAGGGCTCCATTTTGTCCTCTTCATGGTGAAATGGCAGATTTTGTTTCTGTTTTTGGGTTTTAGGATCCATTTTCATTCAACATCAATATTCACCAGCAGTAACGTGAGTAAAAAAAAAAAAAAATCTACAGGTATTTTGTTACAGATTCCACATAGCTGACAACAAATGTCGCGATCATTGGAGGTTATCAGTAAATGGTAACAATATATGTTTACATATACAGTGCGTTTTTTGAGATTACCTGATCGAGTTGCAAAAAAAAAACAAAAAAAAAGTTTTGCAGACTTAACCCTAAAAATCTGTCGCACAATCATTCATTTCCCACTAATTTCTTCTGCGCTGAGAATTGCATACAACTTTATTAACTGTCATGATCTCATTTCTGAGTAGTTATTTGCACCTGTCATTACAAACTGTGAATTATTTGTTCCCGATAGAAGATTTTTACTTGCTGCTAAAATATGTTTTTATGTCAGATAACAAACTGAAACACAAGTATAAGTACTACATCGAAACAGTATTCTGTGACGCCATTATTTTTTTAGCATACTTGCAGTGCTTGCGATTAGTCGGTTGATATATAGTATGACGCAGTTGGAAAAGCCTCAGATATCGTCATCGGTAGAAATTATAGGATAATCAATTTTGTTTTTGACTGTCAGATGTTTCTTTTATTCATAGACGTGAATATTTTTGCCTTCGTTGTTGCTGCCTAGCCATGAAGTTGTATCACTTTTTATTCCATTGAGGAATTATGTTCATGTAGTTTCGTATATGACTTGTTGTACTTCATGCTTTTATTGTGAAAGTTCTTAATTGTCCAGCATGTTTTGCCATAATTTGTAGTGTCTAACTTTATCTTTCATATATTTGCCATAACTGTAATGTCCTGTATTGCACAATGCCATATACTGCACACTTATTTTTATTGTAACATTGTCTTTTGTTGTACAGACTTGTAGTACATCTTGGCACTTTGCTTTTATACTTTTGATTTTCAGTAATCCCTTTGTACAACCGGCGAGCATTTTGTTTTGCCTTTTACCTTTTAGATTTAACAGCAGTTACTTATTGTTAATCCTTTGCATCTTCTTGTCAAGATAAAATGGGGAATACAAAGGAAAACACCGCTGGGGTGTTGTGCTTCTTTTCCTTTATGTGTACAAAATAATCCTGAAAAAAAAAACTCTGTATAACATTAAATAATTACACTAAACATCTGATATTTGTCATGTTATCATTGCTTGTGGCTGATCATTGCACTGGAAATGGTTAAGTGAGAACTCACAGTACTAAATATTTTTGAATGTTCAGCGCCTCTTTGCTTATGATTGGCTAGTGCACTATCAATTATGTTGATGTTAAAGTCTGATCTCAATAATTAGAAAGATCAGTGACATTCAAGCACACCAAACGTAGTTACAAAGATGACTAAATAGAAATACATATACTTTGAAAACTAGACCAAACAAACAAACAGATTTAACTGTGAGCATCATATGAAGCATCAAATACTGTGCAGGAAATCGTTTTGAGACATCTTCTGCAGGTATCAGAGTCGAGCTCTTACTGGGCTGCTGTGATCATGTGGAGACATTTGATAAAACACAGTTAATGTAGTTCTGCAGGCTGGTTAGAGATGCATCCTGCCTGATATGCACTAGATAAAGTTGTGTCCACAACCAAGAAATTCAGTTGACTGTCATACAAAATTTTGTAGAACAAAATCAATATCTTTTCTTCAGCTATGATCTTAAAACTCTCAGAGAATATGTTGCTACTGTTTGACAATTTATCCTTTATTAACAGACAGAGTGATTTCTAGAAAATTGTGCAGGTTGGTTTAATGAAGTGTTCTTACATTGTTGACATTAAATACTGGTAAATTTGACAATGTTTTCATAAGACAGAATGAACCTGACACAGTCTGAACTTTGCAGCCTTCATATTCAAGAATAAAGCTGTCATTCAATGTAGATTCACATGGGGTCGCTATTCTGTCTGCTCATTGCCCAGTAAAACCAAGACAGCCTGTCAATGTCTTTGTTATTAAAACTTGCATGAACCAAAACAGCATAACCTCGTCATAAACGTGTTAAACTTCAAGAAAGAAAGAAATTTAACCTCATGTGCAAATATTACATGAAACTGTCATGATACTGGCATGAGAGAATTATAATTGTATAATGAATAATTCCATCAACCTCAAGTAAAGTTATACATGTTGGACTTGTCATGAAGATGACATTAAATATTATAAGGCTACAGTTAAAAGGGCACAACTGCATGGCCAACCTACTCCTTATAAAGAGGGTGGTTGCTCAGTATTCAGATGTCAGTGATATCAACAGCGATTAGAGGTCGTTTATGCCTGGAGGAAACACATCCGTCCAACCTGGGGACACCTTGGACACCCCCCAAGAACTGGAAGTTAAGGAGGAGGAAATCTGAACTACTTTGCAGACTTTGCTGCAGCCACTTTACTTTGTATCCAGGTTGACATGATGCTATGAGATGCAATAGACACTAACCACTAGAGGTCATAATTTGCTGACTATCAGCACCATTCTACTCAATAAGTCTTGCCTGTCTAAGAAATACAATATTTCCATGAGGGTGCGTGCAAGTCATACAATATTGTACACTGATATGAACAATGCAGGTGTTAAAAATAGCCATTTATGTCGTGACAGTAATGTTACTGCTTCAGTATGACAAAAATGGACACCCAGTTTATTTAGTTTTATATTTCATGCAGAGTCAGAGAGTAAGACATCTGAATTCTACCCTTTCAGCTCAATATAATAAGCTCTGTTGATGAGGCTGTAACCAGCCAGACAAGTCTTTAAAGAGGGGACAGTGCTTAGGCAGCTCCAGTGCCATCGCTGATCTGTTATTCAATATTTCATGCTGCTCTGCAAACATAAGGGACCATAACAACTGAATTATTCATGCAGTTTTATGTCAGGATGACTGATTCACAGGAAAATGACCACCAGCATCCTGAAGCTAAGCGAGCAAATTAACTGAAAAATGATCAAATAATGTTTTCATTGTTCATTTGACCTTTGTTTAATCGTTTAAGGCCATCTTGCATCTTTTAGAAGTGTAAGAACCATGAAGACAACAAGGCACTGATGACATCTATTATTAAGAAAAACACCCTTTAAATGTTAGCTGTGCTTTCAGGACTGAAACATCTGCAGGACACAGCATGCCTTCGTATTTACTGCACTTAGTTTGGCCTTTAGGAGTACTTTGGGAAAAGACTCCAGGCCAATAGAGCCAAGTAAAACTGTAAAAAAAAACATCACATTTCACCAAATAATGATGGAAGTTAGAAGCGAGTAATCCAGTATCCTTCATTACTGTATTTAGTCTCAACAAAAGCTTTAGTAGACACCTCTAAATGTCATTTTTTTAATGCAGCAATCTATTTTTCAAAATAGTTCATGACAACATGACATGACGGGCATGACGTTGCATTATCTAATTCAGTTTGTCTCTGTATATAATTTCCTAAATGCTTGTAAGTAGGAAAAATTCCTCAGAGGCATAAACATCAATATAAACATAATGAACACTGTAAGAAAGAGCTTGATAACAGAATATACTTAAGCAACAGTATCTTCTTTAAACTACATTATTATTAAGTATCAGCTTACATTGTGGTATGTTACTGGTGCAAATGACTGCAGGTGAAAATTTAGATTATATAACTATATAAAGGTTGAGATTTATAAGCAACATTGTTGAGATATATCTACAAAAACCAGCAAATATCCTGTTAGAGCATTTATACATTACATTTTAAGTTCATTTTGTGTTCTTTGCAATATAGTTAGCTACCAACTCCTGCAATTTTAATGTGCTATTAATTTCATGCCTTGAATTTTAATTATTTAGAAAATATAGTTAATTTATTTACTGTTAAATTACTGCTTATTTCGGTAGCATTCGAGTGCTGCTGCATCAGATATAAAAACATTTAACAATCTCTTTTTTTAGCAACATTTCTGTGATTCAAAATTAATATTTTGTCAGATTATCAATGTGCTATTGTTCTATGTGTAAAATACATTCAAACAGATACAATAAGTCACAACACAAGCCTCGTGTATCATCATTTTAATCAGAGTTCATTCAGAGCAAGCTGAGAATACAAGCACAATATCACAACATGTCTGCAGCGGCATGACGTTGTCATATCATCATTTCACTCTGGTCTGACAACACACACACAGTCCAAACTAGACAGCATATACGATGAGAGATATAGCACCAGGGTGTAGGAGTGCATAGCAGCACGTCTCGTGGTTGGGTCAGACTTGATGCTAGCAGGCAGCAGGCTGTAGAGGTCAGACACGAAAAACTCGCTCACTCTCTCTCACACATACAGAAGCTAAAACTGGAAGCAGACTCACGGTGGGTGGGTAGTGCTCGACTCGGCCCTCACACACTGCAGCCATGTTGGCCACTAAGGGTATCACGGTTAGATGACTGTGTTAAACAACCAGAGAGAGAAGGCTGTGATGACATTTTAGTAAAAACATGTCAGGCTCACAATGAACAGACGTGATTTGCGCATTTTTTCAGACAGCAGCATTTTTTTTTTTTTTTTTTTTTTTTTTAAAGAGCTGAACTACAAGTCCTGGCCCCATTCCTTGTCCTTCAACACCTGGAGAGATCAGCCCATTCAGAGAGAGAGAATTGAGTAAATATAGGATCGGGCCTATACTGTATGCATCTTTTGTTTTCTTATTTAGCACAATTACAGCGTCACAGCTCAAAGGAGAGGAGAGGATGTACAATGTCACAATATACCGAGTCATCATAAAAACTGCAGTATCCCATTAAATCAAAGGAGTGGATCTCCATTTAGATTGCAAGAAATATGTTTGTGGGTGAAACCATATTGCTGGTGTGTGTATTTTTATAGCTTTTCCAGCCACTAGACTATGATTTTACTTACTGTATGTACTTTAGTTTTTCGGTGTGACCAGAATCTATTACTACACATGCATTATATTTGGAAAGGTCTTGCCTTTATACATTTATCTTAAATGGCTCAATTTACAAGCTAAAATGTGACTGTGACAGTATAGTCTGCTAAAAATGTTGCTACTCAACCGAAAATGGGGTCCTGCATGCAAGCTGTAGCAATTATATTACAGTTCATTTGGTTTCTTAGCAACCAAACTGATGAAACCAGATATCATCCAGAACAATGAAATGAAAACCAGGACCATACAGCGGAGGCACTGTAACTAGGAAACGCAACCGTAAAACAGATTTTGTACTTTCATAAAACCTCTCATGTGATACAGTCTCAGAGAAAAAGCATCCTCTTGACATTTTCTACAATCATTTTAATATTGATCTGAAGTGTCATCCATTCAGACAAAGGTAAAAATGCCCTTTCATACACATACATGTGTACTGATGGCTCTATTGTTTTTATAGTTTGATGCCAAACTGAACTCATATAAATAATGTGCAAATCATGTGCTCAATAAATATAAAGCGTTTCTGTGCACCAAAATACAAGGAATCACACACTTTCACACATTTACATACACACACACTCACTCACACACACACACAGTTTACAGTGAAAGTATTTGCATTAGTCTAAAAGCTCAACATCAGTGCCCATTCGGAGGTGAACAATATATGACAGGACAGCAAAAAACAGGTGAGGAAAGAAACCAAAGGGAAGAAATTTGCCTAATTTGTCAAGTAGCCTTTGATCGCGCACATAGAAGTGTAGAGATGAACTACTTTTAATGCTTTGCCTCAGCCAGTCTATTGCTGATCTCTTTGCTCTTCTTTGTGACGACTCCCTCTGGTTTGGGTTCTGCTGCGCTCAAAGATGGCTTCTTCTTGGCTGACAGGGAACTAGCCATCTGCTTCTCTTTTGATTTTTTCACCATCTTCCCTGTTGTTGTCGTTGGTGTCTTTTTTGGTTTGGTGCGAGACACTGGTTTATCCACCTGAAAGAGAAGAGAGGTGAAGATGCTGAGATTAAACTAAACAAAAAGAAATAACCAATTAAATTTAACTGATGTTAAAGCAATAGTTTGATATTTTGGGAAATGTTTTTATTTGCTTTCTTGCCTGAGAGTTAGTCGCGAAGATTGATATCGCATCTCATGTCTGTCCATTAAATGTGACGCCAAAGTCAGCAGCTAATTAGCTTAGCTTAGCATAAAGACTAGAAACAGTAGGAAACAGCTAGCCTGCTTCTGTCCAAATGCAAAGATTTGGGGATTGTGTGCAGGAGTATTTGGTGGTGACTTGGACCTGGATTGTTCCCATGACAATCAAGATCTAAGACAATGATTTGCCAGCTGGAGCTTCATATTTAACTTAACATATATGAGAGTAGTAGTATCAATCTTTTCACCAAACTCTCTGGAAGAGAGCAAATAAACGCATATCATAAAAATGTCAAACTATTCCTTTAAACGATTACTTAATTCATTAAGACTCTAAATAATGTCAAAGTCCTATTTTAGCATGCAATACGTACCTTCTTTATCCTGTTACTTAATGACAGGCAAATGACACCATATGATACAGGTGATATTTGCTTTATGTGGTTAGTGGAATGAAGATAAAAGAAAGAAAGAAACCACAGCACAAAAGGTGTGTTTGTGCCTTTCCTTTGATTGAACAGTGGTTCGTGCAGTTTTCCATTAAAATCAATTTTTAACGTAAGCATATCATACAAAGTACATGGTTTATATTAGTATATGATGTTAGTCTCACACTTTGAAGAATTCAATATTTTGGTAACATTCAACCATTAACATAGTGGCAAAACCTAGACGCTTAAGAAGCAGGGTTGCTGGTTTAAATTCCCAATACCAGCTGGGAAAATGTTGGTGCAGAGTTGAGTGTACCCTTAAGCAAGGCACTTAGCTTCTTTCTGCTCTTGTGGAGTTGCCACAACAAATAAAAGATTTCTGGATACGATTTCAAGTTGTATAAATGAGTTGGTGCACAGCAAAAAAGTTGCAAACATGCTCAACTTTTGCTGAATAAATAAACCTTAAAAACTTGTCTATTGGACGAGATGGCAAATGTTTGTAAAAGGCTGTTTCTGACAGTAAAAATAAAGGGCTCTATTTCTGTGAATTATAGGATTGTGGTGCAAAGTAAACACTGCACATTTGCAAATGCTGTTGCCACAGACTAGTGAAGTTGGAATTAGGGGGATTGGGTGTGGTAGAGAACTATGACCCATGAACTATGATCCTTGAAAGCACCATAATGTTCAGCCATTAGATTAAACACAATAATTTTCAGCACACAATATTGATGCTGTGGACCTTGAAGAATGAAATTAGATCTTCATGGCTGCATCGTACTGAGCTGCAAATTACAACTACTCAAATCAGACAAAAAGGATAACATCATCTGCAAACAAGTGTTACCAAAAATGCACTGCAGCATTGCCGCTGCCATTGGCACACACACACACCCGACTGCCCCACCCTACTCCCTACATGGTGAGCCAATTGTCTGCAGAGAGAGTCGAAAAAACATTTGCTTAATAATATATGTTGCACCATACCTCGTCACCAAAATAGAGCCCTAAACAGTGCAGATCTGTTTAAATGTAAACTAATAAAATGTGAAAAGGTTTTTGTCTTGTTGGCCTCCAGTGATGCAACAAATCCTTTTCTTTTGTTTTGATTCTTGGTGATATCATGTCAGCTTCTTTGTTTCTTCCATTTATTAATGATTCCACCCTCTTGCATAAACCCACAGAATATGCATGATCAGTTTTTGTATCTACTCAGCTGCATAAGGTGTGGTGGGTGGTGCAGGCTGAGAGGTGGGCAAACAGTGAAGATATCGCTGATACTATTTATTTTTTTTTTTGCAGGATTGCATCTGGCAGCTGGGTGATGCATGTGACTGTGGTTCGTACTGGCCAAGGCGCATACTGTGTGTGTGTGTGTGTTTGTGTGTGTACAATGTGCAAGTTTGCGTCTGATCAATTTGAGGTCAGCCTCCATGCCTTCTAGAAGAAACAGAGAACACACCTGACTACAGCAGATTTAGAACAGAGCTGCTCTCAGTCTCTGAGAAGTCCTACAAGAATGAGAGAGGGAGTGGCCATATGAACACACTACTATAGACACATATTCACCAGTTTTTGTCTGAGCTGTCGATAACATGCACGCACACACCAATCTATGGTAAGAATATCTTCACATAAAGGCCTGCTTTAATATGAGATGAGGTCACTTGTTGCTATCATCCAAAGTTGGCCAAATAATGCTGAAATTACCGAGTCATTGTTTGTTTAGTTTGGATTCACACAGACTGACTATTTAAATACTTTACAGGCTGATTTATCTTCATGTTGGAATAATATAAACATTTCTTTGTGACAAGTACTTCTTTTGTAATCTAAAATTTCAGAAAATTGAAACAGAAGCTGTTTTGTTGTTGTTTAATAAGCCTGAGAACCAATCACCTGCCGTTAGGCCACAGCGATGGATGTCACGTGAAATAAAATAACATTTACACAGCAGAGCTCCCAGTGAGTAACTCAAGTTCAAAACAAACTGACAGTGTGTTAATCACAAAGTACTAAAGCTAAGCTACAGTAAGGCTCATTAAGTTTTAGACATGACTATAATCAATGCACATAAAGGAAACTCAAGTACCAGTATTTCACAGACCTGCACTCACACCTGTGGATCTGCATGTCTCACCTTGGCAGGTTCCTTGCCAGGCTCACTGTACAGGCTGCGTATCCTCCTGCGCTCCACCACCTTGTTGTCGGTGGGTTGAGCCTTCACCTGCTCCCCCTTATATGTGGCGCTGTAGCTGGTTTCCAGACTGGTCTCCTCCACTGGGGGTTTGTACTGAGATGGAGCTTTAATGGCCTTCACTGGTTTCACATCCTTGTAGGCCTTGAACTCGGTCCTAATACAAATGGAGAGAGGCAAACAGAGGGGATTTTACAGCTGCAACTTATTATTTTATTATTGATTAATCGGACAATACTTTTCTTGATTAATTGAAGGTCTTTAGGTTTTGTCCTGTTGTTTTGTTGTGTACATTTTTCCTGAAACGATTAATCAATTATCAGAAAAGTTGCTGATTCATTTTTGCTCAAACTAATTGACTGATTAAAAATGAACGTTGCATGTTTTCAAAACTGACGTGTAGC
Organism: Argyrosomus regius; assembly: GCA_946959425.1. Taxonomy (NCBI): domain Eukaryota; kingdom Metazoa; phylum Chordata; class Actinopteri; family Sciaenidae; genus Argyrosomus; species Argyrosomus regius. The sequence goes on from OX336889.1 coordinate 8,324,342, forward strand.
AACTTTGTTCCAACTGTGTTTAAACTTAATGACCGGCCAACAAGTTAACTGGTCATGCTAACAAACTAGCAAGTTTACAACAGGTTTTGACGTCTTGTCTGGCATGTTGGTCATGTTTAATGACAAATACACTGCGAGCAGCCATCTAATGCGGTTTAACTGTTGTCCGCTTAGAAACATGGCAGCACTAAATTGAAAGAGACGTTTATATTGTGTTTATAGTAACTCATGTTGACTGTAACTCAGCACCAGGCTGTGCAGCTCTACTACCACTTTATGTCTGACTACTTGATTTATATCACAGGATTGTATTTGCTTATTGAATGTTATTAGTATTGAAAGTTGATCTTTAGATTTATTCTCTTACTTCTGTAAGAGCTCAAATGGCAGCATATATATATATATTTTTTTTTACAGGTCCACGTGGATTGAAGCTATGATCGAGCCTTGTGGATGTTTAAACACACCTAATATGGAAATTATATTTCTCATATAAGATTTTGTGTGGTTTTACTGCTTATAAATCACATGTGTAACTTGTGGCAGTTCATTTGGGATGAATTTCTCTTTAACAAACTGAACAGGAGGTCACTGAGGTCACCGCTACATCAAATGTCAACTTTAATGTTTCAGTGTGGCAGACAGGAGCCATCAAGGCTTGTTAACTTGCGTGCATTTACAGATCTCCAATTCAATTCAGAGGAAGCCTGTGCACAGAAACCATGATAGGACACATGATTACATTGAGACCCTTTTACCGGCTGTACTCATTCATGTGCTTCTGCATTGATTGGGTAGTACTCTTAGGGAGGATAAAGCAGAAAATCAATAATGCAACCTTTATCTGTGGCGATATCAGTTTGCTTTGGAGCTCACTGGAGATTGTAACTAGAGACCAGACTGGACCAAATATCCCCTGATGTTCTTTGAATGTTATCACAGGACAGAGCAGTGTAGCTCTGCTCTGTGCCCAAGTCACTGTACAGCCAAATATAATAAATCAAAAACACACCTCAGCCTGTCCTGATACTCTCCCACAGTGCAGACTTACCTGTAGCTGCTAGAAGTCGACATAACCTCCTTTATCTGTCTGTTGAGAGCGTCTGCGGCTGCTCTGCCTTTCCTCTGCTCGGCACTCACATCTGCAGGTTGCATCTGTGTCTCCGTCTTTTCGACCTTTTGTCTCTCTGCTGACTTTTCCCTCTTCACGCTTTTCTTGATCACCTCCTTTGACTCCTTCTCCTGTGTCTTCTCCTCGATCTCGCTCTTCTCCACGCCGGTCTCGGCCTCGGCTGCAGCGTGCTCCAGCTTACTACCGCTCCCTGCGCTCCGCTCCGGGCCTCCTGAGGTGGCGGTGGGGCTCGGTTTGGGGATCCAGGGGTGGTCGTGCTTCTTCGGTATAGGCCACGGCTTGTAATCCTTCTGATACTGAGTTTCGTTGTTGAACGGTGTGGCCGAGCGTTGGTACTCATTTCTGGGTTTGCAGCTGGGCTCGGGGCGCACTCTCCACGCCTTGAAGTCTTGGCGCATGACGGACGCAGTAGAGCCATCTTTGCCCGCTGCGGCACCCGTCGCGGGCGGTGCCTTCCCTGCCTCCTGCTCGCCGGGATGGGGCTGGGTTTCTATGGCAATGGCACCGGCCCTCTTCTGTTTCGGCTGCGGGTGATGGGCGAGATGCTGCACATCAGCAACATCCGAGTATTTGGTGAAAACCAAAGGCACCGCGATGTCCGCTTTGTCCAGCTCGGTCCAAAAGCGGTTGATGCAGCAAGCACGCGTAATGCACGGCCATGCCATGGTGATAAATACAAGAGAGGAAAAACAGATGCACAGAAAAACAGTGGTAATAAACGTCCTACTCACGACTCGAAGACTTGCAAGTGCTCGCTCCCTCACCCTGTACCCTCTCAGTTTCTGTCCAGTCAGGGTTATTCCTCCTTCTAGCTTTATGTAATTCTCAGCCGACTATTTCTCACCAATCTTTGCCTGACACTAAGGAAGTAGAGCCCCCCACGCCTCCCCTCTCTCTCTCTCTCTCTCTCTCTCCCCCTCTTTCAGTCTCCTCCTGCAGCCTATTTGCTCTTATTGGAAGTTTAAATGGACTTTAGGGTTTGCTGTGGAGTGCACATTGCTGTCTGGTTGCGCATCAAAGCGACCCCACCCACATTTGTGTGATGCCTCGAGATGATGCCCGGGGTCTGCACTGTGAGTTTGCACGGTGAACTATCACCTGAGCTCGTCACCGTCTGGCCAGCAAAGGAAAAAAAAGAAAAAAAAAGGGAGGAGACGAAACATGTTTAACCCATGCACTGCCATGTTAGGGGAAATACCAACTTCAAACTACAGTGGGATGCAACAGCAGTGCATTGTTGGTGCGTTTGGAGGAGATGGCCGACAATCCAACAATTAAAGAACATGTTGCCACAAAGCTGACTCAGAGTGCCTCCATTTAAAGGATTTTATTAGACCAAACTGTGAACAGATGTAAAAATCTAACATGTGATAGGACACTAGAAGAACACAAATAATGGCCACAATAACATACAACAGCACATGAGGCATTTTTAACTATTCAAAAAAAAAAAAGCAGTATGAGCTTTTATATTTATACATAATAAAAAAAATGGCTTCCCATTGTGAAGTATGATGTTGATGTAAGTGCTCCCTCTTGTGCTCCTCCTGCCTCATAGTCAGTGGAAAGAAACAGTGCATGAGCTGTTTATGAGTGTACACAAAATTCATCTACCAAATGTAAGAAACAAAATAAATGAAGGAAAAAAAGCTACAAAATACAAACTGACAAAGACTCAGAACTTTTAATATTTACAGATCAAACCTGCTGCCTTACATTTCTAGACACTTTCTCCATGAGGTACAGAGTCTTTAATGTTTCAGACCTGCCACATTTACTTATTTACAATGCAATGTTAACCTGTGACGCATTGCTACATCATTTTTGACGGCATACAAGAAGAACAAGTCCTTTTTTTTCTTGGGAATCTCGGGGGCTGAACACAAATGATGTATCCATCACTTCTTTATATTTGTATTAAAATGATTTGATTTACAAAAACATAAATGAGTGATAACAGAGGATGTTACAGCAGCTCACTCAGTCTCTTTCATCACGTCTTCCTCAGCCACTTCCTCAGCCTCGGCCTCGGTTTCAGCGTCATCCTCTGGATACAGTCTGCAATATTTGTCCACCATGACGTCCAGGTCGTGTTTGACGTGAGTGTTAATGTTGAGCATCGCGAGACTTTTGTTCCACTGCTTAGCCGGCATGCTGTCGAGATAAACCTGCAGCCGTTCACTCGCCGTGTCACTCGTGTTGTCCTCTAGTTTCAGCGCGGGCAAGGTCGAGAGCACCTTGAGGAATGAGTTAACGTTGGGAAAGAACTTGACGTCTGGCAGCTGAAGGGTTTCGTGGATGGTGGTGGGCAGGCGGACCTCTTTGCCTCGGTGCTTCCACTTGATTCTCCAGCAGTGAAGCTCTGCAGGAAGCGTGTCTGGGTTGGGGAGGTCGTTGCGGTAAACGTCTGCATAGTTCTCCTCAGTGGTGTTGAATTTCATTTGGCCCATGACAGCTGGGACCAGTGACAGGCACTTGAGAGCTTTGAGGTTGGTTTCAGAGAACATGTCCTCCACCTCCTGCATGATGCCGTGGATAACAGGGATGGTCACATACTCCTTAAAATACGCCTCCTCTTGGATTTCACCCATATCGGCTGCGCGCTGTTTGCGGAGAAACAGCCTCGGGACCTTCACGGGAATCTCCATGACATCAGCCACATTCACAGCCTCCTCATACCAGAACTCGTGGTAGACGTCAATGTTATCATTGACCTCGTTGAGTGAATGCAGGACAGCAGTTAGACTGTTGGCAGCAAAAAACACATCGAGGGTCTCTCCTTGGAGATTCCTTCCGAAGGCTCTGGTGAATGTGAGAACGTTCTTTAAGATGACGATGGTGACGATGATCTCAAAGTCAGCCAGAGTTTCCGCGATCGAATACGCATCCGCCGTGGCAGCGTCAGGGAACTTTCCGTCATCGTTGTCACGGATGCTGTCCATGCACAGCAGCAGCGACGGCAATATATCTAGCAGCACGTCAAAGACATTGTGCTGCTCTGTCCATCGGGAGCTACAGGCCTGTTTCAGCGCAGTTGCTTTCTCTTCATTTTTCTGGTAGTGAGTAGAGATAGCTTTCTCCAGCTCATCTTGAGTAAACGGGGTCCTAAAGAAAGCACCAACTCTCCTCAGAGTCTCCATGACGACCTGAACATTGGGAAAAGGCAGATTGTTGGCCAGGTGGATGTTCAGTGCCATATGAGAGCAGGGCATGTGCAACGCCAGGGGATACTTCTCCAACAGTAATAATGCCACAGCTTTCATCTTGGTGGTGGAGGTGCCGGTGGCCTTGTGAGCCTGACCACGGCAGTCCTCCATGCTAAGCCCGCAACGGTCAGTCAGCTGGGCCTCCAGCCTTTCTACCAGTTCAGACTCGTCACCGTCAAACAACATGAAGTCCAGAAACTCCTCTCGAAGGACGTTCTGCTGATTCACAAAGCGTAAAAATAGAGGCAGGTGTTTCTCATTGCCGAATTCAACAAGGTCGCCCGTCACTAGGGAGAAGAAGCGACTCTCTCTCACCTCCATTAGCATCTCCTCTCTCACTGTGTTCTCACAGATGTCCAGGAGCTGGCTCTGCTGGGTTGCAGAGAGGTATTCTGTGTTCACAGCTGTCGCCTCAAACCGCTTCTTCAGTGCTTCATCTCCAGCATTCATGCGGTAATCTAGAAAGGCCTGGAAGTTGTTGGTCATGCATTCAGTCTCAGATACTTTGTTGGCCACTAATGGGATACTCTGTTTTCCTAACATGACCAAAACCTCGAACAAGGATCTCAGGTATTCACGATACGCCTTCTCCTCTGTGGACAGTTGAGGTTCATCCTCATTGGTGCTTGTGCTATCCTCAACTGCTGTATCTTTCTTGGTATTAAGCTGTTCAATAGAAGACGCCACTGCGAAGAGAGAGAGAATGAAACTGTTAACATAAATGAACACTGAAGACAATTAACATGCAATTATTTTACATTTATGAACACAAATAAATATCATATTTACGTACATCTCCTTTCTTTAATCTTCTTTATGTCTTCTTCAGTCTGAAATTAAAGATAAAGTTAGTTTACAAAAATCAGACAACAACCCTGAGAGGTGACTAACCAATATTTTTCTTACAAGTTCTTTAATCCGCTTGCGATGTCTCGTATGAGGGTTTCTTAGATGGCTCGTCAGGTCAAATATAGTTGGAATGGCTGTATCCTTCAATACCGTCCTGTAGGGGCTCTGAAAAAAACAATCAGCCATTTTTAGGAGACTCACATTGTTGTGAAAGAAATAGAAACATGTAATAGCCTGTTGGTCAGAATCATGTGAGATACTCACTGTTTTGCACACCATAGCTGGGTCAAAGTGTTTGGCACATAATCTGTAGTGCTTGTTCAACTGGTCTGATGTTTTCGCCTCTAGATCTGCCCTGCGGCAGTTCTCTACCCAGATACGGCATCTAAAAAAATAAAGAAAAAAGACACAAACCAGCGTTATGTGACATTTGAAAAACAGTAATGCACTGCACTGTGTCTGCATAAACTTCTAGAAATATAGTATACAGGGCAAGTATACTTGACAACATGCTTGATGTTACTGGACTGTTTGAGTGTGGTGTTGACAGTAACAACACGACAGATAACAGAAAGTAAAGTGGTCATGATATAAATAATTTTGCACAGTTTAAAGATAAGCCTCAGACTAAGCACAGCTACCTAAAACGTAATATAAAGAAAGATTATTTTCTTATATGTTTACACAGGAGTTGGAAAATGAAGTACAAGTCTTAGAATAAACATGAAAACATTGTGTTTTCTATCAGATAATGTTTTGGTTAGTAGCTAATGTTATGATTTCAGTCATTCTAGTAACGTTACATGATGTGTACATGAATACTGATGTTTGTAAACATTATATATAGGATGTCTTACCTCTCTGGGTCCCGTGGAAACCTAAAAAACGCCAGATCTGACTGTGTGCTCTTCCGTGTACAGTTTGGGGCCGCGCAAAAATTCGGCATGCTTCAGGCTAAGTAGTTAGCTCTTAGTTAGCGGACTATTATCATCTGCTAAGTTTGGCTCTTTAGTTTATGTGCTCGGCGTGGATGTAGGTGATGTTTAACAGTTAACTTACGAGCTCAAACACCGTCTAAATGTGTGTTTTCATTAACAAAATAAGCAGCCTGGGCTCGCGACACGTTAACGACGGTTGAATTTAGAGTTGCTCGTTCTGCAGGACGATGTCCCGCCTTACACGGCAGCTGATTGGACGAACATAAACTTAGAGGCATATGTATTGGGCGCTCTTCGCTACACCAAGCCTTTCTATCGACCAATTAAAATAAGCCACCGCCTACACGGCACCTGATAGGACGAACATAAACGTTGAGGCATATCTATTGGGCGCCTTTCTATCAACCAATTAAAATAAGCCGAACACATTTTTCTTCACTTGACGTAGTGACAACAGCTCACCACACGCAGTGCTGCCACCCACAGGCGTACTCGCTACAAGACAGGAGCTAGTAGCGAGCTAGCTACAAAAGGGTAGGGCGACCAGTTTGACCATTGATATTTGTTAAACTGGGTGATTTACGCCAGCTATTGTGCGATGACGGGTGGATATAGGTCATTAACTGACCGTACGTGATGAAAAAAAGTAGCTAACTATTCTAGATTCATTAATAATCGGCACTGCTGGCTAGCTGTTTATTCGTGATACATTCCTCCTACCGACTCCTCCTGGTCAGTAGCTCCTGTGTCAATGCTGTCGCTATAATGCCTGTTTTTATAAATATATTGAACAAATTCAAGTAATTCAATATAGTACAATGTTGTAAGTAGCAGTACTAAAGATAACAGTAGAAATACCATCGTCACTTGGCTCGTTGGTCTAGGGGTATGATTCTCGCTTAGGGTGCGAGAGGTCCCGGGTTCAAATCCCGGACGAGCCCTCATGTTTTTGTTCAGTAGTGTGTTTAAAGGTGTAGTACCGGGGATCAGAACGCTAGTCTTTATCTGTGGCTTCAGCAGTCGACACCAACATCCAAACATACGCACAATAACCAGCACGGAGACACCATTACAGAAGCATAAAATGAAGGTATTGCAAGCGACACCTTGCACCATATTTCTTTTCTTTTTTTTTTCAAACTGCGACGTAATATTACGTATACACGTAAGCAATTTATCGGTCACAGTGAGTCGGCTTTTTTTTTTTTTTTTTTTTTTTTAAAAACAGCGTTTGTCCCGCGGTATAAAAAGAACAGGGCTCGTCCGGGATTTGAACCCGGGACCTCTCGCACCCGAAGCGAGAATCATACCCCTAGACCAACGAGCCGGAACGTTTGCAGTATGGCCCTCTTGTGCTATAAAATGCTGCTACAAGACCATACCTCTGTATGTTTGATATTATTTTATACGCGTAAGCCATGGCAAAAGCACTGTATGATAATGTCTTTCTTGTGATAATGTATGGATCATGTTACCAAGGGTGATGAGTTAACACTTCTTAAGTAATGTAGATGGAGTTGTCGGAGAACAATAAAGACACACAGAGCAATTCAATTAACTTCTTTTTATATATCATACATAAGACTGTCTTAATATAATACAAAGGGCATTGTCATAAACACAGCAAAGTCTTGACTAGATCTTACAATCTGTGGATACATGGACTTATCCTTTCCCCCATGCTGTTCAATTCTATAGTGCATGTTGCATGTACAAAAAAAGTGAAAAAATGTGAAATCAAAAATGAAAAGGATAAATCCAAATTAAATAAGAGGATTTCAACTTCTGTTGGGTGTTCAGATATGTCGACAAGTATACGTGTTTGTGTATAACCCACAAACTCAACAGGCTTATGAAAGATGGAACCTTTTTTTTTTCAACCATGTGCTTCTCATATAACCAAAAAGTAAGGTTTGTGATGTACATGCACTTACAATATACCCTGTGAAAATTATTAAGGTTTGAAGATCTAGCTTTCCCTGTTTGATTCAAACCCTACCTCATAGTGTTGTCCTGATGTAGTCAAGTACCTTTGCCAAAAGGCAAGGTTTTGCCACTAAGAAAACAGGAGTTCCTGCCCACTGAATGGTCACCAAATTGACAAACATAATCAACATACCAGCAGGAGCAAGGTAGTGAGTTCTATACTTCCTTTATTAAAAAAATATAAATATATACATAAATTCTATTTCAACTATTAAAAAGGGGCTGCATTTCATGACAACTGCTCTAAATAAGAGGTCAATCAGCATGATCTGAAATAGGCGCACACTTACGAGTCACTGCAGTCAATTTTTTTTCTTTTTCAGTCTTTATTTTTGGAATGTTTAGTACCAGTATGAGAGCCAGTCATAAAACCACTGGCAATTTCTAAATGTCTCAAATTCTGCGGGGTATGAAAAATGATTGCAAATTTGCAATTAACCTTGACATCCAGATAAAACCCCAATCTCAATATAGGTAGCTTTACATTTGTGTTTGTGGAAATACCAAGCATGATCTCTTTATGATGGTTTCTCCTTTAAAATGGCAAAAGCATGACCTGTGGCCTGCCCTTAATTTGAAAGGTGGCTGTGGGCAGGTTTGTTTGTTTTGTTTTTTCTGTCTAATTTTCAAAGCTGGTAAAATGAGCAACAGAAGAAAGAAAGCACTTCAAAATCCCTGATATAAAAAAAAAAATCTGGTTATTGACTGTAAATGTTTTGAGGACATGCATGTCTGCTTAGGCAAAGCATGTGATTGTGGGCTGACGGACACCCTTTCCCTTTGAATAGGACAACAATCATGGGGGGATCTGCCCTACCAAATCAGAAAAATATCATTCAACACAAACTGATTTGCCACAATTATCCTTACCCTGCCAAGACAATGACATTAAGTCTTGTTTCATGGCAGAAACTAGCCAAGTTGACCAAATGATGTATGAAAGGCAGCAAAACCCTTTGAAATAGTATGATGGGGGCAAAAGAAAAACGACGACACAGAAATAGAACGCATTAGTCTCCTTTTTTTTTTTTTTTTTAAACCATCAGCTTCTATCTTGCTACTCCGGAGCCTGCAGAGTAACTACCAAATTCTCTAACATACCAAAGTTTTAAAAGACTCCCAAAATAATCTACCAATTAATATGGAAACAGTTTTGGTAAAACGTTGCAAACAAATCTGGCCAGAATACACAATAGCCAACGGTCTCAACAACGGTCTCCAGTTTTGCTAAAGTAATATATTGCAGCTGTTTGTATTGACGTTAAAATAAGATCTTGATAAACTTTGCGTCAAAGTGGTGAACTGCTACATTATTGGTTACAGACACCTATATGCTATAAAACAACTGCTTTGGTATAAAAACATATCCAAAGGGAAAATAAATTCTTGTAAAATTCACAGCATAATTTGAGGAGAAAAAAGGCAGTCACTTAACTCATTTTTTTCTTCAGTTTCCATGTTTTGGATGGAGAGACTTGTGCAGGTGGTTCTGATGAGGAACTACATGCAAATTGGGAAAAATAACAAAACATAAAAGGGTAGACTCTGGAATAGATAGGTCTTTCCACTGCAAAATCCTTAACCAGTGAATAAGATTTTCAAGGAAGTAATGTTTAGGAGGTTGTTGTGTACAATAAGACCCTGTTATGTGGGGCCCTGCTGAAGAAGAAATCTTTGTCGAGAAAGGCCTCAAATTACCATTCTTATTTACCTTTTCTAAGTTGTTTTAATTTCCTTAAAGAATTAAGGGCTGTCTAGAGAGAAAAATAGAGAAAAGCCATCTTAATTCAAATGATAATGTCCAGCTCCATCCCATTCCAAGTCCATGAGTCATAAGGCCAAAGGGTTATCTAGAACCAGCCGCTGACTGTCTTCCTTTCACTGGGCTGGATCCTTTCGTCTCCCGTGCCCATCGCTGCTCTCATCTGTGCCGGGCCCGGTTGCAGCTTGCAGGACTACGGGGGCCTCTAGGCCTGAGGGGTGGTGCTTCCCTCTTCTCCTTTGACCCGGTTGGTGTCAGTATTCACCTGCAGGGTCTCCTCTCCACCCGGCCAGCACACGCTATAGGGACTCCACTGCTATGTGCTCCCCTTTAACAGAGTTACACAATACCGACCAACAACAAGAAATATCACCGCAAACACTTCCCCTCATTGTCAAGCTACAGGATTTACAAGCAGCTTTTTACGAGAAATTTCACTTAAAAAGGGCAAAATAATTAAGAACCAGTGGAACAGTAATGTCAGGCAGTCCACGGTTTGAACCGAAAGAGGACGCCAAGCATTTCATCACCAACAGCTACCTGCAAAACAGCTTCATACTTCGCTCTGAAATGCTCCTTAGAAGATTTTGCCACATAATACCATATGGTGATTACTTGGTGGTTACATGAAACTGGTGAAATGGTAAGATGGATGTCTCAATCTCACTATGGTTATTCCGCAGTATTATTTTGTGCCTAATGATTGCAAAAGAAAAACTGATGAAAATTACATATATACTTTTTAACAAAGGTTTTTCTCTGTAGTAGCGGTTCAGTGATATCTCCCTTCTGACGTGAGCAGCTTTTGTTCTCAACACACCTTGTAGTAAAAAACACCACCTTAAAAATGACGCACAGGGGGAACACACAGCCAAATGTCAGTGCAGTCACGAGCTGGCCATAGAACTCTGCTGCACACACACTCCAGTCATTGGAGACTCCTCCCGGTCCATGCCCTGCCTCATGCCCAGGTGGCCTTCCGCTAGGTAGTGGGCAGGCCCTGTGTTCGTGCCCATGGAGAATGCAGGGTGCGCTGCCATGCCAGTCTCCTGCCGTGGGTTCGAGAAGGCACCTAGCCCCATGCTCAGCCCACCATTCTGACCAAAGTCAAGGGCTCCGGCAGGCAAATGGCGGAGCTGGTAGGCCTGGTTGCCATGGTTCCCAGTGGAAGAGGACGATGTAGAGGAAGAGGAGGCAGAGGAAGACAGGGAGGTCATGGACAGATGGCCATGAACCACCTCCATGGAGTCCTGTGTCGAGGAGCTGTGTGTCGGGGAGGTGTAGTGGCGTGGGCGTGGCCGTGTAGCCATCATCTGCCCGTGGTGGTGATGAGTATGTGAGTGGGGATGCAGGGCCTTAGGGTGCTGAGGGGGAACATGGAAGGTGGTCTCCTGGACTGGGTGGGTCTCTCCAGTGACTGACTCTGGTCCAACGCCACCTCCCCACACCAGCGGGGGTGGGTAAGGCTGTCTTGCCTGTCAAATAAATAACATGATTCAGTTGTGGAATACGGCTGCACACTTTTAGGGTCTTGCATTTATAATGCTCAATGTTCTAATAATTCACAATTCTCAGTTTGAGGTGACAATTTTCAGCAATGTTACCAGAAACTGAGACACAATCAAACTTCCATAAAATCTGTCTTCAAGACCAGTGTTTGTTGTATTAGCAACAGTAAATCAAGCAATGTAGAAAAAAGATATATAAGATGTATATTTTTTAAAAGATTTGTTTATTACACAAGAAAAACTGTTTAAAACCATCACAATAACTCGCTCAGTATTGGATATTATTTCAGATTGTTGACAGTTACCTTACTGACCTGTGGGCAGAGGCTGTCACCATCGATGGCAGGCAGGGCCGTGCCGAAGTGTCCTCCACTGTGCAAGTGGTGATGGGTAGGGTCTGATCTTGCTCTGCCACTAGTACTTGTCCCAGATGAACCTCCTAAGGGTTAAACCAAAGTGTCAACCTCGACAGCTTCACATAAAATATGTCAAATGCTTCAAGAGGATTACCTAATGTTTATTAAAGCACAACACATTAGAAATGTCTGAAAGTTTATAATTTTAATGTTGCTGCAGTGATGTTCCACAAAATCAATCCCCTTTACCGGATAGAGAATTTTAGGGAAGTGACATAATTTAAATTACAGACGGTGGATCGTCTGAGTTTTCCAGTGACGGTTACCTGAACTAGAGGAGGTGCTGGAGGTGGTTCCTGAAGACTGGGACTGCTCTAACGCGGGGCTTGTAGACACGCTGCTGCTTGTATTGGTCCCCTCATCCGCAGTCTTCTTGAAGAAGCTGTGCTGCAGGGCATAGTAGGGCTGGATGCGGCTCTTAGGGTCATAGTCCAACATCCGGAGGATCAGGTCCTTGAACTTCAAGTAGTCAGCAACAGCATGGCCAGACTCCCCCGCCCGCCGGCCACCTGGACCCCCTGTCTCCACACCCAGGATGGAGTGGAGCTTCCTCGAGGCTGGAGGCTTATACTGTTTAAGGCAGAGGGCAAAGATTAAGAGATTTGCTCAGTCATGACTTGTATATACATCACACAATGTAGCTTGATGGATTGAACAAGGCAAACAAAGAGTCTAAATGCAGCATAAAACTAAGCTCACCCTTTTGCCATCTTTGGTCTTCTTAACACTCCATGTACCATCCGAAAGCTTCTCAAAGAACTTCCTGGCTTTTGGGGCTAGGTCCATTATGTGATTAGGCGGGATACCAAGAACCTCAACTATTTTGTTCATCTGGTCCACCTGGGGGGGGGGTTATTAAATCAAGTTTAACACTGCAGATCTAAAACATATCCAAGGGCAGCACACTGGATATGTCTTTATGCCAAATGACATAATTTGAAAGCTTCAGGTAAACTTGTGAACTATTAATATCAATATCAGTTGAATAGTAGTGTTTCAGTTCCTTATACCTCATTGGCTCCGCTGAAGAGAGGTTCTCCAGTGTGCATCTCTACCAAGATGCAACCCAGGGACCACATGTCAATGGCCAGGTCATAGGGCATTCCCAGCAGCACCTCTGGGGAACGGTAGAAGCGACTCTGGATATATTGGTATATCTACAAAAAGAAAGCACGACCGGTCAGACTCCATTATTTAGCTGCAAACTCTGAATTACCTATTCACTACACCACAGTAACAACTATGACATATTTCTCTGGGATATTCTTGCATTCATTCATTTTACTGCTGATAAGAAAAAACTGCAGCTAGATACCCTTTGTCCCAGTTGGCAGGAGCTGCCAAAGTCCACTATTTTGATGGCACTCCTCTTGGGGTTACAGAGGAGGATGTTCTCAGGCTTCAGGTCACAGTGGATGATGCTGAGCTCAGGCGTGGCCAGGAAGAGCAGCGCCGTGCATAGCTGCTGGGCAAACTTCCGGGTGAGGTTGAGTGAGACGCCGCGGAAGTTGGTATTTCGGAGTAGGTCGTACAGGTTATATGAAAGCATCTCAAACACGAGGCAGAGGTGGTTCCGGAACATGAAGTGACGCTTTAGGTGAACTGCGGAAAACCAAATTGTAACCATGTTAGCGAAATGTACGGAAAGCCTTTTAATTTATTTTATGTCTCATCAGATCAGAGGCAAATATCAAGGGTGCATTACCGATGTAGTATTTCATCTCGGTATCATGTTTGTTCATGAGCTCTAGGAGGCGCACTTCAATCTGGGCTTGATTGAGGAAAGCTTTCTTGTTCTTGATGATCTTAATGGCAACCCATTCCTGCTCAGCACGGTCATATGCTTTCACAACCTACAGACGCCAACAAAAGCAAATTTTAATGGTCCCCAAAGTTAAATCAGGCTAGTTCGTTTGAAAATAAACATGTCAAATGTTATCTGCACATGAAAAATATTCAGTAAGTGGCAGCAAATATGTTGAGGTTATTTATACAAAGCAGAAAGAAAAACATTTATTTCTCCAAATACAACACATGTATTCAAAGCGTGTGTGTGTGTGTGTGTGTGTGTGTAATTTATAATTAAGCACCTGTCCAAATGATCCTTTTCCTATCAAGGAATCAATCTCATAGCGGTCCATCCACTTCTCCCCATTCTTGACGATGTAGTCATAGTTATCATCGTCATAGCCATCATTAAAGACTTTCCTCTCTTTTTTGTGACTGGAGTCTTCACCCTGACCCTGTTGGTGCCGTCGCTTCTTTTTTGCATAATACACCTGGAAATTAACAATGAAACGATTCACGTCATCACACTTGAAGAATAATACATGTTTTATTCCTCTTAAGTTATATGAATCTTTGCAGATGGTAGCAGAAAGCAGATGGTATAGATAACTGCATTTAATGAGAAACAAAACTAACCTCATTGATGTGTTTGTATGTTTTGATAAGGTCAATGGAGAGCTTCCTCAGGGGAGCTGAAGTTGGGTCACGAAAGCACTGGGGCATGTGCCTCTGAAGTATCAAAAGGAAAAAAATCACAACATTTAATAAACAAACAATATGCACAGCACTTTTCTAAGTAACAGGGGCTGATCTTAACTGCTAATGATAAAATATTAGAGGCCATTCATTAAATTTAATACAATAAATGCTGCACAATATTAAAAGGCTAGACTGAAAGAACATTTGACAAGCAGCTACTCTGCCTGGTGACAGCAGCAAAAAAGGGAAAGAGACTTTCATTTCATAGGAAGTATTTCAGTTTTTGTACCATTACACATTCAGACTAAAAGAAATCCAAGAGCAGGGGTAGGGTTAGGTTAGTGTACCTGATTGGCAGTGAGCTGTGGTGTCTGGTCGCTGTACGGTAAGACCGTAACAGATTGGTCAGTGCTTGGCTGGTGGCGGTCACTGTACTGCTGGTGCGTATGGGGCATTGGAGCAGCCATCTGAAGACCAGCAGTGTGTAAAGAAAAAGAGGGCGCAAGCCGGACGGACGAAGGTTTGCATGCTGAAGTCTCTCCTCCTGGAAGAAATGAATGCTGCTATGAGTTGCATATTACCTTAATTCAACAGTACATGTAACAAAACACACAAAGGAGGAAAAAGGGTAATACTCCTGATGTAAAACAGCTGTGTGTCCTCTTTAACATGTGATATTTATGGCCCAAAAATAAAAAAGGTAAAGATATCTGCTACTTATTGTACAGATCTAATATAAAAAAGCATTATTTGCGTTTTAATCTAACAAGTGAGAATTTCCTTAATACAAAAATGTCTACATTCACCTTTAAGAAAGCAAAAATATATGCAAAATGTAAATTATGCATCTGTAATATTTACAAGTATGCTGAAATGATCAATCTCATGCTTTAACACAGACAAAAATGATCATAAAATGTTGAGAACAATAACAAGGATTCATTCTTTGTTCAAATAAATGTCAGGTTAATACACAGTGTCTTTTGTTAAACATGTAAAGTCAGAAAAATGCATCAAAGGATAAGCACAAAATAAAATATAACAGTAATATATCAACCTTTGTGAAGAAAAAGGAGCAAAACAGCAGGATGAACAGTGAAAAGGGGTGAAAATAAAGCATCTCTACACTGTACAGTGAATCATCCTTCATTTTAAGCCAGAAGGAATCAAAAAATTATCAAATAGCATGTTCAGCTATCAGCATCTCTCACCAGACAACACAATTCACCAGTGCTACACAGTAACCACTATTCAGAATCCCAGCAACAGCACCTAATTAGCATAGCCTATCACCACAGAGATACAGCGTGATTTGGCAAGCCCATCAATGCACAGACCAATCACAACGCAGTATGCAAATAGCCTACTTTTGTTGCCAGGGCAGAGCTGCTCCCATTTTCCAATGAGAAAACAAGAAATAAACAAGAAATAAAATTGAACTTTGGCACACTTAGACGCTGCTTTCAACACAAGAGCCTGACAGCAAAATAGCTGCACAGCCCAAAACCTGCACTCCATCTGAGAGCATTAGAAAGCTGACCCAGCTTTGGAAAAGGAAAAAATACACATCCACTGACAGAAATAAGAGGAACTGTAAGATGATAGAGCACACGCAAAGCCTGTATTTTAAGAAAACTAAGATATTTTATTTATTTCTTTTTTATATATATATATATATATATATATATATATATATATATATATATATATATATATATATATATATATGAATTTTATTTTTAAATGTTTTTATTTGTTGTATGTATCTATTTTTAATGTAACAAGGAAGTACACAAATGTACTGTTAAGGTTAAACTATTTTTTCTAAATTAGATAAGCCCTAATACACATTTATTTTTATTTATACACATTAAATTTGAAGCCCTAAAATGATCAGAATGATTTGTCATGATGACTAGTGTGTCCATTTTCCTGCTTGTTCAAGCTGAGGCCTGAAAACAGTTAAATCAAACACATTTTTATCACTTTGAGCTGCCAAAATAAAAGTTAAACTGCATTAAATGGAAGTTTCAATCCTATATTGACCGATCTTAATTGTGATTTAACATTGTTTGACTTTTTCCCCACGTCAGGAAAAAAATGATCAGGAGTCTGGATGTCAAATTTAATAGAGTAAAAATAACCGAAAGAGAAGAAGAGCATAGGTGCACCACCTCCCACCAAAGGGTTAAGGCTTAATATATAGCAGCTAACCTGGATGCATCATCTCCTGTAAAATTTCATATCATCCTGGGAGGAGAGTCCAGCAGCAAACCACAACCCACTACAAAGAATAAAAACAGATCATTATCATTGTGAATCTTTGGTGGGGATTTAACTTCATTGTGGTTTCACTTTTGTTGAGAGGACCCCTAAAGAACAGAGGAGACCCCAAAACTTTAAGAAGTATGCTTGGGGGGTGTGAATGTGTGAACTTTTGTGGGATATTTAAAAATAAAGCTGATATTAAAGAAGGCAACAGGCAAATTAATTAATGCCATGGCAATGACATTACACAAAAGATGTGAAGCTGTTGTGGAACTGTTGAAAGATAAATAGTTCACTCAGAGAGGCCCAGACTACATAACACTTAACAAAACAAATCAGGATTATTACTGTTGTGGACTTGATGGCATATGATCTCCTCTATCATAATCAATATACCTTTACATTAAGACGTGTCATTTACTTTTTAAAAATAGGTGGCTAAACTAAAATTACTGTTCAGGGTTATGCAAATGAACAAAGAAGTGAGAAAGTTTGGTTAGAGCCCATTTTACAAACACAATACCTGACATAACATAACATAACTATAGGGTGAATTTGACATTTTAAAAAATCTCCAAGCCTATTGGGGGGGAGAAAAAAAAAAAAATCAAGCTGTATTTGAGCACAAAGCCATTTTTTCCAAGCGCACTTGTAGCTCTTTACTCTCTCCTTAAAACGTTTGATTATTCTTCATTTTCAGTACTGACATATGAACAGTTCCTTTGCTGGCTCGACTCATCACGGCATCGACGGGGCCTATTTTAGGTGTAAATATAACGACAGCTAGCTTGCTATTAGTAGCCGTATCATATCATAAGTGATAGCTAAAGACCTCTGTAACAAGCCTATGTGTCATCTTCTCACGCCCAACTGATTAGATCCATCCCTAAGCTGAATCAAATGCAACCCATCCAAAACAATTAAAAAGCCTTATACACGTCCGTGGATAAAAAGACGGTGCCCGAGTAGCTCTCGTACTTACAGATGATGGGGTAGATCTCGTCATGGTTGGGATTTAGAAAGCATATTCAGTGTTAATCTGCGTCCTCCCTTTGCTACATATCGTCCGTGTGTGTGTGTATGCCTCCGTATAAATGGCAAAAACGTATTCACGGCTCACGTTACCCCGTTAGCAGTCTAAACTAGCTAAACGTTGTCGTCGTTAACGTTACCTCCTGGAAAAAACTGCGGGACAAGCAAGCAAGCAAGCAAGCGAGCAAGCATATCTCTCACCAATCCAACGTTAACGTTAGCTAGTGACGCTGTGCTCAGCCAGCGGGTTGTGTGTGGGGCCCATTCAGCTGGTTCGTCAACAAGTCAACGTTAACCATTAGCCAGGTTAGCCGAATTAAGCTACCAGGCGTTAGCCAGGTTAGCTTCCGTGCCGTATAACTCTAAAACACAAACTGCACCGCTGATATAAATACAGCGAGATATTGCATTGGCAGTAAATCAAACCGTGTTGTTAGCCAGCACGGTAACATTTGCTTAAATCATACAATGACAGTGTCTTAATATCGGCAGGGTTAACGTTAGCACAGTGCCAGCATGACTCTCCCACACACACAAACCCGCTACCTCCACAACAACCTGGAAAAAAACAGCTCCCCCTCGGTCTATAACGTTAAAATTAGTCCGCTGACCTACTGACTGCAAAGCAAAAATGTTAAACGCAGGCTTCAGCGGCACCGCCACAAAATGTGTTAGCTAGCCACCGACCGCCATACCATTAAAGCTACCAACTTCACTGTCGCGTCCATCATTGTTAAGCGTTCACGTTACATACAAGATACATCTGCGGGAAAAAATGTGAAATGTTAAGCCAGCAAATATAACATTTGTACAATTGCTCACCTCTGATGGCACGATCTTCATTTAAAGTCCAATAACCTGTATGATGAGGAAACTTATCCAGCTTGAGATTCTCCCCTCCCTGCACGGTTAGCGAGTAATGTTAACGTTAAATCCAAATCCCCCCCCCCTCTTCACGTCCTCTGGATCGGCAAAACTCTTAAAATAATTCACCACCAGCCAGATTTAACACGCTCTTCATCTCCCGAGCTTTGACGAGCAGCAGCAACAGCAACAACATCGGCGATCGAAAGCAACTTTGTCAACTAACGTTTCTCTATCAGCTGATGACGACTAGCAACATGCTAACGTTAACTAGCAGCGAGCTAGTTGACAAAATGAACGCAGCTAGCATTAGCTACCTGCCCAGGCTAGCTGGCTAGCCCGAAGCTAACGATCCTAGCTACCGCTAAATATAAACGTTACGCCAAAAATCTGATTTTACGTCGTCTTTGGCAGATTTAGCGGTCGACCGCTTCGATAAACACGACAATATTAGTTGAGTCCAGAGTGTTTTGAACGTGAAACAGAAACCGTGTCCTCTGATAATTTTGGTTAGGAATTTTGAGTCAATTTTCACAAAATGGCGCGCGGTCCAAACCTGCGCAGTGAACCGGCCCGGTGGACCAGGAGACGCGGACAACTGAGTGAGTTAGTGCGGCGCCGCCTAATTATTTTCTCCAACTACGTTTAAAACGTCGGCCTCTTGAGCTTCTTGATCCGATCCACTGGACGCGTTTCGACATCCAAAAACGTCAAATATATATCCACTGACAGCATTATTCCGGCGGGAAGGGAGAACATTTGAAAAGAGACTGAGGAGAGCTGAGAGGAGGGGAAAAAAAAAACCCTCCTGACAAAATGGCGATGCTCTAGCTTGTTGCCATGGCAACTGTCAATCAAAAAAAAAAAAAAAAAAGTGTAGTACCCGGATGTACCAATGACGAATAAAATCTAACTGGCCCAGAGTTACAGGACACATATAACTCGAGTGGTGGTGGTGTGTCCCCTCCTGTGTGCCTGTCTTTTTAACCGTGTTTGGCCCTGTTGCTACCGTCCGGCAGAGAAAGTATAAATCACTCGGGTTTATTTTTACAATATGAAACTACGACTGCCTGTTAAGAGTGTAACTGTGTCATACCTTACTTTTTTTTCCCACAGCAAGGTTAGTGTGTGTGTGTGTGTGTTTTAATGTTATCTCAAATAAAATCTATAACTATACTCATTTACAGCCAGAGCTATATTCAGGATTTTATAAATATACATAATAATAATAATGTTTTAATCTCTTATCTTTATAGCCTAGCCCATTTAAGTTTTTCACAATGCACATTTGCACAAGTTATTGCACAAGAGTCCATATATGTATATTTCTCTTATGTATATTTTTCTTATGTATATTTTTTAGAGGTGAAACTATATGCTCTTCTTCTTTAGAGTTTATTCTATTTATACCGTTATCACAGATTTTTACCTCATGCCTGTATATAGTGTGGGCCTGTTCTGTGTTGTTACTTGTAATGCTGCTGCAACAAAAGAATTAAAGTACTCTATCTATCTATCTATCTATCTATCTATCTATCTATCTATCTATCTATCTATCTATCTATCTATCTATCATCTATCTATTTTTTATGTGAGACAGTATTTACTCTTATTATATCTTACATATTATATCTTACTTGATAGTCTTTTTAGCATCAAATTCCCTCTTTATGTTTCCCCGCTGACCTGCAGCATAAACAAAAACAGAGTCTTTTGTAGTCCACTTGAAAACACTAACTTTGGAAGAATTTCACTGTACTTGTCTAACTTGAAGAGCTTAATTCTCATATCATGATTATTATTATTTTTGGACAGAGAGATGACTGTGTATTTTGCCCTTCATCACATACTTGGAAATCACTTTAGGAAAGAATTTTCTAATGGACAGTAAGAACAAGACGAATCATTACAAACCTGTTTCAATGCACATGTGGGCACCTGACTGACCTGACTGTTTTAAGACAGACTTGAAAAAATTCAGAATGGATACTTTAATGTAGCCTAGACATAAAAAAAAAAAAATGTACTAAAAGTATAAACTTTGAATCATTATCTATCCCAGTTTAATTTGTCACCTGTCTGAAACTTACTGTATTTTATTAGAATAAAAAAGGAAATGCAGTTTTGTCCAAAAGCTCTATCAAACCTTTCAGGCTTCAGGCGATATATTTAGAGTTAGATCAGCGCTAAAAATAAGAATAACTGTTGGCAGTTATTAAAAGGAGGAAACTTAGGACAAAGGTTAAATATTAAACCAGTTGGCCTGGCAATACCCACAGCTACCATAAACAATATGCCAATGAAGTATAGGAAATAAGTACAGTTTAATTTTAGTCAGTAAATTGATTAGGGCATCTTCTCTGCTGTGCAACTCTGAAGTAAAGTGTATAGATCACAAACGTTCTTTACATAAACTTTGTTGTTGCTGTTATCATAGTTAACCACTGCAAATAGGAATGGATGTAATTTACCTGAATCTTCCTGTTCCAAGATGTTTAGATGACACGCTTGCATGGTATCAGTGATCTGAGCGAAGTTGTCAGCATAGGATGTCTGTTGCTTATATTCAAACGCGCATTATTCTGATATTTTGTAGATATATTGCATTGTACATATTCTCTTCTCTTGTTGTATATTTATTGTAATATTTTTCTTTTTTATATTTGATTATTTACACCGAACACAGGACAGTACTGGAGAGAGCAGAAGCATGTTGAGTATATGACATATAACAGCTTGAATGACATTTACAAAAACAAAACAAAAAGACTGTAATAGTGTCATCTCAGCAACAGGTTCTGTATGCATTTTGAAAAAATATGAATTAAAATATGTTTGTTTGTTGCACTTTAATGCCAATGCTAATGCTACTTCAATCTAATACATTTGGGGGCCAATTGCATTTATGGAGGGATGCCATCCCGCCACAGCCATGCTCAGAGGGTTAAGGGACATTATTCAACTCAATTTTATTTATATGGCGCCAATTCAAAACAAAAGTTATCTCTATAATATTATCTACAGATACCTAACGTGTCCATGTCCTATGTCCTGTCTAGACCTTGATCTGCTACTCAGTTTGTAACTCAAACAAGAAGTTTTGGGGCCTTTCCTGAAATACTTTCAGAGTCTTCAGTCAAACTAAAGCCTTCTCTCATCACTCCTATTTTGTTTGCCTTATAGTTAGTTTTACAGTCTGTACCAGTCTACTATTAGGTTACTCTGTAATACAAAACCTGACTTCCAGCAATGTCCTGCAATACTCCAAGAACCACACTCTTTTAGCTCGTAGATGGAGCTAGTTGGTGAGGTGTTAATGAGTTGGTGTACTCTCTGTTCTGTAAAACTGTTCCATATGTTCCACACACTGCACAATTTGTAAATTTATAAACAAAATATTTGTGTTTATGCTTAAAATTCAATAAAATATTTGAGGGAAAAACTGTATTTATTTACACGAGAAATTGAGTTTCCAATTTTAGTCCTGGTTTCACTCGCAAAGATGTAGTATTGCTGAAGAGAGCTATTCATCCTGGTTTATTTGTGATTAAAGGATGCATATGGCTTAATTGATTATTTGGGATCTCTAAAAGGTGATAAATATGTATCAGACAGGTTTTGAATGATTGTCTTGTTTTGTCTCAGTATTGTTGAGTCTTATAAATGTCAGATGTTGTGTTCGAAGTATTGTGTGTATTATATGTACACCAGCATCTTGTTGGCCCATTGGCAACTGGAACTCATGATTGGCTCCAGTGCAAGACTGTCACCAATTTCACAACTGCTGGTGGAGTTTCCAGTGGTGCTGTAGATCCACACAACATCTCAGAATATCTTGTTCGATACTTTGGAACGACAAAAGACTCTGACCTGAGGGGCCTTCCTGGTTCACACATTGCAAGCATGTCAGACAAGTAGGCTGGTGCAAGACCATGAAGTGCTTTAAAGACAAGCCAAAGACTTTCAAAATCAATATGAAAACTGACAAGCAATCAATGTAAGGACTTTAAAATAGGTGTAATGTGTTCTCCCCTTTGTGGTCCTTGTCAGCACTCATGCAGCAAAAGTTCTGAATCACTTGCAACTGTTTTATGACTTTTTTTTGGATAGACCAGATAGGAGAGCGTTGCAATAGTTTGGCCTGCTGCATATATATTATATATATATATATACATATATATACATAGTCTCTGTGTGTAGTTCAGAGAGAGAAATGGCCACACTTTAGATCTATCTTTGAGGTGATAAAAGGCAGGTTAGGTGACGTATACTACGTATACTACATAGCCTCCATCAGTTGTGGACAACTTAGGTAAATAATGGATCCATTGATGGATCTTTTCTCTAAACCAGTAGTTCATTCCATTGGAGTCATGGTGTAAAGCCTACAAACCACAGCACACTTTGGGCAAGAGGTTGGGTACACCTTGGATAGCTTGCCAGTCTTTCACAAGGCAGCCATGTGTAGAACTTGTTCCCCGTTGGTGGAACGCACCAGTTCCTACCAGAGCAGGGGCGTCCCTCTCTACCTTTAAAAATCTCCTGAAGACTCAGCTCTTTAGAGATTACCTTCTCTCCTAGCACTACCTACAACTGGACATGAGAAAGCTACCCCTTTAAGAATTGTCATAGCACTTATTGTTGCACTAACGCTTTCTTATCGCACTGTACCTTGATTGTTCCCTTCTCTGTAAGTCGCTTTGGATAAAAGCGTCTGCTAAATGACTAAATGTAAATGTAAATGTAATGTAAATGTAGAACAGAGAAACACACTCACTTATGGACAATTCATTTCACCTATGTGTCCTAAGACTATGCAGGAAACTTTTGCAGATACAGTGAGACATGAAGCACCACACAGAGAGGCCAAAACCAATGAATTGATGGAATTTAACCTAAGATTCTGTTTGGCAGCAGTGTTAACCACTGCCATGCCTAAATAATGACTGTCCAGTCCAGGAGTTCACCACAGACTAAGCTCAACACAGATGTGGATGCCTCTGACCATGTGGCACAAGTATTGATGCCTTACTTCAGTAGAAGTAGCAAAATCTTCATGCAGAAATACTCTGTTACAAGTAAAAGTCCTGCATTCAAAGTTTTACTGAAGTAAAAGTATTAGCATAAAAATAGATTTATATATTCAGATTCTGCAGAGTATCCAATAGCTACTCCTTTGTTCTCTGTAACTAACTAGTCCACCACATTTAATTTAGTTGTATTTAGTTAGTATAAAGTTGGAGAAACAAGTACAAGTTGAAGTACAAGTGCTACAAAATTACACCTGAGTTTAGTCCTTGAGTAAATGTACTTATATATAAGTACATAGTACCAGTAAAAAGTCTGGACATAACTTCTCATTCAGTGATTTTTTGTTGTTGTTATTTCACCATTGTAAATTAAGACTAAAGACATCAAAACTATGAAATAACACATATGAAATCATGTATTATCTCAGTTGGTTGTAGGTTGGGTGGTTGTGGAGGCCAGGTCATCTGATGCAGCACTCCTTCTTGGTGAAATAGCACTTACATAACCTGGAGGTGTTCAAACCAGGTGGGATGGCATGTCGCTGCAGAATGCTATGGTAGCCATGCTGGTTAATTGTGCCTTGTATTTTGAATAAATTGTCAACAGTATCGCCATCAAAGCACCTCCACAATATCGCACCCCCTCCTCTATGCTCCACAGAGGGAACCACACATGTAGATACCATCCATTCACATTCTCTTTGTCTCACAAAGACACGGCGGTTGGACCAAGTAATTCTCTTGTCTCCCTCAGTAGTGGTTTCTTTGCAGCAATTTGACCATGAAGGCCTGATTCACACAGTCTCCTCCAAACAGTTGATGTTGAGATGAACTGTGTAAAGATTTATTTGGGCTTTCCTCTGAGGTGCCATTAACTGGCAATCTATAGTACACATCTATCTACGCATGAAGGCATGATGATCCTGTTCATATTTAAAAGCAGAATAAGACAGCATTAGCAATGTCACAATGGATTTCTAAGTTATATTCATTATTTGCGGACATTTTTGTAAAAATATGTTGTTTTCTTTATAATTGTATGATATGTTTAATGCTAACCGTGTGCTTGGTTAGTTAACATTTAACCCATACCTGTATTAGAGAAATATCACCATGCTTATGGTCAAATGAACGCAAACTGCCCTTCATGGTTCATAAAAATGTAACACTTCCCATTACAAACTTGCCGTCTTTTCCTGCCTCCCCTCCTTCATTTCTTCTTTATTATATACCTCCTGCACTGTTCTATCTTTTCTTCAATTTTGTCTTCTTTTTTATCCGTTCCTTCCGTTTTCCCACAACTGATGGACCAGCCAACAAACAGCACATCCCACTAAGCCTGGTTTTTGTGATTTGCAGGTGAAAAGGCTTTAACCATTGGTTTGAGAAGTTTTAGATGTCTATCTTACATGTAAGAAGCATTGTTTAGATGAGAAGATACTTTTGCATTTCAACATACAGCAGGTTCTACTAGATTCTTTGAACACACAACTGGGACAAGTTGTGCAAAAGTTTTCTTAAAGGTTGAATCATTTATTTCCTCCACCGTGTTTACACAGGTGAGGTACCACTGCAGTAATGCTATTTACTTTAGAGTAGGAGTGATCAAGTTAATCTCTGCTTCTGAGTCAAGGCATTAACTGAAAGAAATACTTCACAACAGAATGATGATTTATCTTTTAATTCTTTAAAAGATAAAAACTTTTTTTAGCCTGGAATTTTTAACATAAAAGTTTGTATTCTGATTTATGGAAAAAGTACCTGCCATATAACAACAGCAAAACAATACAATAGCAAAAGCTCATCAGACTACAATACTCTGAGTGACTTCTATCAGAGAGTGATTGACCACAAATTGTTGCAGCCCACAACAGCAGTTTACATCACACACCACGGCGATGTACTAATGTGCAAAAGCAACAGAAAACAATGTTTTGCAAGATGTGACTACTCTCAAACCACACCTAATGTTCAAAACCCACAGAAAAACAGAGCACATACAGGTGACAAGACGTTTCTATACATCTATGTAAAACAGGGTGATTAGGACGTTAAAGAATCAATGATGAATGTGATTATGTAATTAAAATTTAGATAAAACATCTATAAAGTCTAAGTGATTCATTCAGTATTCAGTATGTAAAGTAAACTGGGTGTAGGTTTCAGTCTAGAACATTTAATAGTTTTTATATTTTTAATTTGTATCATTTATTTTTGATGATGAAATTGATGATGAAGTTTAAATAATTAAAAAAAACTTAGGTTAGTCCTCATTAGTGTTGGGTTTGTGTGCACAGCTGTTGCCTAAGTTTGCTCATAAAAGCTGGAAGAGATCACATACAGCCCATAATAAATTGTACATTTGTATAGCACACAGAAC
Organism: Argyrosomus regius; assembly: GCA_946959425.1. NCBI lineage: Eukaryota > Metazoa > Chordata > Actinopteri > Sciaenidae > Argyrosomus > Argyrosomus regius. The sequence goes on from OX336889.1 coordinate 8,350,200, forward strand.
ATCATGTTCAAAGAAAACAATTGTAAAAATAAAAAGTGTTTTAACCTTTGACTGATTGCATGAAAATGATTGAGTCATTGAGTCAGTTGCTTATGTCAATAAGTATTATACTTGACTAGCTCGTGGTGCCTGTTGGGCTTCACCAAATTAGCCTAATTGTGTCTCCCCTGACAGACATTACTCTGAAGTTAAACCAGCTACCAGGCCACATTAGAGGTTGATTTAAGGCTTCATTTAATCCTTAAAGAACTTGGTTTAGTTAACTCAAGACCGATAAATCTTAAACTTGTCAGAGAAAGATAAATTTGTTTGTTTTTTTGGTTGGAAATTTTAGTCTAGAACTTCATCTTCCTTAATCGTTAATTTAGCCCAGGACATACAGTATTTATTAAAGGCCACAGAGGGCATGGAAGTAATCAGTGTTATAGTTTGATCACATAATAATTATTTAGTGATTATTGTGTTTCAAAATCATGGAAGACTGTAATCTAATTACTGTATATAAGCAAACATGCATTATGTTAGTTACCAGACAGTATGCAGGAATTTAGCAATTACATCATTTTTATTCACATACTGTTTTTTTTCATGTTTTTTTTACCTTACTGTAGGAATGTGTCATGACTCATAATGCTGCTAAACAAATACCACAGACGTATGTAGCTATTTATCTGAAAGTTTGATGTTTTTCAATCCAAATAAAGCTCTGACCCTTGATCAGATTCATTCTCATATTCTCAAAAATAAAGTTAAAGTTCATTGTGTGGTTTATGTTCTCAGATTACAGTCTCTGTTCCCAGAAGAAACATCTAACATTTTTTTCCTTGATTCCAAGTTAGAGAATATCGTTTGACCACAGGATGGCAGCAGAAGCCCATTTTAGTTTGTACTACGCAGACCATCTGGTGATGATGTCCATGGTGCCTAAATATTTTGGTGGCGACTTCATTTGTAGAGTGATTGGTTGTTTAAAGGTAATGACTAATGATATGCTGTGGCTATCACTACCACAGGTTCAACACAATGAACCTGCTAGTGACTTTGACCTGTGAACGACCTTACATTTCAAAATAATGGGTTTCACATTGTGTGAAGAAGTGCATTTATGTGTCCAGTTGAAGTAGAAAATATTTATTTTTATTTATTCGAACAGGTCATGCTTTGTAAGGCAGTTGTGACTCAAACGTGCAGAATCAATCAGATCAAACATTCTCTGACTTTTCTGCTCATGAATGTTCTCTCAGGCCTTTTCCACTTCAGTCTGTGGGCTTTAATGGTGTTTCCATGATGATGTCCACTATGACATAATATCCCTGCAGAGACACCAGTGCTGAGTCAGAACAGTTTCAAAAGATACTGTTGTGCCATTGTATAATATATTCTAAGTTAATGGCAGAGGTGGAAACAGTATTCAGATCCTTTACTTACGCAACAGTAGCAACACTACAGTGTAAAAATAAAGCATTCAAAATCTGACTTACTTATGTAAAATTACAAAAGTGTTATCAATATATATACTTTAAAAAGTAAAAGAACTGATTATGCACCTCATCACCTCTTACAGTCATATTTATATACATTATTGCATCATTATTATAGATTCATTAACATGTAACGCTCTAATGTTGCACCTTTTGAGATGGAGATAACTTGATCTACTTTATATCCTGTTTACTCTATAAAAATACATTATATTTAATATGTTGATTGTATATTTTGCATATAAAATCTGAACTGGAGTTATAAATAACAAGTAACTATAGCTGTGAAATGAATGAAGTGATGTAAAAAGGACAATATTTCCTTCTGAAGTGTAGTGGAGTAAAGAGATATAGTAGCAGATAATGGAAAAGTGAAGTACAAGTACCTACAAATTGTACTTAAATACAGTACTGCAGTAGTAGTATACAGAGTAAATGTAGTTATTTTCCAAATGGTAAAGAGGTTTAAATGGTTTTGAAACTAATATAATTACATGCATTTTATGCACATATCATCCATCCCTTTGTTTTCCAGACTCTTTAAGTTACTGCATCCTGACACACCTGGTCCTTGAAATGTGACGTCTTGCAGGTTTCTTGTTAAAGAAACGATTTCTATTAGAAGATCCTGGTATTGTAAACTAAAACATGAGTTGCTGCAGTAATAATCAAACATCCCAGATCAGTTTTGATATGAACTTTTGATCAAATTCAATATCCTGATCAGTTTTGTGCACAGAGATTATAATTTTAGCACAATTCTCCTTCTTCATTTTTCTTCCATTTGCAACTCATTTTCTGCTCCGTTAGGATCTATTTTCTACAATATTATAAGTTTTGGAAAATTACTGTAGAACTACCGTCATCATAGTAATTTTATGCCATCATCTCTGCATGTATACAAGCAAAAAACATTTCTGAACCATGCTGTTCTTTATTTCAAAACATGATCAGATGAAAAATGTGAAAGCCGCGACAACATAATTAATATTCAGTGGACGTAACTTTTCCAAATGTACACTTTATTTTAAACAAAAGTACAAAAACAAACATCAGGTATTTACAATACTTGCATGGCAATGTTCACTTTCTTTGGTCATTCTTCCAATTTGATGTTTTTTTTAAAACAAGGTAGGCAACAAACAGCAGCTTGAAGGTCTGAGATTATCACATGCTGAATCTATATTCAACCAGACACTGAGCAACCTACTGATGACTCAGAACTTAATCACAATTTTTTTTTTTTTGTAAATTCTGCAAGCAATTTATCGACAATTTAAATCCAAGTTATGAATTATGAGACATTTATTCATTTTGCCTACCTGGTCATTTTTATCTTGAACAATATAAATAGCAAAAAGAAAATTAAAACCACATACTTCACAATTACACCCTGGTTTTTGATACATTTTCAAATTTAGTAAATGCTTTTGAAGGACCAAAATTGTGACATGTACAGCTGCGCCATCGTATTCTACACAAATCTGACATGAAAACATGAACTCTGGTGCACGTCACGAACTGAAGCAATCACAGGTAGATTTTCAAAAGAAGGCAAACATATCATAACGGCTACTTTGACACAGACGTCGTGTCCTTTCTGTGCGCTCGGTTACAAAATTATGCCATAGCTGCACAATAAACAATCATACCTCAACACTGATGGAGAGCACAAATTGAAAACTCATTTACAGACTTGACAGATTAACAAAAAGAAATCCAGGCTCAAGGACGTTTTCTTGAGGAAAGCAAGAAAACAATCAACGGTCTTATGTAAGTATAACAATTTGTGTGGCTAAGCTAGCGAGAGTAAAATGAGTTAAGTTATGCTATACATTCTCTCAATAATCTACCTGCTTGTGTTACACAGTGGTTATGTTGAATGTACAGTACATTTGAAAAAAAGATACAAGCAAAATGAACTGAGTTTCTGTCACTTTCTCTCCTTGTTAACTCTGCAAAGAGGTACAGACAATCAAAGAACAAAACAAAATCATGTAACACCAAAGAACTCTGTGGCACATCACCTACTTCCTGCAATGGAACATGTAAATCATATTACCATCTATAACTAATGCCGAGTATAACAATATACCCATAGCCCTTTCAGGACGTTCATCTCATCGTTTTACCCCTGAATGAACAAACTCAAATGAATGCACAAATAAACAGATTTAGTACACTGATGTCGAAGGCAGAGGTTTTGACTGTGATGAAATGAAACTAAGAAGCGATGGCGGTGATGTCCCTCGGTTCCTGCTACATCCCCGAGGGGGGTCAAACAAGTCTAATGCAGGCCTACACATCCTTACAGCAAAGGCAACTGGTCTAGTAGTAATTTTACTTGCATCAACTAAGAAAAAACAAAAAAAAAGATCTGCATTTTCTCAGCTTCCCATATTCCATTCTAACAAACATGAATCCTAATAGTACACAAGTTTACACATGTATCAGTAGTGCAGACAAGTTATGTATATCACATACAGTATCCATTCTTTTTTTTTTTTTAAGGAATGGAGGGGGGTGAAGGTTCGAGGGGCTCGGAGGGGGTTGTTTGGATATGCTTTTTAGTAAAATTCTCCCTGAAACCAAATCCTGACCAAACCAAAACTGTCTTCATTCCAAATTTACACTCGTTTTTTATTTTTTCTTCCAAAGACAGAGGTGAAGAGAAATGTGCAAAAGTTCCATGTTCTCACTGGAAAGAAAAGTAACATGAAAACAGTGTTATTTAAAAGACAATGACTTTGTTAATCTTTATTTAGTCATGAAGACGGTCGTGTTTTCTACCTTTCACATTCCCAAAGGATGGTTGCAGTTTCTTTACACCTCAGCTTTTTGGCTGTTCTCCTCCACTTTCTCCTCCAGTTTCTTCTCCTCCTCAGAAGACCCGTTCTCCTTTTCACCAGTCTTCCAGCTTCCTTGCCTATTTAGAATAAAAAAGTGTTACCTACCGTGCTGATAATAATAATAATAAATCTACCCTTTACAGTTGTTTGTATAAAAAAATAGTACATTGCTGATACTACTCGTGCCGAATAATATCTAATCTACAGTGTCCACTTGTGCTAAATGGAAGCTGCCTGTGCTTCCACTACATTTCTATTAGCCGGTTGTGTGTTCATGATCAATCAAGGGCAAATTCCCTTAATTTGGCAAATGCAAGGTTGATTACCGACCAAAAACAGGCCATTACCCCGGTGCCACAGGCCCCACTCGCCCTTAAAAGCTCCAATTTCACTAAGGAGAAGTGATTTTCTGTTAATTCAGTAAGAGCCAAAAGTTAGATGGGCAGATCAATACTGCTCTCATGTCTATCGGTCAAATATGAAGCTGGAGCCAGCAGCCTATTAGCTTAGCTTAGCATAAAGAATGAAAGCAGGGGGAAACAGCTAGCCTGGCTAAGCTAAACCAAACAAAAACTTAAGTGTAAGAACCGTAAGGGGGCCAACGAGAGACTTCCTGACAAGTAAAACTACAACTTGGTGTTGTTACACTTGTTGTTTCCTTCTGTTTCCATTCCTTATGCTAAGCTAAGCTAGTTATTTGCTGGCTCCAGCCAATGAACAAACTCTTGGCAAGAAATTTAATAAGCATATATCCTAAAATGTCAAACTATGCCTTTAACTGCCATGTGAATATTTTAGTCAGTTCATTAAGTTTATTGTGCTCTTGTGGTTCATATCACTAAATTAAACTGTATTCAATCAAATTAACACAAGCTAATTTACACACAGAAAATCCACTGCCAGGTACTTTTGATCCAGCATCGAGTACTCTTCTCTGGGCAGATAATGAAGCTGACATAAATAGCCTGCATGTTGATGAAATGGCAAACATTGATTTCTTTTTCAGCTCTAAAAGGTAACTGAAAAAAACACCAGAGTGAACTCAGTCTAAATAAAAGCTGTGAAACTGTTAATTAATACAATTATAAGTGAGAAAGTGTTTGAGAAAAAAGGCCATACTTCACACTCCCACAACTCATGCGATTTCAAGAATGTAATCAAGATAACTTTATTGCATTATTACAGAGCATAATGTGTATAATTTGTAGAAAGGTTAACGTTCTTACTTGGATTTCTTCATGTAGAGCCAGTATGCCAGGCCGATAACCAGAGTGGCGACGAGAAGACCCACTACAACTCCGACCACCACCTTGGTTTGGTCACTATCATCTACTTGGTCTGTAATGAAGATACAAACAAAAACATCAGAGACATGGAAGATACATTTCAGTATGAATCTCCAGCCTAAGTGCATTTGAATAAAGGAAGGGAAAAGCCATTATGTGCAGTAAATGCATTGATGAGTGGACACATCCGCACTGTACATGGTCATGACTCACTGGGTTAAATGTTAATGACAGATACTCTTAGTTTATGACTCTTTACATCAGCCAGTGGGATTATGGACAATGTTGACATTTTGTCAGGATGCTGGGAGCTCCATTCCTCTTATTTCCATCTGTATTTCATTAATAGAAACACACTGTCCAAAGATTGATTTTCTAGTTGTGGAGTCAGGGTGATGATAAAAGGTAAATATTTGATTAAGAGTCTTCTTTCAGTAAGCAACATTTGATTCCCCCATCGTATTTACTCACCCACTCCCTCCCACCGTTTCTTACAAGCAAGAAGACTGCTACAACTTACCTTGTTTATCCACTCTCACATCCTCAAATACTGAAATCAGATATAAAATAAAATTAACGACCAACCAAAAGGGAGAAGAAAAAAAAAACAGGCTTGATGTCCAGAAAAAAGAAGTACTACTCTACTTCTGTTCTACGTCTGCATGCAAGTCGTTCAAAGAGGAAACAGATTATATTCCAGCATCCCAACATACACACACTGAGCGAGGAGGGGGAAAGAGAGGTGAAATGCTGTCTCAAACACACAGGAATGAGTAAGCAAGAGAGAGCAGAGAATGATATTAACTGTGCACGATACTGTGTACAAATGCATGCATTTAATACATTCTGACAGTGATGTAGTGATAAATTAGAAAAGTTATATCATTAGAAGGTAAATAACCACCAACAAACCTCATTTTTTACAGCTTATTTTCCCCTGCTATGGACTAAAACAAAAAACTGATTGTGTGCCCAAAATCATGTGTTTTACCCACACATACGTACCTGCTAAATAACTGCAGTTTAACTTAAGCATCTTAACATTACGTAAAGTCAACATGCAGACAGAAAGAGTTAGTGAGCGCAGTAGGAAAACATCCACAAAGGCAGATTACTGAGTTAGGCTTCGGATAAAATAGGAAGCGGAGGGAGACGGGAGGACTATACTACCGCTTTGTACTTACAGGATGACACATTTATAGTTCTGGTGTCTGCGCCAAAGTCATTGGACACCGTACAAGAGACAGTCAGATTTGCCGTGGGCACGACTGTGATCTTGTGTGTTATCTTTCCGTTGATAAAAGGACTCTCATCAAGCTAAAAATAGAAAAGAAGAAGCTGAATGTTAGTATTTACATATCTGACTTTACAACGCTGGATTCATAAACCTGCCACAGCATGAAAAAAGTGTACATTTTGCACCACTAGGGGGGGTCGTTGGATTGATATGTGACTCAGCCTTTCCATTACAAAAACAGTGCGTGTTCCTCTGGGATGTAGACACTTGAGTCTCGTAGGAGAACCTCAGACACAAAGACAAACTGCCAACACCCTTTTCACATCGCCTGCATATAGAGGAGGATCTTATAAATACCCATTACCGTGCCTGCATCCAGGACTTACATTATTCCCTCTGAACAGGCTTTTAAGGGTGCAATGAGAGTGAAAAAAATAAATAAACTTTGACTGAAATGTAGAAGCGTGTTATCTCAAAAATGCATTGTCCTTCGGTGAAAGAGTTCAGTGCACCTTTGTAGCTGATTAATTATTGCATGCCGGTTCGGGTTTTCAGGTTATTTTGAGGTTAGACATTGCCTGAAAGGCATGAAAAAATTGCAACCTACACAGTTTCAAGTGTATTTCAAACTGCTCCATTGAGTGGTTCCCCTATCAGGTACACCACAGAAACAAAAAAGTGAAAAAAGGTCCATTAAAAAAAAAAAACTGTCAGGTGCAAAATAGTGTGTTTGAGCCTCAGAGAGAATTTACTCAAACACATAGAAAAGTTTAAACTGGATAAGTTCATAAATGTGACAGCTGGGGGAAATACTAACAGTGCAATGTTTTTAATAAGGAGCATTCATTCACTCTGCAGTTCAGGGTGAGTAGCAAAAGCAAAGAATGAACCATCTCAGAACCAAGACAGACAAACTTGGATTGTTTTACTTCCTCTCAAGAGTCCAAGGGGAGGAGGCTTCAACAGACTGCCTTTGTTTAGTCACACCTTCACATCTCGAGCTATTTGTTTGTTCTGAGGAAAACTGTGCCATTATATTTAAACAACCATATGAGCATCTCAGTGGCTTGTCTTCTCTGCTTTAAAGAACCATTTAGGCTGCTCAGCGAAGAAAGTGTGTTTTCAGAAGTTGTTTGATGAACCAGACTCCCAAATAGCCATAACTATGATCACAAAGTGAGTCCCAGTGTTTTTCCAAATGAAGCCGAAATAGCTCTTCCTTACACCTGCTGCCGATAGAAATCAGCTGCAATGTGCCCTGGCTACTTTGTTGACAACATTTAGATGCTGTTGCCTAAAGATGCCACTGTCATTGTTACTGCAGGATAAAACTGCTGCCAGCTTACATAGAAGGACCATTGTCAGAGCATGAATTTCTATGACAACTAGTATTGATTTGTAAGTAAAAGAATGGCTTCTTTGAAGGGGAGAAGGACAGAAACATTCAAAGCGTTTTAGAATGACATGAATTTCTAAGGTGATGAGGAGGAGTAAGTGAAGAATAACCAGGATGGTTGTTGTCGTTTGTTAAAGCTGATATCCATCTTGTTGGGTCGCAACTGTCTGAGATGGCACGGATGATAAATTCTGTGGTTCTGTTATTGAAACGAAACACAAGCCCAGCAGTGTCAAACTTTCCATGCTGACACATTCTCCACGAAGAGGCAGGCCTCTACGACCAAGACAACCTTTCACAGAAATTTTTGCTGCAGTGGGTGTCAACAAGTGAGAATATTTCATTGAAAACAAACCCTCCATTTTGATACTATTTATGGTTTTTCAACGCTTTTGTTTTTTATTAATTACAACTCTATATTAGTGGTTTTCATTGTTAGTGGCAGGGTCTGCCATTCCCATGCTGGATTCAACCTGCCAGCCCACACACAAGGGGGAACAATGCAGAGTGCAAACCAGCTTTACTGTAATTAAATCACTCGAAAACTACTCCACTTCTTCACTGAAACAACGTGAGTTTGTTTGGCTGTGCTGTAAACGGATACACCAGTTGCTCTTCTGTCGTAAATGGGCAGCTCGAGGAGTGCTTGCTGTTTTATTAAACCACCAGGACTGAAATCTTGAGGACTGTATCTTCAGATTGTGCTTGAAAACATTTCCCTTTGGAAAAATGGGGAATTACAGTATGGACTATTTAAAGTGGCAGTGCACACAAAACATGCATTTGCATTTAATCGCCACAGTGTGGGCAGACTAGTCTGTTAAAATTGCTGTGAAACAGCCTCATTCACAGCTCCCTCAAACATTATCTCTTGGCCAAAATATCAACTCTCTGAGAAACTCTCTGAGAGCTGAGCGTACATGAAAAAATAAAACCTTCTTGCACTCCCGATGAATACATGTATGTGCATTAATAAATAAATTGATGTATATGACCTTCAGAAATTGCAACAATTATCAGTGGAAGGATTTCATGTAAGTATGATAAGGGCAAATGCTGTGGGAGTGCGAGTGTGCATACCGAGGTGCCATTGATGCTCCAGGAAACAGCTGGCTTTGGAGAACCTTCAGCCTCACAAATCAAGACTTTATGTGTGCCGTCTTCACCGCGCTGTTTGGACAGCTGTCTGATAACTGGAGCACCTGCAACAGGACGTAAGTCTTCAGATACATCTGAATGAGAAAATGTTTTTGTCATGGCTGCATTTCACTCACGAATGAACCCAAAGTAATGAAGGAAATTCACATTTTGGGAAATAACCTTATTCGCTTTTATTGCTGAGGGGATAGAAGAAACGATAGAAACTACTCTCAGGTCTGTCTCTGGAAATTCAGAGCTACAGTTAGATTAGATTAGCACAAAGACAGGAAACAGCTTGTCTAAAGGTAACCGGATTTGACCAGCACAGGTTATATGTTGTATTTTTAATAGGAAAAACAGCTTGTGAGTTTTTAAATCTTCTGACTGAGCCAGGTTAGCTCTTTCTCCTTATCTCCAGTCCTCATGCTAAGCTAAACTAACCAGCTGTAGCTTCATATTTGCCATACAGACATGAGACATTATCCAACTCTCAGCAACAAAGTGAATAACCATATGTCCTTAAATGTCTGAGTTTCCTTTTAGTCCTTACCTTCAACAACCAGCTCAAATGAAGCTTTTTGGCTGAGGAGTCCCACCGTCACCTCGCACTCGTACCGCCCAGAGTCTGAGTAAGTCACCTTGGTAAACTTGGGCTCTTTGTCCAGTTTAACGTTGTCCTGAGTTATATAAAAAAATATAACACTGTTAATAACAAGCACTATAATGATTTCTTCATAGATTCTGGCTTTCGTCTATAAAAGATGCTTTTACCTTTGTCCACGAGACCTTTGAGTCTCCGGAAGCTTCAATCTCTAAAGCCAGATCAAAGGTCTCACCCGCACTCTTGACGATTTTTCCAGAGGGGTTTAAATCGATGTCTAGGTCTAAAAAGAGAGGCAAGGATGGTGAAAGGATGTTTCAGTGGCCTGACAAGGGTCAAAACATTCCTGTTGTTAACCATACAACCCTGCACTTGGCTCGCAGCCCTGCAGGAGCAGCTTATTAGAGGCAGAGCAGTTGACACAACACTTTTCTCCACAAAGCACAGCAAGACAGAGCAGTCTGACGAAGAGAGGCATTAGGACTGTCTTTTCTCTGGCAACATCGTAACATATAGGATTACAGGTAGAAAATAAAATCACAATGATGTTATTTTTGAAGAAATTCAAAACGTGTCGGCCTCTTACATTTAACGGTGAGCTCCTCAGAAGCCTCCAGTGTTGGGTTATCAACCAGAGAGCATTTGTATTCACCAGAGGTGTTGCGAGAGACATTAGTGATGGTGTATGTATCTCCATCTTCCACTTTGACCACCTCTCCCTTTAAAGACAATCAAACAAGTGCAGTGATTAGTTCACGATGCCTGATTGAGGTCAAGCAACATGCACCGACGCAAAGCTGCACGAACGGAAGAGACTTCTGAGCGTTCGATGAGATATTTATGAGTACCTTAATGTGGAAGTTAAAGCTGGTCGGAGCTGGGTTACCGTCGGCCACACACTTCAGAGTCACATTGTCTCCTTCTACTAGAGGTTCCTGAGCAATGACCTGGAGGATGATGTTCTCTGTGGAGTCTGTGCAGAAAATAAGAGACAGAAAGTCAGAGAGGGTATTAACATGTATGAAGTGGAGTGTGTGCCCCCAACAGCTCACTGCAGGGACTGCAGAGACCGACTGAGAGACCAACTTTAAAATGCAGCTGAGGAAATTGGTTTAAATCGCAGTAGTTTTCTCAGGCTCTCGACGAAACAATCCTTTTAAACCTCGACGCTTTGGCTCCACCTGAGACAAACATTTCTTCTAAGAAAGTGTTTCACTTATTTTGTAGCTCTACTTTTAAAAGGCCACACTGAGCGGGTCACTTCAATATTTCATGCAGCGTTCGGTATAAATCCCACTACAGAGTTACAGGATCCACATATCATTTCTCTGTCACCATTAAAAGGTGCCGTAAATGTTATCTTTCCTGGACGGAAGCAGAAGAATTGTTAATGTGGTCTGAGAAACAACACAGGCGGCAGGCTGTCTCCACTGGTTACAGTCAAGGTTTTCTTGGTCTTCGGTGAGAGCTTGTGGGTCAGGAGCTGCTGCTGATGCAGTCCTGACAAGCCCAGCGAGACACTGTATGTGATGTTGAAATTCAATATTCAGACTAGGGTTACCTTAGAACTATGTCATACTAAAAAACATTGCATCAGTTGGAAAAAAAGTGTTCATGTTTTCTTATTGACTGTAATGTCAATAAAATATTCTTCAACAGATCAACCTGGTATAAAAACAGAATGTGTAGAAGTGGACTGCTGCAGTGTTTTCATATTCCATTTAGACTCAACCTGTAACTCAACTGTCTGTTTTTTTAAGAACAGAAAATTATAGATATTTCATCATCTGCATCTGGATCTCTACCAAAACACCAAAAGTGACAGACAATCATCACAATGTGTTCATGTTTTCATGTATGAACGTGCCAAAGTAACTGAGACAAGTCAACTTTTTTGGTAAATAAGCTGAGAAGATCAATACCACCCTCGTGTCTCTCGGTTAAATACGAAGCTGCTGCAGGAGACGGTTAGCTTAGCTTAGCATAAAGACTGGAAACAGGGGGAACGATTAGCCTCGCAGTCTTTTGAAAATGACCAGTTGTGCTTTTATAACGTGTTATTTATTGGATGGCTTGGTTAGTCTTTATGCTAAGCTAAGCTAAGCTAACCTGCTGGCTCTAGCGGTGGTGTTGATTTTCTCATCTAACTCTTGCACAGAAAGCGAATAAGTGCTTTTATCAAAATCTGAACTGTTCCTGTAATTAATGCTTTTGTAGAAAATGTGTTTATAAACCACTCTTGCACATTTAATATTAAAGAAGTCTGTGAGCAGATTTCTTAAGATAACCTGTCAAAAAAAGAGACAGTCAAAGACACAATCAGGACGAATAATTACTTCCTTTTGCAGAGGTAAATGTAGGACAGAGTATTAAGTTTTTATAGTCTGTGGTGGTGATGAAATATGGCCATCAACCAGCAGTTTTAGTCTTTCATTTCGTGCAGAAGCTTATCTGCAGACAGCAGTTTATAAAGTGTATCCAGTGAAAGTTGTCGGCTGGGTTTGCTGACTCACAGGTGATGGTGAAGATCACTGGAGAGGACACCAGCTCTGCACCCACAGTGTGCTGAGTGCTGCAGGTGAACTCGGCGTCTGTGTCTTCCTTCTCGGCTGAGTACTCTAGCACGGAGGAAGTGGTCGAGAGGCCGGTAACAGGGTCTACCTGCACCGAGGCTTCGATGGAAATCCCTAGAGAGGAAGCAAACAACTCTGTCTGAAAACTTTAATGGTACACAGACCACAACACTGCATTCACCGTGTTGGCGAATGCAGCAAAATTCATCACTGAAAAATAATTTTAAAGTGACAGACTGAGTAAGAGTGAATAAATACTTTTGAATATTTATAAATGTCAGAACCACTCTTGCATAATCGTGAAACAGGATGACGAATAAACACCTTTCCCATCAGCAACCAGAGGCACGTTGTTCTTCAACCATGTGATATTTGCAGCTGGGCTGGCGTCTTGTGCGACACATGTTCCTAACTGTGAAACAAAACAAAAAAAACTTGAGAAACATGGCAAGGACAAAAGAATAAAAAAAAAAAATCAGCATTTCTTTTGGTTTGAATAAATCAGCATGTTTTTAAATGACCAAACATCTGAGCAAATTAGCTTTTTTAGCGCTTCTCCGGCATTTGAGGACTGAGTAGTTTTCTACGCAACAGACCATGAAATGCCCAAAGCATTTCTAAAGCCCCTCAGATCCTTTGGGTATTTTAATTGCAGTAGGGGGGATTCTGCTCTTTACTAATTCATGAGAATCACTTGAAAGGACTCATTACTGTAGTAACATGCTCTCTTCTATGCCTCAAGATACCTTAGCTCAAATGAGGGATTTCCCTTGATGCTTTTCTGCCTAAAATACTGTAGGTATAAGCAATGTTTATCATAAAAAACTCACCTTTGTGCGCTTGCCAATCTCCAGTTCCACCGCTTTGTCTGTAATCGTCAGGTCTGCTGGCGTCTCTGCAATGTACAAAAAAAATGTGTTCACGTATTGTATTCTAGCACTTAAACTAGCCAAGAAATGATATGCCAGCTTGTACTCACTGTAGATCACCACATTAACTGGGTATTCTGTGATGTCTGCACCAGCCACCACCATGCAGGTGAAGGTTCGCTGGTCAGTGAGCTTGGCCTCAGTAAGCAGCAGGCTGGAGTTTTCAGCCATGCTCACGCGGCTCTTGTAGTCATCAGTGGCGCTGATTACAACATTCTGGTTATTCTGCCTGACCAGAAGGTCTCCTGAAAGTCCCTCTCCTTTGTCCTGGAGGGCAGAGCAGAGTGCACTTGTTACACGTCTGTCACATATGGCATTGGCTTCCAGTTCAAATAAAAGCACTCAGTGTTTTGCTCCACACCCTCTGTTCATGCAGTGTCATATGGAGGGACAGATGCATGGTCGAATGCACTGCAAATGCACTCAGACATGGGCGTGGTTCAGACATGATAAGTGGGTGTCAGACAGATTTCACCATTTTGAATCTATTGACCTCCGCTGTGACTTACATATTTCCATTTGGTGATCATGACTTCTTTCGCGTTTATGGCTCCTTTGTTGCACGGGATCTCGAGTGTTTCCCCATACAGGCCGATAACTGTCTCCAAACCGCTGACTGCGAAAGAGAAAAGCGGAGGCACAATTTTTCAATTACTTTTTCAGACGGGGCTAATCTGAACAGCTTCAACACAGCATGAAATTTTTTGACAGAAAATTGAAATCCGTTATTATTCTGAATGTTTCAAAGTCCCTCCTTTCTGTACATATTTGACTGACGTTTATCAATACCACTTAGTGCTCGTCCACATGCAAGAAGAACAGCAGTTTCTATAGATCTGCTAATTTTACAGCTCCCCTGTTAAAAAAAAAAACACTTCCTGCCCTAAATTTCATTCAAAAAACATCACCATGGAGACAAAGTGCTTGAGAGGGGGATGGGAGGAGGGTGCCAGGAGAAGTGTCTCAATGGGCTGCGATGAGGGGTTAGAGCCAGAGGGCCCGCAGGGGAAGACGAAGCTGCCATGGCCCGACTGAAAATGAGGTGTTGCTCTGTTTTTTTGTTTTTTTTTCTCCTTTGGTATTCAGATTCACATTTCAGACCTCTCAGAGTTCAGGCTAAGGTAAACGCACGAGTGGGTGTGTGGAGAAAAGAAAATCTGACAGCCAAACAGCTCATCGGCAGTTCAGTGAAGTTTCAAGAGAACAAAGCAGTGGCCAGCCAGTTTCCATCTGTTAGACCAGTGACAAACAGTGTGTGGTGTGTTTACAGGAGAAGCACAAAACAACGAACGTGCTCAAATATTCTGTGTGCATTCAACCATGAAATTGTCTGATTATATTCACACACATAAAAAAAAAAAAAAAATGTCTGCAAAGTAATGCCGTTTCAACACCGCGGCGAAACTTCCCCTCTTGACTTATCAGACTTCTAAAGGTTTGCTTTGACTTGTGTACGGATCGGGCGGTTTAATTCATTTGCTTTGTGCGTGATACTCATTTGAATCCCTTTTGAATGAGACAAAATACTTTTACTATGGTTACCATTGTTTAGTTAGGACAGAGTAACAACAGAGACCCAGAAGGCATATTTGCACAGTTGCTTGTGATGTCAGGATGAGCGGGCAAGTTCGGAGGTGCAGCAACTGTCTGTTTCCTACTCGGTCTGTTTTGTTTCCCACATGTTAAACCGTCTTTTGTCGAGAGTCTTTTTCACATCGAGACAATTAAACAAGTTCATAAAATCTTGTAACCAGCCATCCAAATCTGCTGCTTTCACAGTCCTCCTGAACGGGTTCACACTCAGACACTTGTCACTCATCTTTATGAGCCTGTCAGATTTGGAACAACATCGAGTCTTGACGATGAACTAACCAGTAAAACCTGTCAGCAAAGCCACTACAGCGAGCTGACACACTGCCTCATGTTTACTCTCTTTTAAAGTTGGTGCCTGCCATTGCTGTTACTGATATGACTGCCCTGTGGCCACTCGTCTCACTTTAACAGAACGGTTCGACATTTGGGAAAAGAGATCAATACGACTCCTGTGTCTGTTAAATATGAAGCTACAGCCGGCAGCCGGTTAACTTAGCAAGCTTAAAGGCTGGAAACAGGCGGGAAACAGCGTGGTTCTGTCCAAAGGGTGCTAAGATTGACCTGCCAGCACCTCTAAAGTTCACTAGTTAACATGCTGCACCTCTATTGTTCAATCTGGGCAGCACTGAAGTGTAAAAAGAAAAGTTTACAGGAGCCAGAGCAAGGTTAGCTGCCTCCCTCGTTGTGCTGAGATAACCTAACAATCAGCTGGCTGTAGCTCTACATTATTGGACAAACTGTACGTGTGTGTGTGGTACTGATCTTTTCATCCAATACTTGGCAAAATAAAAAGTGAATAGTCTTCAAAAATGTTACAAATTACTGCAACACTGGCTGCTTCACGCACACACATAAGTAGTATGCCACCGAAATGCCGTTTTCGGGCATCATAGTGTGATTTCTTTTGAACTGAACCATGTTTATTAGGTTTCCTGATTCACTATCAAATTAACTAGATTGATGGATGCAAAAACATCAGGAACTACCAATACAGACACTGGAAACAAAATATTCACAGAAGAGAACAAAGGGCCGGTAAAATGCACAAGATATATCTGTTATGACAACAAAAACTGAGAGCTTTGAGCTCTATCTGTGAAGCAGAGGCTGCAAATGTGATCAAAGCAGTGTAACTCACCCGTAGAAACTATTTGAGAAACACATACCACAGACCTTCACCCACATGATACAATCCCTGCATTTAAATAAGGCTCTGCGACATTTAATAGTGACAGCATGGGACAAAACAAACCTCAACATATTTCAGCTGCTGACAGTTTTATCAGGAATTCGTCACCATAACAGAAGCATTGTTTCTGTCAAATACAGCACGATTAAAACTACTTCCTGTGCTGATTTCTCTTATTGTCGACGACTTTCCACCTCTAAAATATGTTCCTCTCGCATTAAAAAGTGAACTAGCAGGATTAAAAGCTCATTCTGAATTAAGTCATGCATCGACCGCTCTCAATAAGTGATTTTCTTTGGTCAAAATGTCACCTAGTGTATTACCACCTGCAGGTACTTGCACATTTTCAGCACACGTTTTCTTAAAGATCTGATTTTCTATTTACAGCAAATGGGCAGTTTGCTGGACTGTAAATGTGTGCCTGAATTTCACAGAGTGTTGCTCACATCCAGATTTTGGCAACTGGGTGTAAATCAGTCTGATCCACCTGAAATGGTAATGCGGATTGCTGGTGCGAATACAGCACACACTCATGTAGCCTTCCCACACTCCCTTGTTTTGTCTTTTCTGATGTAAATCTAATGAAACTGACTCTCATGCCTGAATGGACTACAGCTAGACATGCAGGTTTTCTCGCCCAGGCAGAAAATATTGCACATGCTGGGCGGAAAAAGGAAAATGGAGACATTGTGAATCTATTAAGAGGAGGCAGTTAATGAGCTCTCTGTGCAGGACATGGGAACATGTTTTGCATATGTGTCAAATTTGATGATATCCTGCTACACTGCATTTCTGGAGTTGTTTAGGGTGCCAAAAATAATCTGCTAGGGTCTAGATTATGTGCTACACCTGGACGTGTTGGTGCCAGAATACTCTAATGGTCCAGGAAACATCCAAATGTTATTCAGAATCTAGCCGGCAACCAAACCCAATGTGTGTTCTGAGAGTATTGAGACTTGAACTTCTCAGGAATGAGTTCTGCAGAAGCTCTGCTGTATCTTACAATGGTTAAATAACCAAAGTCAGTTATATTCAGGTTACACTGCAAGCACTGCAGTGCTGGGAAAGGTTATCGCACTTCCTGTATAATAGACTCCTTACATTTCAAATTCAAATAGGCATTTTTGAATATTCAAATAAAGCTGTGTTCAGCCTCTCTGAGAACTTTAAAAGAGTCTGTAGTAAGGGAAAGGCTTTATCTGTGCAGATTACACTGTTACACAATGAGAACTAATCGCACATGTTGAGTTACAGAAGACAAAGCTCCTGCTGCTTACTGAGATAAGGTAATCCTTGACAACAAAAGTAGGTGAACAGTGTGACTTCACACGCACACACACACACACACACATTATGCAAACAATAATAATGATGGATTGATGAACGCATAGGAAGCAGCAACAGGAAGTTTAACCCTCGTGTTCGGGCGCTTCACTTTCTCATTATTGTTCAGTTTATTTTCTGTTTCGTCCGACCTTCCTGAAACCAGACAAATAGAAAAGAACTGCAGTGGAATTACGGCAAACAAGGAAAGAATATTGTGTTATTTATCTGTCTACAGCATTTTTATTTCCCAGAAGGTCATTCAGACAAATAAATGTACAGCACATCCATGTTATTCATCCATTCAAAAGTCCAGACAGAAGGGAAAGGGACAATGCTGTGTGAAAACTACATCCACAGATATAGAGATATAAAAATCCAATACTTGACACTGTTTTGACTCTCGAAATGTCACCTCTTGATTTTGTTATGTCACTGAAAAATCAATAAACAAATGTTTTAAAAAATCCATTGCTACTAATGTGTCAAGACATTCAGAATGATGTTTATCAGCAAATCTAATAGTGTGTTAAAGTCACTTGGTATCAAGAGGATGAAACAATGTTGAAAATGTCTTTCTAGCTCAAGGCCAAACAGAAAAGTTGGGATTGAAATATTCCAATGCGCTACATCCGTGTGTCTTTACGCCAAAATAACAGACTTTCAGAGTCCTCATACTGGACACAAAGAATTAGCGAACACTCTGGTGATGGTAAATCAAGTAATAGGCAGCCCGAGTGACAGAAACAGGAGGCAGCACCACAGGAGACACTTTCATGTTCCTGATTAAGGCGCCTCTATCCCAGAGAAGAGACAGGTGACGACAGCTCAGATATAAGCTCACGAGGGAAATCAGCTACCTCCCCACACTAGTCTCTATATCCCTATTTTGCTACCTTACGCCCTCCCATTTGTGTGTGCGCGAGTGTGTGTGTGTGTGTGTGCACGTCTTTTAGCTGCAACATCAACAAGAAAATGGAGGCCCAAACTTATTAAGTGCTGAAAATGAGGATTGTGCAGTGAATAGAGATCCCATGGTACATGTCCACAAAGACTTGATGGCAAATAGCCTCGCTTCAGAAGCGGTTCAGCGGTGAGGAGGGCAGACAGAACCACTTCAACTAGATCAATAATACTTGAGGAAAGGCTAGATTCTTATACTGAACGGCGCTTGGCGAAGAAGCAAGAAATCAAAGAAAACCTAACCTTCCGTGACGTTTTGCTTCTTGTCCTTGTCTTTTTCTTTAATAATTTAACAAGTGCTGCATTTTGATTAGCTACACAAAGTGTCTTAAATGAGAAGAGATCAGTGATTTAATAAGCTCAATTTGTCATTACTTGCTGTCAAGAAAAATAGAAGGACTGCTATCGAATGGAAAGGGTGTGAGAAGGTTTTGGAAAATAGCTCAGTCTTCCACCAGGGTCCCCAAAGCATCCTTGTAGCTATTTGGTAATATATGAGCTCTATAGGCTGCTGTTTTGTCAGCTGCACATGCTCTTGGCTCATACTTTACTAACGATGACAAGCATATGACTGTATTTGAATTGTGTTACAGTATCAGTTCAGGCTGGGGAAGTGTTCCAGACCAGCTAGCTTGAAGAGGGATTTTTTTTTTTTTTTTTAAACACACAGCTACATCCTCACTATCTCTGTCTGTCTCTCTCTCCAAGGAAGGGGTGTAATCATGTCACTGATGGATAACTGACAGCACACTTGCACAACATCCCTTTCACACAGCTCCTCTTTTTGTTGCAGGCTGAACCATGGAGGCATCATTCCAAACGTCAACATTGTGTGCTCTATAATTTTTGCTTTTTCCTGCCTACTGTAATTGCCTGTCAGTGTCTTTATAGCATCAAGCTAAGGGCATCAGCTTGTATTTTTTTTTTTTTTTTTTACCGGACTGTCGAGAGGTTGTCGGCAAAAAACACACTAATGTCCGTAGTTGAATGATTCACCATTTTTGGAACGTGTAATGAGGAAGCATGCACAACAAAATATCTTGCATGTTTGGTGCTGTATGTTGCAGTGAAAGGAGGGTGGCAGCAGTATTTCTCCAAAACATACTCTCACTTCCATGAGTGGGCTATAGCCTTTTTAGCCATGCTACCATGGAGGGCAACATCAATACATGTGTCAATAGATTAGTTGGTCCACCACTGATAGATTGAACCTTGATCCAGACATTCATGGTCCTGAGTTGATACATCCTAAAGACTTTGGGTTTTCCTCTTGCACCACCATGAGGTTGACATTTGTTGTTTTGAGTGTGTCATGATATTTGGTTCAGACGTTCATGTTCCCCTCATGGTAAAATGTAATCATCAGATCAAAATTTTAATTTGCCAAGCTGCAACTAACAATGTGCTGATTATTTATTTGATTCATCGACTAACTGTTTTGTCCATGAGATGCCAGAAAGCTTTTCTATCTCAAGATATCTTTAGTCCTTTTGTTTCACGTAATCAACAAAACCCAGAGACATTCTGTCTGCTATCATTTATGACAAAGAAAAACAGCAATCGTCACATTTGTGATGCTGCAACCACAGAATAATTGGTATTTGTATCTCACAAACGTCTGCAATGATTTATCGATTATCCAAATAGTTGCTGGAAAATCCTTACAGATCCAGTGCTGTTGAAAAGTTGCTTGAATTAATCTTTTTTGCAGAAATAAGCAGCTGATACGAGTTTGTTCAAGTACTTATACAAATACAAAAGCCACATTATGTGAAATGAACTCAACTGGCGGGTCGATTTCACTTTCCAAGCCTCGTTTTATGCCACGCCATCTGTTTTAAGGCACAGAAAGCTAGATGTTGCCCTGTATCTCTTTGACCTCCAGAAGGGCGTAAAGGTCTTTTGGAGAGAACCAATCTGCTAAAAAGGTCCATTTATGGACAGAACAACTTGGGACAAAGGTTTCATTTTCTGACAATGTTCCCCACAGGCTCCATCTGCAGACCAGCTGAACTCTGCCCGTCTATTCCTTTCTTTGTTTTTAATAAGTGATCCACTCTCCACAGAGTCTTATCTACAAGGTCTATGAGAAACGTTGTCCAAAGTCTGACACATTTATTAGTTTTATGACTGAAAAGAGTGTGTGATATTTTCTGACATTAATATAACACTGAATTGATGCACAGCCGTGCAATGAAAAAAAAAAAAAATACCAGAGCTGGAAATTAGTCTCAAGAACAGAAGACCAATTTATTACCCAGCTTATGAAATATTATGTTCACTGTCCAACATATAGGAAAGATTTCTCTTTCAGGGATTGTGTCTCATTCTCTTAGATGACCTCATCCAGTTTCATCTGACCAAAAATCTGCTCAGACAGACAATTTAAGAGAATTTTAGCATCTACTTTATAACTGAATGAACAATCAGTCGACAGAAAATTAAGCCACGGTTATTTTGACAATCGTTTGAGTCATTTTTCAAACAGAATGCCAAATATTTGTTGGTTTTAAACACTTCAAATATGAAGATCTGCTGCTATCCTTTGTTTTTTATATGACTGTAACCTGAAACCTTTCAGGGTGTGGACTGTTTGTCAGACAAAACATGCAATGTAAATATGTAACCTTGGGCTCCAGGAAATGTTTGCTGACCTTTCATTAAGACACTAAGATTGATACAGACAATAATCGGTAGATGAATGAGGAAATAATAATGGTGAGTTAATCTACTTGCCTTAATGTTTAACAATATTAATGATGCGACTCGACAGGGCAAGTCTGAGCAAGATCAAACACAATATCCAAAGATTTAACTCAGTAGTGATGAATGAAAATGTCATCTGCATACAGATGCATCCTCCTTAGCGCATACGGCTGCAACTAACGATAGTTTTCAGTATTGATCAATCTGAAGATCTCAATTGATTAATTGTTTAATTTAAGGTGGCATTAGATGTCTTGTTTTGTCCACCAACAGTCTTAAACTTAAAGTATAGTCACCTGCAAATGACAAATCCTGGTTGGAGTTTTTATTTGAAAACAACTAAAATGAAACAGTTGCAAATATCGATCGACTAATCAATTATTTGCTGAATCGTTCCAGCTCTATAATCGACTTGTTTTTCTTTTCTGTCAAAAATAGGACAACCTAAAAAAAAAAAAAAAAACAGAGTAAAATAAAAGCCTCTCACATTTCCACAGCCTGCACCGAGCAGAGCCATGTTTGTCACCTCGGGGCAAAGCAAGCCTGTGTGCTGCTGAGGAGGAGGATGGACGGCAAATGGGAAATTATGTAGAGTACATACAACACGCAGCATTATTAGTCTGAGTCTATTAAGCATAATGGGTCCCCTCCTTCACCCCGGCAGCATGGACACTGGCCACTGTGCAACTGAACCAACAATGGTGCTCATGCTTGGCAAACAAAATCCTCAATCACTGAACTCATGTTAATACCGTGTGTTATTCAGGAAAATAAGAAACTCTAATGTGCATGTAAGAGGTTTTTAGAAAATATAACAATGCAGAGACACAGAGGAGGAAAGCTCACAAAAATAACCCTCATCAGTGCTCTCCATGCATCTTCATACTTCAGTGTACCCGGGAAATGAATAGTCTAACCTTCTTTACACTCCCCTCTAGCTAGATATAAAATGCAGTTTCCACTGTGCAACATATTGTCTAGAGAGGCATATAGGCAGCTCTCTCCCCCTCAGGTAAAAAAAAACAATGTTCATTTGCTGCATCATGTGTGGTCAACAGACACCTACAGATGACAGCAGGCGGGAACAGGGCTAATGCATTGCCTGCAGTCCCACCTGTCGGGTTCCCATTGTTGCCTTGTGACTGAAACTGCTGGCTCCATTTTCTCTGGTTTCAGACGTGTCCTGAGGAGGGCTCAGTACCTGTGCAGACCTGCTGCTGAGGGATCAGGTTGCTGCTTCCGCCTCTTGACAGGGATTGAGACGGGAGTACAAAGAAACGAGACGAGGGCCCAAGAAGTAGGAAAAGATTTATTTTGACTTCAGGTGTTTCAAGACACTTGTGTAATGAATGGCTGGATCCCTGAAGAAAAAAATATTTCATATAATAAATCTGTGATGCAGCAGCTTTTTAAAGGCCCTCAAAACATATTTTTTATGAGCTTCTTATTGTGACCGATGGAAACAATATTTTCTGCCAAGTTAGATCAGATTTGGTTATTTCACAAGTGTTTGTTTCCTATGGCCTTTGCATTGATTTGAAGTGGGGTGGGCTTAGTTGAAAAATGTTTCAAACTGGGTTTGAAACAAAGTTCTCAGACACTTTCTTTATATAATTTCCATTTTCTACCTCTATAATCTAAGACGGAGGCTTTCCGAGCTCACAGGAGATGTGTTATATCATAGCTTGTTTGTTTCTACCTCTGTGATTTCCTACAATTCCCACAATACCTGCTGACAATCCCCAGAGAACAGGTGCAAACACTTTGCATCAGCTGTGGGTTATTCGTGTCGGCGAGGAGAATAATAGCTTGTGCACTGGAATAATAAGCCCAAAGGAAGAAGTGAGCCTTGCTCTGTAGATCAAAACACCAGGTTGCCTCGTGACCGCAATGCATTCTGGTCTATTAGGGACGCCGTGTGGGTAACTTGTCGCTTTATGGTCGTACGTTGGTCTTAATCTGTTTCAGTAATGATAAAAGTATGTGATTCAGGAGGACTGGCATCAAAAATTAATACTTCCTGTTGATGTTTTGGAGGGTAAGCTTTTCTATTAAACTTCAATGAGGCTGCAGTGGAAATATCTCAACATGGTGTCACAGTGTCTGCGTTTGATGCATTATCCGAGGTAATAAGTGCCAGACAGACCTCAGACTGTCAGGTAGATTGCCAAAACCTCGTCCTGTTCGCTCATGCACCAGAGTTACATACATCCAACAATAAGAATATGAATGAAATCTGTATTTCTGATCATTAATTGACTCACGCCTTGAAGCCTAACATAAAGATTTACAATGGATTCAAAGAACCTCTTGTATTTTTCTCTTTGATTAACAACATTGTTTAATGTGAGATTTTAAAAGCGATCCATTGTCAAGAGTTTTTTAATAAATCATGTTCAAGTTCCTTTAAATTACCGTCTCACTCTAAAGACGCTGACAGCCCAATCAAAGCAGACAGTTCGGCTTTGTTGGAGCTTAAATTGTTCAGCTAAGTTTCAGCAAGAAAACTAATACATGGGAAGAAAAGTTAACATAAGGCTGGAGAACATGTGCATACACAATTAGGAAGGAAACACCTTTTCATACGAACGATCTGTGAAGACGCATCTAATATTTTGTGTATGCCTCGCCACATTATTCAGTCGTTTTGTTACTTTTTTCTCCGGGCGAGACAGATGGGAAAGATAAAAGCATATTACAAGAAGGGTGATTATCACTCTAAATCACTTGCCATAAGGCTTCCTAGAAATTGATCTTGTGGCATGATCATTAGTCTTTGAAATGTTCTTCTCTATACACTTGACCACACGAGCGTCCGTAAAATCCTCTTTAAAGAAATGTCATAAATTGCGTCAGGAGATGAGCTGCACGGACACACGGGCTGCTCTCAAGACAGGCAGGCTGCTGGAGTGATCGGATGGATAAGTGCACTCAGAAATCACGTCCATTATATCGTGAATTATGTATTTGAGGGGCGCAGGCCACAGGACCCGAGGGGAGAAGTGGTTGTGAGATGCCTGTGGGTAGACTTGGGGGCCGATCATGGGATAGCTCATAGTCTTGACTCTAAACATCCACCAAGAACTCCCATTAACGACGGGCCATTAAAGGCAACATTAGGCCATTAACAAAGCACAGCCATACCACTTCCTACTTATCCATTAACCCTTCCTAATGCAGCTCGGTGCCGAGCATTTTAGCAATGACTTCATTTTTCTGTTTCCGCTGACATTACCTCACCCGAGTCTCTGCGCTATGACTGACTAAGACCGACTCCCTGTGACTAACAGCAAATACGGGAAGCTAATGGATGTGGACTGTGTCACGATGACCGTGCTTCTCAGGTAAGAATTTGAAAAAGTCCATCACGGCAAACAGATATTAAATCCCCGCACCCCGCACTGCCTCCATCCGTTAAAAGTCATTTCCTAAAAATAGACACGGCCTGTGAGCAAATCACATGTTTACGGGACAAATGGGATTATCCAATAATTTCTAGGTATTAAAATGCAAAAACTGGGCATGGCCAACTCGAATCCCTCTGCTGCACAGATTAAGCTCATTTTAATTAAGGTTGTGACGTGCAGATGATCACACAACACCTTGCTGAACTTGCTCTTATGGCCATGTGTGGGTCTTTTCAACATTTCAAATGAATCTCAAAAGAAAAGAATTAAATACTGTATATTTCTCTTAATAACTAAAGAGATATTTAACTCAATGGCCTCATCTTTTGAAAGGAACTCTTATTCAATACTCCCATTTTCACCTAATTACCACCAAATCACCAAAAAAGGATGTCTATTAAATTTGCTCATGGGTTTATTTCAACTGTTGCTTTTGTGCAGAGAATAGCAAGGTTTGGATCTATTAGCTCTCAAATCAGTCCATTCAGACGTGTGATTAGAAACCACTCAATCACTATTAATTATTTCTAAGTAATTTAAATGTTCCTTCGAACTTTATTATACTGAAGGACCCTACAGATTGAATTGGTCTGCTTGTCCGTGTCCAATGAAGCGTTCATTGCGTTCATACCTAACAGCTCTCACATCTTGCCGTTACCGAAACACTTTCAAGTCTTCTTTTTTGGCGAGTCTGGCAGATCTTGGCCGTGTTCGACAGCGTTTCAGCTGCAGCGATATAAGCGCACGTTGCTAGTTTTTACAGAACTCACAGATGTACGCTGTGGGTGTGTGCATGAAAGGCAACACATGTCATGAAAACACCACCTGCAGCGCTGATTTATGTTCATAGCGTGCTTTCTTGGGATTTCCAGCTCACAACATTTCAGTTGCATGCGTCTGAGTTTAGCAGAGCCTTGATAACCGGTATCTGATCACATGGTTTCCCTTGTGTTTTTACTTGTTTTGAGATTACGAGGCGAAGATAAATGCACACAGTTTTTTCAGAGGGTAAGACTTGCTGTTTGAAAACTCTTTTTTTAGCCTAGGCAATTAAAATCACAGACCCCCTGTCCTCCAGCAATCATGGGAAGTATAACCAACCCAATTAAGACTTAAAAATGCTGCCGCACTGATAATATAATAAATGTTTACAGCCAAATAAAATAAATGTAGGGGTTAAAGAGGTGCAGCAGATGGTGTGGTACTCCAGATGGAGCCTTTAACAGTGCGTAATGCTTCTTACTAATGAATATAGTGCCCTTTGAATTACTGAACAGTTTGAACTGATAACCATAAATCTAAGTGCAAGAGATGATTCCTTAAGTAGTTAAGACATTTTCACTTTGCTCCCTCCTGTTCAGCCAGATGCGTTAATAGGCAGCTTTAAAATATTCCTGACACATTCAAAACAACCTTCTTGACATCAAAGTGCTCGTCGTTTCACCGGGTCTCTTCAGGTATCACATCAGACAGAAGGTATCCGTTTTTTTTTTTTTTTTTGGCACACGGGCCATAAATCTGCCAGCGTCGCTCGCCTGAAGCGACCAAGCCAACTAGAGCAGGACTGAGTGTCTGCTCTCTGGTTTTACAGATTGGACATGATTTGTAATCAATTTTGTTATTAGCCTAAAGGACCTTTAGCATTAACGTCGCACGCGCTGGAACGATTAGCCAATTAATTGACAGAAAGAAAAGAAATAGTCAACAATTTTCAGTTTTGTTTATTTCCAACTTCTAAGTTTAAGGATTTTCGGCTTTTCTCTGTTTTATGTGTAAATTGAATATCTTTGGGCTGTTTGGCAGACAAAACAAGCAATTTAAAAGATGTCACCTTGAGCTCTGGAAACTGAAATGGATTTTTTTTTAAACTATTTTTTTTTACAATTTATAGACTAAAGGATGAATTCAGGCAAAAGGATAAACAACATAATGAAATTAAGAGCCATTCCAAACCCTCGTACACGACATTAGGACTGCAACTAACGATAATTTGATGATGAGTAATCAAATAACTGCTTTTCATTTGATTATTTGAGTAATCCTTTGGTCCTTGAAATGTCAGAAAATTATAAAAAAAAAAAAAAAAGTAAAAATTGCTCATGACAGATTCTCAGAGTATTCAATGTCTTCTTTTGTCTGACCAAGAGTCCCAAAGATAATCATTTTATTGTTCGATATGAAGAGAGAAAAACAAAGCAAGCAAATCCTCATTTGATACTTCATCTAAAGATCTTAGAAATTAAAATGAATTATTGATTATCAAAGCCTAGTCTAATCTTCTCTGTTTTATCAGTTGTCATATTAAAAGGAAACATCTCTCACGTCAATGTTTGGCTAACTAAAAGAGACAATTTGCACACACCACTTTGGGCTCTGGCACATGTGATGGGCATTTCCCCCCTTATTTTCTGACAGGAATGACAGCTGAATTTCTAAACCAAAATAATTGTTAGTTGCAGCCGTAGCTGGGACCCATGACAAACCCTCATCCTCAACATATTATATTTGCAAACAAACAGAGCATTACAGGAGGGTCAAGAGGGAAATACACCATTGCACCATCAGACTAAAAGCATTCTCCTACTGGTTGCAGATATGTTGAATCACATTGTATTTTGATTTTGAAATACTAGCCCGGCTCGCAGACTCCAGCTCTTTGTTCAAGTACCTGCATGTCTGTCTGTCTGTCTTTACCTCGAGTGTTCCCTTTCCTGTAAAAGTGGCCCCGCCCCGTCCCTGCCCCCCACACCTCCGACAATAGTCTTTGAACATCTGTTGCCCATTTCTCCTGGGGGAGCCGTTGTGTTTACTATTATACTATCGGTATGACAATATTACAGTTGCGGGTGGTGCCTGAGGATACCAATCAAACCTGCTGCCACAACACAACAGTTGAAGGTAAATTGAGCCTTTCCTACACGGCGGAGCTGGCAACAAACCCACGCACAGCCCTGACCACAGTGTTGGAGAAAGAGAGAGAGAAAGAGATGAATCAGCCCAGACCCCATCACTTTTCTACATGGGTAAACAAGAATTCATCCACTTATCGATCTTAAAGTGCTTCATTAGACGCTGCATGAGGCATGAGCTAATATTTTTTCCCCAACACAAAATGGATGATTAATGGAAATACGTGCAATAGTTTTATTATGTCTGCACTGAATGCACAGCACCTACTTTACCGTATAAATAATGTATGACTTGTTATGCTGTAAACAACAGAAAATATTAACAGGTAGATATTTTCATTTGTTCAGCAGATGGCTTGTCTAGCTTTCATCTCTGGTAATTGCCGATACTCTCACATTAGTTGAGCAAAGACTCATGTATGCTGTTGCGCACTCGTAATGACAGAGCTGACCTTCTAACCCTTCAGTGCAAAACAGTGCAGTCGACGCTCCCCATTTCAATAAACCAAACAGCCTGGTTGGCATTAAGAGGGCGTGATGGTTTCAAATTGTGTCCTGCTTTAGCTTCTGGCTCTGAGGGGGTCCTAAAGCCTCTGCTGGTTAAACAGAGCAGAGAGTGGTGGGAGGAATACGTGGAATGCAGATAATACATACAAAGGATTATGTACCTGCTTGCACATCAAATCTGTGTGGTTTCACGTTTAATACCCACAGACCAACGTCTGCTTTGATGGAGTGCTGTGAAAGGTTGGAGATTAACGTGCGCTGTCACAACACCGAGTCTTCCTACGACTTCAGGACTTTTTCTGATTTACGTGGCGGGATAAACCGCTAACAAGATTGGGCTGAAAGGTTTTACTAGTGTGAACTGGCGGCAAGTTGGTTTTTGTGTCTTCTATAAAAGGAGAAATGTTTGTAAAAATAAATTAACTTACATCCAAAAGACAGTTCATCTTTTGTAGGTCTTTTTTTTCAAAGGCACATAACAGATATGTCACATGAAACGTCACACTTTTGTTTGTGTCCTTTGTTTCTGTGAAATCAGATAACCACTCCCAGTTTATGTAATTCAGCATATGTCAGCGTTGTCTTGGGTACACGGATCCTTTAAGGTATAATAATTTCATTAGTAGTGGCTATTACATTTTCTTCTTCCATCATGACATGAGGGAAAGCCATGCATCAAGGTAAGTGCTTTTAACCATCTACTCTGGCCTTGCACATCTTTAACCGCTCCCATTCTGCTTCGTGTCCCATATGGTGCATCCAGAACAAGAGCAGGAAAAGCCCTGCAGATCTAACCCAACAGTGAGCAGCAGAGAAAACACCCAACTTCACACAAAACCTGTCAATAAGAGAGAAAAAAAATCTGCCAACACCTCTTCTACCAAGATATCTACAAATATAAAAATATATATATATATCTACAATGTGGCCTAAAGAACTCAAGAGTTAAAATCTCCATGGGAATGTTCTGCACAGACTATCCCCCTTCAAGCAAACTGAGTCAACACGCTGTTCAGAGAGTCCTCTGGAGCAATGAGCTGCTTCTACTGCCTAGTCAGACAAAAAGACAGGCGCTCGAGGCGAAGGCTCCCCTGAAAGTCCAGAAAAAGCTATAACAGAACAAAATACTCCTGATAATTATAGTACATGCGCTGTGATTTAAAGAAAATCTGAGTGGTTCAACAATGCACATATTTGGAATTATGTTATGTGAAGCCACGATGGCAGCATGGCCATCATTGTCGGTCCATCTATCCAAACTATTGGTCGGATTACCAAGAAATTTTGCACCCAGATTCTCGACACCCAAGTGATGAAACCGGCTGACTTTGTTGCGCCCCTCGTGTTTCCTATAGCGCCACCGTAAGGTCACATTTGTAACTAATGTCCAACATTTTGTGGGTGTTGATGTCATGACAACTTTTGCACGGATTGCCATAAAATGTTACCGACTAGAGCTGAGAGTTGAGTGGTTCATCAGCAGAAAATGAGCTCTTCTGTTCATTTTTCACGGACAACACTGATGGTTCCAGCTTCAGATTTACTGCCTTACACTGTGTCGCACAGTAGTAAATTGAATACCATTAGAACTTATCATCAAAGCGAACAAACGTCTAAAGAAGTCACCTTTTTCCCGGCATTGTTTTCAGGTGTTACTTATATAAAGAACATGCACATTTGCAGATTTAATGACCTGAGATATGAAAATGCGGTGAACACAAGACATTACTGAGACATATATTCATTCAAGCATGATATCTGAAGAAATTCCACCCTGAGCAGAAGGGTAACGTACTTGTCCAATTATTAAAAAACCCTCTGGGGGACAATATTGTCTGAACAAATATTCTCATAATGGCAAACTGCGGCTGTGGTGTTGTCTTAGTTTGGTGTATCCATTCGTGTTGGCTCTGTTTATGGATGAGCGTGTTGTAGCAAGCCGTCCACAATAGGACAGGTAATCCTGAGATTTCCTCAGAAAACAGCAGAAAATCCGCTTCACCCCAACTCACACTCACTAAAAATGTTCATTATTCAGTGTCAAATTTATGGCTGTGTGACGCTGCACTTTCAAATGAAATCACTATCATTATGGGAGGAAATGATGTGTCATCTCCTCTGTATCTACTGCTTGTATGTGGGGGTAAATGAGTGCCAGCATAATGGGTTATGGCATCTTCATTACTCAGAATTAAACACTGCAACGTTCATTTAACCTCCTATAGTCTATAGAACAGGCAGGCGCGGTGATAAAGCAACTTTTATGTGACAAGAGTTTGGCTGCTTGTGAGTTTACTGTTAAACATTTCTGCTTTACACGCTGCAGTGAGTAAAATCAGAGTCATACATGCTGATTTCTATGTGTGCTAAGAGGATAAGTCAGTACAAAAGACAGTACTTAAATTGCACCATTGGGATGTGTAAGGCTTAGAAATTCTCCCCAGGAACACAAGGCTACTTGACCTCTTAAGATGTCCCATTAGAAAATTAAGTATTGCATCCAATTACCAGACAAGCATCTCTTCACCTTCCTCGTAAGGTCTGGCAGTGAAACAGCTGAATGCTTAACAGCAAAGCGGAGCGTCTTCTTATAAAACATCTAACACATCCACAAGTCATGCATCAGCCGAGGCATCGCTCGTGTGGTAATTACCATCCAAAAAAAGCCACTGCATGACTTCTTTGAAGAGAAACTGATGATAAGTCAGAGGAAAACTGCGACTGCTGCTCAAAAAACAAGATAGTTTTGAATAACAGACTTTAATCTCTCGTGACAATTACATTTCTTCTCACTTAATCATGGTTTTTTCAAAGAAGTTGCTCATTAGGACGAAAACGCCCTGAGGCGAAGTGTTCATGGACTGGAATGTGAAAATGTCTCGTCAAAAGAAAGTGGGGGAGTCATGATTTATGTACAGTTTAGAGGAAGGAACCCTTCCAGACAGGGTTAAATAATAACATGATTTGTATTAACAAATACAGGAAACATGTTCTTTGATACACAGGTAGGTAATTACTACAACAAACAACAAAGACATGGTTTCCTGTGTGGCATAGCACTACACCTCACGTCATATTAAGTAACTAAACAGTCAATGTTGAATTTGTAATGGAAGAAGGCGGATGTTTCAACAGTTTACCCTTTACTCTTACCTAACTATGTCATTTATTTTTACTTCTGGCTATTTCACCTGTTCTTTAATGTGAATATTTCAAATCTTTATCCTTTCTTTACTCCCATCTATGCAGTACTTTTACTAACAACATTAAAGTGTTAACTCTGGAGTGTGTTAAGGCTGGTGTGGGACTGTGCAGTCGGTCTAGTGCAGATGGCAGCTCGCTGCTTATTGTGACAGTAAATTCACTACTGATCAGCCTCGTACCACTTTGTGTGATATTTTTTTAAATTTGTAATTTCAGCTTAACTTGACTCCTCAATATTTCCGCAAGCTACATCGTGTAACTTCTGAAGTGTCCCTGCTTGGTGTATTTTTGGTGTTATGTAAAGCAGCTTGCAATCCAGTAAATAAAAGTTAACACCCTTTGTAAGCAAAACAGCTTCAAAAGGCATCCATGAAAGCAGGTTTTTCCCCCTGCGAGCACGTTTTAGCATGTTTAAAAGTAATGCCAAGTATGTTGACACGATACAAGCCAACCATTTAATCTTCTGCATTCTTTTGTATTCAGGCACTAAGAATGACTTTTAATTCCAATCAGAGATGTACTCTTGGTATGCCCCGTGAGAGTGAGTCTCCCTGAATGAGAACTGTCTCCTGCAAGTTCAACTGAAGCAGCATGTAATCAAAGATAGCTCCAGGCATCGCTGACTGCAGTCTGTGAGGGAAGGATGGTGGACATCAGCACAACACAAAGAAACAGCCTCTAAAAATGGCAAGAATGTGAATACTGGGGGTCAAATGCAGACACAGGGCTGTTCTGTTGAGTCCCAAAGGGAAGACGTAACGGAGAGTGTGATGTTTCATGAATGAAAAATTGCTCAACAGAGTCAGAGTGAATAGAGCGACCTCTCAGTATTGCAAAAGAAGTTTGGACCCAACAGAGAATGATTCACAAATGAATGGAAAGACAAAACTCCATGTCATTTTTATTAGTTGGCCCGGGGCTTCAGATGAATGTTTCACCTTATTGCACAAAAGCTGTGCCAACACAACTGACTTCCCTGAACTGCAGACAAAGTCAAAATACAGGTTTGATACAATAGCAACATCCTGTCTTGTCACTTGACTCTCATAAAAGCAGAAATAATGACTTTATGGGTGCGCAGGCATAAATATCAAAGCTCCTCCGCTGGCTTCCCTTTGTGGGTCAGGAGGAGCCCCTGCTGTCATTGGTGGGAACAGAGTTACTGCTTTGTCTTTGCTTAATCTATAATATAAATTTTAATGAGAAAAAGAAGCTAATTAAATGCAATTCACAAAAACAAAGGCCGCATAAGCACCCACCCTCTGGCTTTCCATACATATGTGCCCTCTGTATTCCTTAAATATTCTCTGAAGTCGAATGATTACCATCACAGTTAATGGAGGCCTCTCAAAGAATTCATTAAAACAGAGCAATGACTCTAATGGAGAATTTGAACAAAGATCCCGGCTCTGTTAAACATGGGTGTGGCCACAGGCTTTTCATATGGAGGAGAGATGCTACCCCCACCACTAACTCCCCCCCCTCCCTCAGTCAGGTTGCACATGTGAAGTGCAGGGACAGGCAGCAGCTCTCTGTGCCCTCTCCGAGGGGTGTGTGCTGTTCCATATTAATGACAAAGAGAGGAGCGGGAGCAAGAAGTCGCTATCATACACTCATTTGTTTAAAAAGAGCCAGCCTTACAATACAGTCGGCGGGAGTCCACAGGAATCCAGTGAAAGCCGGGGGGCTGCGTCAATGACAAAGGACAGAAACAACCTCACTTTCTATCCCCTGAAACAAGGGCCGCCCAATTTCAGAGCGCTGTTGGTCTTTCACCAAAACCAAGGATACCTTCATGCATTTCAATGGGGGTATTCCTGCATAAAGAAAGAAGCACTACCGCATAGCAGAGCCATCTCTCTCCTGTTGTTAAGCCTTTCTTTATAGGTGAAACAATAGAACTCCTGGTCCCTCCTCCTGGATAACAAGTAAACCCTTATTTTGCACGGCAGAGCGGCAAACCTGTGCGCAAAACAAGTAAAGTGAGGAGATTGTAAAGATGTTATGCGTTCTCTCACTTTAGAATCATTTCACCACAGTACAAATGTGCATGTATGAAAAGTCTACTAAAGTGGCTTAATGGCAAATTACATAAATAAATGGGCAGCTAAAGAGGTAATTTTAGCCGTGATTGCAAAAATTTAATATACCTCCTACTCTGGCTCAAAAAGTGGACCAACCACCAAAATGTAATTAAGATTCACTTGCTGCTGTTTTACTGATAATCCTGTGTGTAAAACTGTCACAGGCGAACAAAAGACCTTTTTTTTTTTTTCACAGAGTCATTGCCTGAGCGTGATTACTTTTGCCACACAAGTCCTTTTATTTTCTCAAGGCCAAGTCACTCATACGTCTTCCTGCTCGGAGAGTCCAGCTGAGAGTGTGACTTGCTCTCTCTGACATGTAGGAAACTCAGCGTGCTCACGTGGTGGCTCAAATTTCTTTCACCATTGTCTCATTACATCGAATCCAAAGGTGTGTTTGCTCAAGTGATTACACTTTCGGAAGAAATCTATAAATATACACAAGACTCAAAGAGCTTCAGCCATAAAAGTGACGCCTCTAAAACTTCCAATCGAGTGAATAACGAGGCTAAAACACATCGTTTAGCGCAGCGTGAGTGGCGGGAGCAAACAGCTTCTCTTTCAACAACTGCACACACAAACAGGAATCATAAAGAGACACTCGCTCCCTTCAAGGCCACAAAAACCAACACTGCTGCTGGCTCCACCTGTTCAGTGTCCTGCTGGGGGTGGAAACATGAGTGTGAGTGTGTGTGTGTGAGTGTGTGGGTGTGCACCACTCCAATCTACTGTGTGAAGGATGCAGGGCAAACAAAGGCCAAAAGAAATCAGTAACGCATGTGTACATTCATCTGTGGTATATTTAAAAATCACAGTTTTGTGCAGTTGTCTTCGCACAGTCTAGCTCCATTGTTTTGTCTAATTCCAGGTGTACTGTAAGTGAGCGAGTTACTATACCATATGGTCTAGATGCATATATTATGAGCATCATTTCTCTGGGGACCACTTAATGTATCGACCTAATTTCTTGGAAACAGTACTAGCCAAAGATTTTTCTACTCTTACAGAAGTAGAGCAGGTTAATGGTAGACTCCCACTGATATTTCACACTTTTAGGTTTCCACTAGTACCTGCTCTTTACTCTTTTTTTTTTTTTTTGGTGCTGCATCAAAGATTACGCAACAGCAATGTTTTAATTTCATCCTAACTTCAGGTTATTTTTACCCAAAAGTCATATTTATTTGTAATTTAAAGCTAAAGTTACCATGTCGGTAGTTAATTAAGCTTGATCCTCACATCCCAGGCTATAAAACTCTGCTGCTAGGGGCGCTGGTAGGAATCCTGCAACCCCCTGATGGGATGTGACACCGGGCTCCCCACCCTAATGCTGCTTTAATTTACAGTACGACCTCGCCTGTCTGAAGGAGCACATGAAAGTGCAACCCCCTCCTCTTTTTCTCTCTTTTCTGAGCAGCACCTCGGCCTTCTGCTCACATTTCCACTTATTTCTTATTCTGATCAGGGGCCTGAGGAGGACATAACGCACACAATCAAGCGCACACAAAAACATACTTCTCCTCACAGCACAGCTGCTTTTTTTTCTTCTATCTCATTCGCTTTGTCATTCATGGGTGAGTGATGACGGCATCTGTCTCACTTTATACTGCGTACTAAAGGTATTTTCATCACAAACACAAGTGTACTAGCTGCATGGCAAGTGAAAAGATTCCAATTCACACTTTCTCTCCAAACACAGGAGAGTCCTACAGAGCCTTTTGAGAGACATTATGAGCTGCCATAATGGGTTAGGCATCAGCAGAATAATGAGTTGTGTAGATATCTCATATTGAGGTCATTTTAAGCATTCCTTTTCTAATAAGTGAGAAGAACTATGGATTAATAGAAGCTGTGCTCGCTTTGTTAGTTTAAGATCTTTAAGTTCTGCAGATTCTCCCATTTCCTCGTGTATTTACTCAGATGGTCAATCTTGATTTCATAATTTGATTATTCTGTATTGCTAGCTAGTGGGCCATTTGCAAAATTGGATTAACAACTAAACTATTTAAGGGAAAGTATTAAAGTGACAGCACAAAGTGAAGTACAGATGCAGCATTTCTATTCAAATCCACGATCCGGCTGAGTTGCGATACTTCTTATGACGGCATCTGAATTTTGCATGAAGGGGTACAATACTTTGCAAGTCACAAAGAAATCTCTTTCAAAGAAGAAACAACCACAAGCAGTCTTCAAACATCAAGAGACCGGAGCCTATAAACAAGACGGGACGTGCACAAGTGCACAAATACACAGCTGTACAAAATCTTACATGCTAAGTGCACTTTTTTCTTTCTTTCTTTCTTTCTTTCTTTCTGTGCATCATCAACATCACGATTCAAGAGACAAGCCTGGACGTAAACTAGTTAAAGATGAAAGAAAGGAGAGTGGATCTATCTCAGGTGAAATTGGGTGACCCCCGCATGAGATTAGTCCATTAGCAAAAGGGAGAGCCCCACTCACTCGACAAGTAATACCAGCTGTGACACCGAGCGCTGCCTGTCTGTCTGTTCAGGAGGAGGGTGAGGGTGAAGGTGGTGGTGGTGGTGGCGGCGGTGGTGGTGGGGGAAGGGTGGAGACAAGGGAGCGAACAAAAAAACAGATGCATCTTTCTAGACTATTTGTTCTAAGAGTAATTCAGGGCTCTGTTTTTCCTCTCTGGTTGTGGCCGAGGCTTGGCCTATAAGGCCGGGAGCTGTTGTTTTTTTCATCTGTTCAAATATAATAAACACAGGCCTGGTTTTTATTACAAGTATCGATGCAGTTTTTATTGCAAATCCCAAACTCAATAAACCCTGCTCAGTCAGATTTTTGCCCATACGCGAGCAAATTGACAAAGAAACATGAAATATTTCTTTCCCCTGAGAAAAAGCTCACATGGTTCACTTTCTACAAGAACATGGAGAAGATGAGTGTGACCATCTGTTGTGTGAGCAAACACACACACACACACACACACACACACACATGTGTTTTGGCCATCACTGGCAGGCAAAACACACAGCAGTGGTGGACGACCATAAAGTCTAACCTCATTACCAACTCTGTGCACTCTCCTCGAGTCTCAAGCACACGGCACTGCAGCAGCACAGCGGTGTAAAAACACCTTAAAAGGGCCATTCGTTTCCTCTCAAATAAACCACCTGAGCCTGACTGAGAGGTGCTGTGTGGTGTTAATTTACAACAACAAGCGCCACTGTAGTGTGACGAGGTGGAAGGGAGTACAGTGAGATCAACCTCTCCGCCCCTTTCCTTCCCAGAGCTCCAGCACCAGTGCAGCTTTGCTTAATGGCCTGGCTGAGTGATGTGAGCACATGGTGCTGCTACCTGTTGTCCTGACGGAGCAGACAACAAGGCAATCAGAGAACAGCCATGCAATAATAAATAAGACAAAGGACACAAGTAAAAGAAGGATCTTGTCCTTGTTTTATCTTGGGTTTTTTTCAGTGGCAAAATTATATATTTTTTTAAAAGCACATTTCTAAAACAGCCACTTAAAGCCAAGTCACTTCACTCACTTCATGCCCAAAGAATGAAACTTGGAAGCACTCACTTGTACAACCTATTACAACTGCCCACATCCAAAAATGAGTCCTATCCTACGTGTAATTACCAGAGGGAGCCTGTCAGGAGCAGCCAACAACAGGCAGCCCATAATTACAATAAATCAAGAGAGGATGTGAACGAGGCATCATTCTGCTCGACAGCCTCGTGTTAACGGGAGAGAAAAGACATGAAAAATGAGGCATCATGACGACATCATGGCATGGGCACATGCAGACTGGGTGATGATGAGGATGACTACCTCACTGGCTGCCTCTCCCATCATGGGGGGGGGGTTAACAATGAAAGGGTGGCACAATGGATAATATGTATAATATGAGCAGTTTATACACAGAAAAGTCACTTTTAAAGGCAATATGCATTAATAAAGCATTCAGGGAGGTGAGTGAAGTTAAAATAAACAGCTTATTCTCATTTATATGTACTTTTTTTCATACATTATACATATTTACATGCAGATTTACATGTAGAAAAGTGATCACTGCTTCATATGTGCTTATAAGCTGCCTAAAAACAACAATAAGAGAATATTTTCTGGCCATTTTAAAAAAGAGAGGGAACAACCTAACATGCATTTACAACCAGGATCCATTTCCAAATACTTTAAACTATATCCCAGCTCACTAACTTATATAAGTAAAAAAACAGCAGCGTCCCCTGCTTCACTTCTCCCCGGAGATGTTCTCCGTAAGCCGGGCTGAAGTTTCTCGGTGGCACCTGCGTGCGCCTGCCGGGACTCTTTATAACTGCGGCTCGGGCGCCACCACCAGCACCACCAGCACCACCAGCAGCCGGTTTAATGAGACAAAAGCTTACCTTGGCGAAGGAGCGCGGTGATGAGGAGGGCACACACGCAGCTGGCGGACAACAAGTGCATCCTTGCGAGTCTCTCAGATCCTCTCAGTCGGCTCAGTTTGTGTTTCTGAGGTTTGTTTTAAAAAAACCCCACTTGGTGTTTTTTGAGTGTTTGGAGGAGGGAAGGTGGGTTAAATTCAAACGGTCCTTCGCGAGCTCCTGTTTCTCTCCTAACGTTGCATGTGCTTTCCAACACGCGCTCACATCAGTTCTGGTAGAACAGGTAATTGTGAGGGACACCCAGATGAGCGCGAGGGCGGGGGATGCTGTCTGCAGCTCCGCCTCTCATACACCCCCCCCCTCACCTCCACCTCCTCCACCTCCTCCTTTCCCCCTCCAGCAACACTTCCCCACCCCTCCTCCCACGCACACCCCCCCTCCACCCCTTTTCTTAAGAGCCCCCCCGCCCTCCCTCTCGCCCGCTTTTTTGCTCTCATCTTCAACCTCTCCCACCACCACCACCACCACCACCACCCTTCCTCTTTATCCAACATCCACCCTCACTCTGCACGCACTCTCAGAGGGGGAAACCTTCAATCACCTCAGACTTGTTTCATGCAGAAAAACCCTTAACCTGCATTTAAAATGTAACTGATGTAAAAGTATCATATCAGAGAGTATTAGCAGTGAAATATACTCAAGTAGTCGATTCATTGATTAATCATTTGGGCCATTAAACATGAGAAAACAGTGAAAGCTGGAGCCACATAATGTTTGTCATCTCTGCTTTTAAGTTTAACAGCGTCTGATTGATTTTCTGTCCGTCGGCTAATTGATTAATCGGCTAATCGTTTCAGTCAGGTATCAGAAGACATCCCAGCGTTTAAGCACTCAGGTGCATGGAAAATGAAAACCTCCTCGGCTTACTGTCAGTTCAATGTCAAAAAGGTATTGTGCCATCAAGACAGTCAAGGGTGTTTTTGGAGAGTTCCTGAAAAGTTGACATTCAGATTTTCTTTTAGTTATTTATTTATTTTGTTATTTTTAACTGACAACAGTGACATTTCATGAGACAGTGAAAAATCTGAATCTGCAAATGTAACTCGTTGCTACAGCCATGACACAAATGCTGTGAAGTAAAAAAAGTACAATGTCTACATGTGACGTGTCGTAAAAGTAGATGTCACCCTACTTCTGCACAACCACACACACTTAGAGTACAACACACACACTGAAGTAGGCTTTCAATCAACCCTTCACTTGTTTCATGCAGGAAATGACACTGAGGACAGAAGGCTCATGGTAAACCGAGCTATAGGATGTACGTCCAAGGTTAATTATAATGAAGAATTTTCCACATCAATAATTAATCCCTAATTAATTATTAAAATTCTTGCTCATATCTCCTTACTTTTCAATTATTTCACTGAGCACATTCATGAGCAGCGCCACAATAATTAATATCCATATAATGACTACGTTAATAATCAGAATTAATGTGAAAGCTCTGGCACCGAGAGAGCTTTTACCTCTCTACACTTGTTCTCATTTTTGGCTCTGTGTGAGGTCTGAAGTTATCTATATTTACTTGCATGGCACGACGTGGTTTCAAGTCAGGTTTGCTGTGTGATAATAAAGATCGTGACGTGTAGATGAGATGAGGGCTGTTTCCTGCACACACATACAAAAAAAAAAAAAGTAGCATGCTCTAAAACGGGCATAACAGTGACAGTTTCACTGAGTCCATTTGAGAAGTTGGTAAAAATAACATCAGAGCATGTAAAATGTCATTAAAACCACACTTGCTGCAAATAAAATGATTTACCACTGCGCTGTAACTGCATGATCATGCTTGTCTGATCACAAAGTGTGTATGTCTGTGTGTGCGCGCAGTGTGTGTTGGGCTGGGGGTAGAAATCTATCGGGGAGAAGAAGTAAGTATTCCTCACCCTGGGTGTGAAATTCATGTAGGTCTGTGATGGTTTGTGCAAATGGAGTGAGGGCACAGGCTGTGAAAACCTAATGCAATTTGATTAGAAGTTAACCGCAAAGCAATATTTTTCCTGCCTCAGTGCGCAGAGAGAAAAAAAAAGAGAACTATTTGCTTTTTTTTCCCGTGTGGGTGAAAGTGAATGAGACTGACTGATGACCGAGCCTGGAGCGTGGTGTTCAATTACCAAACAATAACATCTCGGTCATAATTGGGATTGCAGGTGAGGCTGGTCAAGGACTAAATATTGAAAAATATCAAACAACAAACACAGAAAAACATCAAATTCATGTAAGCAATAAATCCAGTAAATCAGCGAGAACGCTGCTGCAACTTCATGCCATGCCTTTTTCTTTTCAGTGGAATAAATGCGGCTGTAGCTCAGGTTAATTTTATATTCACAGGAGAACGTTTTCAGTCAGTCCCCATGACTGGAGAAAGAGATTACATACAGACTAATGAATTACAATATATCATGTCATATTGAAGGAACTGTACCAGCACCTGCTGTCTTTTATTTGATGAAAGAATGAACTCTCCTATTTTGACATCTTTGTGAGACATCCTGTGACACCGCTCCCGCTATGAGCATGGAAACAAACAACCTTGCGTTGCTATGGACTCAGGCAATGAAAGTACACATTTTTGACATTCAAGGCTGCTGCAGACAGGATATTTCCCCCCCTGTTCCTTCACTGGCTTGTGTTGCAGGTCTACACTAATTATCATAGGTGTGTATAAAAATAATTAAATTCAGCGTTGTCAGACTGCAACAACACTAGTAACCAGAACTGGCGGTGCAGACTAAGCAGGATACTGCTCATTTACAGCCCCGCAGTGGTCAGTTCTCCTTTCCGTTCCTTCATTTTCACCCTGTTGAAGCAGCAAATTTGGCACAGGTTAATTTGGCTCCTCTCCAGGCTTTGTGAAAATCAAATTTCTCTCCTGTCCCGTGTGCGCGTCGCCCTCCCCCCCCCCACCATCGTTCACGACTTCTCCTGGGAGGCAAAAGAGTGGTTAGTCTCCTTCAGATTGGACTTCGGTAAACTGTGTCAAGCAGCGAACACAGTGACCCTGACATTTTCAGCATGGCCAAGGGAGGAGAAGATCCACTTAATGGCCAGCTCTGTGCTGGCCAGCATCCCCTCTCTGGATCGATAATTGCTTCATTAGTTAATCTGATTGAGTGTGTGAGCAGCCTGTAGTCGATGCAGAGTTACCTCTCTTTCTGTGAGGAGTCAGTGTTTTATCGATTCCATTGTTCTCTGTAGAGTCTAACTTTTCCCCCCAACTAATCCTCACATTTACACAAAGAAAAGGAGAATGGATCTCTTTGTTTGAGCTCCTCATGCCATCCATACCTCACTTCTATTAACGTTGATCAATAGGAACTGCTTCTTGATAGCAACAGTAAAACAAATCAGGAGACCAAATGGCATGTCTTATGATGCCAGGTTGCTGTGCTCCATGTGGCTTAAAAGGGCAGCTGTGCCGACAATATTTAGCATGCACACGATGTTACTGTTGTTTAATTTGAGTGAGAGCTAATGATCGATGTTGTGTGTGTGTGTGTGTGTGTGTTACTAACTGATAAACATAGTTTCTTGGTGCAGGGACCTTTAAAGTTGCATTAAGTGAAACTTTAACAGAAACTAGCTGACCTTAGAAAGTTGATATGGCAAGCATGTCAGTGTCACGTGTTATCCAGCTTTCATTTGATGTCATGATTTTAACCACCTGATGAATAGTTGATTTCATTTTAGCTGTTTTTGGTCTCCACCAACTCCTGAGAGAAATATCTGCCTCTTTAGCTGCTAAACTGTGGTCACCAGCTAGTCGGTAAGTTTGTGAAGTGGCTTTTCAGGTCTTTTCACTGGCTGTTGATGAAACTAGAACAATGAGCGGCAAACTCCAATGCTGGGAAATTAAGCCAATTTGGAAGTGCTAAAAACTTCTCGAGTGGCCACTTGAGGTTGGCTGCAGCAGTGAGTCAATCTCCATAAGCGCCTGTATTAAAATGTCCAACTTCACAGCAGAAATAAACATGTTTACAGCCTGGTCCAAAAAACGGTTTTGGTCTCTATAGCTAATTTCCCCGTTCATGACAACTGTACAGAGGGTGAGCCATGACAGATGGCTTATTAGAGCACCCAGGCGTCATTCAGCCCGCCTTAGGTCCGCCAATGACCCTCGTCTTTGCCGACTTTTAGATTAACCAGAAGGCGGAAGAAGGAGTACAGCCAACATGGCAGTGGCCATATTTTAGGCTTCAAAAACAGCGCTCATGCTCTGTCCATTCTTTATATTGTCATTGGCTGAAAGACGCAAAAAAAAGCTTCATAGTAGAGCTAAGTGGAGCTGCAGATTCAGGTGGGTTCATCACTGTGAACTTCCACATTACATGTCATCATTTGATTGTTACTATTTAAGCTGCCTTAATTTTTTACATACCGCAGTCAAATCTGACGTCGTTAAATATGCAAGTGTGTCGATACATCAAGCTTTGCCGTGTGGACTGACGCTTCAATGCCATCGGTTGACATTTTTCTTTTATGATCCATTCTTCGTCTGTCTTTCATGATTTTTTAACATTCTTTGTCAAGTCTATTAATAGTAGAACAGTTTGAATAAAGAAAGAAGGAGTGGGTGCAGTAAAAGAGCACTGTGATATTCCATTAATATACAATACTTTGTAAAATAAGTGGTTTTGCAGCACTGGTCTCCACTGAAATTACAGGAAAAGTGTTGTTTTTTTCTGAATTTAAAACACCAGTTTGTCCAGTGAAGAAAGGTTCTTTCTAATAGCAGGCATTATAGACAGCAGTAGCAGGATTTTGGCTGCCTGAATGATTGGTCAGAAACATTTTATTGCTTCAGCACTTTGATCTGCCATTTGTGCATATTTAACCAGTAAACTTACATCACGCTGGTACATTTCTTTAGTTTCAAACATGTAATCGTGCTTTCTTTGGTTTAATGTCACATTGTTTGTCTTCTCACCACGTGTGAGGTTTTTTTATCCGGCGTGCAGTCGGTTAATCCTGTATTGTGGAACTGTGTTGCAGCATGTCAGCGCAAATTTACTGAGACAAATTTCTCGTGAAAGGATTGTGCTCGGCGAACAAAAACGATTCCTACAGGCCTCTGACCTGTTGGAAAAGGTGCTGCAGAGAAAGTACAGCAGTTTTCATGAGAATGAAAAAGGAGAATAAAAACTCTGCTGTCTTACGTCAATGTAGTTATTCAACGTATAATATAAGTCTTCTAAAGAGGAAATGCCACATATTACATTCATACTGTGAGGTACACAAGGTTTTTTTCTATTCCATGCATGAGACAATTTTTTTAGATTTCAATACTTATATCAAGGCTGCAGTCTTTTCATTTTGATAAAAACATATCTATATCTGTCATGTTGTTGAATAGATTTCTGTGTTTCAACGCTTTGCTACCAAATAGGGAGGCAGAGCATTAACTGAGAGCGTTAAATCCAGTAAGGATTGTGTGAGGAATTCATATAAAAGACAAAGAAAACAACCCAGCTGAGTTTTGGATAAAATCTGAGGGAGAATCAATTACACTGAGGTCTGAGGGGGAAAATAGAGTTCAGATGTATTACAGGTGAAATCTGTCTCAGCCTGCATTCTGTGTTGGATGCAGCTGTTGGTTTGTGATATATTCGACCCAGTCTGGCAGACTTGGCTGCCGGTCGTGTCTGTTTTTCCCCAAATTACCTGGTTTTGAATGCATAAATATAATTCACTGGCAACATGAAAGGCAGGGAAATTATTCATGAAGATGTAGACCGGTCTGCTACAACTCAAGCATCTGTCAGCTGTCAGTATTGTTTATTTCTTACCTAGGCCTCAAACTATTTGTTGGTTTGTCAGTTAATGGCGGCTCGTTGCTGGTGGATTCGGCGGTACTTAAATGCCGCCTGCTGCAGGCTGATGCTTTGAGCAACAACCCGGAATAATCACAAATGGCAGATTCTTGTTATCCCACTTTAATACCGCAGTGAATGTTTTGGGAATACGTCTTCCGACGGTTTTCTCATAATGACGCACAACGCCCAAATGTTCCATGAAATTAACTCTTAAACAAAAGATAAGTCATGTTATGCCAATTCTGTTACTAGAATTTTAAAAAAAAGTTATAACTCCTCGCCGTGCGGGGATTTCAAAGAGAAATTTGTTGGAATAATTTGTCACTGCACTATCATTTGCTGCTCCTTTCCCCCCCCCCCCCTCCTTTCACAATACAGTGGTGAATGCAGGTTGACATTTTGCTCGCTGGATAATCTTTAAAGCAGAAGGAGTAGATACCAGCTGAAGTAAGATACAATCTATATATATTGGAGTGAAAAGGGCATGTCAGGAATATCAAACAGACGATAAAATAATCAAATATGAAAGATGAACTTTTTTTTTCTCCCCCCCACAACCAAATCAGGTGGTGCCATTTAAGTTCTGGGAAGCAGAAGACTGCTGGGATTTCATCAAAAAATGTAGTTTGTACAGTGTCGAGGAAGTGCAGGCCTGTATGTTCTGTTTCTGAGCTTTACATACATTACAATAATCCTGCCTCTCATTCAGGCTGTTGGAAAATGT
The DNA here is from genome assembly GCA_946959425.1 of Argyrosomus regius. Lineage (NCBI taxonomy): Eukaryota > Metazoa > Chordata > Actinopteri > Sciaenidae > Argyrosomus > Argyrosomus regius. The sequence continues at coordinate 8,394,530 of OX336889.1, forward strand.
GTCACCAGATGAGGTTTGTGATGAGTTTGTTGATATCTGACACAAGTAACTGTATTGATTGATAGAAAACACCACACACCACAACACAAGCTAGCTCTTTCATACGAATACAGGAGGACACACTGCAGGGTCATACCAGATCCTGACAAAGTCAAGTTTTAATATTCAAGAGAAGGAGTGGAGTTCCACAAACAGAGAAAAATGTTTTACAAAATGGCGCCTTCCAATTCCCCGTAGATGCCCCTGAGTGACTGTTCCAGAAAGCCCTGAGAGGTTTCCCCCATATCACTGAGCGCCCCGAGGAGTCTGGTTATGTTGGCATTTAGCTACAGATAAGTTTAATATTAGCACATCTGAAATGACGAATAAGAAGGCACATGCAGAAGTTGCACGATAACTTAAACCAGCATTAATGTTTTTAACATATTATCTATCAGTTTTCTGGTCAAGACCACCTAAACCGAGACCGAGTCATGACCAAAACCAGAGGGTGTCAATACCAAGACCACGGTACTGCAAAACCAACTCAAGACCAACACCAGACAGTATATCGCCTACTTAGGTAGCTAATATTTACCAAATGTCTTTGGGCAAGCCGTGGACTCTCAGAAAGCGTTGCATTGAAGTATTTACAGACTGCTGCGTTTTCTTTTGGACACTGTTTTGCAGACTTTGTGGTTTGGGAAGTCAAATTTAATTACAAAAGATTTGGCTGACTTCTGCTCCATAACAGTCGCAGCTTCGTCTCCTGTCTCCTGCAGTTCTTGGGACAAAACCGGTTGCCTTTGAAGCAAAAAAGTTTAACAACCAATCGCAATAATGATGTTAACACATAAATCAGATAACGCGCCGGCAGTTTAGTGATATCCTCACAGCTGTGCTGTCTTGACTTGGTATAAAATCCTGAGTCCTCCAAGACAGAGTAAAGATGCAGTTGATTCGGAGACGAGTACAAGACCTTTAAAACGCGTTATGTCACCTTTTAAGTTCATATCATGTTAGCAAACCATTTCTGATTTACACACAGAACAGAAACAGAGCAGCCTGATTCCAGTAATAACACTCTTTTTTGTTCTGTTTTTGGTCTCCACCAACTCCTAACAGGTAAACGGTCTGTCAGCTGTTTGATGCAGCAGTGGAAAGGGAAAACATCAATGAGTGCACTATAAATGATCCAAACCAGTGAAGTTTTTGGCTGTAAAGAGAAAAAAAAAAGCTGTTAAAAGGCTCTGAGCTGAGAGGATCTGTGGCTTTGGGAGATAATTATCAGGATAAGCGATGCCTTTTAGCATTACACATATTTTTGAGGCAGTATAAAAATCTTGATTATAGCAGCTTTAAGTGTGAAAGCATAGTCTGAATGTGTGCAGGTTTGTGTTTGCAGCCCTCGTGTTGTGTGTAGGTTTGTTTGCCCCTTTACTCACATTTTAGATTGGAATATAACACAACATATTTAATGCATAAAAATAAAACTTGTGATGGATGACATAAAAATTTGAATATCACGCTAGTGATAGATAGAAAATTGAATTTTTTATGAGTCTGACCAATGACCAGACGCATTGTTCCATGACAGAGCTGCAGATGACTCAAAGCCTTTTCCTGTTAGTCAGCTTTTATTAGCTTAAATCAGTTTTATTGTTAGCTTAAATCTCTACCTAAAAGCTGGAGGTTGGTGCTTTTTGTCTTATTGCCATTTGCTGATCGAGCTCTCTCGTGATTTATTCCAGTTTGGCACAAAATACATTTGGGGTCATGTCCAAATAGCCTAAATTCATCTCCAGTGAAACTAGTTTGCAGTGAAGGAAATAAACATCTGCAGCTCGCTGACCTTCTCTGAATTTATGCTCTCCTCCAACAGAGAATAGGGTTTGTCTTTTATTCTGAAGGGGTGTCAGATTTCTGAATGCACTACTGCTCACGAGCCATGTGCAGGTCCCAATTGGTGACAGTCACACACAGAGATACAAACACACTGCATGCACTGATGTTACAACATACAACTGATGTTTTTGCTGAATTAATTAATCGCATTGAGTTCCTTTTACGGCTTATTGTTTTTGTCTTTAACTCGAGGCTGCAATTACCAGATCTGTGATTCCAAAACGCCCCTGCTATCAGGCGCAGGTTAATTTCTATTCAGACTTTTCTGATTGCTAGATGTTTGCTAGGTGGCTTAAGTGAATCCCTTGCAGAACAATTACAGATGAAGCATCTCTCACGTTGTGTCGTGAGCAAATCAATCAAGCATTTGAAATGCCAGACACCAAACAACCAACTAATCATTCGGGTAGAGCTGAATCATAGTATTTTTTTTTGAGGGTTTTAAACTGTAATAATGACTACAAAATAAAAGTAATGAGAGATTATAAGGAAAAGAGTGAGATTATACCATTATATTTTGTGGTTTTATTACCTTTAACTCTTTGTCTGTTTATCTTATGTCCTTTCTTTGCCCTTCACCACATAACTGACGTTTGTTTACTCACTGACTTCCTAATACCTTGTTTGCAGGGTGTGAAAGAAGCACCTTACAGGTGTCACCTCACACCGCTGCTGTAAAGCCAGTCATTGTCTAAGACAACAATGCAGGTCCAACCCTGCCCTCAACAGTCCGACGCATAGATCTGATTAAGACTGTTTAAACACAGGCGGTTGCGCTGCAGAAGAGGGACGACTAAAGCCCCCTGTCTCTGGAATGTGGAGGGATTGGAGCCAGTCTTTGCCCTGAAGGTTTTAAAGCCAGTCTGAGGCAGGAGCAGTTGGTCTGTTTGTTGGCCCAAGCTGGGGCTGACATTATCTTTTCAATGCCCCCAGGGCACTGAATAACAAGCCACAGAGTTTACGCTCACTAGCGGTGACCTACGAGAGCACAGTGCAATTAGCCACACCTACATTTACACCACACCTCCAAACAAACGGACGTTACCATAACAATCAGCTCTGTTTCTGACCAGTTTTCGCCCTCGCCTCATGCCGTGTCCATGACAATGCAGCTTCAGCTGCAGATGGAGACAGTAGGGTGGTGGTGGTGGTGGTGGTGGTGGTGGTGCAGAGCTTGCTGATGTCGTACCTCGCAGTAGAGGAGAGCATGGTGTTTGGCATTGTTTGATTCCAGGACTGTAAAGAATGCAAATGACACTGAGACCTGCCCAAGGCCGTGTCACGGATTACAAAAAAACAGCACATATCTCAAATCTGGCCTTGTATACATCACATCTGTTTAGTCTTTACATGTTTTACTGTGTTGTTGATGTTTACGTGTAAATAACTGCGCCGTGCCTGAGGTAACACTGTCCCGTTTGATTTATTTTGGCTGTGCACTTTTAATGACATTGTGTTGTTTCTGTGGGTCTCTCTGTCTCTGTGGATTTATTTACTGTTATGTAATAAAAACATTAAGATCAAATGATTCCAATGACAAGGGACTGTTTATGACATTAAATGATTTTGTAGACGTGAAAAAACTTAAATCAGCGTTTTGATTGAAACACTTTGATTCAGCATTTTAAACTCCTCGATCTGATCCTGTTTAGGACGTCCACGTGGGATTCATCCCGCTAAGTGCTGACTGTAGATTTTTTTTTAATATAACTTTGGGGATAAACAACTTCTGTGTGTGAACTCGTGGGACACTTACGGGGGAAGTTCAGACGTGTCCCCTTGCTCCCCTCGTGCTTACTTTCTCCATGCCTCTTTTGGAACAATTACTCTTTGCAGCTAATTTTCCTCTTTGTTGTACGCGTTTCATATGGAGATTAGCTAGCTGTGCCATTCAGCCCAGACCTGCTCTGGTGAGACAGCTCTGAATTTCATGACTTTTTATTACTGAGGCTGATTGACTCTAAATAACCTTTTACAAAATAAACCAAGCAGCAACAGCAAAATTTGATCATTCTAGTCACAGATGGTGTTTATTAAAACCACTCTGAGTTTATTTTCTAAGTAGTTAATTTACCCTGTAGTTAAAGTCCTAATTACAAAATATTATATTTGATGAGCAACCATTAATTTCATACCCTTTCACAGAGTTACACTACACCAAGTTTAAAAAGTGGGAACTTTTTAATGAATGTACTGTGACTAAAACTGATCTTTAACCCCGTCTTTAATTGAATTGCCCGGCACTCCTTTTCAAAACTCAGTGTCAGAAATGTGAGTTTCTGTTCTGTGAAGGACAAAATCGCATTTTTTATTTTCAGAATCAAAAAAGATTCGCCTCAAACTGGAAAAATGTATCGTGCAGTAGTAACTCTATCTCTGTAAAGTAAAAATATCTCTTTAGTTAAAGCAGCTCTGGGTGATTTTCTTTGGCCACTTGGTAGCAGCAGGACAAGCTGTAGACACAACACTGACAACAATGTAGATTTGTGTTTCACGATTCATTTAGCTGCTAAATAACCCACTGTAGGTCTGTTATGAGATCAGACTTTCACTACACTATTATCGCAGCTAAAATAATTTGCAATACTGATATTATCTCATCTCTCTCATCTGAAATTATTGAAGAAAGGAAAACAATGCCCTCAGTCAAAGTCATGTGTAACTTTTATTTGTGTTTTCTCTCTTTTTTTGGGGCAAATGAACATGACAACCAGCGTTAAGGTGAGTTAGCGCCACCTAATAGTGTGTGAGCCACAAAGAGAACAAAACAGAAATGATTTAAGAGGTGCTGGATTATTTGTACAATAGTAATAATATGGTGGTTTTCAGGCCTGGGGCACAGGTGAATGATGACTAGGGAACATAGCTGGTGTTGTGCCAGAACCAGAGCTGGCCAATCGGACAATATAACCGGGCTCAGCAGCCTCTATGGACATAATGTCAGAGGTGAAAAGACTGAAGGGGTGATGCAGGAATCTAAGAAGAGAAAAGTAGAGAGCCAAAGACCGCCAGACAAAAGTAAATCTTGGACTGACTTTTAGTCGTTGGTGAGATCTTAGTGAAGTAAAAGTGCTGAAGGGCAGATGCCGAGTTGGGCTTCTTGTTGTTGGACTAGTTTGTAATATTAACTGTTGTCTTGTGTTGTTACACTTATGCTTGTTAGCAAAGTTGTGGACTTTCTAGTTTTTAATCATATGAGTAATATAATCATAACAAATAGTGCAGCTGTACGTAATTTACGACAGAGGTATTACACTCTCGCACTCAACTGGGGGCGCTAAATCACTAGAAATACAAATTTCTACACAATGTTACATTGTTCATTTTTGAACATCACAATTATCGTCAATACCAAATATATCACAACATCTCTGCTCCACTATGTTAACTAACTCTGTCTGTTGTTGTAATGATTTAGCTGGTAGTATACAGCTAGTTTGGGGCGGCAGTAGCTCAGTCCACTTGGCTTGGGAACCGGAGGGTGGCCGGTTCAAGTCCAGCATGGACCAAAAGTATGGAAGGAGGACACCTCCTGGGCACTGCGAGGTGCCCGAGGTGCCAAACCCCCCCAAACTGCTCACATGGCGCTCCTCTGGGTGGCTGCCCATCACTCCACCATCTCTCTCCACATTGCATGTCTATGAAGAGAAGAAGAAGAGATACTTTATTAATCCCTCACGGGAAATTCTTTTTTCACTCAATTTTATTTTACATGCATTTTTAATCCAGAACACACATACAAGGTTTCATAGACATGCACACATGCAAATGTGGAGAGAGATGGTGGAGTGATGGGCAGCACCCTTGAGGAGCGCCCTGCGAGCAGTTGGGGGGGTTTGGTGCCTTGCTCAAGGGCTCCTCGGCAGTGCCCAGGAGGTGAACTAGCACCTCTCCATTCTCTATGAGCCCTTGTATGTGTGTGTGGTTGTATTTCGGTGTTAAATGTCAATAAAAATAAAAAAAACTGAGTGAAAACAGAATCCCCCCTTGAGGGATTAATAAAAGTATCTCTTCTTCTTCTTCTTCTAGTTTTTGCCCTGAACTATGCTAACTATCCTGATAGAAGCCAAAATGGGAGCTGATGTTCGATACTGTGGCTTTGTCACTATGAGTGACGCCTTTCACGTTACACATTTGATCCATTTTGTTAATATAAATAGAATGACGAGTGCAGCTTTAATTCTTTTCATATCATCTGCTGTCATAGCTACAGTGTAAAGATAACTAACGCTCATTAAACATACATTTCAGTCAAACTGATTCATGCTGCACTTGCCATTCATAAACAAGCCTTATGTTATTGAAATGGAAAACATTAAGGAAAACCTAAGTGCCTCGGTGAACAATTATTAGCCTGTCAGACTGCTGTCAGGCTGAATCGGGAGGTGCAGCTTATCATCCAGTGCAGAGAAACTTTCTGCAGTATCTGAGTCAACCATGCAAATATCAGAGTCAATGTAGGTAAACAGTCCTATTTTTAAGAGTCGCTGGTGTGAGGATGGATATTTTCAGATATCTATTTAAAGCTTGTATGTCTTTGCACCTGCAATTACAATAATTAAAGTTAAACCTTCCTCTGCTTTGTCCCTCACTGACATCACATCGTATTTCTGTGTTAACCACATTTTCAAAATTAAATTTATTAGTCAGTAATGTAACCCAGATTGACCCCTAAATTTATGAGAGGTCAACAGCAGCCCAAACAATCGCTCAAATTTGTATTTTGATCCACTCAGAAACTGCTGGCTGCTTCAATTAAGCGCACGCAAATGCATTTGCAGAGTAAAACAAGATTAGCTCTCTCCAGTGACGTCGGGCTGCTCTCATGCTTAATGGGCTGCTTACACCTTCTGTGAACCCGCCACGCCTCCGTGCAGGCACACTGCAAAATATTTAACATCCAAACGACTGAGTGATGCTGCTGCTGCATGAGTTTCTCCTGCACATACCATCTAATCATAGAGACCTTTAAAGGATCATAATGGCAGTTTTGCATCTTCCACTCCATTAGCTACAAATACTTGGCTGTAATTTACTGGCTATTTTCCAGCAAAGCATAAGATTGCAGATTGATTTCCTATCTTCCAGCCTGGTATTATTTTCCATTCATTTCTATGCACTATTAAAATCAGCTTGCAGAGACTTGAAACTCGCTCGAGACAGGTAATCCATCACCGTGGACAACTTGCCGCCTCTGATTTTGTCAATGATATGTTTACATTATGTGCTGCTATGGACTGTTTTGAAAATTGACCAATGGTGCATTCAAGGACACTCTGACTATGCGGTATTTGACATGTTTGAGAGTTGGAGTTGAAACAATTAGGTTTGATTAAGATCAACAGAAAGTCAATCAGCTGTTATTTTTTATAACTGATTAATCATTTATATAATTATTCACAGCTTTAGGGATTGCTATCTGTCAAACAGTCGATCGGTTCCTCACCTCAGTCCAAACTGAAACATTTCAAGAACTATTTGATGAATTGCCATGAAATTTTGCACAGACATTCATGGTGCCCAGAGGAGGAACCCTACTGACTTTAGTGATGCCCTGACGTTTCCTCTAGTGCCACCAGGAGTTACAGTTTTGAGTTAAATGTCTCAAAAACTGTCATATCATATCAAAACTACTACCATCAACTTTATTACAGATATTGATGTTCCCACCAGGATGGATTGTGATTTTACTTCCTCCAGTACATTAATTTATGGCCAAATATATTTAAAAAATCAACTCTAAACTAAAAATGTGAGCATGGTAAATATCCAAGCGGTAACCTCTGTTGCTCTGAAGTGAAGCCAAAGTAAAAGTGCCAAAAACTGCAGTTCCTCAAATGGCCACTTGAGGCTGGATACAGAACAATTTAATCTCCATAAGCACCCATGCTAAAATGTCCAACTTCACAGCAGTAATAGCACGGCTCTAGACCTCCATAAACTGAATATTCCTGAGTTTTGACAATTTGTCTGACAACACAAGCAATTTTAGGACATCACCTTGGGCTTTGGTAGATTAATTGATGTTGAAAATAATAATTTGCAGCCCTATGCTGAACACTTACATGATTCAGGAAACAAAGAACAAATTCACAGCACGTTGTATTCTGATTTTCCAACAACACGGCTCATCATTTTCCTTCAGATGACTATCACACGTCAACTCTCAGACCCAGACCATCAGTTCCCATTTTATAATAAATGTGGAGCAAACATCGCCTGAAAAATAATAAAAAAACACAGTCAAATATTGAAAACACTGCGTTTGGAAAATGGCCCGGCAGCAATCCAAGCTATGCACTATAACAAGTGACCTATGGCGTTCAAAAATACCAGTGTTTTCCTTTCAATATGCGCTTGCCATATTGAGGTGGTTTGTTACTCGTGGGGAAATCAGTACACCTTTTGCATACTGTTGCAGTGCATAGGAGAGATAGAGTTGAGGGGTAATGCAATTACTCACGGATGTCAACCTTGTTTTCACGTCGGGTGTCTGTATGTATTGATAATGAGTCGGACTGCCTTTATCTATCTCCAATTAGACAACCACTTTAAATCTCCTTCTTTGTGTATCCTGGTGTCCCCTTTCTACGGAAACAAGTCACATTTCATTCATCTTCCAGCAGTCCGGTAACTGCCAAGAGGACAACAAACCATTAATCTCGCGTGATACGTGGACAGCACACTGGCCTGTTCACATTCAAGGAAATAAATGTGTGACATTAACCTGAATATTAAAGGTAATCCTTGGTCTGTACTTGTCCTCTAAACTAACAGAGTTCAGTGAAAATGTGTGAGGCATCTGATATATAGCTTATATGTGCACTGTGGTTCCTCTGTATGCAGCACCTGCTAAAGGTTTAAACATTGATTTGAGCATTTGCTTTGATCTTAAATCTGCTTTGAGCTTTTTTGGCTCAAAATCTTACACAACTGCATGAATGCATAATTTCTCACAACCCGAGTTTTGACTATGATTCCTGTTGATTATGAAACATTTCACTCACAAACTGTAACATCATCAGCAGAAGATTAGACGAGTTGTAAACCCATCTACGGTTTTATATTATCTTTAAAAGAGTCTGACACACGGGGATTAAAAGTCAAGATATCTCTACACCCCAAATCTAACCCCAACTTTATATCAAACCAAATCACTCCAGTTCCCCCTCAAACACAAGCCAGTCTCACAAGAAATTATGTTTATATTCTACTAATGTGCAACATCATACATTTTGAGAGAAACATAATCCCAGCCGTGTTTAATTTTCTTATCAACGAATTAGATGAAAAATATCTGACAAATAGCAAAATGTTCATGCAGAACTACAAAACATGTTTAATTTATTTTCCAAGAAATATTTGTCAGTCGCAACTAAACTAAATAAAGCATGATTAATGTTTTTATGGTGAGGTTTGGGCAACTCAAAGTGGGTTTTTTTTTTAAAGGTCCAGTGCGACTCAGGGGGCTCTATCTACAGAATATGGCAGAAATGGGATATAATATGCATAACTATGTTTTCATTAGTGTATAATCACCTGAAAATAATAAGAAAGTTGTGTTTTTGTTACCTTAGAATGAGACTTTTACTCTAAAGCTAAAGATAACTCCTCTCCAGCATTAAGCTATAAAACTTAAATAGTTAATCGTTCCTATTTGCTAACAAATTGTATGCACACATTCAAACACATTGAGGGACGGGAGTGTGTTGTGTAAAAAAAAAAAAGTACAGTACAGTAGCTCAGAATGGACAAACTTCGCTCTAGATGGGGCATTTCGCTGTCACCGTAGTTTCTCTTTGAGTGGAGGGGGTTGCAATCTACTACAACTACACTGATAACTGATAGGCGCCACAAAATAGAAAGGTCTACGATGACTTGAAGCCAAAACCACGATCTTTCCCGAACCATTTGGTATAAAAATGTTGTTATGACAAGTCAAAATAAGATACACTCTGCAGACTAAGTGGACTAGGAACTTGAAGCTTGTGGTAAAGCGGTCACTACAAGTGCTTTCGCTGTCTAAACCTCGACGACATAAGAGTGTGTGTGAAGCCGTTCCCCATGAAGAGTGCAGCACTTCTTTGACTGGAAATAATGTGAGCAGTGAGCGTAATCGCGATGGCAAATTGGGAGTAAATACGTGTTTAGTGGTTTAAGTTGTTGCGAACTGCGTAAGCACTCATGCATTCATACATTTTATTTCCTACGTTTTCTCATGATAACGGGATAATTTTCTTCGTTAACCTCTCCTGCTCAGCTGCCAGACTGTGGGACTGGAGTTTGTACCAACTTCAGGGGTTAACCCTTTTTCACTTCCCAGTGGGAAGTGAAAAAAGCAAGTGTGAAATGACACACGGGAGCTCTGGAGTTGACTTTGAGACACTGTAGCCTTTTATTTAATCGTGCACTGTAACATACACTGTGCATGTTCTGTGACGTTCTTTTAAATCAAACTTATACCACAGACCCGCTCTGTTACTCCACCAAACACACATACCCCCCTCCCTGCTCATCACTGCTGCTTGCTCACTCTTGCTTGACCACTCACACCTTATACACTGCTCTATTACCCAAGGGAACTACGCTGCTCTTATAACACCTTGAGAACATAATTAATAGATATCTTGAGAAATCAAAAGGATAATAGTGTATTAAGTCAGTGCAGGAAACATCACTCAGTGTAGCGATGTCAGGGGAGCTGGAGTATATATCGATCAGTGCGTCACATCCATCAGTCAGCATGGCATGACGTCATGTGATGGAGCTCTCAGGCCATCATCATCACATCTGATTAGAAAATTATCCCGTTATCTCGAGAAAGCAAATGAAATCAACTCGTTATCACAAGAAAACAGGAAATAAACTGAAAATAAAGGAGAACTGAGCTGTTCACATCTATTAGGTCCTGCAGAGGTACTTTCCGGATCAAGTCTGACTCATGTACAGTAATTTTGTAAAATGCAGATCTAACAGATACTGCATTCAGTCACTCAGTCTCACTTCACAATTTTGCTTTTGTGTGAAACTGAGTGTTTGCGGCAATCTCATGACTCATGAGATTGCCCCACTTGGCTCAGTGGTCACACCGACTCACCTCATATTATATTAGTGAGTAAAGTAAAGTTATTGTAACCTTGTAGGAATCCTGTCCAAAACTGCAAAAATAAGACAGGCTGTAACAAAACACAATTTCCTTGAATGTCATGTTATATTATCTCTCCAGAACGATCCCCAGGGTGGTATTTCTGCTTCCAGGGACGGTTTAACTACTCAGGCCCCCGCATGGCCTTCTGGCACTTTTTCTCCCTCCATACACGGCGTCCTTGCCGGCACTGGCCACATTCCTCTTATAAGGGTCAGAGGTCGGCTCCCCAGCCTTCCCTGAATCCTGACAGCCGGTACCCTCTCCAATTCAAAGAGGAGACCTCTATTTCCACAGGCTTTAGAGCAACAATGATGTGCTTGTGAGCAAGTCCATCAAGTTTCCCGAGTAATGAATCACCGTCCGCTGCTTCCACATTCATCTTTCCCTCATTGGCTTGTGATGAATCAACTGCAAACAACACATCTTATAAAAAATGAACGCTACAAGCTCGAGGTTAACCCTCGAGCTTGCTGAAACTACCATATTTAATATTTCATCTCTTATCTTTTTCACTTTGTCGAGATGATCCGATGGTGTTGCTCTTTGCGGAAAAAATTGATGAACAAAAACCAATTAATTAAAGAGCTAATTCGTTCAACCTGATCCCTGACGTCGCTCGGCAAAACCAATTTTTCCTCTAATAATGAAATGTTTGTGATGACAGATTTATCCTGTATTTGCTCATCTGCATATTCCGACTTTATGAAGAAAAAAAAAAGTGGAACTTCTTTAAGCGTTCACTCAAATCAGTGGAGAATTAAAGGGCTGAGAGCAGGCTATGCATTTTGATTCTCTGACAGAGAGACCAATTAAAATCACTGGCGTTGTCCAAGGCTGCAGGGCACAGACAGACTGACATCCTTGGAAGAAAACAACCCAGTCAGGTGGATATGAACCAACAGCCTTTAAAGCAAAATTACTCCTCTCATATATCACCAGTCTGTGATGTTCAGTCCTTTCTAAAGAGGTCGTTTGAGAGCTATGATTTATATATGTTGTTTTCTCTATAGCTAAACCCGCCTCTCTTATTTCAACCCCCATTAATGTTTTTCAATTTCCAGATTTGCCCAGACTTGTTGCATGCATCCTGCCGAGCGGTAACAACAGGGGCAGACAGCGAGAGAACAGGTTTTTCCAGTTGAGCCAAAATGAAAGTCAACCATTAGATTTCAAAAGGCTGCAGCGTATCCTGTTACACTAAAATTACAGCCTTCAAATGATGGTGTAATTATTTTGTACATACCGGTTACGTTTCTCTCAGGACAACAATGTAAGTAGAAGGGAAGGCGATGTGTGTTTAAGAAGACAGAAACAACACTATAAGCTTCAGAGGGTTATTTATGACTCAACTTGCTGCTGCAGTTCACTGTGCGACCATGGCAACCACAGTAACAACAGCAAAGGAAATGGTACAGGGTCTGAAATATCTGAGTGCCCTGAGTGATTCACTGTTAACCAACAGAGAACAGATGCATCAATGTGGAGGAATGGTATTGGAAGAACATTAACTTCTGATTATCTGATGAATAAATAATGTCACTAGTGGAAACAGTAAACTTACTTTAAGATAGAACCTGCTGTCGTTAGCTGTGTGATGAGGTTACACAAGTTTGATGAGAGGATTGGAGTCAGCTGGGAGATGGAAATTGCGCCCCGCTGCTGCCAACATTGATGTTACCGCTCATTGTATGTAAGCACCAGTCATTTATCAATCAAGATTACCACTGTGTCTGTATTCGGATACCTCTATTAGTACACTGTGTACTTCATGGAGCGGTGCTCTAATTTCAGCAGGGTAGTGTTGTCTCAATTCCAGTACAGCCATTGGGCACTTACAAGAAATGATGATGACAACAATTTACTGCTTCTTCTTCACAAAACTGCAACTGTGCAGAGCATTACTGCCAACATTTGACTGCCAAAGTATAAATATAGAACATATGTACAACTTACATTTGTATATTGTCGTATTCACCGCAGCTACTCACTGCATTTATAATATAACTGACAGTGTGAACACACATATGTGCTTAAAATATCAAGTGCAAGTATGGAAGTTTGGACAATACTAATGTGGAGATGTTTAGCAGGTATAATGTTTTCCATATTCATAATCTTAATTAAGTATCTTAATTGCATGCTCATATTTGCTAGTTAGCGCTAAGCACAATGTTCAACCATGACGGGGAAATTAGCTACAAAGACCAAAACTGTTTTTGTACCAGGCTGTAAACATGATTATTTCTGCTGTAAAGCTGGACATTTTAATATGGGGACTTATGGAGACTGACTCACTTCTGCAGCCTGTCTCAAGCAGCAACTCAAGGAACTGCATTTTTTTTGCACTTCGGCATTGGCTTCATTTCCCAGCACCGGAGGTTGCCTCTTGGTTTTTGCAGGTATTTTGTCACAAAACTAAATTTTACCTCACTGTGGTGTTAGACATCAGTAGGTTTCATCCTCTGGGCACTATGAATATGTGTACCACACCCAGAGGTGGACAGAGTACACAACTTCACTACTTGAGTAAAAGTACAGATACTCCTTGTCAAATATTACTCCAATACAAGTAAAAGTAGCTTAGTCAAAATATTACTTAAGGAAAGTACTAAAGTATTTGCTTAAAAAATTACTTAAGTAAAAGTATTTAAAAAAAAATCTCACGAAATACTATGATACTACAAGCTCATACAATTACGTTTCAAATGTTCATCTACAATTTAACAAACATTAAGCTAGCTAACGTCAGTAGCTAGCTTACATACTGCGACGTGCTTTTTCAGGTTGGAAGACGAGTTTTTGTAGGCCGTGATATAATTTGTTCGTGGTAAGCACAACAAACATTTAAACTGAAACGAATCAGTTTTTGTGACAAAAATCTCAAACATGGGTTTGAGATAAGGCCACGGTTGCTCGGTGGGAGTTTCTCCATGTGTTTCTCCACTGTATGGATTGTATGGCATGACGTAGTACAGGTACGGCAATACGACTAAGACAAACAGTTTATTTTCTCAGATGCTCGTAAGCTCAAAAGTAGTGAGTAACGAGAGCATCAATAGAAATGTAGTGGAGTAAAAAGTACAATATTTGTCCTTCAAATGTAGTGGAGTGAAAGTAAAAGTATCCCCCCCAAAATAATACTCAAGTAAAGTACAGATACTCAAAAACTGTACTTAAGTACAGTACTCAAGTAAATTTACTTCGTTACTGTCCACCACTGACCACATCTGATGGCAATGCATCCAATCTGGACCAAAGAGATGAACTGACCGACTGACCGGCATTACGTGTCATGGTATTGATGAAGAAATAAAATTAGTTATAAATAGAAATAGAAATATGAAAGGTGTTATAGTTCTTGTCATTAATAGTGGGCATGTTGTTAGAGGGGATCAAACCACTAAGCCTGGGAAGAAGGGTGTGTCTTTACTGCCATAGCTGTAAAATAGTTATATGGATTTTAAAATGATCATAAATTCTTAGAGCTGTTCTGGTGTCCAATGTCGGATCCATTTGATGACCAAAACTGTGGCGTAGATTTATCTACAGCAGGACAACGTGACATGTCAGCGGTGTAAATAATACAATGAACGATGTCTGGTTCCATTTAGCTGCTTCAGCTTCACTTTCAGGCTCCTGGTGTTGTTCATGCTGGTTCGCCATCACGCTGTCATGGCTTTAAATAGAACATAGTTAATGTTATTAGTAACACCTGAGGTTTTTTTTTATATCAAGTCAAAATGTCTGCTGTGAAAAAAGCCTTTTTAAAAGGACATGAGGCTGTTAGTCCTTTGTGTATGCTGTAATTATTTAATCTGTGCTGGGTAATTAAAAAAAGAACTTACGGTGCAATTTATTTCTAAACACAAATTGGTTACTCCCCTGTTGCCTGTATCCTCCCCCTCCCTCTTGTACCTACTGGATGGTGCCCAGTAACATTTAATTGGTGCAGCATATTTATTAACGTTTACAGCATAAATTATCAGTGTAAGCGTATCTATGTACTCTTGTTTATGGGATTAGAGAAGAAGCCTTTTCTCTTGAATTAAAAAAAAAAACATTTGACATTTACCATGTTATGCCACTAAACTGTATCACAGCTATGCTGAATTATCTGACTGTAACATCAGCTTGCAGACCTTTAGTCTGTTATCTGAGGTAATCGGAGAAATAAACAACAAAATGGAGCCAGGAATAATAAAAAAAAAAAGTGTATCCTCAAATGCATGGGTCATATTTCTCACCTTTCAAACGTTTGTTTTTTCAAACACACTTCCATCTCTCAGGATGTAATATTGTGTGCTTCAGGTTGTTTTTCCACATAAATACTGCATCATTATAAGCGTATATTTACTGAATGAATTTGAAGGAGAGAAAATCCACATGGACAAACAGCTACAATAGCAGACCATGATTTACAGAGAGTGCAGAGCCATCCCCAATTCAAATGCAAATCTGCTGAAAGGAGGCTTTTAAACATTTGTTTAGAATAGCAAGTGAATGGAGTTCAACTCCTAGCCAGTCACGCGTTAACTGGGGATCATCCAAATCTGAAAATCAACAGAATTTTTCAGATGTAACAATTTTTGCTCTGTTTCACTAGGAGATAATATAAATACCTCTAAAATTACCTCATTAAATCTTTTATTGCTGCATATTTTACTCAGCCAAACTGAATAAGTTTATTAAATAATCCACACCTCTGTTGCTTTGGATTTTGGATGCGGAAAAACAGTAGCAAAACAATTGAGACAGGTGCCACTCCCTCATCTTAAACAGCTCTCAGCAAAAACGCAGGAGATATGGTTTGCTAAAAATGAGAGAAAACATGTCTGAAAGGGTATAAATCTTTAATCAAACGGTGGTGATGTGCCTTGCCTCCAGCACTCACAGTGCCAAGCTGGAGAGCAGATGCTGAGATCTCAGATCTTACTTCCCCCCAAAACAGGATAAATCCCCTTCTCCAGTACAAATGTGTCATGGGAGCGGCTCTCTGTGCACTGAAGCTGCTGTGTTTTGGGTTCCCTCCTCAGAAACTCCCACAGGGACCCTGCACTATTTCAGCATTTTAAAAAGGGTAAGGAACAGGAGGTAGTGAAGCACATACTTAATCATTTTGCCTCCGGTTAAAGATCTAAAACAGTCCTCACATAAACATGCAAAAGTGAGATTGTTTAATAAGTTTAGAGCAGATTTAGCACGAGCTGAATAAGAAAAATGACGCCGGAAATTTATGTAGGATTCATGAAATGTAGATTTTTTTCACTGAGTCAAGTTTTGTTTTGCAAATAGAAATGATGCTCTCACACCAAGGTCCTATTTTATAAAGATCAGCTATTTCAAAACACAATTTTCACACATTTTATTGTAATAAATCGAGTGTACATTGCTCACTGATTACTTCCTGGACGTCTAACCTCAGGAGCGTGTCTCTTCTTCAGTAGTTTACATTACAGCTGTCCTGAAAGTGTATAGATTTTATGATAAGTGCTGCTTCCAAACCGTACATTACAGCTGTAGTAAAAAGAGGAAGTGATTATTTATGAATGAAACAGATTAATGGCAGTAAGTGATGGAAATTTCAGAGAGATAACCATGAGGTGCATTAGACTGTAGACGTGGTTTGTGCAATTGGTATTACTGCATTCGTGTAAAGTGTTACACACACTGACGATGCATTCATCACGGTAAAGTATTTTAGCGAAGCACAGGCACTTAGTCACAATAAGAGTGTTTAGTATGGCTCTGGAGCACAAAAAGATGATAAACTATACACTGAGAGGCAGAAATATCTCACTTATTCTTTGCAAATGCAATGTCACACACTCGTACAAACACACACGGCCACACGTGATAATTTCCCTCAGTGAAGCGACTTCAAAGCGCTTCAGTTTGTCAAAAAAAAAAAAAAAAAGGAGCAGGAGAACAGACATCAGCATTAGATTAATGGGCTCCATGAAGAGCAGAGGCCAGGCAGCAGCCCTGTCAGGCCGTCCAGAGAAAAGTGTTTCAAAGGAAGGAGAAGAAGCAGAGACTCAGCAGGCTCTTTCCACCACAGAAGACAGTACTGAGGCACAGGAAGAAAAAGTAGAACCAGCGCTCGACATGGATTATCAAACCTACATGTCTCAAATACCTGAACTGCCACGAACAAAAGAAACAAAACCCAGTGAAAGGAAGGAACACGGTCAAGGAAACAACACTTAGAGGGGATGGAGCGTAAATAGACACGGTGATTTAAGTGCTTAGAAGAAAAGAAGTCTAAGCTTGTTCATTAAATCAGTATTGATGAATTGAACTGTAATTTACTGAGGAAGCACTGAATCAAGTTAAAGAGTAATTGAGTAAATGTTTGAACCACTCATGATTTCTGTGGAAAGATAAAAAAATGCACAGAAGTTTGGAATCACCTGTTAGACTGATGTTTTTCTTTCCCCCCTATAATAATGATGAAAACAGTATAATTCAGGCACCAAATGTATCATTTACAAAAAGAATAATTAAATGATTAAATAGCGACAGACATCATCGTACCACACTGCTGTAATTTCATAAATATTTTGGCAGCCTGTTCTTCTTTGGATCCTCTGAAGTCTATTCAGTGTTTAGTCTGAACAAGTTTAAACTGTGATTTGTTAGTCGGTATGTTCAGCCGATATTCTGTGATCCAGTTCCAGTTGTGCAAACCATAAACTAACCTTCTTTATTTTAGTTTTATCAATGATTCCTCATATCCGTATTTAACTGTTGCTCAGAGGATCTTTGTCTACTTGTGCTCTTTCAGTTGTCAGTCAGGTTGAACCTTTGTACAGCACTTTGTTCTCCTTGTATAAAACATCTTTATTTTGCAAACCCTTCATACAAAAAAAAAAAATATTTGTAAAGACAACTTTCTACAACCTAAAAGAATAAAAATTCAAAATTATGGACTTGAACTCTCAGTCATCTGACTGTAACATGCTACACAAAACTGTGAGTAGAATCAAAGGAATGAGTTTCAAATGAATAAGAGACAACCTGATTATTACTGAATTGTTAATGTTAGTGAATAATTGAGAATAGAGAATTAAAACACTATAAAACTACACTATAGTGATGAAATCATGAAATCAGGTGCTTCATAAATATCTGTGAGTTGTGAGTCATTCCTGATGAAGTTGTAAAGTGATCATACTAAGTAGTTACTAAGTAATCTCTCTTATTACTTCATGATTAAGAAGTATCTACAGATTTTATACATTTGTCAGTAAAACATCTGTAGCAGCTTATATCATAGTCATAATCAGGAAGCATGTGTAATGAATGATAAGGAAATTAATCTGCTGATAGAAACAAATGTGATGTCTTTTCATTGTGTTACATTATAAAAAGTGTGTGCGTGTGTGTAATAAGTGATTAAGGAAACCTGCTGAGCAAAATACTGAGGAGGTCGTGCGGCGGACACAGAGGGTGAAATTGGCAGGTACTGTAACGATCAACAGGGGGAACCCACATTCAGGACACAGACTCTGGGAATTTAGACTGATTAAGAAAAAGATTTATTGTCTGGATTCCAGGGGATGAAGGTGGATGAAGGGAAAAGTCCGGATGGCAGAGGCAGAAGAGAAAAAGTAATAAATAAAGGACTGACATAAACAGGTTTCAACGGGGGAACATGAAAGGTGGGATGAATCCTCATAGATCTGGGCAACTTCAGCTTCACAACAGAGGGATTAATGATGGTTTCAATCTTGTACGATCCAATGAAGCGGGGTTAAAGTTTCTTAGGATCAGATTTTAGCGGAACATCTTTAGACAAAAGTCAAACTTTCTGACCTGGTAGGTAGGCAGGAACAGGGAGCCGGTGGTGGTCAGCGAGGCGGCAGTTACCAATCTATATCTTGCAGTCCTGCAATCTCCTGAGCAGGAAACAAAGGGGGTTGTAGCCCAAAGAAACGTTGACATAGCTGACATACCGGCTAACCCTGCGCAAGACAGGATGTTGTGGGTGTACTCGATCTTTCTCGTGGCGACACGGTGGAGAGCAGACACCAGGTCCTGATTGACATCTTTTGTCGGAGGATGAAAACCAAAGGAGAGACTCACTGAGGCTCCAAGGGTTTGACTGAATGACTTCCACACATGAGAGATGAACTTTGGGCCTCCGCTCAAAACAATGTGTGAGGGGATTCGTTGGAGATGACGGACATGTTCAACCAGCAGCTCAGCTGTCTCGTGGTCTTTAGAGTAGTGGGCAACAATGGTCAGAATGGTTGCGTTGTCTCTGCTAAAAAAACTTTCTTCATCTTAGCAATAAAGTTAACAAAGGAGGATCGGATCGGTTGTAGCAACCCAATAATTGTTTGAGACAATCGTAAATGTAGGGTAACAGCCGGAGCTGATCATGGCTCTGCTAGATGGTAACTGTGCTTATATAGAGCCTTTCTAGTCGAGACTACACATTTCATTCACACACTGATGGTGCATATCTTGCTCAAGGACACTTTGAAATGCAGACTGGACTAGAGGAACCAGGGATCGACCCACCGATCATCTGTTTAATGGACGACCCGCTCAACCTCCTGAACCACATCCGCCCCAATCCTTGACAATGATTGTGATTCTCCCAGAAGCGCCTCTCTACTCTCCTCCATGGAGATTATACGGCTGGTCTATTTTTTGACAGAAGCAGCAGAGTAGATCGAGCTGAAAGGAAGTCAGACACAGAAATGGCATCAAGAATCTGGTCAGTTTTCAAAATAAGACACCACAGACTGAAGGAAACAATTTAACTACTGTAGCCTACTTAGCCATGCTGGAAATACATAAATCAGTGGTGGAATCAAGGTGTAAGTAGATGGTTATTGTTCAAAGACCAGGGAACACTGCCTAAGTTGCGTAAAGCACTCTGACAGCAGTACATTAGGTTCATCAAAGTCAAATGTTTGATTCAAAGATAAACTATAATAGAAGATAACACATTACAATCTCCAGCAATGATATAAAATGATTTACACTTCCTGTGGTTTCCTCACCCCCCAGTCTCCAAACCACGCTTGAAAGTGTTGTGAACAGTGTGACGGATGAAAACAGTGTTGTTTTAATTCAGCTGTTATAGATCATCTTTGGTGAAACAGACCAACAATTCTGCTCTGACAGAACGATGAGATATCTGTGTTGTTAGATCTTGTGAGAGTGTGTTGCTGCTGAGGCAGAGACAGGCCTCAAACAAAGCTCATTTTCTCCTGATTTGTCCGTCTGAAAAAAGAAATGTTCAGAAGATATGTGACTTGTGAAAGATGAGTCCAATATTTATTTCAGTTACTCCGGGGGTGGCAGAATCGCTCATAGTCTGGTCTCCCAGTAGAGTCAATAGACTCAGGACCTGCTGCTGATCTCCTAAAGAGGAGTGGCAGGGATAAACACACGTGACACAGACACAGGAAATGACCCTTCAGTGAGGCGTCTTTTCTTTTCTTAACTGGCTCTCTGGTTTGATTAAAAGATCAGCAGAAACACTGACTCATGACATGTTTGTCACTTAACCTCTTGTTTGCTCCACCCGGCTGACCTCGTGCTTACTAGTTACCTAATGGAGGGTGTCCATGTAAGCGGAGGTATAAGAGACCCTAGATTTTAGATGACAGATCATCAGGCGTTGGGGGACCCGGTGACACTTTAGGCAAAGGTCCGACAGTACGAGGAGCTGCTGCTAGCAGAATTCCTAACAGAGGAATCCAAAGGTGGGTTCAGCCGTTGCCCGTGGTGCTCCGGCGAGAGTTACTGCTGCAGATTTTGAAGATTTTTGGATTCTTCAACACCCAAGGAGGTTGTGAGTAGAATAACAATCGAGAAGATGAGGAAAGGCTTGAGATGTCTGATTTCACTGATACTGTTTGATTGATTTTGTAACATTTAATTGATGTTATTACTCCACTGCTGAAAGCATCTGCATAACTAAATAAAGTACATTAGCTGAAGCCTTTTAGGTTTTATTCTAACCTTTTGAGAGGGTTTATTTAGGATCATGTAGACTCTCCTCTGTGAGATATATAAGTACAGGTTGCGTATCGCTAAGTCAAGTTCATAAATGAAAGTTCTTACTGGTTGTCTCTAGCAGCAAAATTATTCTTGCAGCTTGAACTTTTTCAGGCACTATAACACGATTTAGAAGGGAGCTGTCATTAGCTGAAGTGGTTTCGTGCCACTAAGGTACCAGTGAAAAGGCTTTAGGAAGAAGACAGTTAGACGCTGGACGAATCTCCTTTCCTCTGTCTATATTTTTGAATCTTTAATGCAAAGGCAAAGCGCGATTCCTGTACTGAAGAGCCTGGGTAACAATTTCTACTCACACACACACACACACACACACACACACACACACTCCAAAACCATATGCACATGCACCCAGAGGAAGAGATCCATACAGTCTAAAAAGATGAAAAGAAAAAAACAAACAGCAAACAAAGGCAGCTTCCTAATTATACAAATATGCACATAGACGGCTAGAAGCTGTATACATGGCCCAATCAGCAGGCAATTGATTTAAGTAGAAGAAAAAAAACAACAACAACACTGCGGCTGCATCATAGTTAGCATGAATAATTAGTTCAAAAGTCTCATTAAATATATCAAACAATTCAGAAACTATACAAAACTAAACAGAAGGAGACAATCAGACCGAGACAAAAGAGGACAGATGCTGCAGGTGGAGTGAGAAAAAAGAAAAAAAGGGGAAGTCATTCATTGTTTTGGACCTTAAAGTGAGAACTCTTTCTTTCACAGTCTATCAGAGAGAAAAATGAGAGAATGTTTGAAGAAATGCTGATGAAGACAGAGGAGACAAATGAAGAGCATAAAACGCAATTCATCATTCTGCTCGATGGAACGGTGGAATCAAATATTTTAATGTGTGAGAGAGTTATGGGGTGTGTTATTGCTGGACAGACAAATATACCTACTTTGTCAATCTATGGACCATAATGGAAATATGTTATTAGCTATTATGTCTGCTGGTTATAACCTCACTGTTATTAGTGATAGATACGATACATTAACAGCTTTAATGTGTCTGTCCTTCCTAATACAGAATATTTGTCCAGATATCATTCCATCGATCCATCGATTGAAAGCTTAGAGGAAATGCTAACCGGATACATAAATTATATTATATTAAATTATTTAAAGCAGTCTAATAATGTGATATTTCATTGGTCCCATTAGAACATTTGTGTTTCACTTTACGCACATGGAGTCCAAAGCAGGGCTGGCCCTGGGCTTTTAGTGGCCTTAAATAGAGATAACAAATTCGCTGATCAGATCTGATGCACACTTGGACACCAAAAAGGGACTTCCAGGTGTGCATAAGTTTAAAATAAAAACTTTTATTTGGGTTTGTAGCACATTAGCACGATGCTACACACCGTTTACATCTTCTGCAGACATGCACGGTCTTCCTGCGTCACCTTAAAGGACCCCTGTGTTGTCCACAGTGCCTGTATGAACTTCATTCATTGACACCACAAACTTACCTGATCAAAAACTAGCGGCTTATGTGAAAGGACAAAATAAAATGAGGAAGCAAGTGAATTAAATTTGGTGAACAAAATAGTACATCAAATGCATTATAATGGGTGGTGTACTGTTCAATGTCCGTTAACATGACCAACATTAAAATGGGTCCCTCAGATCTCTTACTTTCTTTGAGGGCTGGCACAAAACTACAAGCAGAAACATTGTGTGAGTAAATGAACGAGAACAAACATCATTTTCATATTTACAGAGGACTACAAAGGCAGTTCATCTTCTTAATTAAGATATTAACTATTGGTCCTGTCTGATCAATAAGAGCGAGGATAAACACCAAAGCAAGATGATGATTTGCACACAGGACAATTTAACATACACGATATTTTCATCTTAAGCTTCACTTTTTATTTGACTTAAGATTTGTCACGTACGATTTCAGCACTGAGGAACAATCAGGCTACATTCATGATTTTATTGAGAATCATTATAAAGTTTCTCAGATTCCCTGTAACCATAGTAACTCACAGTGCAGGACCAGGGGTAGAGACACTGAATGAACCTGTTTACACAAATATACACCAGACAGTTTTTTTTCTCCCACATATGTAGCACACGACAGGAGACTCTCCCGTGTCAGACGTGTCCTCACATGTTGACAAAACTTGGACTGAGTCTCAAAATGACAACACAGGTCTGTGACGCAGTCGAAAACTAATTGATAACTGATGATAACAGAGAGACAGACAAGCAGCACCGTGCAGCACTTCAGACCATCAGGACGAATCTGAATCTGTAGGTTGATGGACGTGTGGTGTGAGAGCGTGTGAAAAGGGTAAGTTGCATGAGTCTCACAGTCACTGGCAGCCTCTTAACGAGTCAGTCATCTTAACACTGTATAAAGTGAGGAGCGAGCAACATTAGTCCAAGTTAATGTGCGGCCCCACCTGGCCCTGAACAACCGCATCTGTGTCTTTAAACCTTCAAAAAGTGATTTTTGGTCACTCTTCAGTAGTCGACTGGGGCTGTAAAGACACAATAAAGAGACTGTGGTAGAAAACAGTGGCTTATTTATTAATACATCCAACAGAAAATGGAGCAACATTATCATTCATTTGGAGTTTGGCCACCAGGGGAATGTAAGTACAATATCCACTCTTGTTTTAGTTCTGTTTTTGGTCTCCGACTCCTGAGGGAAATATGTGGTTATTTATCTGCTAAATGCAGCACTATATTCACCAGCTAGTTGTTAACCAGCAAGTTGGCATTGTTTTTTTTTTCCCTGTGTCTAAAAATGATGATGACAGTGTTGAGAGTGAAGTTGCATGCCGTGGAAACCAAAACACTTCGTTAAAAGATGTCGACATGCTCCATAAAGGTCTGGCGGGGGAGCTGCCTGGTTGGGTGATAATTCTCTGTGGGTTCATCTCTCCAAGCGACCCCTTTCACGTTAAACAAAATCACTTGATTCATTGTTAACATAACAATATTTATTAGAGCTTTAAGAGCCGTCCCAGCTGAGCCCAGCCGATACTGCCAAAGCTATATCTTTGCTTTCTGTCATCCCGTTAGCTCACTAAGCTAAAGCAAACCCATTTGCTACACTCTGCCTCAGGTTGTCTGCCTCTTCTCCTGTTCCCACTGGGCACCGTGTATCCACCTGCACCACATGATACACATGGACAGATAGACAGAAAACTGGCACAGTCGGAAAGAGTGAAAGAGAGAAATTTCTCATTGAATTACATTTGAAAATGACTTAACCCAACCTGAAGCTTTAGACAACCAACTGGCCTGAAACCAGAGACAGACCCATTGGATTCTGGTTGGGTTGCAGGGCTCTGGACCTCATTTGCTTTGCTATTCTGCCACCCAAACTGTAGCCTACTATACAGATAAAGAAATCTCATGCATGTTTACTGTGGAGAAATGTAGGAAAAATAAGATTTGGGATATTGGAACAACATGTAAAACAATAAACGCTACCTAAGGCAGGAGTTAGGTAAAAATAGAGTTTATTTCTGGCTTTAGCTTCCTATTAGCATATCTCTGAACTCCTGAATGCAGCACTGCAGGATTTAACTGAAAAGTGTGTGTCTGACTTCACTAAGGGGATTTCTCAAAACCTTTAGTGCAGTTCTGTTTGTCACTGCTTTACATCCCAGGAGCTCTCTCGCTCTTCCGGCTTAATCACTGACCTATGCAAACACAGTGCGAAGTCTACTTTACACTGGAGTTTATGCAATTACTGTATATTCTGTATATCCTGTCAGCTCAGACTGTGTGACTGCATGTGCACATGTGATGTAAGCTAATAACCCAGATTCACAGAGCATCCAGCGTTTGCTTCAGAGTCAGAGAGCCAATGCATAATGAAAAGGTTCTGGTTCATTCTGGCAACCTCCCCCCATCCACCCTCTGCCTGGGGTTGTCTCTCTCTGGATGTCTGGCTCCTTCTATGAATTATGAACCATGATCCCCACAGGCTCCCCAGTGGCCACAGATGGATTGGGGGCAAAGCTGGCCATCTCAGTAGTGGTGTCGAAGGGCATTTGTATTGTATGAAGGGATGCAGTTGTTTGTGTGAAGTGCTGCGTGTCCTCTTGCCCTCTGCGCACCACGTTGGTGTCGGGTTAAAAGAAGGGCTAAATGGGCCAAAGAGTCCTACATATGAACAGGTGTGACGGCTGTTTGCCCCTTAAGATGGCAACAGTAAAAACATGTGAGGATTTTTAAAAATGATTTAATGGGTTTTTTGATAGCAACACAGGAAGTATGGTGGAAGAAGTGATGAACTGATATGCAACAAAGATGCCCTGCATCTTTTGGCCACCAGGACAACTATTGCAAGGTTTATCTCAGGTCAATACTCAAATCTCAGAGCAGTGTAAATCTCTTCATCGAGTCTTTAGGGAGACAGAGAGTCAACTTCACTTTGAAGTCCTTGAAACATTAATTGCTAATCAGTTGATTGCATTCAGGAATATAAATAATCTTGTTGAGAAGTTTGAGTCTGGCTTTAAAACGCTGAAAGTGATAAATGGCTTTCTTTTAGCAGCCGATGGAAAGAAAAACATTTGTTTTGATCTTTCTAGACCTTTCTGCTGCTTTTGACACTACTGATCGTGTGATTCTCACTGACAGGCACTACACTGCCACGAAACACCTTTAAAGCAGTTTGACTTTCTCTGTTGGTACTGTCAAATCGTAGATCTTCTTCAGCTAAAAAGGCTCTGCGGGGCTCCCTTTGAGGTCCATTTCTGCTTTCCTGTAATTTGTTACCCTTGGGCAACTTAAAGACATATTCTCACCTTCAACTCTTACGCAGATGATAGAGCTGTTTCTTTTTGTCCAAGTAACAGAGAAACACAGTTCAAGCTCTCCTTTGCTGTCTTCGTGACCTTCAATATTGAATGAATACAGACAAATGTGAGCTCCTCACTGTTGGACCCGACAATAATATTGCCACTTTTAGCCACACATAGTGATAAGGCTCTAAGAATGGCAATGGAGCTGGTTGCACCACTTTACTCCAAACTGAAATATCTCAACAACTATTGGATGGTTTGCCATGTAATCTGGTTCAGGCATTCATGGTCCCCAGTGGATGAAGCTTGCAGACTTTCCTCTTGTATCTCAACAACTGCTGGATGTTAGACTCAACGACTACAGACTAAATAAGCAAACACAGACCAGGACACTGGATCAGTTTAACATAGTTTATAGAAACACCAAGGAGAAGGTGCAGGTGAGTATGTGATTCAGTGTTGAGGGTGTCCATGGTGGTGACAGAAATCCACAGGTGCGGTCGAGGCACAGAGCTGACAAGGCAGGAGAATGTCCAACCAGGTTTTCCTGGGGCACAGGGAAAAAAGTCATGATTAGACATCAAACACAGGGGAGCAAAGTGACAAAAGAACACAAAAGAGCTGGCAAATGGGACGATCTGGCAGACTCTGGGAAGAAGAGCCGATCTTTTATACCACAGCAATTCAATCAGGCAGGTGAGAGAGAGATTGGAGGCCACGCCCAAACACACACACACAAAGGGACAGACAACACAAACAGAAACACCAGGGGAAGAAAAAACGGCAAATGGACGTGGAGAATCTGATCAATTTTCAACATCCTGTGCAGACTTCTAATCATAAATACAGACAAAAGGGAAACTATTTAAGTATGTAGCCTACTTACTTGTGGACATCACTCACAACAAAAGGAAAATGTGCTAAAATCTGACTAAATGAGCAGAGTCTGCCAGACAAAACACTCTGAAACATTCCTGGTAGGTCACGTGGAGAACTGCGTCACAGAGCCGTGCCCGGTGGGATCGAGGGGTTAAAGTTCTCAGACTCAATGCGATTTGCGCTGAGACTCTAGGTTCAGGGCTCTTTGTTCAACACAGCAAAAAAAAACAAAAAAAACATTGTGGTGCAGCTCAAACATTTAAAGAGCGACGCTTCTTCCTAATTTTGAAACATTAACACATTTAGTCCTGCATTTAGTCCTGCTGCTATCACATCCCATTTTATTTAACGGAAGCTTTGTGTTTGTCAAAATGTTTGAACAAGGTCTTTAACAGATAACATCATCAAGCGGTGCAGCGCTGGCACTGTGTCTCTTTCCCTTTTAGGGCAGATATTGATTACTTTTGAAGCACGTCTGAGTTTTTCCTCAAGCTACGACCCTGACCTTTAAATTACCCATTACATATTGCGTATACTCCGAGTCACTCACATGGGGGGAGTTTCCGGTCATCCTGATGACTCAGATGAAGACTTGTGCATGCTTTTAAACTCCTCAACTCTATGGACACGTTTCCTCTAAGATTTATATTTGTAGTCTGTGATTTTATTTAATCACTTATTTCTTTCCTTTCTTTATTATCCCTCCCTGTCTCTTATCACGCTGTGCCTTTTAGGTGTCTTTATATAAATATATAACTCAAAATGTCAGATTTTATACACAGTCTGACTTCCACTTAAAGTAAAAATATTCCTTTTTTTTATAGACAGTGTGTGTAAATGTATGACATGGATGATGAATCAAAAAAGATGCCTTCTTATCTTGGTTTTGACATATTCTCCAGCGCCCGGGCTGTAGCCTCCACAGAAACAAAGCATCTCAAGAGGGCTCTCAAACATCACACAGTGATGCTGCCATGCGGCAATAAATAAA
Organism: Argyrosomus regius; assembly: GCA_946959425.1. NCBI lineage: Eukaryota > Metazoa > Chordata > Actinopteri > Sciaenidae > Argyrosomus > Argyrosomus regius. Next base: position 8,422,245 of record OX336889.1, read on the forward strand.
ACGACGACGCCATACATGACTCAGTGTACAGAGCCGGAGATAATAAACCAGTCGAAAACCATTGCCACATCACAACAATGCCCCGGCCTTTCTAGGGCTCCTTTTTCGCAAAAGGCCTCCACAGCTGTACATTATTGATGGGGCTTAAATTGAATGTGCCTTTGTTCCTCCATCGATGGACACAAGGCGTGTGTCTCCCTTACATGGTTGGCGAGTAGTGATGAGTGGCGGTGGTGGTGGTGGGGGGAAGGGAGAGCAAGGGGTGGGTGACTCACCCCGTCCCATCATGCAGCAGGCGATTCATCCATCACATTAAGAGGTGCCGCATCAATCATTAACAAGTAGCCCCCTGTTGAAAGGATGATGGACAGCTTGACAAATAAGTTAAGATGAAGTGGGACAAGGTGATGCTGGCCTTTTTCACTTCTCAGGCAATTTATTCAAGACACAACAATGGAATATCCAAATGCAGGCAATGAAATGATCCTGAATAGAAATTGCCATAATTCTTAAGAGGAAGAAAATAATGGATAATGGGTTCTCTCTCAGAGAGAGCTTTAAACTCGGGCTGCAGACGCTTTCAGGACTTCTGAGGTGCAGAGACAACATTTAATACTTTTCTCATGGGTGGCCAGCTCTTCTTAGAGAAATTCCAGTGTTTTTTTGTTTTTTTAGGACTCATCCAGGTGTAAGGGATGCATACTCTGATAAGTCTAGATGTCCTGGAAAAACCTTTGAGAGGATTTAACTGCAGGTACAGAGAACAACTGGAGCCGTTCATCCAGAATAGGATTATTCCCCCTTTTTCGGAGGGATTTGACATTTTAGCTGTCTTTATTCTGGAGACCAAACTCTTAAGTCTGTTTGTCCACCGGCAGCATACCAAAGACATGCACCTACTTGTAATTTTACCTGATGTCTTCAGTAATCAGGTGCTAAAGATGCAGACAACAGTAGATCAAATGTCAGGGAATCATCACTAAACTCTGCAGTTCAAACACAGCAGTTTAGCATTTTTTTTTAGCTAATTGTTTTGGCTTTTACATCCCAAAAACTTACTGGTTTGGTCTCACCTTTCCGATCTGTGTTGTTTTCATTCACACCAGGCAGCTGTTCATAAAAAAGGTTCTGGTAAACCAACAATACCTCTCAGTAGATGGCAAAAAAATTAGCAGCTGCATGATGAGAGCTAAAGAAACAGATGTTTCCCTCACTGGTTCGTAGAAACTAAGTGCAGAGCTAAAAGGAGAGTGAATATTGGACTCATATTAGTCAGGTGGACGAATATATGACTCTAATGCCCCATATATGTGCGTAAAAAAGCTACCTTTTGCAAACATTTGAACTTTATTAGGTGATAATACACCAGAAGGGTGTTTACAGCTTATTGCACTGTCCCCAGGTGGTCAGATGCAGGTTTAAATATTGAAGGATCAGACCTTTTTATTGCCACAAATCCAAAGAAAAGACCACAAACCAACAATGAGCTATTCTGTATGTGGCCTCAAGCCTACTGATTCCTACTGGAGACAAAATATTTAAAAAGCCGGTCATCAATATATGCTTTTATTCTTTGGAAAAAAAAGGAAAAATAATTCCCTTAACAGCTGGATGCTGCATTTTTAAGCTAAAATAGTGAGTGTTATTAAGAGCAGCAGGAGGCGCTGGCTCAAAATAAACTACAGTGTTCATGATAATGAAGGATCGTGTCACCCAGTGCAGCGGTGGAGCTCATTGATGTGTTTTGCTCTATGGCACAGAGGAATAAGAGTCTATATCAGGCTTTGGTGACACAGACACTTGTTATTAAGAACAGTTTAATGTTGATTTAGTCTTTTCATGAGATGTATTTATTTATTGATTGATTTATTGGCCACATTTCTAATCAGAAGACGAGCTGAGTCAGTTTACTTTCCATCCCTTTAAATTACAGTCTACCAGTCTTCTTTCTTTTTTATGAGTCTGAATCTCCACAGCAACTGATTTATTTAAAAAACTGCTAATTAAAGGTTCAGCCATCCTATTCACACATTGCACATAACCCTTAAAGCTACATGTCAATCATGCTGACTTCACGACAGGCTCTGATATTCTTCACTTTCTCTTTTTGTCTGAACATTTCGCAGTGATTGGATATAATCTTCCCTTGTAAGACATTTACGGTCAAGCGGGCACCAGCATAGAAAGTTTGTTGAATTTATCTCTCAACACGCCCTGAAGGCTTAACAGTGTGTTCTGGTGTACATTCACCCCTGTTCATTCTGCCCTCAACACTAATTGGACCCACAATAACTCACACACACTCCACACAGGCCGACTGCACTGATGCTACACCTACACATGGGCATATGCTGCATCCATATTGTATCACACAAACACCAGATGCTGACTGGGGAAACCTTGTCAAGTCCTTGCTTGAAATCAAAGGAAGGATTTTTTTTGGGGGGGGGTTCCTGACGGCTCAACTGTCCTTAACAGTTGAGTTTCTAATGTGGGTAAAGTAGGAATAGTTTGACATTTTTGGAAATGTCCTTATTGGCTTTCTTGGCCAGAGTTTGGAGAGGGTTATTTTAGGTTAGCACGAAGACTGGGAAAGCGGGGACATCTAGTCTGGCACTTGCTGCACGCATGCTGTATTCGATAGACATTACCAAACCGTGTTAACAAGGCTACTTGTGAGCATTGGCCATAATAATATGAGTTGTGATACAACAACATAACACTGTATCCATTAAATACTACTTATTAAGCACCAATCAAACCTGATCGTTCACTTATAATTACAACATAATTACAATAATTGGATGTTGACATGCATGGTTTGAAACTTAGGGGAACACACTTAGTCGCTTTCTTGCTCAGAGTTATATAACAAGATCAACACCACTCCCTTCGTTCCATTAACTGCTAAGCTAAACGCAGGAAACAGTTAGCTAAGCTCAAAATAATAAGATAAGGAAACCAAAATCTCCTCCTATATCCGAAGCTCGACAATTAACTTGTTTTGCTTTCTTGCAGAGAGTTAGATGAGAAAATAGACACCACTGTCATATTTATTTGTTAGCTAAAGCTAACTGCTAAGCTGGAGCCAGAAAAAAAAGTTATTTTAGCTTTTGGAAACAGTTAGCCTGGCTTGGTGCAAAGCTAACAAAATCTGCTTAAACTCACTAATTTGTATTCTTGCTTAGAGTTAATGCTATGAGACGGTTATTAGCAGGGTGGAAACAGAGAAAACGGCCACCCTGGCTCAGTCTAAAAGTAAAAAAAAACTACCAACACCTCTAAAACTTTTAACACATTTAGTTTATTATTGAAAAGGGTCACAGTTTGTGAGGTAGTCCTATAATTAGGAACCATTAGAGGTCTGCTGTTTGGAAGATTTTGTCACCTCTAGACAAAGCCAGGCTGGCTGTTTTCAGTCATTATATGAAGCTAAGCTACAGCTAAAAGTCGCCGTAATAACACCGCTTTGTTAAATACTTGATTGTGATTTATGTTTTATGCTATTTTACCTTTTACAGCTGTTATTTCTGTATAGCAGACTATAAATAACCAATATGTTATGACCTGCACGTTGACGTCGCTCTTCTTATCTACACAACTAGGCAACAAACTAAATAACTGTATTTCCAAAAATGTTGAATTATTCCCTTGAAGGTATGCGGGATGTATCTGAGAACTGGTGTCCTGTTTTTACTCTGATATGACGTGAACATGACATTACACTTTGCCCACGGTTTCTCAGCCTCTCTGTCTCATTACCAAAGGTTAATGGAACAGTTGGACCTTCCAGCGTGACTTCGCCTGCTCAGCAGTCCAACGCAGTCCAACCTTTGCAAAGTTTCTCACATTTACCTGTCTTAAACCCAACCCAGCCTGATTTTCTTAGGAACATTAGCACATCACATCAGGCCATTAGCATGACTCTGACACTGTTTATTCAAAGTTATCATATTCCATGAGGCTTCATGTTCTTATGCCTGCCCTAAATACAACCGGTCCATCAATTTTTCATGATTGTGCTGTCTACTAAACCTAGTGTATAGCCTACAGACAGACTCATATGCATATTAATTAGAACAGAAATGACAGGACAATTATTCTTTCAGCTGAGCACAAAACCCACCAAAACGTTAAGGCCACATCCCCACTGAGATTCCCCGTCTTTTGCAGATAATAGTCTGTAATAAACAGCAACTTTTGACGGCAGCAATACAAGTGCTGCTTACAAAGATGCATCACAGCATGAGTTGACTTTAAATATGGTCGGATATAATAAACATGCGCTGTCAAGAGAAAAAATAAGCAGCAAGTGCACGACAAATTTCTAGCTGCTCACCACTCTGGTTCCCCCACAGCTATTAACATTATAGAGGGCAAAGCAGCTGGATGCAAAGGTTAATGTCCACACCATTAGAGTGTGACAGAGCATGCGTTTATCCCTGTTGGTTTAATTAAATTACAGGGAACTCATAAAAGGAGGATTTATCCTGAATGTAACAGTTGCTACAGTCCTAATGGACCAGTACCTTCCAGCTCAGCTGTTTTACCCCCATCACGTTTCAAAGTGGGTCGTCTTGTCATGGAGTTTGTCATGGCCTACTTAACAATACAGCACAGCGTAATTAGATCATTTGTCAAGCCAGCTGATTGCTTTGCTTGTTCTTTTTATGGTGTACAGGAGAAAGCGTCTCGCTTTTCACCGGGTCACTCTGAAAAACCCATCGATCTTACCCTCCCACGGCCACATACTGTAAACTGGAAATATAGGCAGCTTGTGACCTTTCCTGCCCTTCATAAAGCTAACATGAAGAGAGAGGAAGCTTGTGTTGTAGCTCGGGAGCAATAAAACATATTCAGTCCTTGTTGTGGACAGGTGAAGTTGGACAACCCTTCAAAAAAAAAAAAAAAAAAAAAAAGCGGGATTAAAAAAATGGTGATTAGACACCCTCTAGTGGAGGATCATTACAAAAACATCACAACCTCAACACAAGCTTTCTTTTATTCTCTATGCTGCCAAAGCAAAGCACAAACCTCAAGCTGAGGGAAACTCCAAACAGTATGAATTTGAAATACTAATATTCATATTGAACAGCTCCACTTTTTGTACGATCCACATCCCTCTGGTTATAAAACAGCATATAAGCGTGCGTGTGTGCCAATTATACTCAGCATGATGAATTAATCCTTTTCATTTCTTTTAAATTCCCACACTGCTCTGAAGATAAACCAAAACTTTCTTGTATGTCAGGAACTGTTTCATGTGGACGGTGAAATAATGCACTCTTAACATAGGGTTGTGTAGCTCACAGCACGCAGCGGAGGTGAGTGTCTGCTGCCGGAAGACGCAGTCTCTTGTTTCATATCTTGCAAGCTTTAATGGTAATAATAATGCATGTGTGACATGAAAAAATGGCACAAATATAGACAGCAGCAGTCATTCACTCTGTGGAAATATACAAACTTTTTGTGTGAGAGGTTGCCACAGTAGATTACACATTATTACAAGTATGAAAAAATCCCCTGATACAATGCAGGCTTGAATGCATAATTCAAACAAGCAAATAAATAACTAAATTTACCCGCTCCCTCTCTTGGTATCATTTCATGTGATACCTTTGGGTTTCTGTGTGAGCAACAGAATGCAGGATAATGACTTATTTTGCATCTAGTATTTAATTAATTACACATGCGCTTCTACATATAACATGCAATACGTTATCACAAGGAGTGCAGTCCACTGTCTGTGTCATTCATGTTCATGATTCATGCACAGATGTAGGTATTTATTTATGCACTGTATGCGAAATAAACAAAATGTACTTGACTCTTAAGACTGACAGTGAACCAAAATGTGAAATGGAAAAATTAAAATGTTCTGCCATCATTTCTTGCCGTGACCTCGCTTCTAATTTAAAGGAAGAGTTTGACATTGTGGAAAATACAGTTATTCGCTGTCTTGCCTAGAGTTAGATAACAAAATGAAGCCTTATGTCTTATATGTGTCTCTTAAATATGAAGCTACTGCAGCAGCCAGTTAGCTTAGCTTAGCATAAAGACTTGAAACAAGGGGGAAAAGCTAGCCTGGCTCTAACAAAAAGTAAATTCCCCTTGCTGCACATCTAAAACTCCCTTTTTAACACTTGTTTGTATGTTGTCTGTTGTGATTATTAGTGAAAGATCAGATTTGATTGGTTCTTAATAATAAGTAGTGTCTGTGAACCAATTGGCATTATGTGTCAGACTATTTCTTTGCCAGGTCCAGTCAGTAAACTGCAGGAGAAAGCGAATAAGTGTGTTTCCCAAAATGTTGAACTATTCCTTTAAGATGACAACCGAATATGTTTCTTTCTTTTTAGCATGCAGTGCATCATGATAGTTGCATTATTCAGACTTCACCTTTCATAACTTCTAACAGTCTGTGAAGGATTGGAAAGAAACAGTAAGTGCTCCAATCAATAGTTTGATTCAGTACAGCAGAGTCCTACATACATACACTGTGCCACCCTCCACCAGTATGTGAATGTCACCCTGTCAAACTCATTATGTCATTTAAGCCTGTGCCGACCTCCGTTCATCAACATTATGGGCTGCCGCTAGCTTAGCCGCTTCAGTTTTCGATAAAAAGATGCAGCCATCAAAATGGCTCCCACCCCTATCACGGCGAGGACAGCCACGGCAATTCCCAGGCCAACAGACGCGCCCTTGCCATCAGACTGGCCACCAGACAGCGCTGTGCACAAATGAGAGTGACACCATTATGGGACGTTTTAATTCCAGCAGACAACAGAGGACATTATGACTTGCTGCAGATAAGAAATGCTTTTTCATTTCTGGAGGAGTCTTTGTGAATGGCTGTTCTCATGATAGTCAAGTTAATAAATAACACACTCACCATGCTCATTGGAGAGAAGGGCTGCTGGAAAGACGAGAAGAGTCAGTGTTTAATTCACGAGGGAGATTATTATAATTAAAATACTGCATTTGTCAATATATTGGAAAATAAATTAAATTACAGAAAGTAAAGGCTGGAGAGAAAAGTCAGAAAATTTGCATGTTTAATGAAAAAAGCAAACTATTTTTCCCATTTAGATAAACCTTATTGCATCATTTAAGTGATTTTATGTATTAAACCTTTGTGAATGTTGGTGATTTGCAACGTGTTCTGTATGATATCTATAATCCAGCAGCTCTAAAGTTAATATAATACTGATAGATATACACAAAAGAAACATACAGCTCTCTGCCTGGGCCTTTATAGGCACTGTGAGCACAGACGGCCCCACGACGCCCTCCTGGATCACCGTGGTCTCCGCACTCCTCCTCTTCCTGTTGCATTGCTGTGGATCAAACCAGACGGAGAGAGACACGGGTTCATGATCTGACTGGTGGAATTGGGGTGTTTCTGCTTGAAATGCGTGGGGTGCTTTCTTACCTTGAAGGTGCTGCAGGTGCTGCGCTCGCAGAGTCGGGTGATGCAGTGCAGATAGTAGGTGGAGATGGTCTCATTCTGCTGCTCGGAGAAGCGGAACGCCGGGAAGTAGAAGCGGGCCTTTTGGCTATCTCCGTTCTCCAGCATGGTGGTGAGCTGATCTTTGGAGCACCTTTCAATACAAGGCGAACCTCACAAGTGCCCCATTTGCACATCACACGGATACATACAGGCAGTGTATTAATGATAGAAAGGCAGGGAGACAAACTCAAGACTAGGGCTCCCTTTGGATTTAGAGGAAGAGAAGAAAACCTGTAAATATGTGTGAAAAAAGCTGGACTGCTGAACCGAGAGACAGAACCCATTATCAATTCTTGACAGAGTGTGAGAAATCAAGTTACAATTAGTAGGCGGCTCACACTTTTTGTGACAGAATCTGTTTGGGCGGTTTTTGTGACTTACGAGACAAACAGATTGAAGAAGGTGGAGTTGTAGGGATGCTGATCCACCGAGGCGTAGCACCGGTCCAGAAGAACAAAGTACCTGTGGAGAAAGAATTTCAGCACCGAGTCAGAGACTCCAAGTCACAGGTGGAATCCTCAAATTTACAATCTATCAAGACAGAGTGATGTGGTGGGAGACTAGGAGAGGATCTGTATTTATCAAACTGCTAAAAGTTTTTAACCTCACAAACTTAAGAATAAAAGCTATTTGTCACACTTCTTACAACTAAAAAGCACTTTTGAGTTGGTTAAGAGTATCTCCCAGATGATGCAGCACAGGCACAGAAGTACACCTGCTGAGACCTGTTTTGGAGTGAATGCACAAAATCACAACAGGGAAGGTTGTTTTTTTTTTCTTCAGGTGTGCAAACAACAAGAACAAAGCCGCCATTGTCTCCACTTGTAAATGTGGTACTAAGCTCTCTTTGTGTTTTCTCTAACGCTGTCATCTACTAGCAGCAGGATTTCTTTCCAGCTCCACTTTAATTTGATCTTTTTGTTTCCATTTCTTATTATTTCATCTGTATTTTGCTATCTTAATTGGTACTGGAGATATTAATGATTTTATATCTTGTGAGGAAATCTGGTGGACTCCATGGTGGATATAAAAGGCTCATTCTAAGGTGACAAAAACAGTAATGAAAACATACTTATGTGCATATCCATTTCTGCTATGTTCTGTAAATAGAGCGCCCTAAATTAAAAAGGAGTAGTAAAGTAAAAAGGAGTAAAAAATATTGTGGATCCTACTGAAGAGTGTCAGCAAAATGTACTTAAAGTCCGTGTAAAGTAAGAATAAATGTGTTCAGAGTTTGTCAGACCAAAGAAGAAAGTGTTATTAACCACCCAGCCAAATTTGAATGATTAAAAACATCAACAAGTTTATGAAATTAGGTGTCAAAAGCTCCAGGACTGTGGGGGCGCGTCTGCTGAATGCGCTGAAGCCACGCCCACTCATGGGAGCAGTCAAGCAGTGATTTTGAACGACTGAAACGTGTCAGATGAGTTCAGAAAATGACATGACTAACTTTGAAACACTCCGAGCGAGATGAATTAATGTCTATCTCTCTGCTATGGGTGCAGGGGTATGCTCAGGGTGGCCTGAGCGTGTTATCGAGCCACCCACTGTTTTAACCTCTAACTCCACATTTCAGTAACATATCGCTCAAAGTCTTTTCACATGTTTTCAGCAACTATTTTCCAACATATTCAATGTGTTTTGAAAGAAATCTCAGAATTGCCTTCACACAGACTTTAAAGTCAAAGTAAAAATACTGATTCTGCAGAAATGACCCCTGTGATTGATGGACCCTTCACAGGCTCACAAAATACATCTGAGAGGTCATGAGAAGATTAACGGGGCAGGAAAGAAGAAAAAACTGCACCACATATTTGGAGTTCTTTGTTGGACGTTTATCTGATCTTTATTCTTTTAATGAAATGTTACCTCTTTGGGCTGCAAACTGCAATTTGAATTAAACCATGTGAATAGTTTGAAGCAGTTTCATGGAACCGTGCAGACATCTGAAAAGTGACAGGTTGCTCAACTAGACACTGCTGTTTTATAAGAAGTCATCAGCCAAAAATCTTGGGGACCATCTGGTTCACATCTGGTCCTTTAATGATGCATTGTATTTCATAAGTCAACGTGAAGTTTTGTACATAAATTCACTCAGAAGTTGTTAGTTGTCAGAATATTTCCCCCTGAAATGTAACAGAGTATAATCGTAAAGTAGTATAAGAAGTAAAAAGGTGAATAAAAGTATCTGAAAATTGTACAATACTTGATTAATTATTTGATAAATAGTGGTCCAGGTCCGAACCAGACAAAGAAAAAGCTTCATATATGCTACATATATAGTGTTAATGGATCTTACTGGGACGTCAGGTTGGATGCAACCACCTGCACGTAGATGTTTGTTCGCAGTTCGACCCCGAGACGTGGCATGATGAGGGGCACGGTGTAATTTATATCCTGGCAGAAGAAGACAAGGTAAACATTATACAAGCTCTTATATAAGATTCTGGGGTTACAGTTTACGTCTGTGCCAGGTGGAAATGAAGGTGTGTATCGTGTGAGAAGGGTGTAAGATGGCACCTTGTACAAGGACATGCTGAGGGTACTGATGAAGCTCCCATTGTTGTCCTTCAAAGCAATGGAGGAGGATGACCTGTGAGGAAGAAAGGAATGAGATCACGCCTTGCACGCAAGTGAAATGTTAGAAGTGTTAATGTATTTTTTAACCCACATATTGTAACTTACACATCCACCTGGGTGTTGTTAATGAGATACTCCAGAGGATAGGCACACGAATAGTAATACTTGAGTTCTGCGTTGTAGGTGATCGTCCCGATGGTGGGGTCGAAGGATCTGACCACCCCGCTGACGTTGACTGTCTGGATGTTGGAGAAGTCTGAGAATATTCCCGTCCCTGGTGCGCTTGTGGTCTGAGGAATTATTGAACAGAAACATGATTATTTAAGAAATGTTTAAACATAAATGTCGGCTGACTTCTCTGGCACAGCAGGCCGCAGTGATGAAATCAGAGCGAGAAAGCAGAACAACTTTCTCATTCTCCTCAGAAAAGGAGACTGATGGGATTGCGTGTGTGTTACGTTAAGTCAACAGCAAACTGATTCACCTCATGCATGTCTGGATGAAATTCTCTTATTTATACCCTGAGTGCTTTCCCCTTTTTACGCCTTCTTACCAGGCCCAAAACACAGCACTCATATACTGTACCCTCTAACTTTCCTGTTTCTGCTCTAACCCCCCTCAGCTAAAGGTTAACAAGTCCCAGGATAACCACGCTTATGACTTCAAGGGAACTTTAAGTGCTTGGTGAAAAATCTGAGGCTTAAATTAAGTTTCTACTAGAGTAGAAAGTTTTTCCTTTTAATATAAAGAAGAGACTTGTTGTTGCCACATTTTTATAGATATTGGATTTCTATGTGCCCCAGCTCAGGCGTTGATTGGCACAGATTACTGTGCTTCTCTTAGATTCATCACGAGGTGTAAAGCCTTGACTCACCACTGTAAAAAGCTTACGGTCAGTAGGACAGTCTGGTTTAGCAACTTACAGGTGCACCCACTGGTATGTTTTCATATTCAAGGAGATTCTTGGGTTGCCTCTATCTTATCTGCGTACTTCTATTTCTCGGAGGTTTGATGGACAGTACTCGTTGCGATCAAGAGATTTTTATATGTTATTTAAACCAAATGTTCGTACAGAAATTGGGAAGAGGGTGTTTGCATACCCTGCACCCCCTGATCAAGATCTGATTCCTTTGAATGCTTTTGAATTGATTTTGAAAGACCTGAAGACAGAACCATTAGGATGTTGCTTAAACTGATATATTGGATTCACAGCTTCTCCTACACTTTTTATTTTTCTGAGATATTATGTGGTCTTATCCTGTCTGCCTGTAAGGGCACCCTTGAAATAGAGATTTTTAAACTCAATGGGATATTTCCTGGTGGAATAAAGGTTAAATAAAAAACAATATAAATCAGGACACTTCACTGATGCAATACTCACCAAGAAGTTACTCCCACAGGCGTTTCCTTCTCTGATGGGGAAGGTGAATCTCGCCACAGGAGGCGTCACAGAGGTGTCCAGCGTCCCCTGACAGTCCTCATTGTTCCAGATGTGGTTGAGGATCAGTAAACTCGCGTTGTACCCGGTGTAGATAACCGGGCAGATTTGAATGGCCAGTTCAATGGCAGATGTGCCACACACCACAGAGATATCGGTGTATTCTGACAGTGATAAGACAACAGTGTTATTGAAAGATTCTGAGATGATTGTCAATCACTCATTCATTCAAATGTAATTATTGTGCATGTATGAACAACTATCATATCATTTCATAGCAAAAAAGCATTTAAATATTACAAATATATGCTCTAAATATCCTAATAAAATATGTAGTTAACAAAGTTGCACAAGAAGAACCACAGTTAATAAAATGCAAAATATTTCCTTCATTATGCTTCTGTAAACACAGTACAATTAACATCCTTCCACTGTGTTAATTAAATATCTGAAGATACAATCAATATGACCTCCCTAAAGGTCTAAATCTGAACTAAAATCAATATGACATCTTCATTTCAAAACAAAAATGTGAGCCTGAAGGTCACAGCAATCTTGCCTGGTCGTCTGGCGTACGTTCCACAGTCAGATTGGGTGAGGGCCTCTCGGCCCGCAATACACAGGGAGGTCAGGATGAGGAAGCTGAATAAAGCCATCTCACTGTTTTGCCCTCTGTGAAAAAACTGAGGCAAACACACAGATGTCAAACACAGAAAAAATCCTAATAAATCCAGCACAGTGCAGAAGAAAACATCGGTAAGTCCAGTGAGGCGATTTTTTTAACAATAAAGGTCCAGATTTAGACGTTTAATCCAGAGCTGTCAATCAAGGAAACTTTGTTTGTTTCGCCTGAATCTTACCTCTTCAGTCTTTTTGCTGGTTTCGGATAAAAGAGCAGTGGGCTGTTTTATATATGGTGAACATGACCATTGTGTGGTCACAACACTGTTTTAGGATTGGATGAAAACAGGGTCATTGCCACTTTGGTGGGGCTGCCTCAGTTTGCTTACACAATTCACTTTTTGTGGTCGAGGTACTGTGGTACCTCTCCTGCAGGCAAATGATGAAACCCAACACAGTCTCCTTCAAAGTTACATGCCTTAACAATGTCCATCGTTCTTTGTGACTGCTAATATGAAACTTAATAAAGTATGAGTATGTATGGTTTCTATTCAGCTGGGACCTCACACATAATAGAGGAAAGAGGACCTGTTGTCTTCTGAGGTGTTCTGTGGTTTAATGTGACCTGAATGATCATTAATTTGACAAATTAATGCACAAAAGGCTTTATATATGACGGCTTTAGATGCTCATAATTATGTGACCACAGATATACTGACAGTGTGACCGATATTTTTCATGTTTAAGCCTTGTGCAATCCTTATTTTTGCAATATAAATAGCGTGAGTTTTAAACACTAGAAGACTTGTGTTCGTTCTCATGAGTCAAGGTGCAAATTCTCACATATTTGGAGCATCGTTAGCTGAAGGAAAATATTTGAAGGACAGTTAGTAACCTGATCTTGTCAGGTGAGCCACCTGGGAAGAGAACGTTCAGGTCAGGGTCAAGTTGGAGGATGGGCGTCTACGTCAATCTTTTGTCAAGCCACACCATCAAATAACAGGACAGGTTGTTATTGTCATGACGTGCACACTTGAACATGCTAAAGACCTTCTGTCCCCTCGCCCACACACACCCTCTTCCTCAGGTCTTTAAAGAAGTGTGTTTTCTTTGGTTGTGACTCACCTGCTTCAACATTCAAAGCCAAATCCCTGCCTCATTTCCATTTTGGGTAGAGGGTTTAATCAATTATCGCCGAAAGTAAACCGAGAGGGTGGATGATAACATTTATTCCTCTCATTTCAGTTATCTGTGGTCATTGTGGATACTGAATACATCACAAAATGCCTGTTGAAATGAGGGATTAAAGTGATAAAGAGCAGTGAATGCAGCAGAGCCGTGCGGGTCACAAAAACAGCCGCAGAGTCAGACACGTGAGACGCAGCTGCCGCCAACAGACATTTATATAGGTCATCGGAAAAGAAAATCAATACGGTAAAAAATTGAAAGATTAATTCTGGCAGTCATCAAATGAGCTCTGGCAGCGCATGGCATTTTGTTCATTTTCCTGAAGATTGGACACACACGAGGTCATGACATTTTGGAAACTTTCACAGAGATGTGCCAATATTGAACAGTAAAATTCACCGATCATCATACGTTAGACGAAATCAAAGAGGAAATGCCATGAAACCTAGCTAAAGAATTATTTATTACCCTGGTTACATGTGTCGTGTAGGGAGCCAGTCATTTGTGGGTTGTGTTTACTGACATTGAAAAAACTGACCAGGCTGACCAAGCCAGGCTGTAAAAAGTAATTTAAGAACACAGAATTTACCCAACAAAGCCAAAATCACTAAATTTGGAAACACATGATCGTCACACAGCGACATTATGCCACTTTTGTATATATTTATTATTTGAATCCATGTCTGGTCTTGACATGCAAGCTAAGCAGTTCATTCTTGACCTTGGAAACAGCAGCTGACAAACAATCTCAACTCAAGGTCTACAATCTCATCTACTACCTTGAGATGAGATTGTTGTTTTGAACTGATTGTTTTTCAAATGATTATTTAGAGGAATAGATCAACATGGTTGCTTTCTTGTTGGGACTTCGATCAGAAGATAGATAACACTCCGATGGTTAACTTAGCTTAGTTTAAAGACTGGAAACAAGGGGGAACAGCTAGTCTGGCTCTGTTAAAAGTTAACAAAAACTTTTTATGTTTTTATACAAATGAGATATAACTTATTATCACTTACCTTAGAGGTTTAGAGGTTCTGGTAGGCTAGCTGTTTCCCTTTGTTTCCAGCCATTATGCCAAAGCTATGCTAACCACTGGAGGTAGTTAGCCAGCGTATAGACACCAAAAAAAGGTTAAATAAGATGAAAGTGTTATTAATCTTTAATAACCTCACTCTTACTATATTTGTTTGTTTTATTAGCTCAATAAAGTGCTACGACTAATAAATTTTGACAAAACAACAAAAATGTTTTTTGTAAAGCTAAATTCAATTTTCAATTCAATTCAGTTTTATTTATATAGATCCAAATCACAAGAGAAGTTATCTCATGACACTTTCCATAGAGCAGACTAGACCCAATAACAACACCACGAGCAAGCGTTTGGCGACGGTGGCGAGGAAAAACTAAACTGAAGAGTTTTAATGATGTCCTGGTTCACGTCAAAAAGAAAGAAAGGGAAAGCTACACACTCATATTTCTGATGCAGTCATTTTATTACACGTTCTAAAGATTAACATTTTCTCCATATGCATCAGAGTTATGAGTGAAAAGCTTCTGTAAACACTGCAAGTGATCGAACAAAAGACGACAACGAACAACAAGAATGAGGTACTGAAGGCAGTAAATACACAACACCTGAAACAATAAACACATTTAATAATGTGTGTACAAAGTAAAGCGCACATGCACATGTACATGATCAGTTTGCTTATGCCTGTGAACACTTTCTGCGCATATTCATTTAAAGCTGGGGTTCCAGACACCTGAGGCTGTGGTCGATGGGAGGCGGGACTTCTGCAGGAGGTGCAGCGACAGCAGGAAGAAGCCCACGCTGACCCCGCCCAGGATGACCACGCCTGAGATCAGAGCACTGGTCACCGGGTACATTGGCTGGGAGGGGTCACCAGATGCTGGAGGGTGGACAGTTGAAGAAAAGCAGAAACTTGAAACAGGTATGTTCCTTGACATGAGCTTAACGAGACCTGACTTTGCTTCTTTTTCTTTCAGGAAGAGGAGTGGCCGATGGCCTTGCTGTCTAACCCAGGACTTAGTCATGGGAGGTATTTTGAACCTTTCTAGGTTTTTTAACATTGCATAGGAGCTTACCAAGTTGGGAGTTGTTGACAGGAGTTTCATCTGAAAAATAATTTTAAAGTGTTTATTAGAATAAATTTACAGATACCAATAGCTCTGTGCATGATCTATCGATCTATATTTGAAGGAATATTCTGACATTTTGAGAAAATTGCTTTCCCCACCCAAACATATTTGTTTAAATATGAAGTTAGAGGCAAAAGTAAATTAGCTTAGCTTAGCATAAAGACTGGGAACAGGGGGAACGGTTAGCCTGGATCTGTCCAAAGTTAACGAAATCTGTCTACCAGCACCTCTTAAGCTCACTGAATAACTTGTTATATTAGGTTTGTTCAATTTGTTGTTCAACAAGTTGTGTTTTTACTGAAGATATTGCACAAAACTATTTATTTGACCTGGCTTGCTGTTTTCCCCAGTCTGCATGCTGACTGTCTACTAGCTCTAACTCTCTGAAAGCAAGCAAATTAGTGAGCTTTAGAGGTCCTGGAAAGAAGATCTTTTCACCTCTGAACTCTTTTCACCTGTTTCCAGTCTTTTGCTTTCTTGCCGCGAGCTAAAGGAGAATAATTCCACTCTCCAAGCAGTCAGAAAAGAGCTAACATGGTGCTGTCCAAAGGTACTCTTCTTCTTCATCTTGTGGCTCCATCTCTGTGGCAAACCAAGAAGCCACGCCCAACTCTGCATGTTTGATTGGGCATAAGCTTCATGATGCAACCTTCTCCATTCAGGCTTTGGACTGGCAACTATAAATGCACGGGACTTGTGCATCCCCGGTCGATGGGGAGTAACCGTGTCGTGCCCAAGGGCCCTTTGACATGTGGACAGGAGGACCTGTAGATGGCCCGCTATACCACCTGAGCCACAGCCGCCCCACCTTAGGACAGAGCTAAAGGTACTCTAAAGCTCGGTAATTAACACATTATATCTCATTTGGTTATTTTGTGCTACAACTGTAAAATCTGTAGTTTTGTGGGAGGTTATACTCCAGGAAGTCACTGTGAGTTTCCCTCTGTATGCAGTATTTATGCTGCAGCTGCAGTAACTTCATATTATTTATGATTTGTACTATTCATTTATATTTCATATGTACAAATATGTATGTACAGTAGTACCGGTCTTATGAATGAAAGTGAAAAAGCACATTTCCCAAAATGTCAGACTATTCCTCAGTCAGTTTATTGCTCGTACCACTCCTGGTGATGATTGGTCCAGCAGTGATGACGGCGTTCCCAGATGCTGCTGGTGGTGGTGAATCAATGCTCTCCCCTTCATCTCGCCTGCGCCGTCGCCCGCAAATCTGGCAATCACATCATCAGGATTTCAGTCCACAC
This sequence comes from Argyrosomus regius, assembly GCA_946959425.1. Taxonomy (NCBI): domain Eukaryota; kingdom Metazoa; phylum Chordata; class Actinopteri; family Sciaenidae; genus Argyrosomus; species Argyrosomus regius. The sequence continues at coordinate 8,439,011 of OX336889.1, forward strand.
TGAAGTTAGGAGTATGTACATATGAGTCACACTCTGAGATTCATGATTTTTACACTTACTGGTATGAGCATGATGCAGTCATCTGCTCGGCAAAGCTTGGTGACGCAGTGCAAAAACACCGTGGACATCTTCTGGTGTCTGTGTTTAACAAAACGGAAAACCTCGAAGGAAAAACGTCCCATCTGACTGTTCCCGTTCTCGAAAACTGTCGTCTGTGGGTCTTTGTAGCAGCTGTGTCAAATGAGTACACAGATACACACACATATGTACGTGCAGATTTGATGACTAGATGTAAGCTTAAAGACTCATTTATAAGGGGGGCGGGGGAAAGTAGCATTCATTTGGGATAAGCCGCTTGGAGAGCCTGAATAGATAATGACTCCCTTTTGTCGTTTATCAAGTCATCATCTTGAGGCAGGAAAAAAAGCAAGATTACCCAAAGAAAAGGTCATAGCGGAGTTCATCATTAGGATTCCCTGAGGGGGTTGTGTAACAGTAGTCCATCAAGATGTTCCACCTGCAGAGGGACAAAACTTTTAGAGGGGATGGTGGATAGAGATCTAACTGCACATGGGAAAGTGAGTCTTTATCTGCTGCAGTCTGGCGCCTTCATGTAGCATAATAACATAATGGTGTAATGAATGTAGGCAAGTCATAGAAAAAAGGACTAAATCTGTAAAAAATAATGAATGGTGGGAAAGATGATGTGATTGTCAAAAATGTCATGTCATGTAATGGCAAAATGTCTAGGCTAGGTGAGTAATATTTCTGCAAAGATATATCACGTCTGAAAATCAATATTCAGGAGTGAATAACTGGATGTTATCCGGTACCGTTTGTCTAAGTTTGTGGCTTTCACTGCAGCGAATACTCTGGTTTTCAGAGCCAGTCCAGCCATTGGAATAGAGAGAGGTTGGTTGTACGTTGAATCCTGTACAAGAAGTGGAGAGAAAAAGTTTTTCAATCAAAATATGAAGCTGGAAAAATTAAACATAATGCTGGAGATATTATATATTTTTGTTATTGTCAATAAATCCCTCGACAGGACCAACAGTGCGTCTAACCTTACCAGCCTTTGTGGCTCTCAGTAGAATAGTGCATTTCTTTGTTGGGGACTATTTTCAGCGGCAGATTAATACACATTTGGCGCTCTAGTGAGCATTTACAGCACCATGGCGTTATTGTTGTGGTATTGAGTCCTTGTAATGAAATCGTTGGTGGTTTTCATCTTGCGATGGGGTTTGTTGACATTAAGAAAAAATATGAAATATGACAGGACGTCTGAGGATAAAATCTGGTGATATTTCAGTTAGCCTCCTCGCTGAATTTTCATTACAAAATATCTGAACCTCACAGTTCAAAGGCTTAAGAGTTCATGCATTGCAATAGAAATTATTGTATATATTAAATTGAACGCGGCTGTGTACTCACATTGTACAGGATCATACTCAACGTGCTCACAAATGTACCGTTGCTGTCCTTGACAGATACAGCAGCAGAGGAGCTGTGAAGGGATGCGACACATTTATTTCACTGCTATTTACTCATCTTTTGTGGGTGCATACTTAATAAACACAATTTTCAAAGCTATGTTTTTATGTAGCATAATTAAGCTATAATGCATTGTTTATTTATGTGACAGTTTAGAGGAATGTACGCAGGCCAATTAGCCTCCAAGAAAATATGCATATTCTTAAATAAATGGTTCTCAGGATACCATAAGACACAAGCGCACTCAGGCTTTTAAATGAGGCACATAATTGTCGCCACAGAACAATAAACAAATCTTAATTAACTCTTAATGAAATGAATAAATCTTAACAACAAACCCACGCAGCAACTCCTGAAAGGTCGTGGTTTCTTTTCAACACAGAGAGAAATTTTTTTTGGCAGCAACTTACGACGCCAGCTGTGAGTTATTGACCAGGTACTCCAGCGGATAGCTGCAGCTGAATTTATACAGCAAACCAGGCAGGTAGCTGATTATAGTCGGTGGGTCAGGGGTGTCGATATACCCCGAGACATTCCCAATTTGTACCAGAGACATGTTCCCATAGGCATTGGCCCCGTAGGCTGTGCTGACCTGCAGAGAGAAACATCTCAGCCTTGTCACTTTACTTTCCCCCCAAGTCAATAAACAACACGATGAAGTTGCTTATTGACAATATTAAAACCATGTTCCTGTGTTGGTGCATTCTTTACCACCAGGCTGTTACCGCAGGCCTCCAGAGTACTGAGACTGATGCTGAACAGGACCGCAGTGGGGAAGGTGTTGTTGTTGATGAAGCCCCGGCACTGAGCGTCACTGTGGTGACCGTTAAGGGCCAAATCTGCGTCGGTGTATCCGGAAAAGAGCACTGGGCAGAAGTTGATCTTTAAGGTGATGGTTTGAACACCACAGTACACACTGATGTCACGCTCGCCTGGTGAAACAGAGAGGAAGGGAAGGTTAAGAACAGCTTTTTCACTTGGTGGGCTGTTACAGATATGGTTTACAATCACAGGGCTTGTTTCACAAAAGCACAAATGTTTCCGTAATGATTGTCACTCAAATTTCAGATACATATTCAGAGTCCTAAATGGCTCATGCGTAGTCCACAAGTATAGTGTTGGTTTTGATTGGTGAAACATGTCAAAATGAATGTGAAAAGAAATATATTAAATTTGAAATTTAACTAAAAATGTTGCAAATCACAGATGAAATTTTGGTGAAACCAGCCCCTGGTCCTTGACACCCAGAGCACTGCTGTCCCACCAGTATTTATCTGACATCTCAGGCGTAAAATAGTCCCCGATCAGATCAGAAACCCAGCGAGACTCTTGCATCATGAAGACCAGGATTTAAAAAAAAAACAACTTTGATATCGTGGTTATAAGTTAATCGTAAACACTTCTGCAAAGGTGAGACATCAAAAAAGAGGTCTTTCACTTTCATACGTGAATTTTCAAATCAATATCAGACGACTAACGGAGCTCAGAGCTGAAATCACACAAATTACAGAAGTGTCAATAAAACAGTTTTCAATCTAATTTTATTTTATGGCTCACAGTATGTGATAAAGTTTTCTCCATGATGAGTTCATGCTGTTTCATTGATTGCATATCAGGGCCGTAGGCAGAATTTTAGATACCAAAAATAAAGTGTCTAGGTATTTCAATTACTTTTCTTTTTTTTTTTTTTTTTACATTTTATATTTAATGTTTAATTCTTTCCAGGTAATTTCTTAACAAATAATCATTAAATTTCCAAACATGAAGTTTGTTTTGAATCTCCTTTTCATGTTGCAATGAATGAGTTCACAGAAAATAGACTTAGAAGACTTGGACTGTTCTGGTAGTTAAGCTATAACAGGTGTAACATTTTTATTGAGCATTTTTTGTTTTGAAAGTACTTCACTTTATTTATTCACTTTCCATTATCTTACTATAATGATAACACTTTGTTTAGCATTTATAATCAGTATTATTCAATTAACATATTATAATGCATTAAAAGCAGATATAACAACATTATTAACATTTATTAAATTACTACTCTCCCTTTAAAACTCCTCGAATGAATCCCTAACTGGTGTATAAACATGAATACTTAATAATGCAGTATAACATAGCAGTAATCATACATAATAAATGAAGTATTTATACACCTGTTGGGTCATAGAGGAGACACAATTGTTGACATATTGAAAATGTCATTATATTTGTTTACAACTAAATTATATTGTGTTATAAAGCATGTATTAAAGTTTTGCCTGCACCTGTAGGCAGAATAACAGAAGCGTGTGTGAGCTGTGCACATGTTACGTGGAGTATTCTCACCAGGAAACCTGCTGTGGTAGCTGGCGTCACAGTTGTACCCATTGAACTGCGTGGAGACTGAAACGGCGTTACTGATCAGCAGCAAGATGAAGCACATTCGTGTCATTTCAGCACTCGAGAAAGGTTTGCCCGCTGTCATCTTCAGAAGGTCAACATTGCATTAACCACATTCCTCAGGTACGTGTTAAAAAACAGCACTTATCTCAAAATTAGATGTTCAAAAACAATGCTCGCCTGCCTCGGTTGTTTCCTCGACTGCTGCACGCTCTGACCTCTATCACAGTAGTACAACCTTCTCTCCCCAGGTCCCCTAATCCTTCTTATCCTGCTCCCTCTGCCCCCTTTTACTTCAGATGCTCATGTTGGCCCAAAACCTCTATTACCCAACCCCTTTTAAACTGAGGTCACCCCTCTTTCTAGCTCATTTCATCCCACTCCCCTCTCTCTACCCCCACTTCTCTTTTTTCTACACCTGTTTACCTGTTTTCTGCCTCTTTCAAAGTAATGGGTTGGGACCCCTCATCCCCTGGTTGGTGACAAGAGAAAACTGTGGCATGTAGTTTTGGGTGGCATCAAGGACCTAAACTAAACACAGCTTTTACGTGTATCTGTTGTGTGTGCACAGATGAAAAAGATAGAGTGGCTCATTATCCGAACACTTCAACAAAAAACCTCGCTGCAATGCAGAACATGGGAAATTCCGTCAGATCTGAATGGCCTGGACAAATCTTTTCACAGCGCCCAGAAACCTGAGCGTCCTCGAAGGGTTCCCACTCATCTCTCCTCGGTCTGATCTTCGTCTGTCAGCTCACACAAACGGTGGGCCTCAGCAGGGGGGGCCCATCCAGGGAATTAAGCTGTCATCGGCTGCTACTGCGGCCCACATTCACATGGACATAAAAGTCAACTCACGGTCTGATGCAGGGCTGTGTGTGGGTAATTGTGATGCACAAGGCATCACTTAGAGTAAAGGCATTCAGTGGTGTGTACAGCTCCAGCGCGGTGTGTTCAGAGTTGCAGAGTGAAAAGTGGAATCTGTTTTTACGCTTTGTTTCTCTGCCTCGAGATAACCCGCTCACCTTAGGTTTTACTGCAGACCATGTAGCAAAACAATATTAACATGTCGACTGTGTAGAAGAAAGACTTTCTTCTGTTCTTTGACCTTTAAACGGATATATAAAAAGCTAAACAGGTAGGATTTCTGTTACTGTCAAATAAATCCTGTAAAAATACCAAAACCAACCAGTCCATCTAGCAATACTTTCCAACTTATCCTGTCTCTGGCACTCACAGTACAAACCTGACATAAATCTTTAAAAACAACCCACAAATTTTAAGTTTCATTTTTTTAAAGGACTCAAACTTTTCCTGTAACAGCTGGACACTGTAGTTTTTTGCAAACATTACTCAAACAGGAGTAAATTATATAAGGAGTACGGTTTAGACCTCCGAATGGTTGTTTGTCTCTATGTGCCCTGTGATAAGCTGGCAACTTGTCCAGGGTGTACCAAGCCTTTCGCCCAAAGTCAGCTGGGATAGGCTCCAGCCCCACCGTGACCCTGATGAGGATAATGGGTGGACGGATGGTTTAGACCTCCTCTATATGGAAAGTGTCATGAGATAACTTCTATTATGGTTTGGCACTTTGTGGGAGTTACTTAAAATAAACTACAGTGCTCATCTTAATGAAGGAACATGTCACCCAGTGCAATAAAAACTGAGCTCAATGGCAAAGAGGTATAATCCATACCAGGAGAATAAATTCATTGTAGGTTTTAAGAAATTTGAAAATGGCCATAAAAAGCATGTAGAATAAATCCAGCCTTATCTTTTAAATGCCACTTTTGATTAAAATGTAGTATGTTATAAAAGAATGAGAAGATTAAAAGCAAAGCACCAAGAAGACTGAAAATGAATCCAATTTCTGACTCATCTGATTGGTGGTTTCAATCAATGAAAGTCTAGTTTGCGGCTGTTTGATTGACGATATAACCAACAGCTTATTTTCTCGTTTCTTTCTTTCTTGTTATTTTTTTCTTTCCCTTGAAGTCTTTGCTTCAACAGAAAGACAGAATACTCAGGAGCAAATAGTTTCACTGCCTGTTTTCATTTAGTGCACTCTTGCATATACAATCTGTCTTCATGGTCACAAGGTTCATTTATTAGCTTTTCTGGATCTTTCAATCGTATCACGCAATCTTCGTCAGCAGATGGAGTTTGCCCAGTTGTAATGGAGTTGTAGACGTTCCAAGTTCCTTTTTTCTTCACACTTCTGTCTTCATGTATTTCTCTAAGAAATCTGAAAAACAGATGATGCATCAGACACATCTGCAAGCCCAAGGCTGGATCAGCAACCAGGCCGAGTAGGCATCTTTCCCAGAGGGCTCAGGTTGACCTGGATCATTACTTTTAATTACAAATCTTTAGGTGATACGCACTTGTAAAACACAACAAAAACTGAAAAAGTAACCTCAGTTTACTTCAGTCTTGATGCCCTGTCTTATAGGGAGGCTCTCTGTCAAAATGTAGCACTGTTATCTTTAATATTTAAGTTTATATTATGGTTACAGAAGCATTTCACCAGACAAGAACATCAATATTGGACAATGCTGCAAAACTCCATTAGTTCAGAGTAAAAACAACAAATGTTGAATGGATTGCCATTTGGTGCAGTCAGTCATTGTGTTTGTGAAGTTTCAACCAGGTCAAAATGTGTTCAATACTAATTCTAATAATTACTGTTTTCCAGCATAACTAAAAAAAAAAACAGCAGCAGATCTGGGGCTGAGTAAATTTTCACTGAAGACACGTTGACATGTCACAGGAAGAGGAAAGCATGCTGACTCACTGTCACTAAGTGCGTTTCCATCCACCTGTTCCTGGGAAACAAATAAAAATGGGAAATAACCTTGGCAAATATGTCATGACGCACACAAAGCGTGTGCATCACTGAAGTTTCCACTGAGGAGACAAAAATATCAGATCTGTGTGGAGCGATGAGGACACTGTAACCTTCCTCATATTAATGCACAAAACTAACAGATATATCATATTTCCATCTAGTTTTCCACATTGTTTTTCATTGTTTGAGATTTGACCAGACATCTTTTAATCACTTCCTCTTCTGCAGGCACCAGAAGAGGAAGTTCAACTCCTAATCCAGTCGTTCAAAATGCTCATACTTTCACTGAATTTCAGCATTTGTTTAAAGTTTGGGGTCAGTTTGGATGGAAACTTCTGTTATGACCAAGTGGCAATCTCTGTGGCCGTGGAAGTGAAGTACCAAAAACTGCAGTTCCTCAAACGTCCACTTGAGGCTGGCTACAGAACGAGTCAGTCTCCATAAGCCCCCATGTTTAAATGTCCAACTTCACAGCAGAAATAAACATGTTTACAGCCTGGTTCATGACAACTGTACTGAGGGTGAATTTTTATAGAACTCACCTGTTCAAGTTATATAATGGCTTAAAGTTGTGTAGAATTAACAACATGGCTGCTTTGATTGGCAGGTTGGTGTCCTTACAGATGGCTTTTTTGAGCACCCAGGTGTCATTCAGCCCACCTAAGGTCGACTGGCGATCCATGTCGGTGATTTTAAGATTACCCGGGAGGCGGCAGAGACAGGACTGCCAAGACGATGTCCTTACTGTCCATGGTCAGGACTTACTTGGACACTTGACTAGAACCGAACAATCCTCAATAGTATTTCCTACTCTGGCAAAATGTCTGTTGTGAAAAAGTTCTTATTATTTCAGTTGAGAAATATTGGTTGGTTTCTGCAGTTCTGAGCAAAACAGGTTGCTCCTTTTTATTAACTCATTTTTGCCCTGAGGCCCCCCAGTGGGTTGATCTGGCCTTGTGCTGTTCAGTCTCAATGTTTCAAAGCTTAAAAGTCTTTCAGTAACTTTCAATGCATGTTTTTTTTAATCTGTGTACATTCAATAAGTAAAAACAATTTGAGGAAATCTTTTCAGCTGAATTCATGTAATCTTTCAGGAGTAGATAGATAGATAGATAGATAGATAGATAGATAGATAGATAGATAGATAGATAGATAGATAGATAGATAGATAGATAGATAGATAGATAGATAGATAGATAGATAGATACTTTATTGATCCTGAAGGATATTCAAGAGTATATGAGCGCATGGGAACATTATATGTTTAAATGTTTGTTCCCTTCTCACACATAATACAGTTGCTCTGATCTAACACCTCACCTGTGCGTCACTCAGTTTAGACTCATTCAGGCCTCACGTGTCAGACTCAGATCCGGATTTGAAGCCACACAGGCGCTCACTACTCCAGCAGAGCCCCGAGAAACACAGCTGGCTGCAGGTGTTTGCTATTCACTGCTGCTCACCTGCCCCTCTGATGAGGTAGGGCTGAAATCAAATATGAAACACTTACAAGGAGACAAGTGCCTTTCAGAGCAAACAGGATCAGATGGCTGCATACGCGTGAAATGAATACATATAGTGAACTTGTTACCATCCTGCTTATTTTACAAATCCCACCCAGCAAATGACCTATTTAGCCCCTGTATTCTACCTCTGTGCTTTAGTCACGCGACTTTCTTTAAGATATAAAGTAAGATCTGTGAAAAAATGTGTGCCCACACACCCAAAACAATGCTCAGTGTCTTGTGTATCATATTAATGTATTTTTCAACATATCTTACCTGTAATAATAGCCATTAAAATCACAGTAATACCCATGAGAAGCTTACTTATTTCATCTTATGACTGACTACATCTAAAAGCTATAATATTGTAGGAAAACCTTTTTTTTATCGCACACCATAACACTTCAAGTCCCAGCTCTCCTGAGCTTTGTGAATGTTTCCTGCAGGTCGTTGTGCTCGGAGACTTTTAATGGCTCAGGACCAACCGCCACACTTAGATCTGCCTGATAGAGCCGTCTCTATCTGATCAACTTGAAACATCCAGACTCAACAAACAGACGTCTAAATCACACAATCTAGCCTGCATCACACAAAACCCGTGAGAGTGCGGCTGTAATCTGACGCTCCAGTTTTAACACAGACAGGAAAGTGAAGCTCTCATCAAAGGCTGTGCTGCGATTTGATCCCCAGTGAGTAATGTTTCCAAAAGCTAGAAACCTCCTTTTTTTTCTCAACAGAAGGGTAATTGTGGAAAGTTCCTGGGTAAGAAAAGAGTGAAAATTTGTTGCCATAGATAATATTTGTAGCACTGACTAAAATGATGCAAATAAACATGAAAAAAAGGTAAAAATATAATAAGAATAATTTCATTTTAATGATGCAGATTATTAAAAAAAGAACAGCGTTTGCTTCTCAGGGTGATCTTGTGCTGAAACTGAAAATAATAAACCAGTTTCATTTCAACGTGAGAAGGTTTTTCTAGAGGCCTCTGACTGTATCTTTTGTTTTGGCTGGAAACCTGCAAAAAATTCCCAGGTGAGAGGAGAAAACAACAGGCTTCACTTATTGTTTATGTATGAAATCCAACCCCTGTATTAGGAGACCAACATGTGAGGAGCACTGCTTTCTTTCTTTTAACATGACCTTGTCAAAGATATCACTAAGAGGAAACTGTAGCTATGTTTGTCTCTCATGCAGTTCAGGTATCCACACACGCCGGGCTGAGGAATTCACGATTAGGTGCAGATTTCTCTGTTTATGGTGGAAGGAAAAATATAAACAAACACATCTGAGGCTCAAGAATCAGGCTAAGATCTGATGTACTGTTCTCTAAAACCAAAAAAGTAACCACAAATACACTGAATGAGTTATTTGATCTGTTGTAAAAACTGAGATGAATGTTAAAGCATAAAAATAAAGCCTAAAGTTTAATGTACAGTGAAAAATCAAAGGCAGAAATTGATGATTTAACCTAAAATTGAACTTAAGTGTCAGTCTCATTAAAACATGAAGTCAGTTTGGCTCCATAATCAGTGAGCAACATGGTGGACTTGATGTTTGGTGGCACTGTGCTGCCCCTCTGTGTTCACTGTGTTACACTGCACGAGCCTCCACTGATCAACACTGGAGAGTGACTCAGTGTATTTACTCAAGTACTCTATTTAAGTACAATTTGAGGTACTTGTATTCGAGTAATTCCATTTTATGCTTCTGTACACTTCAATTCATGCTGCAGGCAAATGTTTTCACTCCACTGACAGCTTTAGTTAGTATTCACTTTGGAGAATAAAATTATGAATACAAAATATGATCAACTCATAAATTTTGGTGTATTATTATAGAATAAACTCCCCAGCAGTATATAAAGTAGACACACATTTACTTCAGGAACATCAGTCATGCTTACATATTATTGCATCCATAGTTATAATACAGTAATATCACATAGATGATTGTGAAATAGGTCATTCTGCATACGAATACTTTGATGCTCATACTCTTGTGCTTAAATAAAAGATCTGAGTACTTCTTCCACCTCTGATTTCCTGTAAAATTACATTTTATGGAGGAAGTTTGAATCTGAATTTTAAATATTATCATCATAATCTGCTGAAATAAGAAAGTTTTCTAGACATTCAGCACTCATTACACTGAAGTCATAGCAACACAGAAGTAATACATCTCCAGATCAGGTCAGGTATTATTATTAATCAGGTACTGTACTTTTATAATTGTGAATGATATTAATGTCTGAGTTTTGGTTTAGTTGTTTCCACACAATAAGTTTTGTGAAATCAGAGTCAGAATCAGCTTTATTGGCCAAGTTTCAATGTTACACACAGTTTAATGAACAATATGACAGAAACAGACATATATTTATACGAATATTTAAAAAAACAACAATGATATATACAAGGCAAATCAATATTTGTAAAAATATATATATAATAAATATTGAATGATAGTTAAATACAAACAGTAGACAGGTAGATATACCTAAACAGCATGCTTACATCTATACTTAACAATGATGATATGTGCATGTTAAAGATCTTCTAGGATGTTTTCTGACACTTCATGACTGATTGAACTGTTGTTACTTAGTAATACCACAGTGCAGAAATACTCTGTTACAAGTAAAAGTCTTGTATTCCTGCATCGTACACAAGTATTAGCATCTAAACACACTTAAAGTACCAAAAGTAGAGGTGGAGTTATAAAGCATACTGCTGTGTGGCAATAAATCAATAAAAATATATCATAATTCATTAGTTGATTTTTGAATTAATAAACTGAATGTGCAAACTACAGTTATCAAATAAATGTACCAGGATGTATGAGCAGATTCTGTTAGGATACAAAGCCATAAACATGTCACATTTCTGTTTTAGATACATTTTAATGTAATTTTGTCTTTAATTATAATTATAAAAATGTCATAATTTGGCATGACACAATACAATTTCTACATCCTGACTTTATTGCAGTGTTATAACAGTGATTTTAAATGATATAAAATAAGGTTAAAAGTATTGTGGTTCATTCCTTCACTCTGTCAGGCCTGTTGCAGCCTCTTCTTGTGTCCACTCCTCAGTCAATACAGGCTTCATCCTCTCATCCAGGCCTCTCCTGTGATTGAGCATTTGTGCATTCCTCCACCTCCACCTCCAAACTCCAGCTCCAAGCTCCAGCTGGACTGCGGTCAGTCGGCGTACACCTGCACCACAGTGCCGATCGGTGTCAGATCTGATCCGGGGTCTGCAGGGCGGTGTGTTGAGCACAGAGCAAGGCCCGCCATTTCCCCTCTCCCTCAGTGGTCTATCGTAGCCGAGCAGCAGCAGCGGCGGCGGCAGCGGCAGCAGGAGGAGGAGGAGGAGGAGGAGGAGGCAGGCAAGAGGAGGAGGAGGAGGAGGGAGAGGAGGAGGAGGAGGAGGAGGAGAGACGCAGGGATCCGGTGTGCCACATCGGGATGAGAGCGAGACAGAGACCCGGGTCGGATGAGTCAGCGAGTGGACCCCATAATCACGGCATCCCTGAGATCTGAATGAAATTGGACGGAGGCGAGCGGCGCAACGAGAAATAAACATTTATTTTTATTTTATTTTATTGTTGTTGTTGTGAGATTGGAGCTCCTCTCCCTTCTTCTTCTTCTTCTTCTCTTTAGTCCGCCCTCCCCTGGTCCTGCTCTGCCATAGCCTAGTTTTAATTTTCTACATCCACCAAAGGTGGGGAAATAAAAGGGGGGGCGGGGGGGTCCGGCAAGGTTTTGCGGAGGAGGTGGAGGTTTTATTTTTTTATTTTTTTATATACATCTCACACCCGAAGACAGACGAAGCTTTTTATACACAAAACAAAGTCTTTTTGTTGTTGTTGCATTGGCTGACTTGCAGTTGAAGATGTCGGGGCAGAGCATTACGGACCGGATAACTGCTGCCCAGCACAGTGTAACGGGATCCGCCGTGTCCAAAACAGTATGCAAGGCCACCACTCACGAAGTAATGGGTCCGAAAAAGAAACATTTGGATTGTGAGTATCTGTTTTATATTAAAAAAGAAAAGTTAAATCACCGCAGCGGACATGGCGATGGATGGATGGAGGAGCTAACTACTAGGCCGCAAAGCCTCGGGTTAGCGTTAGTGCTAACGCTTGCTCATGTCAGGGGGGGGATTATATTGTTTTACCATCGAGGGCAGGCCTCTTTGAGATGGTGTTAGACATCCTAACGAGGGTTTAGAAGCTGATAATTATAATTAATGACTAAAAATGTCTCCAATTTATTTAATTTTTGCTGTTTGCTGTCAAACTAGCCAGCTAGCTGTCTGGTTTTGTTCACCCCTGTTCTCATATTCATCTTTAGCTTCAGTGTTTAGCTCCCATAATGAGCATTTAAAGCTGTTTGGCTGCCATCTAACAGCTAAATCTTTATTTTTTTTAATAATAATGATTAAATGTGAGCTATAAGGGGGCCTGCCTGCTCACACAGGCCGTGATTTAACATTCACAGGAATGCTTCATCTCCCATCTTGGTGCACCTGCAGCAGGACAAGTGTTTGAAGCTACATGGGTTGAAGTAACGTGACACCTGCTAGGCACAATGAGGTGACACAAATCACAGTTTGTGACTGTGAAGAGGTGCCACAAAGGATTAGTTTATCCCCCCCCCCTTTTTTACAGACTCTCCTGTACGTATGCATGTATGTGTGGACGGCCTCATGTAAGCACAAGAGCTTAAATCCTGGTCTGATGCACACTCACAGTCAGACAGACAGTCACTGCCCGTCTGTACTTAGAGATGCAGTGGGAGATATTGTGCACATCGATCTGCATTTGCAAATGCATGATGGCAGTAATGAAAGTGGTTTTTATGGAGGCTCTGCGTCATCAGAAGAGTTCATGAGAAAGGTGTGTGCTGCGTCTCCAGACTCTCTGTTGTTGAGTCACATGTAGTAAATCCTAAATGGTTGTTCTGGTTAGTTGTGGTGAATATTTTGGTTTGATAGTTAAAGTTGCAGGTTCCACACCTGTTGTGCCGCTCAGGCGGGCGACTCTCCCTCCCTCGAGGTGAGATGAGTGAAAGTTGGCAGAGGGATGCTCTGTTGGCTCATCGTGACTGACGTGTCTCTCATGTACGTGGATAATAACACGGTGTCCTCTTGTCTCACAGTGAGACATAAAGGAGTGATGACAGCCAGGATGACTTTAACACGGCAGCTTAAGTCAGCTTAGTATTATTTATGGGTGTTTTAACAAACTTCATTTCATGATTTACCTTTTCTGAGTTTAGAGAAAGTGTTGGAAATACAGGACTGCACAGCTATGGCTGAATTTGGCTGGACATGTTTTGATAGTATACAACACATGAGTTTCTGGTGTTTTATATTGCCTTACTGTGTGAAATACAAACTTGAACACTTTTCATGTGGCTCAAATGTTAAATGTTGTCTACGAAAATTATACAAGAAGTTATAGATATAGCTAAAATAGGTAAAAACTTGATTTTAAATCAAGATAAAGCAATATAGACGGATCAATAAGGCTCATAACCAGGCATCAATGAAACTGAACATATGGTTGCCATGTTTAGTCAATCTATGTTTGAGTAATTAAGATACTATGCAGTTATATGTCAGCATAGATAGATAGATATGCTACAGTCTGTACAAAGCCTCACATAAATACATAGACATTAAACACAAACACAAAATAAACATTCAGCACATTTTTCCACCCATTCATAGTTAGAATGTGACATAAAAGGTTTAAAAACTTTATTAGTTTGTGTTTTATATGATACTTTACAGAGTTTCTGTCTTAAGTGTAGTTAACCACACCAGAAGTGCAGCTTGTTATGTAATGTTCTGCACAGACCCCTCAACAATTAATTAAACACGAATAAACGCACCATCGCATGTGCAATGTTCCGACTCCAACAGCGATATTTAAACATCACTGATGCAACAAATACTAAAAAAAAAAAATCATTTACTTCGGGGAGCATGTTTTGCTTTTTGCTGTCTCTGTTCGATGGCAACCAAAGGCCAAGAATTGGTTGCCCGTTTCTCAAAATGGTTGCTCCTGGCAACCAGTTACTGTCGAGCCCTGCAGATACACACTATGTTTATATATATATATGTATGTACGCATCTCAAATGTCAGTATCGGTCGGGCTATACTTGACAGTTTTCGCTCGACTCGCTTGGCATATTTTGGTCGTCACCAGCTAACAGTGTTGAAGTCGAGAAGAGCTGAGGAGTAACTCAGCTGTTTGTTAAAGAAACAGCAAACAGGAGAATCAAGAGCTGCAGCTAACATCAGTTTTTGAATAAGCTGCTAAATACATTTTCGATCAATTGATTAATTTCAGATCTTAGAAAATGGTGAAAAATGTCTGAAGATTTTCAGTTTACTGTCACACGAGACAAAGAAAAGCAACAAACCCTCACATTTGAGAAGCTAGAACAAAGACGTTAATGTGTTTGTTTGAAAATGACTCAGATGATCAACAGATTATTTGTGCCAGAGTTTTGGCACTAGTATTAAACCAATATTTGTTTGTTACTTTGAGAAATCTATAAACACATTTTGTCTGAATACAAGCAGTCCTCCAAGAATTTGAAAAGAATTGAGTTGATTTTTTTTTTGGTTTTTAAAATCAGCGTTGTTTCCATCAGTTGTTCCCTAACCTGTAGTCTTCTTCTTCACAGCCTTTGCTGGTTCATTGCTGCATATCTCAGTGTGTGATCGCCACCTGTCGATCAGTAGAGTAATGTCAAAAACTTCACAGGGAACCGTTAAGTACATAAAATATGGATTATTTTTGATCATCTGTGCTACAAATTATGAACATTTTGGTTAGAAACAAAACAGTGTTGGTGTGTGATACCTAGCCTTATGCATATCAGTATTATAAGCATACTATCATAAACTATCATATCAACTTTCAGTACGGTTATGCCTGCAGCTAACTATTTTATCCATCATCAATGAATCTGTTGATCGTTTTCTTGATTCAACGGTTAGTTTGTGTCCATAAAATGTCAGAAAATGGTGAAAAATGTTGATCGCTGTTTCTCAAAGCTTCATCGACTTTCACAAGTTTTTTCTTTGGTCTTGTCCACAACTTAAATATATTCAGTTTACTGTCATAGAGGATTAAAGAAACTAGAAAATATTCACATCCGAGAAGCTGAAATCAGAGAATTCTGAAATTTCTTCTTAAAAAACGACTGAAAACAATCGTTTACCAAAATATTTGGTGAGTAAGTCATCGACTAATCGACGCCGCTTTAACTATGATCAAACTACTGTGTGGTATTTCACAAATCAGTCATTTTAAGCAAATTAAAGACTAACAAACACAGTTCATTACTTTAGTTTTGCATAAAATATACTTAATGACACCCTGAATTGGTTAATTGTGATTTATATCATATTGATTTCATACACTCCACCCTTAAACGTTTTGCAGCCTGCTGTTTAGCACCATCATGCACCGTCATGACTGTTACATGAACACATTTGTGTCCCATGAATTAATTAGACTAGAATGCATTAATGTCAACCACAGTGAATATTTAGCAGGCTGATTGTAACATGACAGTGCTGTCAGCGTATATCCTCCTCCCCCATATTCTTCCTCCACCTCCTCCTCCTCCTCCTCCTCCTCCCTGCTCCTCTCCGTCATCTTCTTCTCTGGGCAGTTCAGCCAGCCATGCTAACTGCTGCTGCTTCTCTGGAAGGTTATCCTGTCCTACTTAAAGTCCCCTGCCTTTTAAAAAGTCAAATATAGGACAGAAAGGGAGGCCCAATTACCCCGTCAGTCTGATCACTGCTGTGAATGGCAGGGTCATTAGCTCTGCTTTGACTAACAGCATTCAACCAGCACACGGATGAACATATGAGAGGAGGAAGTGGGACAGAACATGTATGGTTAACATCTTAATGCCCTGCACTTTGTGTTGGTCTGGATGTTTTATTCCCATTAACAATTATAAATGAACTCTATCAGTTTTCACTTCTGCTGCAGTGATTCTTGATTGTGTCGGCACTGTAAGAGGATTTAATGTTATGTTGAGCAGGTTTTATGTAGAAAGAAATACTTGTTTAACATTTTACTGGCAGTATTTTGAGTAGAAGTGTGGTCATATCTGCTGTAATAGTTGCGAATTTGGCTGACTTTATAATCCAGACTAACATTTTACATTGGCGGCACCAATAGTCAGCGTTACCTTTTTGTCACAGACACACTGGAAATGTCTCAACACATTATCTGGATGATTGTAAAGAGGAATGAAGGTGCAGATATATTATTTTTATATAATATGTTGTCTTTATTGAAATCACAACATGCTCTATAACAATATAATTGTTAAAAAACTTAAAGTACTGTGTGAGACAAACTCAGTTAAATAAGTCAAACTCAAATAACTTCAACAAAAGTGTGAGCTGTGCCCGGGTCTTTACTGAATGTCATTCTTTTTAAAATACATTGTCAGCTCCTATTTAAGTATTTGAAGCTTTAAATGACATCAGACTAAAAAGAAACCTCAGTAGCGCGATATGTGGTGATTAACCAGTGTCACATTTTGTAATTGTAAAGGCTCGGCCACACCGAGTGTTTCTGTCACGTACAATCAGTGAAGTAGCGTTGAGTTAAGCGTTGATCTTTCACTGCATAAACCAACAGGAGCGAAGCAGGAAAAGGAGCGTTTAGAAATTTAACTCTAACTTTTACTAAAACAGATTAAATGTTCACATTATTATTATAATTAATAAGTTAATGCGTTGTTGTACCATAAAAATCTATAAACGTCGTATCCCTAGTCCTCGAACTAAATCCTCACTTTGAATAAAGTAATTCATCAGATTAAATTAATCTGTTTTCTTTAAGTAAAGGCAGAATGAGAAGGATTTGACGGTTGCTGTTTTGGAGTTGGAGAGTGAATGAAGGGAGGGAGCGCCATTAACAAGAACAAAGAGAGATTCAGAAATAAAGTTATTTTTTGATTCGTTCACGATGGTAAACATGACAAACCCCAGTAAAGAGGAGCCACATCACTTTGATGCAGCTGAAGCTCGGTCCTCGGTCCTTGGACCTTCAGCTCAGAGACGAGTGGAGAAAAATGAGGCAATAACCTGATGGCTACGATTTATGGAGTCCTGACGTCACACTCTGTGCTGAATAGTGAATACAGAAGCAAAAAAAAAGTGCTTTTCAGTACAAGCTCACAGAATATCCCTCTCAGAAATACTGCGGGGAAGGGGATGCTCTGTTCTGCACCTGTCATTTTATCCCATCTGCTAAATTTCAGGTGCAGAGCGAGCAGTGAAAATGATCTAAACTATGTGGATGATTAAATTAAACTAATCTCAGGCTTGAAAAAGTTTGTTCTTGTCAGTTTTGCTTTAAAAAACGACTTTTCAGCTCGATCTATATTCTTATTACAACATGATTTTCACAGCTTTAGAAGCATCACTGCATGTTTTTGTGTTTTTTGCAGCTGTTTTATTTACATATTTGAGGAATAAAACAAGTGCAGCTTGTTGAGCACTCGTCAATCACACATCACCACGTAGCACAACAATATTTATTTGGATTTATCTGGATGACCTTCTTCTCTCTTTGTTTCAGATTTGATCCATTGCACCAACGAGATGAACGTGAACATTCCCCAACTGGCCGACTCGCTGTTCGAGAGGACCACCAACACCAGCTGGGTGGTCGTGTTCAAGTCACTTATCACCACACACCACCTCATGGTCTATGGGAACGAGGTGAGACACGTCGGCAGAAACTAGACTAACCTCACAGCAGAGTATTTGAGTATTAATGTGTATTAATTAAGAGTGTGTTTAACCACTTCCCCCTCTCCTCTCTCAGCGTTTTGTCCAGTATCTGGCTTCAAGGAATACACTATTCAACCTCAGTAATTTTTTGGACAAAAGTGGTTTACAAGGTAACATCTTTGGGAACATCTTTGGATTTCTGCAACATTTAAAACATGATTTATTGTTTTTAAATCTCCTGCTGCGGTTTCACCTTCCAGGTTACGACATGTCCACATTTATCAGGAGGTATAGTCGATACCTGAACGAGAAAGCTGTTTCGTACAGACAGGTGGCCTTTGACTTCACGAAAGTTAAACGCGGGTAAGAATTCTTGAACATCTTTTGCCGTTTTTTAATATATATATGTGAAAAATCAGTGCTTACATTCAGGTCTAGAACAAACTGTTCATTATTGATTCATATTTTTGTAATATAAATGGTAAATGTAACATACTTATATAGCTCCTCTCTAGTCTTCCGACCACTCAAGGCGCTTTTACACTACATATCTTATTCACCCATTCACACATACAGTTCATCATGCCAACTGCTCATCAGTTTTTGGGAGCTAAGGACTCTTTGACAAGCAGACTGGAGGAGCCAGGCATCGAACCACCAATTAACTGATTAGTGACGATTAGACGACACGCTCTTTTGGTTATATTAATAGAAAACACCGAAAAGCAGTAAATGCTTTTAAACATTTTGAGAAGGCTGAAACAAAAATGTTTTTTTATAAATAACAAAAACTGCCCTGTTTGCACTCTTTAAAGAATATTCTCGGGCAAAAATAAGTCTGAATATTCAAACACAGACAAACGAAATCCTCAAAATCAATTCATGTCAGGTTGCTATTTCATAGATTTAAATGCAAAAGAAAATCAGTCAATGGATTTAGAGCTGCAATGATAAGTCATTTATGGATTAATCAATGTATTATGTATTTTGTTTTTAGACAGAAAATTACTGTTTGTTACAAATTTGCAACAATTATGAGTCAAACAATCAGCAAACATGTCTCTGGTTGTTTGGACTGCTTTTTGTTAACACCATACTATTATTCAAATTGACTAAACTGATCACTAATAAAAGTAATTAAAGTTGCAGTCCTACAATCTGTGTAGGTAAAAAAAGGAGTGAGTCTGTTATCATGCTTTAGGAGCTCCACTGCTTTGCTCATCCGTCTCTCCCTCTCTCTCCCCTCGGTGCCCTCACCTGCTCCGACCCTCCATGTGTCTGCGCAGAGTGGACGGCGTAATGAGGACCATGAATACAGAGAAGTTGCTCAAGACGATCCCCATTATTCAGAACCAGATGGACGCCCTCCTCGATTTCAATGTGAGTTTGAGGTGAAGCCTCCTGCAGCTCTGCAGCTCGTGGAGTAAAAAAAAAAAAAAACTTGTCTGGCGCGCGCAGATTGCGCTGAGGCTGCTGCAAACAGAGTCGAAGATGCGTTATCTCGGTTCACATTCACGGGCGTTGTTTTTCTGTGTCAACAAATCGCTGTGAAGTAGCCGGAAGATAAATGTGTTGGCTGATTGCTTCCCCTCAGGTCAATGCCAACGAGCTGACTAATGGAGTCATCAATGCAGCCTTCATGCTCCTCTTCAAAGACTCCATCAGGCTCTTTGCTGCTTATAACGAAGGAATTATCAACCTGCTTGGTAAGACCGCTTCCACTTTGAACCTTCTCTTTGTCGTCAGTCCATGTCGTAGTCGGTCATTCCAATGTTTTCACCCAACAGAGAAATACTTTGACATGAAGAAAACTCAGTGTAAAGAAGGGTTGGACATTTACAAGAAGTTTCTCACCCGAATGACTCGGATATCAGAGTTCCTCAAAGTAGCAGAGGTACGCTCATTTCTTCACAGATAAACGAGCTGTCATGAAGCTGCAAACACACGATTGTGACTTTGGTTTCTCTCTCTTGTTTTAACAGCAGGTGGGCATTGATCGAGGAGACATTCCCGACCTTTCACAGGTAAGAAATCTGCAAACACAGGTTTTTTTTTTGGTTTTTTTGCTCTTAATAGGAAGTCTTTCTTTGCTTTCTCCCTCTATTTCCAGCTCTAACTGCTCTTTTTTTCATCAGCTTTGTCTTTGTCCGACTAGAGTACAGTCCACCCAACACAAATGTGTTTTAAAATAAGGCACTCTGCATGATTTCCTTCTCAAAAGCATGTTTGCAAGAGGAGGTGGTCTTCTTCTCCTGTTTCTTGTCCTTTTTCTTCCTCCTCCTCTCCTCCTCCTCCTTCTTCTTCTTCTTCTCCTCCTTCTTTCTACAGTAAATAAAGGTGATTTTTAAAGTAAGAACTATAACCACAGCCTACTCAGGAAACCTGCACCGTGACAGTTAGATGTTTCCTAATTTAAAATACACTGCACATACTTGTTGTGCCGCGCTGTGGAGACCAATTTTACATAAATATTTTAGCCCCTGGAGAACTGCAGCTACAATGCATTCCCCTCTGACTGTCACCACCTTTATATTCTGTATTTTCCCCCCTTATCTTTCCACTTCAGTTCACAGTTTGTGTAAGTACTATCATTTCACTCTTCTTCTATGTCTGTGACTTGCCTCAGTGTTGTCCTTTTTGCATGCCTCTGCTCTGACTCTGTCTCCTACGTTCATCGTGGTGAAAAAAAAAACAGTTGAAGGAAAAAACGCTCGCTGTGGTAAATTCTGTTCACTTTGGTCACGTTATTAAAAGGTGTGAACCAGTGTAGCTCATCTACTGTAACATGGCTGACCTCCCCCCTCCCCGTTGTGCTTAGACACGGCCAATTCAACAACGGCCAGGTTGTTGAAAGTGCCGTGGTGCAGTACGTCATCCCACACAGATGTTAACTCATCCAAATAGCTTTTTGGCTGGAATGCAGTCATGGATCAGTGGTGGGTAACTAATAGCTCAAAGTGGATAAAATGTAACCTCCAAATCAGAGACATGAATTGGCTGTGTACACCTGTTTATTGCTCTGTCTATCTTGGTTGTCCACCACTGTCCCTTTTTTGGTTTCGATGTCCATACAGGCTACATTTTCTGCCTCTCAGGAACTTGCTGACTGTGTGTTTTCTGTCACAACAGGCTCCCAGTAGCCTTCTCGAAGCTCTGGAGCAGCACTTGGCCTCTTTAGAGGGCAAGAAGGTCAAAGACTCCACTGCAGCCAGCAGGTACGTTAATCCTCTCATCACAATTTCTGAATTCCTCTCATCTTTTTCTTGAATCTCTGGGACTGCCTTTTTCCGTAACTCAATTCAAAGGGCTTTACAGATGAGTGACAATCTGATAATGAGGAAGTACGAATGCACACAAGAGATATAAAATGTAGTGCTAAAACTAATAAAATAGATCAATCCAATGCCAATTTGTGTCTTTCTTGCAGGGCCAGCACCCTGTCAAATGCAGTCTCATCGCTGGCCAGCACGGGGATGTCTTTCACTAAAGTGGACGAGCGGGAGAAGCAGGCAGCTCTCGAGGAGGAACAGGCTCGACTCAAAGCTCTGAAGGTGGGTTTGCTGTTTTCTTTTTTAAAAAACATGTTTGCAGCGTCTCTGTTGCCCGTTTGTTTGAATTAACTTGCCTCACTCACTCAGGAACAGAGGCTCAAAGAGCTCTCCAAGAGGCCCTCCTTCGCCACAACTGATACGTCGCCGATCTCCACCACCGGGGGCACTATCAGCACAGCACCAGCCATCGACCTCTTCTCTACACCCAGCTGCTCTAATGGGTACTGCTTAGATCTATAGGATGTCCTCTTTTTAGTCTGGAAATATGTTTTTAAATATAATTTTAAACCATTTGATATTTCCACTTCAGTGCCTTTAAACCTGCAACATCTTTGTTTGTTTTGGGTTTTTCTGGCCACAACACAACATATAACATATTATCGCCGTTTTAAGTCGATATGGTGAACGTTGGCAAACATATTTTACACATCGAGCAGTGACAGAGCAACATCACTGTTCATTTGGATTCATGTTTCTGACCACATGATGAATCAGAGTCTCCACCAAGTCCTGAAGGAAATATCTGGACCTAGTTGCTCACTCTGTCGGGCTAACAGTTAAAACATGAAAGCTTCCTAAAGCTGAGAAAAGCTACAGATTCAGGAGATAATTCTCTGTAGGCTCATCACTGAGAGTGACCCCTTTTACATTGTTTATAGTAAAGATACTGATTATTTCTCAAAGCACTGATCTTGTTTCGTGTCTTGTTTAGTCCACAACCCAAAGATATTCAGTTTACTGTCATAGAGGACTGAAGAAAACAGAAAATATTCACATTTGAGAAGCTGAATTTAAAGAATTTGGACATTTTTTCCCCTAGAAAATGATTTTAGCCGATTAATCAATTTTCAAAATAGTTCCCAGATAATTTAATAGTTGATTACTGATCGATTAATCGACTAATCGTTGCAGATCTAGTCTGAAAGTGTCACACACAGGTTCTGTATTGGCTCGGCTGATTGATTGATTGAAGTTGATTTGTCAGTTATTTAATCTCTTAGACTCCATCTGTGTCGACAGTTTATAATTACAGAAACTGTGAAAACTTATTTTATAAGAGAATTACAACTGCTAAAAATATATATCTGTAAAAATAAAACAAATGGGCAAGAAAAATCTAAATTCTCAGCATGTTTATGTTTGTAAATACAGTTTAGTACGTTTTAAACAAGAGACCTGAATCAGGGCTGTAATCATGTATTATATATTTTATTTATGTTTGTTTGTAGGCCTATGAACAAAATAGAGTAGCTTGTAACCGTGTAAAAACATCTTTTGTTGTCTTCTTTCCCGTCTGCAGTGCAGTGAAGATGGAGAGCGACCTCTTTGACCTGCAGTCAACTTTCCAGCCCTCAATGCAGCCAGGCTCCACAGGGCTTCCAGTGGCGACAGCGTGGGCAGGTAAAGAGCCGCTGCTGCCTCCTCCGACATCTCCAACCAACATCTGTGTTTCTGGACTTTGCATGCTCTCCTTCTCTTGTTGTTGTCTGACTCTGATGCCCACCTCTTCCTCTCCACTCTTTTTTTTCTTTCTGTCTTTTTCTTTGTCTCTGTCTCTCTTTCCTCTGCCTGCCCAGATCCTTTCACCTCTGCTGAAGCTGGAGATGATTCCATGCCAAACCTTAACCCTTTCCTCTCAAAAATCGTTGTCGATGCCACTCACTTACCTGTCGTGTCTTCAGACGGTGTTAGCTTTTCCTCTAGGACATCTGGTCATGAAATGTTTGGTGGTAACGACTCATTTTGTTTCTCCTTGTCGCTCTTGTTCATTTCTCTGTAGTCACTTACGAGCATGATTAGTTTGCATGTTTACCGTGCTGCTGTAGTTTCAATGTTGATTTGTGCAAATGTCTAAATTCTTTTCTCTGTTTCTCTGCAATGCAATTCATACCAAGCTCAAATTGTGTTATTTTTTTAATGAGAACGCCTCTTTATCTATCAACCAGGACCTTCCATGCCCCACAACAGAGTCCATACACCCATTTTTGCTTCACAGTTACCTTCCATCATCTCTTTTAATGAACAGTTTGGTGTCTCATTGTCATACAAACATGCCGTACAGCTTTAAGTTAAAACCTGTTCTTCTTTCACCAACACTATTTCTGATTCTCCAGATCGTTACAATCCCTTTATTGACACAAACTCATCTGTTTCAACCAATTACAAACGCACAGTGCGGATAGAACACTCCATCTCAGGTACTATGATGGCTCACCATCTCAGCCTATGTTTCCTGAGCCCTGGCAAACATAGGGTCCTAATGCAATACCCCCCCTCCCTCCCCCCCAAGGGCTCTTATTTTGATATTCATGTTAGAAATGTGGACATAAACTAATATTAAAGGAAAAGTTTGACATTTTGGGAAATATATTTATCTGCTTTCACGCCTCGAGTTAGAGAGAAGATCGATAACACTCATATCTGCTCTCTTAATCACATATCCTACGATTAAACAAACTATATATTTATATATATATATAACGTGTGAGGGCAAATGAATTTAAAATGATGTGCAGTTTGTTTGACTGAGGCTAAGACGCACCATTGGGCCGCACAGCCACATAAATCTATCTATCTAAAGCTGTCTCATCTACGATGGCATTTTTACGAGCTTTCTGGCAAGGACCCCGCTGAAGCTGATTGAGCTGTACAGTATAGCAGTCAAATGACGCTTGGCGCTGCTCAGTTCATCTGTGGTTCATCCGCTGCCTCTCTTGGGTGGCCGAGCTAGCAGTCCACAGATTTGTTGTAGTTGCAGAGTGAGGTAGCTGCTTTGGGCAAAGCCCCGTAATGTGTTAATTAAGGAGTTTAAAGGTGGAGCCAGGCCAGCTGTTCCCCCCCCTCTATGCTAAGCTAAGGTAATCAGCTCCCGTCTGTAGAGTTGAGTTTATTGATTTTCTCGTCTAACAGGAAGAAAACGAATCAGCATATTTGCCAAAATGTCAAACTATTCCTTAAATCCCTCCCTCTTGGTTGCTACAATACTGTTCTGCACTATTTTATCTTTCTACGACTTAAATTTGACGTAAAACACCCCAAACTTTAACTACAACAATTCAACATGTTAGCTGTCTTCTTCTTCCTGCCTGTATTGCTGTCATTTCCCACCTGTCTCTCTGGCCTGGCCTTGAAATGCCTTTTTTTTCCTTTTGCTCTCTTTCTTCCTCTCTCTCTCTCTCTTTCTTCTTTGTCTTCCTGCTTCCTGTGGCGTGTCAGACTCCTTCTGTGGTCCAGTGTCCATTGCCCAGCACCTCCCACACCAGGCTCCTTACCCCACTGAGCCCTCTACTGTAGCAGGTCTATTCAGAGGTAGAGTACTGAAGGCTCTCTACGGCACATTCAGCTAGTTTTCTCTTCTGCGGAGAAAGCTGAGGCGTTCAAGTAGCAAGTGATTGATATACGGACACTTAGACGGGCCAGTGGTCAGTTTTCAGAGTCATTTCTCTTCCTGTAACTCTGTGACGACAGCTGGCTTCTTTCTCATCTCTCATGAAGGATACTCAACGCCACAGGCTCCTCCACAGCAGTCAGCAGGGGGACTCCAAGTGGACTTTGAGTCAGTTTTTGGAGCCAAAGCCACCGGCAGCAACAGCCTCAATTCTGATGGTGAGGAGCATTTGCATATAAGTGAGTGTGCTGTACTTGTGGAGTTTGGTTTCTGTTTGTTAGTGAGGTAGTCGTGCTTAATTTAAGTCTGCAGATGATGAATTAAAGGCCAGTGTTGCCCAGAACCTCCGTCCATGTTTGGCACTAAAACTAAATCAAAGTTACTCGGCTAAGAAAAGGCGTCGTACAGAATCCAAGTCAGGCTTAAAAACGACCTGTAAGGTGTTGTTTATGTGGCCCACTGACTTTTTTTTCAGTCTCTTATGTTGTGTTTCTCAAAGAATACCACAACAGGTCAACCTGAGCTATAGTCAACTCTGGTTCTGACGTCAGATACTGCTGAAACACCTGCAACACTCGGCCCTGTTTTGCAACTGGCCAGTGAAAGTACAGACCGTCTTCTCTGCACTATTTTTACCAGCTCTCTGTTAGTAACTGCAAGCAGCTCGAAACAGCAGAATGACACTATGAATGGGTAAACCTGAAACTTGGTATTAAACAAGCCCCAGACATAAATTATTAAAGGCCGTAGTACCAATAAGCTTTGACGTGATCGCTTCTGCTGTCGGCATTAGAGAAATCAAGATATTCGTCAGTAATGTAGAGTCAATGTGGACGATCCGTGTTGCCACAAGTGCGGAAACGTGCGATATTTCCAAACATCTAGTGAAAGTACGTCACACACAGACGGAGAAGTGCACAGTTTTCAACTGCCTAGCTCATCTTTCATTGCCCCATCCACCTCAGATGTGTTATGCATGCTACTGTAGCAGCCTACACAGAGTTAATTATACAAACACGGGTTAATGATTAAAAGTTATACAGCTATAATTATGGGCGTGTACGTCAATTAAATCTGAAATGCTCACAGCGTCATCTGGACACTCGGATGGAGAGGTCACATCAACATTTGTTGCTCAATAAGTGTATATTGAAGAGTGCCGACCATGTTTGGAAACACCCGGAGACCTTTGTTTCATTTCTCTGTCGTCATTTTTTTTTACAATCAGCTGCTTAATAAAGGCATAAAATGAAACTTGCTCTGGTTTACTGACAATATTTGACTGTGTACACACAATAAAACATATCAGACAAACAGGTTTATTATTTCTGTATCTGTCTTGTCAGATATTGCCGGGGGCATCCTGAAGCCGACTCTGGCCGGCTCCAGCCAGCTGCCCGGTCAGCAGCCGGAGAAGCTGGTGTCAGATGACCTTGACTCTTCCCTGGCCAACCTTGTCGGCAGTGAGTGTGTCGCTTTGCTTTCAGCTGCACTAATTAAAGCACGAGTTCATTAAAATCATTAGAGATAATATTTGCAGATGGATATCTAATAACTCCCCTCCAATTAATTTTCTCTTTTAGACCTCGGCATCGGGAACGGCACGATGAAAAAGTAAGTGATGGATCAGCGCCGTGCGGATAACAACAACAACAACAACAGCAGCAGCTTTGTGCTTTCAGGGCAGTTACGAGCTGGTGCTAACATCAAGTGTCTTAATCTGCAGTGACATCCACTGGAGCCAGCCGGGGGAGAAGAGGATGACCGGCGGCACCAACTGGCAGCCCAAAGCGGCGCCGACCACGACCTGGAACCCCGTCTCCATGGTGACACACACAGACTTTTCACTGTAGATTTCACTGACGCTCGTGCCACATTTAGCGTCTTCTTTCACTGCCAAATAACTGCGGTGGCCGCTGTTACAGTGTGTATACTGTTATTGTTAAAGTCTTTACATGTGCTGGTCTGTTTGTGTCTCCTCAGCCATCGTCAATCATGGCCTTCCCTGCCACCACACCCACAGGCATGATGGGATATGGCATGGTCAGTATGATGGCAAATATACAGTATGTTTAGCTTCGGTTCAGTCCTTTTTTGAAGTGGAAAACAGTGTGTCTCAAACTTTTTACACCACGTACTACCTCAGAAAATATCAGCACTATTTCGACACATTAAATGCAGTAGCGTAGGACGATCCTGTTCAGCTACAGACAGTTAACGCAGGAGGCAGATTTATTCCTGTTCAGACGATTATTTATTGTTGACTGTTGAAGCCTGAACACAACCAGAGTTTATAGAAAAGTTGTACTCCTAAACTGCGTCTTCTTCCTAATATTTTCTGTTTGGAGCTGCAGTCTCTCTGAAACGTTAATTTTACCTCCACTCACTATCTCAAGTCACATTTTAGTTCATAACTTATCACGGATGTATGCGCACACTACGTTAACGTGACAACATAGCAGGCTGATGTTTAAACTAAATATTTCAGGAAATGCACAACTTATTTTAGATAACATTCCAGTGATATGTTCACTATATCACTACTCGTCCTCGTATCGCAGTTTGAGAACCAGTGCAATATAAAATTCTGACTTCTTATTATTATTTGGAGAATTAATAAAAAGCACTTAAAGTGGCTCAAGTGAGCTGTTGTTTTGAAGGATTAGAATACACTGAGCTTATAAATATTTAAATTTACTGGCAGGTACGATGTTGTTTTTATATATTTTTTATTTATTTTATAAAAATAAACTTTTCTGCACAAAACAGTGGAAGTTACACAGAATATCTAGCACAGATCTTGACATGCATGTCTTTATTTTATCATATTGACTCACAGTGTAACTTCTAATAGTCACATAAGTTAATGAAATCATGTTGAATGAAAGCCAGTGTGTGTGTAGAGCGGCGCCCCCTGGTGGTTGTATCAAAATGAACAGATGGAGCTGAAATCATTTATTTAAAAATGCCAAATTTTTTACTGCTTTCAGCTTCTCAAATGTGGCTGTTTTTCTTAATATTCTATAATAATACACTGAATATGAACTTAAATATGTTGTCTTTGATTTAAGACCAAATTAAAAAGCATTAAATCGAAACTGAATCCACAAATTTACCAATGATGACAATATTCTTTCATTGTTCACATAATTTCTGCACACAGCAGCTTTGAAGTTGTGAAACAAATGACTGAAATTCTTCGTTTCTAAAATACTTTCTGTCCTCTCTGTGCAAAACGCTGCAGCCTCCACAAATGGGCTCTATGGGGATGATGAATCCACCCACCATGATGTACTCCCAGCCTGTGATGAGGCCACCCAACCCCTTCGGCTCTGTGTCTAGTGCTCAGGTGGGTGCGTGGCAGTCCGACGGCAGCTCCACCGAGCTCACGCACGATGAAGTCAGTATCTGTTTGTGCAGTTATCAGGTTGAGTAAATGGGTGTATCCATCGTGCGGTGACATGTATCGTAGTTAGTCACTGTGTAAGCCTCAGTGTGAATGCAGCTGTAGATGATGGCAGTTTTAATAACGGAGCCGTCGCTCTCTGAAAAAACTGTGAATCATCTCCTTTGTTTTGACTCCCTGTTTCTCCTCAACAACTCCTTTTTTTTTATTAACCCGTCTGTCATACATCACAGCTTCTCCTGAACTAATCTCATCCCTCCTTCAGTGTCTGTACTGACTCTCTGACTTCTCCTCTGGTCCTCCTGCTCCCTGTATTTCTTCCTGAAATAGCCCTCCGCAGCCTCTAGTCCTTCCAGCCAGAGTCCTCTCCGAGCCCCTGGACAGGACCCGTTTGCACACCTCTCTCTCAAGGATTTCTTGTAGAGCATCTCTTTAGGTACAGCATGCTCTTTGCTTGCGGGTGCACCCGCATGCGTCACATGCCCAATGCTAATGCCCGTTTGTTTCTTGTTGTATCTTTGCATACTTGATGTGCCCTTCTGATTAGATGCTACGTGTATTTTTCTCATTTATTCTGTTTTATCTTCACCTTTGTTGCTTGGTTTTCTTGCTTGTTTTGACACATTAATGCCGTCTTTATAGCCAGACTCACTCCGACTCTTTGTGTTTCCACTGTCACATATTGCTCAAACCTGTTTTCTCTGAACATTGGCTCCATTGTTGGATTTAACTGACTCTTTGCTAAGCTCTGTCCCCCCCAAGTTACTGTTGCTACTCCTGTCAAGCTTTCCAGACTCACGTGGCACATTACAAAGATAAAGAAGGCAGTTTTACATTACAACAATGGGACTCAGATGTAGACAGAAGGCAGATTTTATGAGTAGTAGCTGACTATTTAATGTTTCCAACTGACTTAGACAAGACAAAAAGGGTCTTAAATATGCATTTGATGGCTGTATGATAGAGCTGCAGTGATTAGTTCGTTAATCAGTTAGGCTAGGTGTCAACTAATAAATTAATTGGCAACTATTTTGATAGTCAATTAATGGTTTGGAGTCATTTTTTCAGAAAAAATGTCAAATTTCTTTGTGAATATGTGAATATTTCCTGTTTTCTTTCATCCTCTATGACGGTAAACAAAATATATTTTGGGTTGAGGACAAAAAATGACATTATAAGGACCAAAAAAGCTAATTGATTAATCAAGAAAAGGATATACAGATTCATTGATAATGAAAATAATTGCACCCCTACTATGATATCAGGCTAAAAGACTGAGGCTAAAGCTAACAGCTTTCTTCGGCTTTGTTCTTGAGTGTTGAGCTAATCCGTTCAGACTGTTCTGACCCTGTTTTGCTGCTTGACTTGCTTGTTAATATTTTAAAACAATTACAAGAGAAAAGACTTTTATCTTGGGTAACGTTAGCTCGAGTTCCTGGACTGTAAAACTTCCTTTAAATCCAATCTGCTAGCATCCAGGATCACCTTACATACAGTTGGAAAAATAAAATATTACACAGTTTTTCTCCTGTAATCCCGCTATATAATGTAGTCAGTTAATGCTGTGCTTCTCTGCCTTGCGACATCCTCTTGTGTTTTAGGTTTTGAAAGACTAAGAATAACCCGACCTGTCGAGCATCATTCGAACACCGCTTAAATTCAAAGCTCGACTGACCTGCGGTGCCTCGTTTTGGTTGCTATAGGCTATAATTGGACAATGCTGTTCTGGGGAAGGGTTTAGCAAACAGTCACTTGACTTATTATTTATTTATATTCACATTTTAACCTTTCGCTCATATTATCTGTTGCCTCTCTTGCAGATGCAGTTCATGTAATTTGGAGAAAAAGTGTCTCTCGGAAGATGAAGCACTTAGCAGCAAAAGCTTTGTCCTCGTTGCAGTCTAACTCTTCAGAGAAACATTCTCACACACACACACACACCCAGAGACACACACACACACCCAAATACAGACATGTCAAGAACACAATGGTGCAGCGACTGTCAGAAACCATGGTAACCGTGTCCAAAATGACGTTTGGCGATAGCTCACACCCATTATTCTGTAACTTGTCCGAGACGTCGAGTGATGCTGCTGTCTAAACCCCCCTTAAAGAGGATTCCTTATCCATTTTACAGTGTAATCTGTAAAGATAGTTTATGGGTGCTGAGAAATTTTGATGTTATGTATTTGGACATACTGTGGTTTGGATGTTAAAGGCTTGATGTTCAGCAGGGAGGGGGCGGAAGAAGAAGAACAACAAAAAAAACAAAACAAGGAGAGCGGTCCTTCCCTTTCTTGATCCGACCATCAGTCATCCATACCCTACAGTTATTTAACTGTCACTAAGTAGTGATGCTAATGGCGTTTACACCTGTTTAGTTTTTGTCTTTTTTACCGTGTTTACAGTAGACATTCCTTGTGTGTTGTTTGTATTTATTTATGATTATTGGTTTAAGATCGGGGAGAATTAAAAAAAATAATAATAATAATGTAAAATCTACAAGTACTTTGAACACCTGTGGGAGTGCTTCAGCATTAAACAAGGATCTCAGACTATCATTGAGAGGTAGAGTTAAAAATAGCTATTATATAAAAATTACACCTATTAAGCGGAATGATAGAGCACTAAATATTCTACGAGTTTTGTGTTAAGAAAAATTTTTTACTAGATGAAAGATTTCACAATCTCTGTTGTACTTAAGTGCAGGGGTTAGAGTACGAGTCAGTTAACAGTATATAGTCGATTCTGTGCCTAGGGTTTTTTGCAATGGATCAGTTTCCTGTCTAGTTGAAGAAAAAGAAGAAGAAGAAGAAAACAAAAAAAACACTTCATCCACGAATCTGAAGCGTCGCACTGGGTGGTGGGCTCCATTTGCTTTAAGCTTGGCATGCCATTGACTCACTGACCGTATTCAAGGCTGCCTTTACTCTGAATGTGAAAGAGTTGTCTTCATGTTGCACACATCTTTCCACACTACAGTTCCTCAGTGGGAGTCGGGGGGTTGTTCTTTGGGGGGTTGGGAGGACGGGAAGTGTGTCTGCTTGCTGGTTAGCCGTCGCTACGTTAACGTTGGGGGGAGAAAAGGGGGGGTCACAGATTTGATGTAAATTAATTGTATAAAAAGAAAAAAAAAAAAATCCAAAAAGATGCAAAGGACCAGGGTGGAGCGGAGGAGCGCTGTTGATCGGCGCTCTGTGTATATAAAAACTGACTGTTCTTTGAGTTCAAAAGTGAAAGATGTATGAAATATGAAAGCAATTCAATCAAATTTGACTCTACCTAAGTTTGATTCAGGATATTCTCTGCGTTTGTCTCCGCAGATATTTTCTTTATGTAATTAGAACGTGTAGCAGACAATGACTGAAGTCTTTTCTTTCTTTTACAAATAAAGAGCAGCTTCCACAAACTATTGTACAGCATATTTATTCTTTTTAATCAAGGTGAATGTTAAATCTATTAACTGTCATAACGGTGTGGCTCATGGACGGTCTTTTAACTAGTAAAGGTTTAGACGTGTGTTGCCTGCCTGGTCACATAAGGCAGATCTTAAGATTTGTGTAAACTTATAAAACATTTAGTACTTTCACCCAATCAACTCTTGAGATACTGTAATAAACAACTACAAAATTAAAATAAATGCTGCCTGCATAAGACACTTTTTGTCATTGTATGTATCCAGTGCAGTGGTTTACAAACTTAAAGGGTCGTGGCTGGATTAAACCTGCTTTCCCCACAGTTTCCTCCCGCTTTGTTCGTTCTGGAAATGACTCCAAAAACATACATGGTGCCTGGATTGCTGTAGCAATGTGTTATGGAATATGCACCCTGTAAACTTCACACACAAAATACTATATAAGTTATAAAACTTCTAACACAGAGACCCAACATCAGGACCCACCTCAAAGATCTTATCCTGTCAGTTGCATATTCTTACTTAAAGGTTCAGTGTGTAACTTTTAGGGTGATCTATTATAAGAAATTAAATATAACATGCATAGCTATGTTTTCAGGGATATGTTTTGTTTTTTTATTTAAAGGTGATTATATATCATTTTTTTATTAAGTTTTACCGTAAGACTTTCAGCTTTATATCTACAGATGGAGCGTTTGGAAATGACGAATAGGTCCTCTTTTCATCCTTATGTCGCTAATTTTTTTTAAAAAAAACCCCAACAAAAAAAAAAAAAAAAAACAAACAAAAAAAAATAAATAAAAATGTGGGGGTATATAAAAAAAAAAAAAAATAAAAAAAAAAAAAAAAATATATTTTTTTATATATATTTTATATAATAAAAAAAAAAAAAAAAAAAAAAAAAAAAAAAAAAAAAAAAAAAAAAAAAAAAAAAAAAAAAAAAAAAAAAAAAAAAAAAAAAAAAAAAAAAAAAAAAAAAAAAAAAAAAAAAAAAAAAAAAAAAAAAAAAAAAAAAAAAAAAAAAAAAAAAAAAAAAAAAAAAAAAAAAAAAAAAAAAATATATGTGTAGCCCAGTGTTCTGGAGGCCACTGAATTTTACACACTGGACCTTTAATTACTATAATAACTTAATACCATACTAATAGTTAATTAGTTCCATTAAGATTACTTATTAGTACTATTTATTGCATTTTTTTATTCTTACTATCCAATTTTAAACTAATTTTAATTGAACAAATTGTCAGAGCTTACATAAATTCATTTAACTGTGGTTTTATCTGTGTGGTTGTTCATGACAAATTGAGTTACCACAAACCAAACAGTGAATCTGGGATTTTTTTAGGGAAAGGCCCTTGCCTGCTTTGTTTGGATTGATAATTCATCCTTGCTGAAGGAGCCACAAATCAGATCATAAAGAAAAACATATATATATTAATCTATTGCACATAATTATGCGAAGTTCTTCTGATTATTTTATGTGATCACAAGCTGAAAAATTGGTAAGCACTGGTTTTGTATAACCTTTAAATGAGCAGTCAGGATTTATGTTACGGTTGTGATGTCACAGCTGACTTGAACCCTCCATCTGAAGATATCTGGGAATGACACTTTGGACCATTTGTTTTTTTTTTCATGAGATAATACTGATCCAGTCCTGTTTAATCTTTGCACGATGCTTTGTTTGTCAAGTGACACCAAGAACTTTTATTGACGTGAGTGTAAAAAAAAACATGCTTTCCCAGAATTTCCAACCTGAGGCAAAGAGCGGTTTTCCCCCTCAGTGACTCCGCCTTGACTCCATGTCCCAAACTATGACAAGACACCCACTGTAAATAAAGACTACTATCAGTCAGTTACCTGTGATTGGCCTGGATGTGCCTTACTGATATAAGAGTCAGCCAATCAGAGGGGAGGTTCAGTAATATTAATGAGACAAAAGCAACAACAGTTTGTGTTAGAGCTTCAGAGAGAAGCATGAGAGAGGAGATGTAAAACTATACCGAGATGTTTACTGGCACTTAAACCCACAAATATATCTTCTCATGAATATCATAACTATGGGACCTTTAATACAATAACTTAGAGTTTTCCTCTAAAATATAACTCAGAAATGATTTTCCAGCTTCTCTCACAGTTGAGGTTTCCAGCTGTTTTCATTCATCCTCTCTGCAGCTGATCAACAACAGACCATGGAGGCACCTCCACAGTCCTGGAATAACATCAGGGTCACAGTGAGGATATTACCTGTCTACTCCAAACACCTTTTGTCTACCTTTAAACGTGTTATTTGTACTGTAAACATGTAGCTGCTGTTTGAAGTGGCTCATGTTCCTCCTGTGGCCTGTGGGGATGTTCACACCCTTTTGTCAAACACACTGATAGAAACTGAGGACACCTGCTGGTCGATACCTGCCACTGCAGCTCAGAGGACATGTGGTGTCATAAATTAAATTAAAAAAACCCAAATAAACGCACACTTTTAACTTTGCATCATAAACATCCACAGCAGCCTTAAATAAAAAGATAAAGTTGAAGAAACAGCTCATCTGCCTGCTGTTTTCCTCTCATACCTCCTCCCCATCCACACACACACACACACACTGAGTCCGCCCTCCTCCTCCTCCTCCTCCTCAGCTCCTGTCCGAGGAGTCCAGCGCATCCAGCAGCAGCAGCAGCAGACCTGAGGAGGAGGTGAAAACTTTTCAAACCCTTTCACCTTGCTTTGTTTTGTTTTGTTTTTTTGAGGATGGGAGTTACAGGAGCGGTTTGTGACGAGCCTGCGGGTGTCCTGTAAGGTAAGCGACATGTCAAATATGTTGTCAGAGAGTTAAATGATGAGAGACAAGTTGTCTCAGCTACACAGAATATTATGAAGGAAAGGAGGCGACACTTCAGTCATTAAACTTTTATTAACGCTTGCTGTCATTATAATGTGAGCAGATCATAAAAGGTCAAAAACATGCGGTGGAAGAAGTACTCAGATCTGCAGCTTATGTAAAGAAATTAATACCACAGTGTAATATACATAAAAGTATTTAAATATACTTAAAAGTACCAAAAGAAAGAATGGAGCATCCATTTTAGAAGAACATACTGTATATTAATAATTACTGAGGTATTCATGTGTAAGCATCACTTTATTGTTGTAGCTGTAAAGGTGGAGCTATGATTGCTTTATACAGTGCTGGGTAGCTTGTGAATTTGGGATCAATGAAGTTTTATCTTAAATTTGTTAATATATTTTGTATTATTAATCTGAATCTGCACAGTAACTTAAGTTTAAATAAATGTCAAAACTTTTCCCTGGGAATTGTAGTGGAATCAAAATATAAATAAGAATGAATGGAAATGATAAAATAAAGTACAAGTACTTCAAAATTAGTTCAGTACTCGAGTAAATATACTTTATGTCCACCACTGTGAAACACTTTCAGACAGAAACCCCTCAGAGCTGCAGGACAAGTCTGACTTCTTCTTCTTTTAATTAAAGGTAGAGATAACATACCATCTAATCGTCTAGTAAATTGCATTACATGTCTTTTGCTGAA
Source organism: Argyrosomus regius (assembly GCA_946959425.1). NCBI lineage: Eukaryota > Metazoa > Chordata > Actinopteri > Sciaenidae > Argyrosomus > Argyrosomus regius. Next base: position 8,474,331 of record OX336889.1, read on the forward strand.
CACACAAAAACACGTTGTGCACAGCCTGTATGTCAGTCTGCAGCTGCACAAAGACACGTATGACTAGTATCGACGTTGTATCACGTTACTGTCGAGTACTGTGTGACTAATTCAAAGTGTGCTCTGTCTTTTAAATGCTCACACACTCATTGTCTGTTGTGTCAGCAAACATTTCCCTAAATAAACATGCAGACCCACAAAATACATTTTAATCCTTTATAATGGAGAACCAGTGATGGAAGAAGTACTCAGATACTTTATTTAAGTAAAAGTACTCAGTTACAAATTAAAGTCCTGCATTCATCATCCTAAAAAATATACTTTAACCATCAAAAGAACTTGTTTTCCAGTTGTTTTCATCTGATTTCTAATATTCATGCATCTCTGTTGCAGCTGTTAGAGCTGGAGCTAGTTTAAACCACTTGATTTACAGTTTGGTAATTTTGTCCGGTGGTTTCCAATCTGAGGGTCGAGCTCCTCTAAAGGGTCACGTGATATACTTAAAGGATTTTGAGATTAATTTGACCTCTCTGGGCCTCAAACAGTTACTTAAATGAAAACATCTCTGTCGTTTAGAGGGGAACTGCTCACTACAGCCTTACCGATATCAGATCTTTGACACCAGTACAGATTTTAGAGATGCTATACACTATACTGCGGACAGTTTTGAACTGGGAGAACAGAGAATAGACTTTGTGGAGTGTGCATTGATATGACTATTCAAAGGTATTCAGAGGGCTGCTTTCTTAAACTCAAAGAATCTTTGACTTATTTTACATGTCAGCCACTTCTATTTGACACTGCTGAGAGCTGCTTCTTCTCTCTTGGTCTGCTGCTGGAGTATACTGTATCACCACAAGCATTTTTTAATGCATATCGGACAACACATATGCCAATACCAATATATCTGTGATAAGCCAATATTGTATTTGTACATACTGTGTAAATATTTTAACATTTTATTGCTTTATATTGTTACTTTCTGTTTTTTTTATAATGCTTGCACTGTACAGCACCCTGTAGTTTACTTATTTACTTCATATTAGGAGACTGACAAGGAGACACAACTAAACACTGATTTTATTATATTTTATATAAGAGGTCATGAACCTAAACAGTTGGAAACCACCTTTTTAAACAATGATTGACTGTTATTAAAGATCTTTTTATTATTTTACATAATCTGTAAAGTGAGTAAAATAAACAATATTCCCCTGAAATGTATTGAAGTATAAAGGATCATGAAATGGATATACTGAAGTACAAGTATGTTGTAATTGTACACCACTGTGCAGAACAGACGCAGTGATTCACTTCACAGTCATAATCATCTGTTGAATTGTTGGAAAGGCTTCAAGTGTGGCAGATGTTTCTGATTTAAATGGATCTAATTGGTGCCGCTGCATTCACTGTCTGTCATCAGAAGTCTGTTGTGTGGAAGTGGAAGAAACAACTTGCCCCGCTGAGGAGGAACCATGATCGACCTGAGCCACCTGACGGAGGAGGAGCAGGGGATGATAATGACGGTGCTGAGGAGGGACGCCGAGCTGAAGAAGGCTGAGGAGGAGAGAATCAGGTAGAAAGTTGGCAAATGTTTGGACCTCATCCAACTCGGGTTGTTTTACATAAGCAGAAATGTTTTGGCATTTAAGCTAATCTCATGTTATTTAGCTAATGTCATTAAGTCCTTCCATCGCCTGTTTTGTGAGAAGAGGCCTTTGTGGGACTGTAAACATGTCGGTTGGAATGATACTTGTCTGGCCATAATAGAATAACACAATAACAGCTTGGCCGGATACAGACGTTGCCTCCGTTACAGAGAAGCCTCAACGTGAGATGTTCAATTAGATTACAGACAAGTCCACACGTGGGAACAGAGCGTGCTGCTCTGACGGGCAGAAATAGAAACCTTCAAAGGCCTCAGTGATGAGAGACATCTCACCTGTGATGACCACATAGTGTGATTTGGCAAACAGTGAATCCTGATACTGCTTGGAGTTAAAGAAAAATGTTGAATATCACAGCTTAGACTTAAAATCAGCTGTTTCTAATGTCTCTGTGGAAACTCTGGGAGGGGTCAAACATTCCTCACCGTGTATATTAAAGGCTTGTTAGGACAAACAAAAGGCCTGACTCTCCCAATCGAAATGCAGCCATGCATGAAAACCAACAAAAAAGAGATGAGATGTGTTTCATTTCATTTCATTTTCAAGAATGCTGCCGTGAAACAATGTGCTTTTCATTGTGAGTTTAATGGAATTGGCCGGCCGAGTTTTTCATCAGCGGGAGGCTGAATGCTCGCTGTGTCTCGAGCAGTCTAGTGTAAAAGGATTAAGCCAACAGCCTGTAATAATGTGCTACCCTTATTTCACATGATCGCCGCGCTTCTCTGTCCACGGGAAAGATGAGTCGGGGCCGTATTTTGCCTTTGATTCAATTTTATTGGAAATGTTTTGCGAATTCCTTCCTTTAGATGGATCATGTGCAACTGTTAAATAAAGCTGGAATAAAACGTAGATTAAAAAACAACAGGAGAGAGTTATACAAAGGTTTGAGTCCCGACAGGAAACCTAATCTCCTCATGTATGTTGTAGCAACGTTTCTATGCTCTGAAATCCCTGGAGAAATGCGTCTTGCACATTTTAACTTTGTGCTTTTTTGTATTTTTAAACCCAAATCTACAACAAAACCAGTCGAGCAGACATTCATTCGTGCATAAACAACTTCACCCTGTGGTTTGTTTCCTCTTTGCCCTTGGCTTTATATTTCACCTCATATTTAGAGATTAGCGCCGCTCAAACTGAATTCAAACGGTGTCAAATTCTCCATTCAGTGCATCTTAAAGAAAAGCATCGCCTTGCATTTGTTCAGTCTTTTTGTGTCTCTGTAGCCACCGGGCTGGAAAAGTACAATATCCTGTGTGTTTTTAATAACTCCAACAAAGATTAACATCGCCGCATAAAAAGACAATAAATGACAACAGAGAAAAACCTCTTCACGTAAGCGTTTGTTCGTGTCTGCTTTGTGTTTTTCCCTCCAGCAAACTGGAGAAAATACTGAACAGTGACTCACAGTCGGACGCAAAGCTGAAGTACCTGACTGGAGAGTGGTTTTACGAGGCCAAGTCTCGCAGGCACGTGGACAAGATCCACGGCTCGGAAATCATCCTGGCCTCCATGAAACAGAAGAAAGCTGGTTTAGGTGTGTTTGTTCTGTACTGTTGACTAAGGGCTTGTTTTAAAGCACATGTCATGACCTCTGTACATTAATCCTTGGGTCTGTCAGAAACTGTATTTTCTTAGCTGTTGTCCAGCAGCAGGTTACATCTTCAGAGGTATTTTGATGCTCCCTCAGATGTCTACTGTTTGCACAGGGTGAAGCCAAAGTTTAACTCAGATTGCATTGGCGATGCCTGCACAGTGGATCTTCCATATGTTACAGTGGAGAAACAGATCAGAGTAAAAAGTCTAAAGATGTTGCCACAAACATTTGTGGCAAACATTTTATCCTTCGTGACTAGACAACAGGTGAAAATATAACGTTACGATCTCACCTCTAAGATTTTAATCACAGAGGTTCATCTGCATTTTAAAACTGCGTGTTTTGATGACTTATTCATGAACTCATGTTAACTCATTTCTCCTTTTTCCGCTGCAGACGGCTCTCTTCGAATTGAACGATCTAAAACACCGAGCAGTCGAGGTTCGGACATCGTCCCTCCACCCAAACCTGCCAGATGTTTGGACGCTGTAGAGCCGAAGGAGATCAAGTACACAATCCTTTTTTTTTCATAAATTCACCCCTCCGTCTGTCTGTCTATAACCTCCTCACTCACACTATTTTCATCCTTATTCAGCCTCCTGCAGCATGGATTTTGTTCAGTGTGGTCTATAACAGTATTTCAAAAGGTGGCGAGTCACGTCCATCACTCTTAATTCATTTTCCCACGCATGTTTCCACTCTCAAATCTCATAGAGAAGGTCGAGTCTTAAAGGTGCTTAAAGAAAACTCGATCAATTTGAAGTACTGTTTTAGCTCCTCTCTCTCACTTTAATCAGTGTCTACTTGTGTGTGTGCAGAGTGAGTGTGTGTGTGTGTGTGGTGTCTTGTGACTCAGCCTGTGTAAACATAGGTGGTGCTAACTGGGAACATTGCAGTTTTATGGCTGCATGGCTCAGCTAGCTGCTCACAACATTACAGGATGTGGTCTGACGTATGAAGGGAAAACAGACAGACGGTTCAGAGAAGTGTTTATCACCGACAGGATCGGGATGTTACTCTTCTGTTGTCCAGAGGGAATACCTGTAGTTTCTTTTTATTATAATAATTATTATTATACATTCTGAACACTTTTAAAGTGTGCACAACATCTGCATTTAAGTAACTTTGTACCAAAGCTGAGACACATTAACTTCTTTCGCAACCTGGGTCAATATTTGATTTGGCTTCTGTATCCTGTGCCTCCAGCTTTTGTCCTTTCGATGTTTTGCAGTGTCGATCCTGTGTTTTATTGCTGCATTACATGCATTTTAAATGCAATCAATACATTAATTCTCTCTTGTGATATAAATTATCCACAAAATACCAGATCTTGTGAGTTTATCTCATACTTTTGGACTGCCTTTGATATCGTGGTTGGTTAGGTTGGGTAGACGTCTTCCTCTTTGGTATGAGCGCTCTTTACGAGTCAGTAAGTCTCAGTCATGCACACTACAACATACATGTGAGAAAAAACACACAGATTTTGCTGCTCAGATGTTTTGCAGCGGGCACATCACGTTAAAAGGCGCTTAATCTGAGTAACCTCATGTGATGCTTTGTAGCAGTGGTTCCCAACATTTTTGTCCTTCTCTTACTTGTATCTAAGAAAAGACACACACACACACACACACTAAACGAATAACATGTCAGGTGTGGTGTTTCTGTCCCCTTATTTTTATTTAATTTGGCTTCATGCTGTCGCATTCTGACCAAAACCCGTCCTGCCCTTTAATAAACCCAAAGTTAAAATAACTCTCGAGATACAGCCGGTTTCTTTTTTGGTACTTTGAGGTTTCTCAAATATGTTGTTTCATTCTGTAAATGGCAGGGATGGATCAAGATTTTCCTGACTAGTCAGTCCCGAAATATCAATATCAAGCTCTAAGACAAACAATACTGCTATCAGTATTTATTTAACGTTAAATAAACAGCTAACAGGGAAAAATGTTAAAAAGTGTGAGCTCACTAAATTTACACAAAATACATACAAATAAACAGTTTAATCTTTTCACATATTTTTATGTCATGTCTTTATTTTTTGTGGCGAGTAGTATCAAGGCAGTATTGGTATCGATAAGCAGTATCAGTATTCATATCGGTATCAATAAAATCATAACGATACCCATATCAAACCCCTTTAAAACAGTGATGTACTGAGAATGAGCTAGCCGACGAGAAACTGGCTGAGCCCGCCGGTCATAGAGGTTGTATTTTTTGATAGTTTTATATACAGACTTCGGCATAAATTATGCAGTATGTATGTTATTATTGTAACGATTATTCTTAGTGGTAACTGTATACTTGACTTTTACTTCAGTAGTCTTGAGCTACATCTGTGTTACAGCTTCTGTGTTACATGAAAATTTTAATGGACAACTGAACACTGACAAAACAATGTGATACATCATATCACTCCGCCAATATTAACATAATTTATATTAAAGGCAAGGTGTATCATAAAATATAGTTCCTGTTCTAAATTAAGGAATAGAATACAAATAGTAATCATTAATTAAATCATACCAATTCTCTCACTAAACCTGAGAAAAATAATGTCATCTACAAAATAAATATTCACAAAATAAATCTCATCTTAGATTATGATTTCAGTTAACATGCCAATGTCATTTTAACAACCTTATAGCAGACAAAGCTTCACACATCCCCATGTGACCTGGTCTGGACCTCAGGTTGTGAACCGCTGCTTTATAGTGCTTGTATTTCTTTTATATTAATCTCCCAACTAAACATTTCAATTGTTTTTGTCCTCAGCGATGCAGAAAAAGAGAATCTGAATTCAGCGGTCTGCTCTCCAAGACTGGTACGCATATGTTACAAAACAGATCAGCCTGTCTCTGTACATGTTTTCAGTTTCTATAGTGGTACCCAGTTGCATTCACATTGCTGATATTGTAATATAAATAATTAATTCCTGTCATTTTCCTTCAAGCCAAGGCACAACCCTTTCAACCGTGCTTCTCTTATTGTTGTTGAGCCACCTGAAAATAATAATGACGTGTCAACCGGCCGGGACAAGGAGTCTTCTGAGACAGGTTTGAATTGAATTTGTAAACATATATGTAAGATGTGAAATAGAAATTGACCTTATGATGCACTAAAATAAATGTGCAGTATATAATGCAGACTGAGCGTTTCTTTCATGTTTCCCTCAGAGCTCATATCTCCACTGAAGAGCCACCCAGCAGCAGCAGCAGCAGCAGCAGCCAGTCAGACTTCAGGGAGCTCCGTCACATCTGAGGCCTCGTCTGCAGGGTTCAGGCCAGTGCCAAAGAAGAGGACATTTCTCTCCAGACGTACCTCCAGTCAGACAGAAAGCAATGGCCTGGGTTCAGACACTCAGGTAGGGTCAGCGGGGGTTGTTCCTGCCCCAAGACGGAGCCTCCAGCGAGGGTCCAGTGGAAGCTCTAACCAGTCCTACCCGAAGAGCCAAGATGAAGCGCCTCAGAAAAGTGTAGTTTCCGATCAAGTATCTCACTCTGCTCAGCCGTCCAGATCTCTAGATGAAAACTCCCAGCAGCCACTCTGTGATGTATCTCAGGTTACGTCTAATTCCACCGTGGAGAGAGAAAGAAACCCACCTTCTCAAACAAGAGACAGATCAGTGGACGATTCGTCCAACGACTCTCACCCAAAAAAACTGAATAAACTCTCTCATCCTTCATCTGCAACTCACAACCTCCACAATGTTAGACCAGCCACCTACACCAGCAGCAATGCATCCGCTGACAAAGAAGTCCCACAGAGGAGCAATGAACGACACGATGAGACACAAAGAGAGCATGGAGAGGTGAACGCTGTCATCCTGCACACCGGCAGCATTCAGGATTCAGACAGAGAAAATAACAGCAGTGTGGGAACAGCAATGAGGCAGGAAGACCTGAGTTTGCCACAAAGCACTGAGGGTGAGTTCAATAACAAGAAACAGCCTCACTGGCAGGTAAAAGTTTGAGTTTTTTGGCACATGGACCCTTAAAATGAATCCGGTTATACAAGTTGTGAACAGTTCTACCACAGGGTGATTTTTGCTTCTCAAACAGTTTCATTTTGAGGAATTTTAGAGGTCTGAAGAGGTGAAAGTGTGCGGTATTTCACGAGAAAAAGGATAAATAAATAAAGAACTTGTGACCCCTGACATGGAACCACTGAAATGAGGAGTAGTTTTATGAGAGAAACACAAACTATGTTTCCATCCATCTGTTTTTGTGCACATTTTCAACTGAAGTAATTAGAATAGAAATACCAAAAATGAAAAAAGGCAGAAATATCTGAAACAATTAAGAAGAATGACTGGTGGTGTAAGTAACTACAGCATCCGCAGCTCGAGTCCACATTTGGGTCCCTTGTATCACCACAGCATCTGATAAAAACATATCAGGGTACAGCTCGATCAGAGAAGACAAATTTAGTCAAATGCTGCTGGTGCTAAATTAATTATGCAATATTGTCTTCTTCAATATATTTGCATAAATGTAGTTGGAAACACAAGTTGTTTTGCTAAAATGACTATGTTGTTCGGTCAGTTCACCACTTTGATTGACCACGCTGACATTAGCATTTAGCTCAAAGTACAGCCTCACAGTGCGGCTGTCATGATTGTAGTCTTGGTGGCCCCCGAAAGATAATTCAAACTTGCTGCAGGACAGACAGTCGTATAGCTTTCCAATCCCAGAACCCATTGGCTATCAATGAGGATTTAGCCTCTGCAGACAACAACCAATGTTTCTCCTGGGCTCCCGGTGTAATCAGCGAATACTTGGAAAGCAGATAACAGATGTCCGGGCCAAGACTTACTCTGCAGTCTAATTAGCAACTTAATACATGAGAATGACTGGAAAGACACATTTCTGCTCATCTCTATGAACAGGTATCTCCATATGAATGCAGATAACTTTAACAAAAGCTAAATCTCATCTGATGCTAGTCAAGAAGTTCAGAGATTCAGAGATTGGACAATGCGTTCGACCTCTTTTGCCTCCAACAGACTGTTGCATGTCTGTATGCAACCAAAGCCTGATAAAATGTGACTAATTAATACTACAACTGGAAGTATTCACTTCTCTTTTCATACATTTCTTTTCAGATCCAGATCCTCCAGTATTGTATGATCTCATCTTCATTGATAAGTCTGATCCTCAAGCACAGAAGAAATCAAATCAGACACAGGTGTTTAAATTGTCCACTCAGACCACCAGTCCCACGGGTGATGAGGACTCCATCACGAAGGTGCTGGACTGGTTCAGCCGCAGCACAGACAGTCTTGATTGGATAAATACAAAAGGCGGTCCAGAGTCCACAAAGGGCTCCGACAAACATGTTGACATCAACAAATCAAGAGGGGAAGATTCATTAAGAAAAGATGCTGGGGATATCATAAGTGATAGGAAGAAGGAAACTCTGGAGATGAAGAGAAGTCACTTACAAAAACAGGCCAATGAGACCAAAGAGTTAAAAGCAACAGACAGAGTAGGCAACAAGGAAGTGAACGAAACACAAGAAGAGGTGAAGAAGGACAGCAGAGAAAGAATGCGGTCACAGGAATCGCAAGATAATACCGACGAGAGCCAACCAACCCAAATCTCACATCTGAAGTCATTCTGGGAGAAAAGCAACGTGGGCCCTAAAATACTTATCGGCAAATCAGTCACGCCCAGCGACAAAGGAAAACCTGCTCACCTCTCAGCAGAGAAAGACGAGGAGAAAATGAACAAACCCCACGGAGCGTCTGATATGCCCACTGTGCCTGGAATATACAATGGGAAGGGGAGTTATGGGGATGAAAGAGAACAACAGCTGGTAGTCGGTCCACAGAAAGATACTGGAGACAATATTCATTTAAATGGTAACCAGGAAGTATACAGTCTGGTGATGAATACTTCATCTCCAAGAAACACAGATTTAAAATTAGCAGCCAATCTCCAAGTAGCTGACAGAAGAGGTCCAGAGTCTGAGAGTGTCTCCTTAGTAAAACCCAATCCACAACCTGACAGTATTTCCCAATCTAAAGAAACTCTACTGCTAGACGAACTGTCCAAGACTATTCCTGCATCTCAGCTGGATACAGATCTCCAAACACGGGACAGTCCAGACGCTGATAAGCTCCATTTGTCCAGAAACAGCCCGTACATGGACTACAAGCAAGGTGGGAATGATATACAGATCACACCCAAAACACAAATGCGTAGAGGTTCAAGTGAAGAAGTAAAGAGGAGGGACAGCGAGGATAAAGGCATTCAGTCGAGCATGTCTCCGAAACGAAAGGAAGATAAAGACAGAGTTAACAGTCCTCACTCGAACAGAAAAAGTTTACCACATCAAGAAAGTACTGCCGAGAGGATAAAGCAGCTCAAATCTTTCTGGGAGCAGGAGAGGAACAAGCCCATGTTTTACACCGGCAAGCCTAAATCTCTCGGGGAAGGCAAAGTCGCTCGTGGTGCGAATCAGGCGAAAATGAATAAAAGATTCACAAAGTCAGAGTTTGACCTGAGCTCAATTGGAAATTATCCAGACAGCGATGAGGAAGACGGTGATAGAAATCATCAAAATTTTACTATTCTTCCTTTGAACCAGAGGATAGAGAAGTCGTCCCCTAGCCTGGGCACGAACCGAATACAATTTAACACTCTGCGTGAGTTCTGGGACGAGGCCACATCCGATACCAAGGGATCATTTTCATTTGACAAACCCAAAAGTCCCAAAAAGAAAGAGTCAATAAGTGCCCAGCTTCCTTCTCAGGAGATAAAGTGTGGTGACTCCGAGATTTACCGCGAAAAAACAAGACAAGCTGTCATGAAATCATCCCCAACTCTTCCGAATCGATCAAAGTCGCCTCATGACAGACAGTGTGTGTCACGAGTAATTAATGACAGCAAAAACAGTCTGTCTAATTATACAACAGCTGAGCAGCAGAGAGAGTCCAAAAGGAGCTCAAAAGACTCAAATCGAGACGAGAAATCCACGAAACCACCGAGCAGCTCGGGAAAGGAGACTCGCTCTCCGAAGAGCAGAAAAGACAGCTTCAGCAATTCGAGCAGTCGTGGAAATTCAATGCGTCGTGCTACTAGCATGTTCGCTCTGAGTGTTCCTGATGAAAAAGATCAAAGTCAGCTTAAAATGGACGTAAGCCCCGTCCACTCCCAGAGCAGGAAGCAGAGGCAGAACTCTGAAAAAGCCGCCGTGCCGAGAAGATCATCAGAGGAAACTGAGACTCTGACTCCACGTGCACGGGCGTGTGTTCCCAGAGACTACCGCCATTACCTGGGCATGACAGATAACAACAGCGTCCACACCTCCCTCGCCCCAGATATTAAGGACGAGGGGTCAGAGGGCAAGTCCGGGTATGAATTCGACCTGGTTGTGCCGGTGAGGGCCAGCACTCCGGTGAGCTCAGAGGAGCGCTACAGTCGGAAGGGCAGCAAAGCGAGTCAGCGCCCCCTGTGGGCAAACTACAGCAGCTCAGACACTGGTCAGGAGTCATCTATGAGCAGCACGTCAGACACCTGGTCCATCTCGAGGAACAGTTCAAACCGTGAGCACTAACTTCAGTTTTTTTACAGTACGAGTAACTGAAAAGTCATAACAAAACTCAAAAATGCTTGTCATAATAGTCCTTCCTATAATTATTAATGATTAATTAGTGAATAGTAACAACAATAAATCAATTTTATATAGTGTTTCTCACATACTCAAAGATGTTTTACAATGTAAATAGATAGAAATATAAAAAATAACAATAAAACTAAAAGAATGTCCCATAAAATGAATAAAATTTCACACAAATGGCAGAAATTTAAATGTATTTTTAAAGGAAGAAAATCAACAAATAATATTTAAAAACTGAAAAATATTTTCCAACTACATTAACTTGTTTTAAATCAGTAATTAGTCATTTATGTTGAATTAAGATGCAACATGTTACAGCCCCGGCAGCAGAGAATATAAAGTTTGAATAAAAATGTAACTAAAATAGAACAAAAATAACTTTTTACAGAGCAGTAAGTAAAGGTTGAGAACAAAAGAAATCAAATCAAGAATCAGTTTTGTGACATTTCATACAGTGTATACATAATTCTTACAACATTGTAAATGAAGTCGTTTTTAAAGTCTGTTTTGGTAGTTGAACTGTTTGCAGACTCATTATTACCACTGTGGGTTGTATCCAACAGTATCCTTGATATCATGTCCGCTTTGTGTTATCTGTGTTGGCAGAAGCAAATCTCTGTAAACACTGTGTGTACTTGCAGGTCAGCTGCCCATGTTTAATTAGTGGGCTGGGCGGGATGCATTCTTCTCTACTGACACCACACAGATAAAAACACCAGCCTACAACTTGAGCAGCTTCATGTCCACTTTCTTTAACAGTAGATTTAATACCTTTAAAGTAGCAGCTATAAACACAATATTATATATATAATATATAAACAATGTATAAAATTTGATGCACTCTTATTCCACACAAAGCATTTTATGTTAGCATCTGTAAAAAATCATCTTATTTTGCTAATAAATTTATATCATAGCACGCAAATCAAACTCAAAAATGTGCACAAAAACCTATATCTAATAATATACACTACATATCTATATATTTAAATGATCATTTTTGTGTATTGATTATAAGTCAGGCTGCAACGATTGGTCAATTAATAGACTGGTAATCCGTTACTCTTCAGCAAAAATTACCAAAGATTTGCTGCGTTATGAGTCCTGTATACATAATCTGCTTCTTTCTGAAATTGTACATCAGGTAATAATCATTTAAATCAATTGATTACATTTCAGTCAGTAATATGTATTTTTCATAATAGTATAACAAATAACAAATATATAGCCAGCTGCTTTCAACAAACACCACACCCCTGACCACACCTATGAGAGGACAAAGTATAGTAAACTGAATATCTTTGGGTGCCAGACATTAGATGACAGCACATTATTTTTTGGGGTTATTGTGAGGAAAATAATCTGCAAATTAATCAATTTTGAAAGTAATTGTTAGGTGCAGCCCTAATTAAAGGAAAGATATACAAGTTCTGTGCGTAACAGACTTGCTTTAGTAAAATAATCTCACACTTGCATTTAAATTAAATTTTACTGGCTCAGAATAGAAACACATTACTCCGAAGAACTGAAAACCAAAACTGTTTACAGTCAATACTGTGAACCAGCAAAAAAAAAAAAAAATCCATTTGTTGAGAGCTTTTTCTCTCTCTGTAGGTGAGAACGACGATGAGTGCCAAAACCTTGTGAGGAAGGTGTTGAGGCGAGCAGAAGCACGGCCTAAAAATCTGGCTAAGAGCATGGAGGACATCACAGCGTCCTTATCGCCACGTGAGCATGTTCTCATATCCCAGGTCGTCTTGTCCATATGCACAGATAATTTTGGGATGATTTTGATTTTTTAAATCGTTTCTCACAGGACAAGAAAGAAGGCAAGACCCGACTGCCGACATGAGACGCATTAGTGACGGTAAAAACTGCCCGATCCTTTTCAATAAGGGTACATTTGTAAGCATTGTAGCAGATTAGTCAAGATTATGTATGTTTTGCTTTCCAATCAACCACTCTTTAGTTTCATCTATCCCGTCACCCTCCTCGTCTTTATTTTCGGATCCAGACCACCTGAAGAAGATGAGCAAATCGGTTCCTTCGTTCTTACAGAAGGAGGTAAAACCAATCCTGCATCTTTTAGTCCAGTAGGTCAAAACCCGCTCTGCATCCTCCACAGAGCTCTCTGTGCCTGCTGTGTGTGTTTCAGGACGTTGGCAGAGACACTGACTCCAACTGTGAGGACAGTTACGACCGGGGAAGACTAATGATGGGCAACTCTTTGACTAACCTCACCAGCTCCTCTGGCATGGCGTCTGTGTCTTCTGTATGTTCACACACAGCATCAGGCATTGCTTACACATGCTTCACATTCAGACACTGCTTTCTAAAACTGCACCGCTCGTTGGCTTTTAGATTGTGATTCTCAGGGACTGACATTAACCCATAATATGTTCTTTTGTTAGGAGTAGTATCACTGTTTCAAACAACATGACACGTTCAGGGTTAGAACAATAGCTTTCCATCTCTATCAGCCTCATGGTCGGGACAAGATATATATATATATATATATATATATATATATGTCATTATGAGAGTGCTCCACCGATTTAGGATTGCTCATGCCACATGGACAGATATTGTCTTTTTTATTCCACGCATTCATGCGTCAAAATTTAGGGCCTACGATGCAAATTCGATGACAACAGTTTGGTCAGATATTCTGGTGTGTTATGCTAGTAGCCGCTAATGTAGCCTCAAGATGCAGCAGAGATGAGAAGTGAGCTACAGAGTTCTGGTAGTCTTATAGTCCTTCACAACTAGCTCCATTTGGAGCTTCAAAGGGCTCACATAGCACTCCCTTAGACCTGTAAACAGACACTAATTAGCTCTGTCCTTGACCTTCGTCTCTCAGAGATAGATTTGGTGTTCAGAAAAAACACAAATTGTCCAGTAAAAATAATGCAATGTAATGATTACAGTTGTGATTGATAATATAAAGATGTTTGGCTGCTTGTTTGCTCCTAGCTGAGTGGAAGTGTGATGACCATGTACAGCGGGGACTTTGGGAACGTGGAGGTTCAGGGAAACATCCAGTTCTCCATCAACTACATTCAGAAGCTCAGAGAGTTTCACATCTTTGTGGCTGAGTGTCGAGACTTGGCCGCTGTCGACCCAAAGAGAGGCCGCTCAGATCCGTGAGTCCTGCACCTGAATTATTCTAATATTTCTACACTTTATATGTAGCATTCAGTGTTGAAAACTAGAACTACAAGTATAAGAAACAGGCACAAACATGAAGAAACATAATTACAGCTGGACAGTTTCCAGTTTTCAGGTTTTTGTGTTGCACATGCAACATATACCACATGTACCAGCTATATTGCAAACAATACAGACTAAAAAAGCAAAACACATAGTCCATATGGCTTATGGTGGCTGTTTTCTCAATGTATCACAAATGGAACTTACTGCATAAGTTTACTAGGCATGTGAATCGGGTATTTTGATACCTCAATATGGTATTATATACTTAATGTGTATCTTAACAGATAAAACCTTTTAGTCTCTGTTTTTTTTTATCCTTTAAGGTATGTCAAAAGCTACCTGGTTCCTGACAAAGCTAATCTGGGAAAGAGGAAAACATCTGTAAAAAAAGAAGACGCTAAATCCAACTTTCAACGAGATCCTCAGGGTAAGAATCCACAGATCTAAAAATGCCAGTAATGCTAAACATGCATAAACAGTCACTTTCCCACGCTGTAATGTGTAATTCTTGGCATGCATACGAATGAACAAACAAAAGAAGCTTGCTCTTCCCTGCCCTTACAGTATCGTGTTCGCATGGAGTATCTAAGAACCCAGACGCTTATTCTCTCCGTTTGGCATCACGACACCTTTGGCAGGAACAGTTTCCTGGGCGAGGTAGACATGGACCTCTCCAAGTGGGACTTTGACCACACCCAGATGAACTACTTAGCCCTGAAAGCAAGGGTACTAAGAAAAACACACACACACACACAAGGCTCCTTTATCCACAGCATTTGTTTTCTCATCAAACCACAGCGGGTTATTTAAGAATGTGGCTATCCTGCTTGAGTCTATTTGAGCTGGCTGGATCACATGCGCTGTAGTCATTGTATAACCTGGGTACAAAGAAATTGTGCAGCTTCATGATGGATTATGGATCTACTGTTTATGTAAGGTATACTCTATCAAACGTTTCAGACTACACCCACTCTGGCGCCATCAAACGGTCGAGGAGAGATGAGAATAGCCATACGGTTCTTGCCACAGATCATCCACAGTGAAGGTCTGCACTCGGTTTTTTTTGTTATTGTTTTAAAAACAGACTCTTTTTTTTGCTGTAATCCCACCAATTCTACATACAAGGTTCTTTAAATATTTCGTGTATGTTGTCATTTGTTCTTCAAAGGATTAGCGAAGGACGTTCGAAACGCTGGAGAGATTCACATTTGGGTGAAAGAATGCAAGAACCTGCCTCTAATCAGGGCCACCATTGACCCCTATGTTAAGTGGTATGTGGAAACAATTAAAGAAAAGGTCATGCATTTTGGGAAATACTGTCTGCATTATAAATATGAAGCTACATCTAGGAGCCAGTTAGCTCAGCTTAGCATACAGTAAGGACTGGCTGGGCAATGGGGAAACAGCCAGCCTGGCTCTGTCCAAAGGTGTTTTCCCTTTGTTTACAGTCTTTATGCTGAGCTAAGCTAACTCCTTACTGGCTATAATGTTAGATTTATACTGAACAAATGAGAAATGATTGTGGTATCAATCTCCCCATCTGATTCTTAGCAAGCAAATATGCATATTTCCCAAAATGTCAATCATCAGTCAGCATGTTTCCTTTTCCCCTTCATCTCAAGCTTTGTGCTGCCAGACACAAGCAGGAAGAGTCGCCAGAAGACACGTGTGCTGCGGAGGACAGTAGACCCAGCGTTTAACCACACAATGGTGTACGATGGCATCAGAGAGGTTGATTTAACAGATGCCTGCGTGGAGCTCACCGTCTGGGACCGAGACAGGCTAGCCAGCAACCTGTTGGGGGGCCTCAGGCTTGGAGCTGGAACAGGTACTGGCTATGCGGAGCACTTGTTGGCTTTTCTTGTACTCTGCGGTCCAGTCTATCCCAAACTATCTCAGCTGGGTTTAGGTCATCTGAAGCAGCATTCCATCACTCTCCTTCTTGGTTAAATAGCCCTTACATAGACTAGATGTGTGGTTTGGGTGATCGTCCTGTTGAAAAACAAAGAATGGCAAACCAGATGGGATGGCATGTCGCTGCAGAATGCTATGGTAGCCATGCTGGCCTTGAATTTTGAATAAATTCCCAACTGTGTCACCAGCAAAACACCTACACACCATGACACCTCTTCCACCCTGCTTCACGGTGGGAACCACACATGCAGATACCGCCCATTCACCTTGTATTTGACTGAGAAAGACACGACAGCTGGAACAAAAAGTCTTGGTCTAATATAAACGCTTCATAGCCTGAAAATAAAACAATGCAAAATCTAATTTCAGAACGCAAAACAGTAAAAATGGAAAGAAGATCTGCTGGTAGCAACACATATCTGAGTTTTAACGGTATAACATTATAGCATTAATTCACTCAAGTGTTCAAAAGTCAAGTATTTAATTAATATATCCCAGTCTTTTAATATAAAAGACACAATTGCCAGCTAATATTTTGTGATACTACTTCAAATGTATCTGTTTAGACTTGAAACCGACATCTTTTAATGTTTGTATTTGTCCATATGTGTCCCTGTAGGTAGAAGTTATGGAGCAGCAGTCGACTGGATGGATTCAACCCCCTATGAGGTGGCCCTCTGGGACCGCATGAAGGCCACCCCGAATGAATGGGTGGAGGATGTACTCCCATTAAGAATGCTGAACTCTGCCAAAACGGCTTTCAAATAAGTAGAAGTATACCAAACTGCAATACTTCAAAGACTGTATATTTTTGAGAGGCAGAACACGGTAAATTAACTGATTTAAAGATCCGCTGAAGGGATTGAAAATCTTTCTAAGGGTTTAAAAGATCTGATGAAAAATAAGGACACCTGAGTGAAAGATTGGAATAGCAGCAACCTGTGGTGCTATGCAAAAACAGTCATTTCTTAAATAGTGTGTCATTTGAACACTTCTGTCTACATCTCCACAGGTACTCCAAGAAGATAGGAATTAATATTAGAAAAACATCTCTGGCTGGCTCAACTGTGAGCTTTCATTCAGGAAGGAAAGAAAGAAATTGAAGGTCCCTGCTGGTAAATGTGTTGGCAGCACTGAGGCGTGCAGGGAAATGTAATTATCAAACCAACAAAAAAGAAGCAATTAATATTTAAAAAACGGACATACATGTGACAAAGGTAACAAAATACAAAAAGCCACAGTTTGGCACAGTATCTGTTTATAGGCAAGTATAGCTTTAATTAATATCCACACAAAGCATTTTTATATATGTATTCTTGTGGTTTTCATGTTTGAATGCCCTGAAGAAGACAAAAGCCAAAACTAAAATCCACCATTTTGTTTTTAAGTTATTTGCAAGTAGTCCCCAATGTGCAGAAAGTCCCAAAATATCTCATGAGCCAAATTATCAAGAAATATTCTCAATGTTCTTTTTGGAAACAGTGTGAATGTTTATTTATTAAAATTTGAAGATATTATTAATGTCCACAATAAAACAATGAAGAGAAAAGAGAAAGAGAACAGTTCTGCACAAAATCAGAGGTTTTACATGATCATACATTTCTTAAGTATTTCTTTTTTTTGTCCTTTGTTAAGCAATACGTGAAGACACTGGGTATTTTTCATTGCACTGGACTTTCACTAAGGATATATACTGTATTTATCTTATGTCAACAACGTTTTCACTCAAACTTTGCTTCTCAGACTAACACTTATTTTGACAGTATTGTATAAGACTTAAAACAGCATATCTGACATGTGATGAACTGCACTTAATTATGTTAACCACAAGCGGGATTAAAGAAATCAAAATAACCTCTACAAGTCTATTTTTTTTTTTATCATTTGCAAACTGATATGACATATCAGTGAGTAGAGCAGAGGTTAACCTACCAATTGTTTAAATAACATGCTGTTTTTGACTAGAGTCACCAAAAGTTGCTGCTTCTGGTCAAACCTTTCGTTGATTATGTGTGATATAAATCTCCTCTGACTTTTCCTCTAGTGCCACCATGAGGTTGACATTTGTGGTTTTGAGTAAAATGTCTCAACAACTATTAAAAGTGTTTCCATAATCACTTTAGTGATCCCATAACTCTTTATTTAGTGCCATATTCAGGTTATAATATTGCTTAATTTCTCCAGCGCTTATAACCAAATAAAAGAACGTTTCCATCAGCCTAAAATGTACATTTTTGCTAATTAGCAAATGTTAGCATGCTTTATTTACACCCAGATTACGAAAGTATATATCTATATTTCTCCGTCCTATGCTATCCATTGATACACTGTCAACACATACAACATGTGCTATTTCTTCAGTACAAAGTAGTTACAGTGAAAACTACTCACAAAAAGATTGATTCATTGTGGAATCTTAGAGAAATATCTCAAAATCTCTGTCTACATGGCTACACTGGTTGTGTTTCTTGTTTCTTGTGTTCCTTGTTGTGTTTGTGAAATGGAAAAGCTGAACATACACTTTCCTCGTGACTTCATGAGGCTGCATGAGGAACAACATATTACAACATAGTATAAACGATAAAGAGGGTTTCAGGGAGAGGTGAAGGGATATGATTGGTTCTCAGACAGAGAAACAAATTGTTAAGATAACATTGTAGACAATTACAACCACCGCAGGGATGCTGTAGCCGCTCATTGATGATGTACCTGTGTGAGAAAGGAAAACGAGAAGCGTCAAGGTATCATGGCATCATGCTACATATGACTACAATGAAATATTGCATGTTTAAAATAGAACTGGCCCACAGCGTTCTGCTGAGTCTGAAACACATTCAGTGTGGATTATGACCATCACAGTGAGCTTGTGGATGTGAAAATTGAACCAAAACTAGGGATGGCAATGTTGGTTTGTCAGTCGACCACTTTAGTCCACAAGGCTCGATTCTAGGCCCAGTCCTTTTCAGCCTTTATATGCTGTCTCATGGTTGAGGAGAGACAGCATCAATTTCCACAGTATACTGATGATACTCAACTCTATATTGCCATGTCCCCTGATGACACACGCCTTATTGATGCCCTCCATGAGTGTATTTTATACATTATTGCTTGAATGTCTCCAGACAGTTCAACTTCAACTCAATGATGTTAGCATTTAGCTCAAAGCATCGCTGTGTCTGCATGCCTGATTCTTACTAACATTCATGTTGTGTCAGAACAAGACTGTGATGATATTACAAGTATTAGACAACTGGTCATTATATCTTTCTTTTTTTATACAGTAGTCAATAAAGCCTGTGAATTACGTTACCATATATCTTGTTAGTTGCCTGAATTAAACAGGATTTTTCTTAGTCAGATTAAATCCAACCAAACCAACCAACCAACCAACGTTTGGGTAAAAAAGAGAATAGGTAAGACATCAAATAAAATTGTACATAAAGAAGACTTGGAGTGGAGATCAAGAAATAACTGCTAAAAACTCAACTTTTACATACTGTAAAAGTCAATGAAACATCTTAATAGTGCTCAGAATAATTAAAAGTTAAACATCTACAAGTCTGTGTAAACTGAAAACTGTTTTGCTAACTGCTGTTCCCAACGTCAATAATAACTCCAGCTCAATATTCACATGGATCTATGAATAAATGTTGCTGTATTTCAGTTAGGGGCCATAAGATGATTTTTTTATTCCAACCTTTATATTTTATTTCAGCCTTCCCTTGAAAAGACCTGCTAACAGTGGCAATACCTGTTCAATAAGTAGCTCCTTCCTTTGAAGCTACACAACTGTGTAAATGGCTGAGAAAAGAAGAAAACGATTTTGCACTACTTTTGGACACATATCCATAAAGACAGGCATACATCACATTTAGTGCAGATTCTTACCATCAAGAGCTGAGTGCTCATCTGGATCTGTTAAAACATGAAACAAAAAACTCAGGTCAGAATTGACATAATTTTTTGTTACAACTGACAAAATTTAGAGCTTGACTAAGAGTAGATGCCACAAGCAATGTTGATTATAGCAAAACTGGTTATCGTAAGATAATACCATTTGCTTTCTAGCTTTGCTTACATCTGTATTTTTCAGTCTGATAGTGTGGAGGAGTTTCTTCGGTCTGATAGTATGAAGGGAGGGTATCTGTGGGAATCAGCCTATCGGTCACACCAGTGTCCAGTTTGCTCACACGAATGGCCGGCGAAGTGACTGTAGCCATGTCCGACACGTCCTGGGCCTCTCTCTTCCCCAGGCGAGGTAAAGAGTCACAGTTCTGTTCAAAACAAGAAAAGACAAAAGATAACTCTGTACTATTTACTTAAAGTGTGCTCAGAACCAGCAAATTAAATGTGGACCGTGAAAAGAAATGTGTCAACTCACAGGCATTAATCTGCTGCACGTGGACGCCTCACACAGTCGGGTGGTGCAGTGCAGGTAGAAAGTGGAAACTGTCAGATTTTTGTGCTCTACAAATCTGAAGGCGGCAAAGGAGAAGTGTGCCACCTGAGAGACTCCATTGATGTCCACCTTAGTTTGCTGATCACGCATACACCTTGGATGAAAAAGAAGGAGTTCAAAGAGCTAACTTGGAGCTGGGCTGTCAGGCTAAGTGGAAGGTGTTATTATGCTGTGGTTAGATATAGACTCACCCTACAAAAAGGTCATAATATGTGCTGAGCGTGTCATATGGACTTGTTGTTGCGTAGCATCTGTCCAGCAGCACGTTGAACCTTCAAGGACAGACCTGTGGCTTTTATTTCTTCCCAGTGTTATTATTGAGAACTGCTGTTTAAAATAGTTTAATCATTTGGAAAATACACTTATGATGATATGAGAAGATTTTTTGTTTTTACACGTTTTTGTACAGATGACAAAAATACTGTTTGAGTGAGCTCTCACAGAATATTGGACACAGACCAAAGGAAACTTCTTGGTGTCATTATTTTGCAGCATAGATTGTGAGTCAGAGCTGGCTTCATGAAAGAAACCAAGTGAGAACAACCAGAACACATCAGGGACAGTATCATAGTGAACTCAACCTGGATAGCACTTGGTTTTGAGGTTTTGATATTTCAGGCTGACTGTGGAGGTGATTGTCTGATTGTTCTATTGGCCACCTAAGGATGACTTCAAGTTGCGCTTCTACAAAAGTTAAATCGGGCTCAACTGCTCCACTGCAGGTCGCTGACATATTGTTTTAGCAGATCCTGTGGCCCACACCACCACAGCCAAAAAGCAGTACCCCCTGTTTGGTGGGTGAATTTTGAATTGGTTTCCAATCTTTAAACTAAGCCAAACAAGCTGCTGACTGCAGCTTCATATGAAGTGAAAACACAAAAGATTGTATAGATCTTCTCATCTAATTGTCTGCAATATAGCGAATGAGCATATTCCCCAAAATGTCCAACCAGTTCCTTTCAATACCTGTTTGTTAGATTGGTAGCTTTAACTGCAACATAAATCCTGGTCATTGGGTCGAGTCCTGTGTTTGGGATTATAAGCTCCTCTTGGTATTGCCCATCCTGTTCCACGAAAAAGTAAAAAAATAATCAAGTTATATTGTAATGATATAAAATGTACTCTCTCTCCAGTTTTAAAAGCTAGCGCAGGTCTTACTTTGTAGAGGTGCATACTCAGTGTGCTGACGAAGCTACCATTGTTGTCTCTTATGGCAAGGCTCACACCTGATCTATATTAAATGAAAAAAAGTTTATATGTCACTCAGTCCTCGTTGTTTCACATGCAGTGTTGTCACATGATATACTCACACGCCCAGTTGGCTGTTGTCCAGGAGATACTGCATTGGGTACAGACAGGAGAACTTGTACACGACCTGTGGTTTATAGGTGATCATACCTGAAGTGGGATTTCGAGAGGTAACAGTCCCAGAAATGTTGACGTACTGGACATTTGAGAAGTCAGAAAACAGTCCGTCCCCAACCTCATTGATTATCTATTGAAAAAAGAAACACATCTATCACTGAACTCAGTTTTCAGATGTATTCTTTGATGCAGGAATTCAACATACAGTCCTTGGTTTTCATATAATGCTATTCAAATCCCATCAATATGTGCCAAAAGCAAACTTTACCAACTGGCACTATAGATTCTGTACTATTCTAAATACCATTATGTACTGGAAAATCCTCTTAATTGTAGGTAAAGGTATTATTGTGAATAATACCTTAAAGTTATTACTGCAGGATGCCATGGCACTTTGATTTAAGGGAAATCTGAATCTTAAGACTGGCGGGTCCACGTTCCAGTCAGCGGTCCCCAGACACTCTTTTTTGTTTTGATTATTGAGGAACATGAGAGACTCATTGTAACGAGCGTGGTACATTGGGCAAAGGAGGATAATCAGGTCCATATACTCAGTGCCGCAGACCACAGTTATGTCAGAGTTTTCTGAAAGGGATAAAAAGGGAGGACATAAATCAACAGAAATGGAAGTATGATAATAACAATAAGTAAAGAATGTATCAAAGAAATTGTCACTAACCTGGAGCTCTGTTTGTCGGACTAGTAATGCACTGCTCTCGTAACTGGGCCTCAGTCCTCAGAATGAGGCCAAGCTGGCACACAATGACGGCTACTGTAAATAGTCTGACGTTGCTCCTGTGAGAAAACGACAAAACAATGAGAATCAGAGCATTTATTGTCTTTTTTTCCACAAGGAAAGACTGTGAATGAAAAAAATGTCAGCACCACCTACTCAAGGACAAAGCCCGCAGAAGTCGCATAAACGACATTGTTACTGAAGTCTCTTGTGGCTGCATGTTGTTGATGCATACGTCCGATTTAGCAGTAAGTAAAATATAACTTTACATGAAAATACTATTATTACTGAATATCATTAAAATCGAGTTGCATCTTCAGTGAAATGAAAGAGGTAAATCATAGCAGACAAATATTAAAATATAAAATTTAAAATATAAAATAAGCAGATAAATATGAAGCAGAGTAGACTGACACTGAATGCATTATTTATCATACAAATAAGACACAACATGCTCGGTAAAAGTTGCAAACATCGGCTCCCAGAGAATAAATTAACAATATTATGTTTGTTACATGTAGATTTGGTAGTTATCGGAAAAGAAAAGTTTTTCTACGGACTCACCTGTCAGTCTTCATTTTGTGTCTGGTTATGTGCCTCCATATCTCTCTATTTATAGTGTAGCGTAGTGCCAACCGCATAACAAAAACATGTAAGGTGAAACTTGTCAGACAAAAGAGTAACATGAGCTTGGCCTTTCCATCAAAAGGTGCTGAACTTTGTTCTTTGCTGGAAAAAGTACCAGCCATTGATATTTTGTTGTGTGAAGAACATAAATCAGAGTTGAATATTGGGTGTAACATCACCGCTCACAGCGGAGAACAACATTTCTGACTTCCCTTTCTAGTGCATATATATTTTTACATAATTATAACCTCTTCTCTTCGATAGCTACAGCTTCTGGTAGAATTTACTACTCTTTTCATTGCTCATATTTTTTGTATTTTATGATTAAATGAGGGCCTACAGCTGTGAGATGGTGGCACTATATAAATACAGACTGCTGGAGTTTACAGTGTACTGAGGAAGGTTGGCATGGACCTGTATTCACAACTCGCACCACCTTAGCTACAATGCTAATGTTGCTAGCAGTAGATCACTATGTTTTATAACAAATCTGGTAGTTGTATTTGCCTGCTGATATTTCCCTGCATATAATTTTGTCTAGTATTCACAAGGGCCAGTTTGTTATATTATACAGATCTGGAAAATTCAAAAATACAAGTTGTTTTGTGTCCACCTTTCACTTCAAGCTGTCGTCAACAGCAATTGGCTGTGCCCACAAAGGTTGGTGTAGCGCAGGTCAAAGTTCAACAAATCTTTCAGCGCACACCCACTCCACTTGTTACATATGGAACCCTCACAACACGCCAAATACAAAAATAATGGAGTAGGCACATGCAAAACCTGCAAATTCAATGTAAAAGAGACTTTGCGAGGCTGCACTTAGGCACAATGGAGCTTCAAACTCACTGCCAATGTCAGCATGCTGACATGCAGGCCTAAAGTTTACCTTGTTCAGCTTGCTTACCATCTTAGTTTACCATTCGCAGCACAAAGTAAGACTCCAGGCTCACTTGGAAAGAGCTGGAGAGGACATGGGAGTTGTGGATGAGCTACGCTCCATTGAAAGAGGAAATGTTTAAGCTCCAGGATCATAGGAATGTCAGTAGTTTTGGACATATTGAATTGCATGCTTCATTAGATCACAGATATGTAAGAGTAGAATCACCTGGTTAAGGATATCAATCACCATCTCTCCTGTGTCTTCCTTTTCTTTTTTTTAGGGAAACTAATTAGCCTGAGATCCCATCTTCTTTTTTTGAATTATTTAATTATTCTCACAGTTCTGTTCAAAATTAATGAGAGACAATCAAGGCTGATGCATGAATTAACCACAGTACATATTTGTGACATCTTAAAATTATTTTAGGACTGTGAGTTTAACTGTGGTGTATACTTACAGGCATTAATCTGCTGCATGAGGACACTTCACAGAGTCTGGTGGTGCAGTGCAGGTAGAAAGTGGACATTGTCTGATTTTTGTGCTCTACAAATCTGAAGGCCTCCACCTGAGACTCCCCGTTGATGTCCACCTTAGTTTGCGGGTCACGTACACACCTTGGGTGAAAAAGAGATGGGTAGTGTGATTGTACATGGGGAAGTACAAAGACCTAGCGTGGAGTCGAGTATCAGAATAAGTGGAAGGTATTATATGCTGTGGTTATGTATATTTGCGCCTCACCCTACAAAAAGGTCATAAGCTTGGTCATTGTTGATCATAGGATATGGACTTGTCGTTGCGAAGCATCTGAGCAGCACATTGAATCTTTGAGGACAGACAGGTGGATTTTAAGTGTCTTTTCTTATTTATGTAACTTAGGGTTTATTGTAAACTGTCAAAATTTAAATACCTCTCTGTTAGATTGGTAGCCTTAACTGCAACATAAATTTTGGTCTTCAGTTTGAGTCCTGTTTGTGGGATAGCAAGCATGTCTTTGTAGTCTTCATCCTGTTCCACGAAAAAGAACAAAATCAAGTTATATGTTGTTATAAGATGTTGTAAAAAAAAAAAAAAACTCACTGTCCAGTTTTAAAAGCTAGAGCAGGTCTGACCTGGTAGAGCTGCATACTCAGTGTGCTGATGAAGCTACCATTGTTGTCATTTATGACGAGATTCACACCTGATCTGTATTAAATGAAAGGAAGTTCATAGGATGCATCAAAATGTCGCTCAGTCCTGGTTATTTCACGTTATTTTGCAGTGTTGGTGTTATTCCAGGTCTCACATGATATACTCACACGCGCAGTTGGCTGTTGTTCAGGAGATACTGCATCGGGTACAGACAGGAGAACTTGTACAGGACCTGTGGTTTATAGGTGATCATACCTGAAGTGGGGTCTAGAGAGGTAACAGTCCCAGAAATGTTGACGTACTGGACATTTGAGAAGTCAGAAAACTGTCTCAGTGAGACGTGCTTTTTCATTTTAGTTAGTTGACCCATTAGTTAGTATTAATATTTTCTTTCATGGCTTTTGTATCGGCTTCCATCCGGTTTCCAAAAATTTTGAGTCATTCATCTTTTGCTCTTCAAATGATTAGGGCCTGAATCACACACTAGACATTACTTACGTGTTAAAGTTAAAAGGTTAAAAGAGCGAAGAGCAATTTTAGAGGTAAAACTTAATAAAACCGAACTGTAGTGGAATTCGTTGATTCCCAACATATTTTGGAGGTTTTGTTGGAGGTCAGAAGTCTAGCTCTGAGTCAGATTGAAGGCCAAATCGTTAATACTGTCTTTATTCCCTTTATTATAATAAATAAACAAGACTAAAGATGTGTTCACATCAAGAAAACCAATCAGGATCTTGATATCTACAGCGAAGGTGAAAACCTTAGAGTTTTAAAAGGGTCAAAAAAGATTTTTTAAAAATTCTCTGGGCATGAACAGAGTTTAGGCAATACAGTTTATTCTTTCACAAGAAATAAACCTGAGCTGGGCACACAAAGCGTCAGCCCAGCCTCCACTTACGTCCCCTTCTTAGAAATAATGCTGCTTTTTTCATTCCGGTTCTTCCATAGATGATTATCTCTGTCCTGGGGGTATTTCCATACACCTCGATGCCGTTATTTAATACTCGAGGCTCTTGCTGAGGGCTTCAGTCCTCATGAGAGCATCATCTTGTAAACATATCCAAAGTTCTTGAAATTTTCTGAAAGCAATGACGGACTGACATTACTCTTTGCTTAGCTGAGCCGGGTTTGCCATAACATGGATTACTACGGTAGCCAATAGGGCTTTTTACTGTATGCCAGTACTGCCTCTGAACGACACAACTGATGATCCAAAACTATTAAAAATGCCATAAAATCTACTAATTATCTTTAGACAAGGTACACCTGTTAATTGAAAACCATTCCAGGTGACGACCTCATGAAGCTCATTGCCAAAGTGTGCAAAGCTCTCTTTGAAGAATCTCAAATATAAAAGATATTTAACTTTGCTTACATGTTTAAATGTATTATTTCACAGTTTAAGTGTTAATCTACAATTCAGAAAGACATGAAGATGAAGGCAAAACACTGAATGAGAAGGTATGTCCAAAAAAACTTATAGATGATCCAGAGCTTTTGAGACAAACTATGGCAGCCAAACACAGTCTATGCAATGCAATATAAAGTTATTAGTTATTATTAACGTGATTCAAAGTAAATAATCAAAATCATCAAGGATGTACAGCAAAAAGTGTTGCTCAGTGTCCAACTTGACTTACAGTATATCAGCCATCCGTTATTTAACAAACCTGTCCTCTGTTTCGGTGTGTTCAGCCATACAATGAGAAGCAGTCAGAACTTTAAGGTTTAGTTTTTAATGGTGTGTTTTATCAAATTATAAAGCATGAGTACTTTTATTCATCATTCTCATTGAAACCATTTTAAAAGTACACAATTTCTAACTGATCACAAATGACACCATTAATTAAATACTTCAACATGACTCTGACAATATGATTGCAAAACATAATTTTTGTACATATTCTGTGCCCCCACCTCCACATTAATAAACTATGTGATTTATAATGATTATGAAGATGCAAACCTAGATTACTGCTGATGTTTGTGGACTGAAACGGCTAAATAGTATTACAGTATGATACGTCTGACTATTGTTTCTTGTAAATTCTTGTTTTACTATCTCTGCAGCATAATGGCCATTTATTGTATATGATGAAGTATTAAACTGACAGTTTTGGAGATGCATGAATGATGATAGATCCCACTTTCAGTCAGGTGATGTTATTGAATGATTGGCTTTTTTCTTCTGATGTGCAACGCGAAATAAACAGCCATGGCGACGAGGAGAATAGCTAGGACGACAATACAGACAATTACAGCCACCACAGGGCTGCTGTAGTTGCTCTCGGATGTCACACCTGTGTGAGCAAGGAAGAATAATCAGACAGTATTATTTATGTCAATATTGTATGGTGTTTTAAATTTGCTGCTCCCTCAGACTTCATTGGACAAAGCCATAAGAGTGCATTCAGAACATCACTTATAATACAGATTCTTACCGTGAGAAGCCGAGAAAGTTTGAGCATCTTCTGAAAAATTGAATCAAAAATATGGTCAGTGATTGACAAGATTAACTTTTTATGTTATTGTTGGTCAAATTAACCGATCAACTTCATAATTTGACATTGTGGGAAACCATAAGGAAAGTTTCTTTTAAATGATTGTGATCGTTTTTTATTATAAACATGGTGATGAAGGTCCACTAACCTTCACAAAGTTTACATTTGAACCCAAATCATGATCTTTCCTGAGCATAACTGAGATGTCTTTGTGCTTAAACTTAACAAAACCTTAGACGACAAGTTAACAGAGATTTGTAACAGTTTTGGAAGTCGCAAAGAAATGATGTTGTCCTTGTCAGACCTGAAAATACTTCTATGGGTCGTCCTAAAGGGCATGGACAACTTAATTTGTCCTTTAATTTGAAAGAATGCTCATATTTTTCTCATAACATGATTTTCTATCAAAAAAGACAAATCCTGTTTACTGATATACCTATATATTAATTTATTTTATTAGATATTTATATAGATTATAAGAATATAGAAGGTTATATTGTTATATTTGTATCTTTGCATAAATTGTCATTGTAATAGACTGTAGGGATATCTTGCCCTAAAGACGCACCAACACTCTGTTTTCCCACAACAATGGCAGGCGAGGAGACTGTAGCGTTGCCCGACACTTCCTGGACCTCTCTCTTTCTCCTCCGTGAAATATTGTCACAGTTCTGTTCAAAATTAATGAAAGACAATCAAGGCTGATGCATGAATTAACCACAGTACATATTTGTGACATCTTAAAATTATTTTAGGACTGTGAGTTTAACTGTGGTGTATACTTACAGGCATTAATCTGCTGCATGAGGACACTTCACAGAGTCTGGTGGTGCAGTGCAGGTAGAAAGTGGAAATTGTCTGATTTTTGTGCTCTACAAATCTGAAGGCCTCAAAGGAGAAGTGTGCCACCTGAGACTCCCCGTTGATGTCCACCTTAGTTTGCGGGTCACGTACACACCTTGGGTGAAAAAGAGATGGGTAGTGTGATTGTACATGGGGAAGTACAAAGACCTAGCGTGGAATTGAGTGTCAGAATAAGTGGAAGGTATTATATGCTGTGGTTATGTATATTTGCGCCTCACCCTACAAAAAGGTCATAAGCTTGGTCATTGTTGATCATAGGATATGGACTTGTCGTTGCGAAGCATCTGTCCAGCAGCACGTTGAATCTTTGAGGACAGACAGGTGGATTTTAAGTGTCTTTTCTTATTTATGTAACTTAGGGTTTATTGTAAACTGTCAAAATTTAAATACCTCTCTGTTAGATTGGTAGCCTTAACTGCAACATAAATTTTGGTCTTCAGTTTGAGTCCTGTTTGTGGGATAGCAAGCATGTCTTCGTAGTTTTCATCCTGTTCCACGAAAAAGAACAAAATCAAGTTATATGTTGTTATAAGATGTTGTAAAAAACAAACTCACTGTCCAGTTTTAAAAGCTAGAGCAGGTCTGACCTGGTAGAGCTGCATACTCAGTGTGCTGATGAAGCTACCATTGTTGTCATTTATGACGAGATTCACACCTGATCTGTATTAAATGAAAGGAAGTTCATAGGATGCATCAAAATGTCGCTCAGTCCTGGTTATTTCACGTTATTTTGCAGTGTTGGTGTTATTCCAGGTCTCACATGATATACTCACACGCCCAGTTGGCTGTTGTTCAGGAGATACTGCATCGGGTACAGACAGGAGAACTTGTACAGGACCTGTGGTTTATAGGTGATCATACCTGAAGTGGGGTCTAGAGAGGTAACAGTCCCAGAAATGTTGACGTACTGGACATTTGAGAAGTCAGAAAACTGTCCGGTCCCAACCTCATTGATTATCTATTGAAAAAAGAAACACATCTATCACTGAACTCAGTTTATTATTTATGTATTCTTTGATGCAGGAATTCAACATACAGTCCTTGGTTTTCATATAATGCTATTCAAATCCCATCAATATGTGCCAAAAGCAAACTTTACCACCTGGCACTATAGATTCTGTACTATTCTAAATACCATTATGTACTGGAAAATCCTCTTAATAGTAGGTAAAGGTATTATTGTGAATAATACCTTAAAGTTATTACTGCAGGATGCCATGGCACTTTCATTTAAGGGAAATCTGAATTTTAAGACTGGCGGGTCCACGTTCCAGTCAGCAGTCCCCAAGCACTCGTTTTGGTTTTGATTATTGAGGAACATGAGAGACTCATTGTAACGAGCGTGGTACATTGGGCAAAGGAGGATAATCAGGTCCATATACTCAGTGCCGCAGACCACAGTTATGTCAGAGTTTTCTGAAAGGGATAAAAAGGGAGGACATAAATCAACAGAAATGGAAGTGTGATAATAACAATAAGTAAAGAACGTATCAAAGAAATCGTCACTAACCTGGAGCTCTGTTTGTCGGACTAGTAATGCACTGCTCTCGTATCTGGTCCTGGGCCAGAATGAGGCCAAGCTGGCACACAAGGATGACCAGCCACATTGTTCTGAGTGGGGCCCTGTGAGAAAACAGCAAAACAATGGAAACCAAAGCATCCATAATCTTCTTTCAAGAGGGAAGTGCTTTGAAAGAAAGCCTTTCAAAAATGGCCAATTTTTTTGACGTCAAAGACGACAGATTAACCTTCCTGTCCAGGAAGGAGGGAAAAGCCAGGCACGATAATAGAGTTACCTAAGCCTATTATGAAACATACAATGGTCACCTCAATGAAAAAGGAAATATGTGTTTTAACCTGGATCCTTGAATTAAGCTGAATTTTTAAAAGACATTTTTCAAGACACTAATGATGACAATACTGGTTGTGCTTCATCATAGACATATCCTGAGAGAAACTTAGAAATACACCAGTGTCGTTGAACAGACCCTCAAATTATATCTCATATGACAAGTTTGATTTAGAATCCAGAAACAAGTTTACAGTATTTCTAAATTGCATTTTTTTCCATTGTTGATACAGTAAGAAAAGTAAAAAGAAAAATAATTATTGCTTTAATTCAAATATTAAGAAATATATGAATATAAATAATAAAGTGTCGACTTTTCATACGATGTATACTAAATAAATATAACTGAAAGTATTAAACTAGTCTGAAAAAGAAGTAATAATGTAGGTACTCACCTGTAAGTCTTCATTTTGTGCCTTGCTATGGGCCACCAGAGCCCTCCATTTATACTGTCGCCCCCACAGGGGCGTGTGGGGGAATGTCTCAGACAATAGTGTAACATGACCTGGGCCTTATCGTCTTCATTTTTTTGAATATTTTACATTCATTCTGAATTTGAATAACAATTCACCTTGGTACAGTTCAAGGTGTCAACTCCAGTTCACCGTCTGTTGCTTGTTATTTTAAACTTCTTTGAATGATGAGGATTTCCTACTCTACATTTATTTACATTTATTAAAAATACATTTTCAATGATCTGAAGTGATCACTCTTCAGGCCGTATGTCCACAGCTTGGTTGTACTATAGTTGTGATGGTATTGATCTGAGCAGGGGGGAAAATTATTTTGGCTTGTCTCAAAACTTAATGAGGTCAGGCAGACAGGCAACTCCATTACAGAAGCTGCCAGCCGGTCAGCATGTTATTTAACGCCAGACATTGAAACTGGGTGCTTTTTTCTCAAAAGATGAATGAGTTCCCCGATAAACTATAGCATTTCAAACTAATAATTTGTTCTTGGAGGTAATTAAGTGGAAGTGGACAGTGTGGTGTGTTACCTTGTGGGTTAAAGACAAAGCTGTGTAATCCATAGTTTGTGTATTTTACTGGAATAGGAGTGCTTACCAGCAGGGCGTCAGATTGCCTCTGACTTATTGCCACGTTTACAGTAGTCAGCTTTAAACTTCCAGTAATGCATTTGGTGTGGCATAAGATATAACTTTATATGTAATGTAATTGAAATTTAATGGCTGGTAATGACGTTGTGCAATGGAAAAACACTTCACCGATGTCTTGAGTATGGGCAGGAAGAGCGTCACATAGGAAACGGTAATGTATACACACAAATAATGTTTTATTTTTCACAGATGTATGAAAGAGCAGGGTCAGGGATCTGATCACAAGTGTTCTCTTTTTGAGATCTTTTGATGTGATAAGCGTCTCATTATTGTTCTTCAGAGTGCGAGTTTTGTAATAGATCAGTTTTTGTTATGGCCTCAGGCCGTAAACTGTAAATAGAAAATTTCAGTGTTGTTTTGTACAGTCAGCGAATAAAAGACACACCTATCTGAGAGAACTCCAAAGTCTTTTGTGAAGCATCATGACACGAAAGGGACTACTGAGTAACTCAGGTCCCTAAAGAACAGCACCACAATACACCGTGAGGATACAGCCTGAAAAAGGTGCCTGTTGGATTACTTTAGGTGTATCCAGTGTCAAATGCCAGTTTTAATCTCTCTTTTGTCGTCTACATAAGCATTTGTCTGCAAGCCATGTCATCAGTTACTGCGGGCACATTTCCTCAAA
Source organism: Argyrosomus regius (assembly GCA_946959425.1). Taxonomy (NCBI): domain Eukaryota; kingdom Metazoa; phylum Chordata; class Actinopteri; family Sciaenidae; genus Argyrosomus; species Argyrosomus regius. The sequence goes on from OX336889.1 coordinate 8,506,493, forward strand.
ACTTGGACCAAAGCGCAGTAAATATGGTCACCCTCGGGAAAAAATAATACTACTAATACAGGCCGGTGGCGGATTTAGGTCAGGGTTGATCAAACACACAAATGTTGTGTATTAAAAGGGAGTTGACACTGTTAGTGTTTGCAACAAGTCTTTTAAATGTGCAGTACACACCCACATACATGTCACGGCATCCCGGCATCAACAGGATAGCATTGAAATGATTTTTTAGTAAAACAAAAAGATTGTGAGCAAAGCTTGAACTCTTGTACTGTTTTGGTTTGTTGTTGTGTTGTGGGGAAGCTTCGTTTGGGGAACCCTCAGGATCCTACTTAGTGTAGGAAAGAGGCGGAAGTGGCACAGTTGATGAGTTATGAACCTGCTCATGAATCGCTGCTGATAGCTTCAATTAAAGAATCCAAATTATGATGACTCATGTCTCAGCTTGAGCATGAAAATTTCACATGAGGATGAACTGTACAGACTGACACAGACATCGGCGCCAAGTATTTTAATTAGAGAAGAACAGTTACGATGACACTGTATCCGTGACATTGTGTTGCCTGGGAATCAAAACTTTGCCAAGTAAACCAAGCGCACGTATTGTGAACTTTGCTGGGATGTCAGTATTCCAGGGCCAAGTTCGTATCAGTATCAGTGTATACAGTATGTCGGACAAAGTTATGTTTGAGGTGATTTAGAAACAGTTTCAGCGTGCCATACTTTGTCCTTCAGAGTTTATTTTCTGTAAATTGTCGCCACTCAGTACAGTACATACGTACTTGACCACATTTAATCAAATAGTTAACATTTTTGAGAACACTTCACTTTGTGGCAGAGAGTTAGACAACAAGATGTCTGTATGGTGAATATAAAGCTAGATCCAGCATCCAGTTAGCTTAGCTTAGCATTAAGACTGGAAAAAGGGGGGGAAACAGCTAGCTTGGCTATGTTCAATGGGAATAAAATCCACCCAACACCACTATCACACAGATTCGCTGTTTTACAGAGGATTATACAGTATGTGACTATTTCTTGGCTCTGAGCAACCAGTTGATAAAGCACAACTGCGGGGTCATATTTACACTTGAAGTACTGATTAAATCAGATACAAGTGGAGACACAATTATTGTTTTTATAACAACATTGTGTGAAATGACAAAGTGAAAATAATGTGACAGTGTGAACAGGGAATTATCACCTGAATCTGCAGCTCTCCTTGGTTTCACAGAGCTTTAGTTTCAGCTCATTGTTGAGCTGTCCAGCGCTCAACTTTACTGTTTTGGTTCACTCTCAATGCTTTTGTTGCGTTGTTTCCAGTGGCAGCAGACAAAAACCTCTAAAACCCCGCTGCTCTGATAGTCAGTTAAAAAGCTAAAGAACAGCTTAAAAAACAGATGTTTCCTTGAGGAAATTGGTGGAGACCAAAAATAGAGCTAATGCTGTTTTCACTGCCCCCATGTGGCCAAAGAAATCAAGCAAACTACTCCTATAAGAAATTCTTATCAACACTGCTTGCTTATGTCTTCATGTTAAAAAAAAAATATTGGTCAATTCATATTCAAGATTTCAGGAGGACTAACTAGTCTATTGCATGCTCAGGCCTGAAGTGTGTTTCTTTTTCCATTCACTCCTCTCACACATGCTCACTCATGATCACTTTGCTGTCATTTACTGCTGCTGTAATGTCACAGCGACACACCTCTGTTGTTCATCTTGTTGCTGTCTTTTTAAATATGAGTCTCTCTCACACATTCGGCCTCCTTGTAGAGTCTAAGCGCCAAAGACTTTCTCTGTCTTCACGTATCATTGTTATGATAAACAAATATATTTGCTTCATTCACTTGGTACTGGCATTAAACACTCAGTATCTGTGGGCTTTTAATGGATTCCACAATGACTAGCTGAGATGTGCCAAATATTAAATATGCCATTATGGAAGGAAAAGGCTGCAGCTGCATGGATTACTTGAACTCAAAAAGGTTATTTGTACTTTTTAAAAAATTTAAAGAAGCATTAATCAATACTTATTCATTAACAATGAATCACATACTTGTATGTGAAAGTTTTCCAACCGGTGCCTGGTCTGGCCTGGTTCACCTGCAAAAGGCCTTTCCCTCCATCTCCCACACTCTCTCTCCCAGCCAGCAGACTTTGTCTCTTTGTCTCTTAATAAACCTTAAATTTGGTTTCTCCATCTTTGTTTTCTTCCTTCATGTTGCTCCCCTTGAGCCAGAGTTACTTAATGAACATGCATCCTTTACACTTAACAACAATGGCAGGCCACCGCTCATAACGTGCTTATGTGTCCATTAATGTGTCTCACAGAAAGGTGAGGAATAATACACTTCATATACTCTGAATGGGAAGAAAGGCATCTTTGGGTGTTTTCATTGAAATAAGAATACTTGTCACGTAAGTCTCACGGGACCAAACAAGTATCTTGTCTCTATAGACTTGTGATGGCAAAGGCAGTGTTCGCTAAATGGCCTCTTGGGAACTTTACAGTGAAAAAGAAGTTTCACGAACAGCCTAAATTACATAACACGTAGGCGAACACCCAATGTTTTCTTAAGAACATGTTTTAAATGTCACTCTAAACAATGAGGCATTGGCAGAACTTTCTTGCCTTATAGCATGTGCAGGCATGAAACAGCCGGAGAGCGCAAAACAGTTTGTCTGTCAAACTTGATTATTTTTTCTGATTTTTTCCTTCCTTTTTTATTGCAGGATCAAATTCACTGAAAGTTTTTACTAGTGATAATTGTTCAGTCTGCGTTTACAATAGATTTCCTCTCAACAACAGCTATTGACTGTAATTAGATCGTGTTGTACACCCATCAAGAACATGCGACACCTGAGCAGTATCATAACGTGTTATGACGGTAACATAGGAGGAGCCCTTTTTAAAAAAAAAAAAGTCACATCAGGACACACCTGCATGTACTGTATTGTAAATGGTAAATCAATCCCAGGGTTTGTTATAAAACTGAAGATATGTGACCCATTTAGTTTTAATTTGGGAATACAGCTCAATATCAGTATCTATTCTCACATGAAGATTTGGTGTGGTGCCACAGACTGTATATTTTCTTTTAGAGGTTTTGGTGTCCTTAATACTTTTAGAGTGACTCACCAGGCTTTAACCTGGCACTTAGAGGTGTGGCTAAAATTTTCCTTTTCCCACCAGAGTCTGCTTGTTCTTCAGTGGTGAGAGAAGTACACCTCCTTGACTCACCTAAAATTATCAGTACCACAGTGTAAACAGGCGACTCAGGGATAAGTCATGCATTCAAAATCTTATGTACTTAATTTTAGAAGTACCTACAGCAGAATAAGTCCTCTCATTGTACTATATGCAATACTAATAGTATTAAAAGATTACTACACATAGCATTTTAATGTTGTTATTGGTCAAGGTGAAGCTACTTTTCACCATTTATATACTGTAAATATATTATATTTTATTAACTCGTATTTGTAATATGTAAAACTATAGTCCACTATAAATAGTGGATTAAAAAGTATATTTCCATCCTTCATTCCAACCGCTGTCAGACTCTTTAACACCACCATAAACTACTCAGTTATACAGTATACAAATACTTTTTCCTGTGTTAATTATATTTACTTTTATATAGAGATATATATGTGCATCATACAAAAACTCGAGTATATAGAGTATATATAATAGATTTTTTCTAAATATTTCTTATTTATGCATATTTTCTTATCCATCTTGTGTATTTGAGCTGCTGTAACAAAGTGAATTTCCTCGGTGTGGGATTATTAAAGTCTATCTGATCTTAAAAAGTAGTAAAGAAGAAGTCAAACAGCAGAAAACAGTTATATTAAACTGAACTACACTGCATATTAAACTGAACTACACTGCATATTAAACTGAACTACACTGCATAGTAAACTGAACTACACTGTTGCCCGTAAAGTTGGAATTAAATATTTTTACCTCTTTTCATGAAATGATTGTAACAATGTGATTTATTCTTGATAGATACAGTGTATCTTCTCAAAACTTTTTTCTGATTTTCAAAACATATCACAGTGAAAATTAAACCTGATGTGTATAAATAGGGAATAAAAAGAGGAATGTGTCTGAAAACAAAATTATCACAGGCAACAGTGTATATGTATTATACAGTGATGTTGTACTGTAGGGCTGCAAAAAATAAGAATTATTAGCATTATTTGTAATAATCTGTCAAATATTAATATTTTCTGGGTAAAAATATTTATTTACTCTAAAAAAAGATATAAGAAAATCAGGAATATGTAAAGCGTTGGTTATGTTATGTTATGTTTTAGATCTATCTCAGGTTGTAGGTTCATTCTAATGTATGTTTAATGTATGTTTGCATGCTGCTACTGGATGCTTGAATTTCCTTCGGGATCAATAAAGTATCTATCTATCTATCTATCTATCTATCTATCTATCTATCTATCTATCTATCTATCTATCTATCTATCTATCTATCTATCTTTGTAAAGCACGTACATACAGTATATATATTTTGTAGCATCAGTACCAAGTATTTAAATACTTAGTCCACCACAGTAATCAACCACTTATATGTAATTTATGCCAAAATCTTGGTAGCAACTGCTGCGGCAATCAGCAAGCCGTAATTTTAATTGGACCATTTATCGTCTGACGGCAGATGATTGGTCGGAGCCGCTCCTCCTGCGTTCTAGAGCCTTCTCACAGGGAATGAGGTGCGGCCGCAGCCTCCCACCACACTCTTGACAGCGGGGATCAACGGGGACCCGTCGGGCCGAGAGAGTCACTCAGGGTGAAGCCAGACAGCAGTGTTAAAACCAAAAAAACAAGCCGACTTACTCTGAATATAACGGAGGTGAGTATAGCGAGGTGGATGATTTCTTTGTCGTAACTTTTACTGTTGAAGAACTTAAAGGAACGCGTGATTGTGCATGTTAAGGCTAAACTACGTCACATTTGTTTAATATTAAAGTTAGATAAAGAACAACAGGTTGGAAATGATGCAGCTACTAACACGCACGCTGGTTTCTCTCCCGTCTTATCAGACTTGAGCAGCACAAGCAGCTTTTTTTTGGAGGAGGATTTTGGTCGTTAAAGTTGCAAATATGCGTCGAAGAGATGCTTATCTGCAGGGCAGGGTTTACATGACGACTTGTAAAGTGTGTGCAAGTTATCAGGAAGTGGAAGGAATAGTCCAGAAAGTTCTCAGCCTCTCCTCCTCCAGGAAAGCATGATGTGACACGCCCTCCTGCTGCACTGGGGCTGCTGCTGACAGCCAAAGCTCATGATGGAGCACAGTATGCTGTATAGTGATGGGAAGTTCGGTTCTTTTTAGGGAGTCAGATCATTTGACTCTTCATTTTACCACTTATACCTTTAATAATTCAGCCAAATTTAGCACTGTTTTGACTTTTGATTTGTATGTGTACACATATATCATGTATATATTCAATACATCCTTTGTACTGAAGCATTCAAAGTACATTACATTTTCTAATATCAATAAATTGCTGTAGCCAATTGTTTTCATTGCGTTTACAGACCCTTGTAACTCTCTGAAACCGCCCAATGAATGCGACAATACGAATACGACAGCTTGGCTTTGCTAAATTCTGGCTCTTTGAACCGGCTCGTTCACAACTGACACATCACTAATGCTGTAGTCACATAGCAATATAACCATAATCACCTCCTTTTACCCTCTAAACTATATCACTTTTGATAATTATTAACACTGTCAGGGTTTACTGCTGTAGTAACAACAGGTTGGATTGTATTAACCATGTCTAGGACATGAATTTGAATGTTTCTCACTAGTTTTATTACATTTTGACTTTATTTTCTGTTCGAGAATAAATAAAATTAGCTTATAACAGGGTCTCAGAGCCCAAATTGATGCTTCCTTCTTCTCCTTTACATCTTTTTTATTTTTATTTATCCATATATTTTTTTCAAATAACAGTTCGGACTAACATTTGAGAAGCTGCAACCCAAAAATATTTGGCAGTTTTCATAAAAATGATAGAAACATTAAATGATTTTCAAAATAGTTGCTGGTTAAGCTGGTTGAACTCTAATTTGCTGTTTGCTACCTGAATCTTCAAATGCTTTGCAGAACAAATGTTTTTTTCTGTGTCAATTATATTAACAGTTATATATAGATATATATGTGCTATGATACAAACAATATGCTTTTTCATCATCACATGCTCTCTGTCTCTCCTCCTGCAATGACCCTCTGCTCCACCAGACAAGCCTGCCCCCCTTTGTATGAGAGCCGCTGGTTAGATAACCACCCATGTGTCTTAACATTAGGCTAACATTACAGTATATTGATGGTCTGCTACTGTAGCAACAGTAAACATGGGGTCTGTTCCAAGAAGTTACTGCGCACTGAGTCATCCATAAGTTCATTGCTGATTAAAACTAGGAACAAATCTTTATTTTATCATCTTATTTTACAGCTAAAATATGGTTTTATTCAATAAAAACGGTATTTAATATAAATGATATTTAATCAAAGCACAGGTTTGCATAATCTAGTGTCTTGTTTGGTCTTAATCTTTAATATTTTAAGTTTTAAGACAAAAAAACAGTGTGAATCAGACAAAGCTGACATATTTTTCTTGGAAAATGATGAACCAGCCTAATATTTTTCAGTTGAGCAGCTTTTAAACAGTTAAACTGCTCAGCGTTTCAGCTTTATGATAATAAAATGAATTGTCAAGTCTGGTTATCACGCTTCCTGTTTCTTAGAAAAAGCCTCTCTCCGCCCTGTTGTCTGTTGTTGCCATAATAAAGGTCACTGTTGCCAAGCTGTCAAACGTGGGAGTCTTGAAAACAGGTGCTGTGGACTTCGCTGAGTTTGTTTCCACTTGTGTTTGAGTTGCTCAGTCTCTGATAATAGCCTCATTACCCCATACTATAAATGTACATCACAGTCACCACCTGCAGGGCTTAGAAAAGGCTTAAATTACTCATCTGTCATACACCTATCATCTGTCAGTTTAGTGCCAATATATGATTAACAGCTGATCTTTCTCTTATTCTCAGGAACCATGTCTAAGGGACCAGCTGTCGGCATTGATCTGGGCACTACCTATTCCTGTGTAGGAGTGTTTCAGCACGGCAAAGTTGAGATCATTGCCAATGATCAGGGAAACAGGACCACACCCAGTTATGTTGCCTTCACCGACACCGAGAGGCTGATTGGGGATGCAGCCAAGAATCAGGTGGCCTTGAACCCCAACAACACAGTATTCGGTATGAAACATTTTTCTAGACAAGCGTGATCAGTTAAATTTGGTATTTCTGGTTATTTATTGTATCTTTTATTGTCCTTCAGATGCAAAGCGACTCATCGGACGTCGGTTTGATGACAGTGTTGTCCAGTCGGACATGAAGCACTGGCCATTTACAGTCATTAATGATGCTTCACGCCCGAAAGTAAAAGTGGAGTACAAGGGCGAGACCAAGACCTTCTACCCTGAGGAGATCTCCTCCATGGTTCTGATTAAAATGAAGGAGATTGCAGAGGCGTACCTTGGGAAGGTGCTTTTACATACACACATCACAAAAGTGTATTTTTGAAGTGTTTCTACAGTATTTTGGCTGCTGTTTCCAGTAAAACATGGAGTTTTAAACACAACACTAATACAGTTTAAATAGACTCAGGATTTGTGAGCTCGAATTTAACTAAACATGATAAAAAAATTAACTGCTTTAAATTGCTACTGTATTCTTCTTGCAGACAGTAACAAATGCTGTAGTGACCGTGCCAGCCTACTTCAATGACTCTCAGCGCCAGGCTACCAAAGATGCAGGGACCATTTCTGGGCTGAATGTGCTGCGTATCATCAATGAGCCAACTGCTGCTGCTATTGCTTATGGCCTCGACAAAAAGGTATAATACTTCGTTAGGCTACAAGATATAGTTTTTAGCTTTAAGGCTTTGTAGTCTCAGGAAGTTTTCCATTTGTCCTGCTGTATGTGAATTAAATCACTTTCAAATACAGGTCGGATCTGAAAGAAACGTCCTCATCTTTGACCTGGGCGGTGGCACCTTTGATGTCTCCATCCTGACTATTGAAGATGGCATCTTTGAGGTCAAGTCCACAGCAGGCGACACACACTTGGGTGGAGAAGACTTTGATAACCGCATGGTCAACCACTTCATCTCCGAGTTCAAACGCAAGTTCAAGAAAGACATCAGCGACAACAAGAGGGCGGTGCGTCGCCTGCGCACGGCGTGTGAGAGGGCCAAGCGCACCTTGTCGTCCAGCACTCAGGCCAGCATTGAAATCGATTCTCTGTACGAAGGAGTTGATTTCTACACCTCAATCACCAGGGCCCGCTTCGAGGAGCTGAACGCAGACCTGTTCCGTGGAACCCTGGAGCCTGTGGAGAAGTCCCTCCGCGACGCCAAGATGGACAAGGCCCAAATCCATGACATCGTCTTGGTGGGAGGTTCAACTCGAATTCCCAAGATCCAGAAGCTGCTGCAGGACTTTTTCAATGGAAAGGACCTCAATAAGAGCATAAACCCAGACGAAGCAGTGGCCTACGGTGCAGGTATAACCACTTTATGTGCATAGATAGAAAAATCCTGACAAATCTAGATACAAAATGTAAAATCTCAATTACCAACTATTTGTTCTACAGCTGTGCAGGCAGCCATCCTGTCAGGTGACAAATCAGAAAACGTGCAGGACCTCCTCCTGCTGGATGTGACCCCCTTGTCTCTGGGTATCGAGACTGCTGGAGGAGTCATGACTGTTCTCATCAAGAGGAACACCACTATCCCCACCAAGCAAACCCAGACTTTTACCACCTACTCAGACAACCAGCCCGGTGTGCTCATTCAGGTACGACAACCATCATTGAAAACAACACTTAAATTATTTTAGCACAGTTTCAAATAAATCTTCACTAATGGGCTGATCTGATGTTATATCAACAGGTGTTTGAGGGTGAAAGGGCTATGACCAAAGACAACAACCTTTTGGGGAAGTTTGAGCTGGTTGGGATCCCTCCTGCTCCACGCGGCGTTCCTCAGATTGAGGTGACCTTTGATATCGACGCCAACGGCATCATGAATGTTTCTGCAGTCGACAAGAGCACCGGGAAAGAGAACAAGATCACGATTACCAACGACAAAGGTAACCTTGAAGGAGAACTTTAACACCGTATCTTAATTGTGAAGTGAAAGACGTACTCAGCCTTACGTTAATTTGATCCATCAGGGCGCTTGAGCAAGGAGGACATTGAGCGTATGGTCCAGGAAGCGGAGAGGTATAAGGCTGAGGATGACGTGCAGAGAGACAAGGTGACTGCCAAGAATGCTCTCGAGTCTTACGCCTTCAATATGAAGTCCACCGTGGAGGACGAGAAGCTGAAGGACAAGATCAGCGACGAGGACAAAAAGAAGATTGTGGATAAGTGTAACGAGATCATCAGCTGGCTGGATAGAAATCAGGTATGAAGTCGAAGGATAGTTACTTTTCAGGATGTTAACTTTGTCAGGCTGGCATCAGATTCACACGTCATTCTCTCTCTTCTCAGTCTGCAGAAAAAGATGAGTTTGAGCACCAGCAGAAGGAGTTGGAGAAGATTTGTAACCCCATCATGACCAAGCTGTACCAAAGTGCTGGTGGAGCTCCTGGAGGGATGCCAGGCGGGATGCCAGGTGGCTTCCCCGGAGCTGGTGGTGCTCCCGGAGGAGGAGCGTCTTCTGGCCCTACCATCGAGGAGGTCGACTAAACTAGAGCAGACCTGCATGAACTTGTTCTCTTTTCTCTTTTGAGGTTGGGGTGATCACAATCATAATATCACAGACCATAACCATTAACCGTTAGTCATGACTGTTTTAGGATTGTTTTCATCATTTTTATACACCAGGCTTGAGGCAACACTTCACTGTGGCTTTTCTGGTAGGCGGTCTTTTGTGTTTCATTCACTTAAACAAGTTAATACTTGTATTACCACGATGTGTTCTTCTTTCTGAGGCTGTAATGGTCCATATTGCTCAGCACTTTGCCAAATGACACCAAATAAAAGATTTTTTGAGGTTGGACTCATCTTTCCATTACTTTGATTATCACAGATCCCGTCCAAATATTAAGCACTTTTTAGTGCATTGTATGATGTTGAGTTCAGGTCTGAAGTCATAATTTGTGCTGTTAGTAGTTCACCAAGAAATCAAACAGTAAGGGGGCTTTATTTAGAGAACATGGCAGACATTATTTTATTTCATTTTCATTAGTGTATAATCACCTGAAAATAAGAATCTTTATGGCACGAGTCCTCTTCTACAGATCTGCCTTTAGCGCCTGTTTCGGGACTAGACTAAACTAAACGCTGGCTCTAGATAGTGCCCTTTTGTATTTTTTCACACATTTCTGTCCTCTGGATGAGAAGATGGCTGCAATCAGCAACTCAATCACTAGATGCTGCTAAATCCTTCATGAATCAGGTCAGCCAGAGACATTTTTCCATCCGATAGAAGATGTCCATCACTGTAAAACTCAAGTCATTCTGTTGTGGCTGACAAACAAGGAGATATTTCAGCTCCAAAACTGGTGTCACAGATTTGTGCACCTCTTCTGTGCTGTAAGTTTTATTAATATAGACAATAGAGACAACAAGCCTTTTTTTTCTCATTTATTTTGCTCAATTTCGAATATTTAGGCCAACAGGAAGTAACTGGAAAGTTCATAGGAGTGTTGATTGGCTCCTCTTGGCCATTCTTTATGAACCGTTGCTGATGTGTGTGTTTACGTCTTTGGCAGGTCAGCGTGAGTTTGAGTTTCTTGGGCATTCGTGCATCCGGTAGGCACACATGTAGAAGATACCTTGAAGAGAATAATCAGATTATGAACATGAGAATGAGGCACGCCTGTGCGTCTGCTTTTGTTTATATGTTAGGATGCATACCTGAGAAGAACATGAGCACCACTGCCACCCAGCCCATTATATATGACCAGGAGAAACGCCAGCTGCCATAGCGTTTACCATAATAGTTCACTGTCACTCCGGTGTACACAGCCATGGCCAGCAGCACAAAGAAGCCTGCACAGGAGAGGAAATCATTACTTTTAATTGATGAATCTACATCAGAGAGACTTGTGTGTATGGTTTCGGCTGAGGAGCTCACAGGAGATGAAGAAGAGGATGCCGGCTGCAAATGTCTTATCAAACCCATCAAAGGAGGAGTAGCGGATGAAGGCCATGACACCGATCACGATGCCAAAGAAACAAGCCAGCAGGGAAAGAATCATGAAGGCCCGGGTGGCGTCCCAGTAAGCTGTGGGTGAGAGGAGGCAAGTCTGAGACCTGAGAGACGAGACTTATAAATATGTCCAGTACTAAATGAAGTCTTTTTCTATGTTATGCACCCATCTCATGTCATTTATAGTGTTGATATGTTACATTTTCACAGTTATTGCTGCTTTTCTTCAGCTCTGGATTGCCGTCTAGTGTCTGGCAAAGGATTTACACCTGATTCAGTCAATTAATCTCAGTAGAGGTGACTAAAAAAGAAACATTTTGCCCTAAAGTATGACTATGTGACCAGTATATACAACCAGTATACGTCTGTGCAGACATCTCCTAATACAGCACCTCTTTTTGAAAGATAACAATAACAATAATTTCCATCTTCTTCACACTCCAGTCATATTTCACCCTGACAAAGCTCCAGAGGGAAGTAACCCCAGTGTTGATCAGGGTTAGTGGCGAGTTCACGGACTGATTGTCAGCAGACTGATAAATATAAATGAGGATCCGCCTGTGCACACGCAGTGGAAGACACCCAGCGAGTCTTACCGATGCTGTCTGTGTGTGTCATGCATTTCCCCGGCACACAGTACCGCCACAGGCCCTGGTGCATGTAATTGCTGGAGTGACGGTACTGCATCCAGTAGTCAGTTGCCGTGGAGACAATGAGGAGTATGTTCCCGATTCCGGCACAGAACAACCCACCTCCCATGAAGCTGTACATCCTGCCAAAAAACACTGACTGACACACACACACACACACACACACACACACACACACACACAGAGAGAAAACAGAGCAGGTCAGGGCCTCCCTTGTCACACCTGGCCCCTCTACCAATTATAGCAGGTACTTCCTGTTACAGCGCACGGGGAGAGACTGGATATGAATAAAACAATATCTGAATACATTCAGCAGGATGCCACTAATGTTATACTGGAGCTAAACAGATCTGACTATAGAAACATCACCTGTTAGACAGTGACACTACAAGCTGGACAGCACAGCCTGACAAGTCATTAACCTCTAACACTGCCAGACTGAGAGGTGGTTCCATCTTTAAAAACACATGTTGTGCTGACAAGCATTGTTCAAACCCGAATAAATTGATTTGAAATTTCTATTAAGACTACCAGGTTTCCAAAGACACCAAACATGCACTGTTGAACCATGAGAAAAGTGTATAAAATGATGCAAATTGATTCACAGACATGAAAAGCGTGTTTTATGCCCATTTTCAAGCTACTTAAATAGATTTTTTATGTTGGGAAATTCAATTTTAGCAATAAACAAAGAACTTTTCATCAGTTTTAAATACAAAATATTACACAGGTACACATAAACTATTCCAAACATTGTTTTTTTTTCATATGAATGACCTACCTTTATCTTTTCTCCTGCAGAAAAAGTCAGAGATTTCCAATATTTCAGCTTGTCAAAGCACAGAGGAGCCCAATATTGCCCAGTGTGGCAGGAAAGTTTTGTTTGTGCGTAGGAAACCGAGCGAACAAACGGCCTGATGGAACAATGGAGCGTGCTGAGCCACAACCAATCACAGAGGATGAGTTTTGTGTTTTAGGGAATCTGCTGAAAATACAAAACTGTTAAAGCGCTGCGCACATCTCAGTAATACTGATGACACGGGGCTTTTTATTCAAAATGCAACACACGGTAAACTCATGGCCTGCAATACCCAGAGCCACTGCTGGAAAAGTTAGCAGAGATTATTATAAGTTGTGAAAATTTGGGTCAATCTTCCCAAAAATGCAACATTATTTTGAATACAAATCAGGTAATGTCTGCCTTTAAACATAATTTTCTGTGCTGCCTTTTATACAGATTATTTTATAATTAAAGTTGTGCAAAATGTTCATTACATAAAATCAATCTAATGTTTTTCTCAGGAATGAGGTGCACGCACTACAGTCTTTCAACCACTCATAATATTCAAGGTTAATTCATTTATTTATCTTAGTTCAAGAAGCTTATTTAAATCACGCAGCCCAACTCAAGGAATTTATTTATTATTTATTACACGTATAAAATAAAACACATTTAATGATGAACTTGAATACAGCATAAATTCACAGGACAAGGAAGTATGAGAGCTGGCACGTGGGTGGCTAATAGAGTTGTGCGTTTGTACAGTTTGCATGATGAAGCTGCAATAAAAGTGATTTATCTCCGCTGCAGCATCTTGAAGGGTGAGTAGGAGTTGAAAGAGAGAACTATGGGTGAGAAATTAGTGTTTCATTTGCTCTCTTGGTGGTGTATACTGTATGTGAAGGGGTGTTGTTGTGGAAAGAGTTTTTTTTTAATCAGGGGCACGATCAGAGTCATCATTATGACCAATTATGAAGAGTTTAGGATAAATCAGAAGAAGTTGACCTGTTTTACTTCAGAAAAGTCTGCCTTAAAAATCATCATCATCAGCTTATAAATGCCTGCCGATGACTCAGTTGCATCAATTACAATCAATCAATTAGTATTTTAATGTAAAGCACACTGAGTTTTAATTAAATATGCTCCAGAAATAAAATTACCATTGACCCCAATCCTCAGTGAACTATATATGAATATAAATATACTTAAACACAGTGAAAATATGTCTGAACAACTAATCAAAGATATCAAATTAAAATGTATTGTTGGAATAATTCATTTAATTACATATATTTATATGCATATACAGTCTGTTAAGACTTGCACATGGCAAATAAATTATATTATGTACATGTAAAGTCGCAGGCTTCAACAAATAATCACACAATTTCAGTTCCTTGGAAGCTTTTAGACCACTTTTCAGAAAAGATTTATATCTGCTAATGGCAAATTTAATTAATATTGATGTTGTTATTGAGACGCTTGGATTGTGCGCCTTTCTCACAGAAGATGTTTCGACATGTAACAGCAGGAAAAGCACAAGCCTAAATAATAAAGGTATAATAATATGACAATAATCATGGATTACGGCTGAGTCTCAGGGTGCTTTTTTTTTTTTCATGCTGGCTCACCGTCACACTGTCGTGACTTACTGGGACAATTGAATAGAACAGATTAGTGTTGTTAGTAACACCTGAGCTTTTCCTGCTATGAGATGTCAAAATGTCTGCTGTGAAGAAATCATCAGCCTTTATGCAGCTGAATTATCTGCTGTTTCCTGACGCCTCTCTCTACCTGCACCTGCTGACGATTTTAAAGTCAAACTAAACACTTACAACATAAAATATGACTCTGTTTTTGGTTCTAAATATCCTTCAATCTTTTGTTGATGTATATTTAATTTCACACAATGTGCACACCTTTAATATGTGCTGCTGACCAAAACAATCCAGCGTATGGAGTCACTTTGCACGTCTCAGTTATGACCACAAGATGGGGCCTTTTATTTATTTAGTTTTGCAGCAGACTGAATCATTAGTTGGATCTTTTTCTCTCTCATGATTTGAAGAACAGCAATCTTAATTTCAGATTTAAATGGTGATTATGCATGTTTGTTTACCTTCTCAGCCAGAAAATTATGAGAATTATCTGTGTCTTCTTATTTTAAATCAGTTTTCAGTCATACCTTATTGATGCTGAATGCTTAATTTGCTTCACTCTCTAATCTTTTATACTGAGGCTCCAAATTACCGCTGGCTTTTACTAAATTATATTTAATTATTCTCTTATTTATTCAGTTTTATTCATTTATTCTCTATAATTATTATTTTTAACCCATATTATCTTATTATTTGTTTTATGCCTTTTTATGCCTCACATAAGTCACTTTTAATTGTGTCGTTGTCAAAGGAGATTTACGACTAGCGTGCCTCACCTCACTCATTTTGGACATAATGATAATGACACCAGCAGCTCCTGATGGCTTCATACATTCGGGGTCAGGTACAGATGAACGCCCGCAGAGCCAGCAGGGACACAACATCTTGTTTGAGGACACTTTAGCAGAGTAATGCTGCTAATCATGTGTTGTGATCCTTTGGTCAGGTTTGTGTTCGTACTACTAATCTTTTATCCAATAATCTTTGTACCTGTACCTTTCTGCTCACGTTAGTTTAGTTTATTCATTTATTTACTTGTAAGTGTGACTACCATGTGTTGTGCTGGCCTGCCTCTGTTTTTCTTTCAGGTCTTGCTGCTGCTTTGTCCCGTCCCGCCTCATCGGTTGATCGATGACACCTGCTTCCAGCCTTTATAAGCTGTGTCATCTCAAGATGACTCACTCTTGCTCTTGGTTTTTGCCTTTGGGCTTTTGGGCTGGTTTTGTTCTTTGTCCTTTTTTCAGGCATCCTTTTTGGTTTGGTTTGGTCGTTGATTGTCTTTAGTTTAGTTTTGGTTCACGTTACATTAAATTAACACACAGTATCATAGCACCCACACACTTTGTTCACTTAAACTGTTTCTGTGTGTTCCTCCCTCTTTGTTATCCTCTTCAATGAGTTGAGCATAACATAAGGTACAAGTGCAGAAAAACATTAAGCAGTGTCCAATGCACTAAAGGCAACACTAATTCCCAACACCAGCCCCTTGATGGCCACTGATAGTTTATTAAAATAACATTTAAAGCTTAAATCTTAAATCTTTAAATTAAAGTCATGGTCTAATATGCAAGATCATGTGTCCAGAAGTAAATACAAACATTTGTATATTCATCATTTCTGGATTTTCCAACAAAGAGGAAGTAGTAAATGTAATTTTAATATATTTTTTAACTTGGTAATGATCTTTTTCTGGTAGGAAAACCATATCAGAGTGAGTTTATGTCATAAAACATGTCTGAGGGAATCTTTGCAGTAATGTAAATGACTGAAATAAGTTTCTATAGCGGAAGAAAAACAAATCTTCCTGTTGACAGTTCAGTACATTCGTGGACCCGTGTGAACAGACTGTGGCTGGTCGAGCTGAGCCATCTGTGAGGGAGGGGGAGTGTAAACCACAGAGACCCTAATCCATGCCACAGGCCTAAAAGCATAAAATTGTAGAACCCTTCTAAATTGCATAACCCCTTCAAATTGCATCGGATTACCATTATCCTCCGAGCCTAGTGGGACCCAGTGTGTATTTGCAAAAGGCAGCAGAGTCCAACTCACTTTCTGCATCATCCAACAGCCTCCCTAACAAAATACTGTGTACTTCAACCAAAAAGATCTGAACACACGAGGCAGATGAAGGAATGGAGAAAGTCTTTTTAAAGCCCTTCGCTGACACATTTCAGGAGTCGTGCAGTGAGATGAAGGTTCTCTCATTAAGGCCGCATTCACAAACATGCCTTCTCACAATACTGCAATCTGAAGGCATCATATCTTATAGAAATCTTGAGTCTTATCTATCTAGCTAAGAGTCAAAGTCATTTTATTGGGGACATGATGTAACAAAGTTCATTCAGACCTCAGGGACATTTGGCTCTGATAGAAAAATTTGAGTTCTTCTTTTTTTTTCTCTCTGTCGTCTCTTTATGTCGTAGAAAGGCATCTGAATTATCCAACACACACATCAAGTTTCATAAAGAAAGATCCTTGCTCAAATGGTACTGGAATTATTTCAAGGTATTTCATAGAACAAATGAAACACAACTCGAAAACACATTTATTAACTACATAAGAGTCTTTCTAATGTGCACGTATGCAGATGATGTAGTAATGTTCTGTCCATCTAGAGCTGGCCTACAAAAGTTACTGAAGCTCTGCTCACAATATGGAGTTGAGTTTGACATCACATATAATGCAATATAATAATATACACTTTACTTTGTACTTTATTAAATATCTCGACCATTAAATTGTAAATGATCTATCAGATGGTAAAGACATTCACATACAGGGCCGTAAGCTGTATGCTCAAGCTAAAATGGCTGCAGGTAAGTTTGGCATGTGTGCAGAGACTGTGAAGGTGACGTTGTTTAGAGCTTTCTGTATCCCGTTATATACTGCGGCCCACCTGTGGTGTTTCTACAGTAAAAATAACAGAGCAGAGGCTCAACGTGGCCGATAACGATGGTGTGAAACGCTCCTTAAACTTCCACGATGGTGTAGTGCCATTCAAATTGTTTTTTTTGTTGATGTCAGTGTGCCGACCTGCTCTGCATCAATATGAAATCTTATGTACAAATATATGTGCAGGTTGTCCATTTCACAAAACAGAATGACACTGACCAATCCTGAGCTGAGCTCAGTCAGGTTTACATCCAGACTGTGGAGCCACTGGAGCTCAAGTTTGTAAGTGGATACAGATAGTTGATTTCTGTTTCCACTGTCTTTTAAAGTTGCATTTGGGTTGCTATGTGTTTACTTTTCTTTACCTAGTGTACTATGGACCTTTTACTTTGACCTTGTGAGGGTCCATTTAAACTGGGCTTTAAGCAGAGCTGTGCTTTGTACGAAATAAACGCTAACATCAGCATGCTAACACGATCACAATGACATGTTTACCATGTAACATCTCAGTTTTGCGTGTTAGCATGCCACTAAACAAGAAAGTATAGCTGAGGCTGATGGGAATGTTTTGCAGGTATTTAAACCTGGGAATGGTCAAAAAATCATATTCTGAGTTTGCAAATGACTAATTATTTGGGCTTTTGAGTTAATCAGTTTTGTCTTGCATGAAGCCTTGACACTCTCATTATGTGTCACTTGATAAATTAGATTTTATTCATTATTTATTTAATATTTTTGACCTTGGGTGGACTGTTTAGCTGTAATTAACTCATTTGATTAATTGATTATACTGCAGGTGTAATTCAGTTTAACAAACTTAGTCTCAGGGTTATGGAGGCTGCATTTGCTGGAGGCAAAATATATAATATATAAAATATATAATGCAATATTAAAGGTTCATTTAGGGGTCTCTATTTACATAATATGGAAGAAATGGAATATAGGCCTATATGCATAAGTATGTTTCATGTATGTGTATTCACCTGAAAATAAGAATCATTGCTTGTTACCTTAGAATGATCTTTTATATCTAAAGACGCCCCAGATCCTCTTCCACGGAGTCACCCATTTTGAACCATCATGTTTCTACAGTAGACCAGCGAGAAGGTTGCAATCTGCAACTACACCACAGGAATTTTCTTTTACAGTAGATGAAAAATCACCAGGAGGCTCAAATGCACCAAATTTCATGGTAGTCCATCCAATATTTTTGGAGATATTTCAGTCTGGATCAAATCCCCAGCAGGTTTAAAAACGCTTTCCTTCTTCTTTATTCAGGGAAATTCATGCAGAAGCATTTTTTGTAATAAATGTTTTATTGGTCAGTTTAAAAATCTTACTAACACACTGGTGATCTACAGGGATACCACAGTACACAGTCACACTGAGATGAGATAAAGACAGTAAGACACACAAACACTACACACATGCACTGCACACACACACACACACACACACACACACACACTCACTCACACACACCCACATATGATGGTTTATTATTAACACATTTTCTGCTTCATGTCGTCTCCAGTCTTTCGTCAAACGCGCATCATCGTGGTTTCATGGTTTCACGGTCAAGAGGAAACAGAAGATACATTCATTAATCTGCTGTACAATAAGGTCATAGTTACATTTACTTCCTAAAAATACAGTTTTTTTTTTTTTAAACCTCAGATCCTTTTTTTTAGTAATATATCTGATCACATCTTTAAAAAATTGCAAATATGTCTATGTACATGGAGGAAAGGTGAAGCAAAAATCACTAAAAATAAAGATTAAAATCATTAAGATAAAATAAAAATAGTTTGTGAAAAGGCAGATGGCTAGCCTTGACGCTTTCCCTTTAGTCTTCAGCTTTTCATCGGATACCATGGCAACAGATTGATGGCTCGCAAAGACAGGAACTCATGGAGGAAAAAAGAGGATGTCGTGTCATGTAAGCGGCGTCTGTCTACATGAGGTTCTGAAAGGAAACAAACGACAGAGAGCGATGTGACGCTGAGAGGATCATATAAACACAGGTTACATACAGAAACATGTAAAAGTGTACAGCCTGAATATATTTAGATCACAATGTCAACATTTTACATTCAAATTCACGAAGAGCAGTTTAATAAATGTCATGTTTCTATCTGGCTCTTTTTAGGTTTGACTGACACTGTTTTAATTATATCATCACGCTGCGTCCTCTTCTTCTGCAGTGGTTTAATTGCTCCCAACTGGGGAATTATGGACACCAACTGTTTATCTCTCTGCACCCAACTCCAATATTTGCATAACAGGAGTGGATGGAAATTTAGTTGTGATACATTTGGATAGAGACTTGACCTAAATAATGGTCCTCTTTTCTTGCGACTTACATACACAGTACAGAATGTGGAAACTGATACACATTACTGTTGGTCAGGCTCTAATATAGCAGACAAGTAAGTCTGCTTTGTTGTGTAGCTGCGATAATGATTCTATTTTCTAAATGTAAGAATATTCAAAATTAAATTATCCTTTTAAAATGATCCCACAACAGCTCGTATACACAAGGTGGATGATAAATTACTCATATATTACAAATATATAGTGGAAAGTCACGAAGTCATGCTGGTGAGAGTCTAACAGCTGAAGGACCTGTGGTAGCGCTCCTTCTTACATGGTGGGAGTAGCAGACTGTAGCTGAAGGAGCTGTTTAAGGCCCAAATGTATTTTTGTGTGACTATATTATACACACATAATATACGGGGTAAAGTTTCATACATTAACTCAAAAAGAGGTGCCAAACCATCATTTCAAAACGAGCTTTTCAAGTGATACTGAACATGTTGAGCATCCATCCATCCATCCATCCATTATCTGTAACCTCTTGTCCTCATCAGGGTCACGGTGGGGCTGGAGCATATCCCTGCTGACATTGGGCGAGCACCACCGCGCTGCCCAATATATTGAGCATATGTCCAAAAATAACTTATCCAGGAGGATGAAAGAACTCTTTCTTTTTAAATCAGAAACTAGCTCATAAAATAAAGCTAAAACACTGTAATGAGACACATTCAGCACCAGAAATGAATGAATACATGTTTCTAACGATGTGCTTCGACTCTCCTGTTTATGCCTCAGTTGGTAAACTGTCAATAACAACATTGCCCTAAGTGTTTCCACAGAGCATATTGGCCTAATCAAAGCTGTTTTAGACTGAAATTAGCATAATCCAGGCTAATGGCCGTCGGACACTGACGTGCGTGCATCAGTCTGAGGTTCAGAGAGATCACAGAGCTTGTCAGCTATCCTTGAATCAAAACTCTAAATGTTATTTATCCAAAGCTATCCTCCTTCTATCTATCCTACACGCATGATGTGAGAAAACATCTTTTTATTGGACATTAATATGCTGACCGTAGACGTTATCTCGCATGTGTTTCCAGGGAGATGATGTTGGAGTTTGTTCTCAAAGGACAGATTTTTATTGAACCACACACACATTTCAATAGCACATTCACACACAGGGCAACTCTGGGGGGAGTTTTTAAATAGCACCTTAAAATAATCATGCAACTCTCCATCTTGTATCAGGAGATTCAACTTAGAGACAAATGGAAACTTTTGTTGAGTCACTTTGTTAGATAACTATTTTTGTCTGCAGGAAACTTCTGCCATCCGCTGTCTCCAGGAATCTGACAAGCACCTCAAACCGCCCTCGTTTTTACTGCTGAACTGACTGTGACCTGCACTATGCAGACACAAAGTCTGTTCAGCAGTTCCTTAATGTAAGTCTAGACATACCTCATCTCTCCTCCGGCCGCTGGTGGAGGATTGTGATAAGACTCCTCCACCCAGGGACCCGTAGCCTGACATCTGGACCTTGGGCAGGAAGCTGGACTGTCCATATGGGATTACATTCTCATCTGCGGTTGACAAACAAATCACTCAAAGTTACAGCTGTATTTATATAGGTTAAATCCTGAGTGATGGAGCTGAAAATTGACCCCCTGCTACTAAAAGCAAAGCTACTACCGTGAGATAATAAGTGAGCATACACTGAAAGCTTAAAGGGATTTGTATGAATCATCACAATAACATTAATACACGTCTATCTGGAATCCAGCTGTTGCTGCAAGAAAATGGCAGCTGGAACAGATTGCACATATGGCACATACCCTGTGATGACCACTTTGTAGGTCCTCTCCTCTGGGGTGAGAAATGTTCTCCCCTCCTCTGAAGAGGAGGTGAGTCGCTCCCCTCTTCTCTCTCGCCGTCGGTTCGGCTGCGACTCAAAACGTCCGCCAAGAGCTGCAGGGAGTCATCTGTAGGGGGAGGGGCTGGTGGAGGGGGAAGTTCTGCATATGATGGATCAACGGTGATTAATAAACTTTCATGCCTTTAAAAGTGAAAACGAGTGGTCAGTTAGCTTAGCTTAGCATAGAGACTGGAAACGGAGGGAAACAGCTAGCCTGGCTCTGTCCAAAAGTTACAAAATCCACTTATCAGCACCTTTAACATGTCATATCTTTGTTTTTTTAATCCATACACAGGAGTTATTGTGACAAAATACTTAATACTGATACAAAATTACAAAATAGTAATTGCCAGACAACTAGTGGAAATGAACAAAGTGGACGTGGACATAAAAGAGTCCATATCAGCCTGTAAAACTCTCCGCAAGAAAGCAAATAAGTACAGTTCCCAAGATATCAAACTTACCAGAAAGTCAACACCATGACTTGGATAATATTATAAATATATAAGTATAAAAAGACTAGAGGTAATGCGGGCTAAATTCTTAAATATTTAAGAAGTCTACACGATGCTGGCAGCTCTGTGAAGCTGTATTGTTAAAATATTCCTTCATATTTTTTCTCCAAACTAAAAGTGAAGTTAGATGTGAGTCATACCTGCTTGGTTGTGTAGCTCTCGCCTGAGTTGTCCATCCTTGGTTGTCCTCTTCTTACTCCTCGATCTGTGCGCCTGAGCTGGTGAGCTCGACTCGGCGACAGGGGAGATAGTCGGAGATTGTCCTGACAAGACAGCACACTGATGTCATCCTCATGACACTTAGAGGAAACTACAGAACACTCAGCCGCACTTTGGGTAGATGCGACATGATTTCCATGCGCAGATACTTTCTGTTAGGTAACAACATAAACTAAATTATACATGACTTCACTTCCAAAGATGTGAGACGTTAAACTGAATTCAAACTGACCTTTGCCGAGGCTTTCCCCCTTGAAATCTTCTGCCCATTGGCGGGTGTGGTACGCCTCACCAGCATCCCGGGCCTTGGTGTTGATAAACAGATCCGGGTTGGACTGGGAGACCTGGGAGCTCGACTGGTGACGGGCCAAGAGGTCAAAGTGCTGCAGCCGTGGACTCTCGCTGGGCTTGTGCGTCTCTTGCTGGGGGGAGGACTTCAGACTTGCTGTGTAGGACAGCTCGTCTGATTTGGAGGGCGGGCTGGAGAGCTCCTCTCTGGAAGCGTCCATCAGGTAAGTTCTGGCCGGTAGCGGAGGACACCAGTCGTCATCGTCCTCCTCAGAGCTAGAAGATGGAGTATCGACACGTGAAACCTACTTATATATACCACATCTTACACTTTGCTCTAAACTCAAAGGGACATCTGAATTATGAGAAAATTATTATCTAATGGGTCACCAAAGTTATTGCAAATCATTCTTAGGGGTGCATGAACGTCTGCACAAAATCTTCCATCCAATAGTTGTTGAGACATTAAGCAAAAAAACACCCACAAATGTCAACCTGTGGTGACGCTAGAGGAAAAGTCAAGGGATCACACAAGTCAACTTTAATTGCAATCCATCTGATATTTCACTGGACTGAAAGTGACGGACAGACAAACCAGCATCTGAGTGACGGACGGCTAACGTGGCTAAAGATATTAAATATAAGAACAAATATTTCGAAGTAAAGAAAGAATTCTTAAAAATAATCTAGTTCATATGAAAATCGAGATAGATTTAGAAGGAGCATGAACCACCTCCCTGATTCCTGTTGTCACTTCAGGGCCGTCGGGGCTAATTTAATGATGGACTTGTCATTGAAAATGGAAAGCACTAATCCAGACTGTCAGATGGCGGCTAATGTCATTACAAAAGACATGGCACAGTCAGAACAGCCGTCCGATCCCACCCCGTTATGTCCGCAATCTAATCTGTCAGAACTAGTTAGAGAAGACGCCCCCCTCCGTAACCCCGAAGCGCAATCTACTCGCTGCCTGCAGACAAAACTGTCGCTAATTCGAAAACTCCCCAGACTCCAAACTTCACTCAAGTTTTGTTTGACAGCCTTGGCGGAGTTACAAGGCAGGTTTGATTTTCATCTGCCTTAACACTCTCTGTCACGTAGGTGAAGTCAGAGGCCTTGCTGCTAATAATAAACTGACAGGGTGAATATTAAGACAGCACGATTGTGTTCTTAATGGGGGAAACAAGAATATATTTCATGTTTTAGACGTCTCACCTGTGTTGCCCCTCTTGTTTGTCTGTCCTTGTATGACCTCTGTCTTTGTTGGCAGGAAGAGGCAGCGACAAAACATCCACCCAGGTGAGAGGAGCTGACTTGGACGAGGACCCGTTGGTCCTCTGCTTCATCAGTTTGTCTATGGAGACAAAACACCAAATGTCAAACAGGGTACACGGTGTAATGAGTGTGTTTTAAAACGCTAAAAATGTTCGGCTAAATACAGGCTCATACTAAAAGAGATCACTCCTTTCTCCACACTCTGCCTACGAGTGTCTAAAGGACGTTTCTTTATGTTGAACAGTTTTTTTCATCTTCAAGAGCGCCCAAAGGTTCCTGAGAATTAATGCATGTGAGTCTGAATGAGCACTTGGCATTCCTTTATATACATATATATATATATATATATATATATATATATATATATATATATATATATATATACGTGTGTGTGTGTGTGTGTGTGTGTGTGTATAATAGCAACATTCAATAAAAAGGCAATTCAAAGTGCTGTACATGAGAAAAACATGGAACCATTGAAGCCTCTGGAAATGTGGCTTGAAATAGCAAAAATGCAGATGTGGTATCAAAGATGAGCGTCTCACGAAGCATCCGCAATAATCTGAGTGAAGATAAACGTCCATAACTGTTAGAAAACTGTTCAAAAACAGCGTTTTTCCGTTCAGACCATTTCTGTGCAGGCGTGGTTCAGATCACATTTTGATTGACAGCTCCCTCATGAGCTGCACGGAAGCTAAGCAATAAACCGCTGTGGACGGAGAGCAGCAAAACTATTTTAGCCACCTACAAAAAAAAAAAAAAAAAATCAGTATCAGTTTAAGTGTACGCTATATCTACGGTATTTTCACCGCTTCACTTTGCGGACAGATAGCCCTTTACGACTGGGAACTGAAGCCGTTATCGACACCTCAAAGACACCAGACTCCTTTTACAAAAACAGTCATTTTACCAGTCAATTCACTCGGTGAATTGAGGATTTATATCGACCAAACCAGAGCTGGTGATTATTGGAACAGTGGAAAGACTAACCAAAGACGGTTTGGTGAGGCAGACTGAGTGAGAGGTTTTTTTGTTTTGTGCGCCGTGGATTATTTTATGATTTAATTCACAGTAAAACTTGCATAATAAACATCTAAGAATAACCACGCCCAATAAAAAACAGTAACGTTTACAAAAACTTAAATGACAATATTTAATTTAATCTAGATTAAAACTAATTCCTAATAGTTTTTAAATGCTCATTATTTTGTACATAAGACCCTGTATCACTGTAAAATTAAATAAAAATTCAAGAAAAGGTTTTTTCATCAACTAATACCATGCAAATATTTCATAATAATACTAATCATTTAATCTAATATACAGTATGTCCAAATATACACGACACCATACAGTGTGTCAGGCTAAATCTATGTGCTTTGTTTATTTATTCATGTTTCGGTCATTAATATGTCATCATTTCCACCTGCATTATTCAGGTATTAGATGTTGTTTTCTGGCATTTCCTGTTTTTTTTGTCATATAGAAATGAACATTTTGCGATTCAGCTGTCTGGTGTGAAGTGTATATTATATTTAGATCTAAAAAAAAAAATGCAGGTGTAGATGGGATACATGCTGCACATTTTGCTTGCTTATTCTTTGTGTAGTGACATTTGATCTCACACCACGTCCATAAAAATGTTTGGCAGGCATAAAAACGTGTGTGCGTGTGTGTGTGTGTGTGTGTGTGTGTGTGTGTGTGTGTGTGTGTAAACTGCAGGTAACCATGGCAACAACACTCAAGCTTCATGCTACGTTACATAGTCGCTGATGAACTGATATAAAGTTGAAATATAGAAAAAAGGAAAACACAGTTTCTTTTTTTCCTTTGTGAAGTTGCCGTGATATAAAAAAATATAATTACACACTCACATTGTATCAGCTCAGGTGAGATGAAGTCAGATTTTTTTCCTGTTTTATGAAATTCAAACAGATTATAGAGGCAGAAAACTCACCGCTGTTTTTCTTGGTATACTGGAGCTTTGCGTATTCAGACCCAGACTGACCAGACTGGATGGTCCACTGGTCCAGGTCCTGCTCCAGTCCCACAAGGCCACTGTTTGACAGTACTGGGTTGCTGCTGTACGGGTCTGGACCCTGGTTGTAGGACGTACTGGAGTAAGTGTCGTAGTATGCCAGCAGGTCATCCTCAGCAGCTGTGTTGATGGTGCTGTAGATGGGACTGTCATTGGACGCCGTGCTGCGTTTCTCCGTCTGGTTCGGGTAGTTGATGATGCCAACTGCTGAACAGCAAATTACTTTGTTACAATAACAAGGACAGTTATCTTTTTCAGCATTTTAAAATGAGTAATTTCACCTCAACGTTCAAAATGAGAGAGCTCTTACTGTTATAATATCTGTCTGAGTCCAGTTTGCCAGAGCAGAAGTTGACAGAGTCTTTGCTGTTATGAGTGAGGTTTGGAGTGGGCCAAGAGTCGGCCAGCCAGGGGTAGTTACCCATGTTTGATCCTAACAAGCTAGGCCTGGAAAGAGGAGGTGAGATTATATTAATACTATATTGTCTTTTTTCATAAAATAAACAGTTGAATCTGAATCAAATCTTCAGTTTACCCTCCATTGATGATTCCAGACCCTTCACTGTGAGCGAAGCCAACTGAAAGAAGAGTTATAAATCTTATTTTACAGCAGAAAAATATGCAGTTGTTTCAAAACATTCACTGGAAAATAAATATATATTTTAAGCTAATTAATGCCTCATTGCGAACAGGGGGCACACAGCAGATGTGGATGTAATTTCATGAATTGATGAACCGGTCTCTTCTACTGAGTCTACAGCGTCCAAATTAAGAAGTTAATAACAGAGTCAATGCTAAAATGTGAAAAAAATACGATCTAGTAGTAATATTAAATATTTATAGAGACATCAAATGTTTTTCTTAAAGCTTTGGGCTCCACTGAGTATTTATAAACGTGGATAAATATCCCTCAAAGTCAGAAAACAACTGATGCGTTCATGTGCTCATGCGCCGAAGGGTCTATTCTAAAATAAACCGCCTGCAGTGGTTGACTGTTTACATATGCTTCAGTGTGCGTTCGGTGTTTTGCTTTATTACTGCCATGAAAGGTGCCCAGTGGGGATAAATACATTTTAATTAGCTGCATATGCAGTGAAAGTACATGCATCGCTTTGCAAAATAAAAACCAAAATTGAAAACATTCATCACTGCCCAGATATCCTCAGCGGTCTATTAAAAACTTTGTCACTGTCACTTACTGAAAACAAAATCTGATGCTAAAACAACTCGAGCTCTTTCTCTCTCTAACTTCTCATTTTCAGAAACATGATATTCAGTATATAATGAATAAAATGTGACTTTGTACATCTGAAGGTGTCTGAAAAATCACGTTATTCTAACTTCTTCTGCTTCTTTCAGTTTGGTTCTTTTAAGGAGCAATCTTCTTGACATCAAAAAATCTAAAGCTGCTGAAAATGTGACAGAAATTCAGCTCTATAATGTGAAATATGCGATATTTTCCATATACTTTGAACACCTGTCATGATGCTAAAGACTAGATAAGACAGACAAGTCAAAGCTTCTCCCACTTACCCGCCGGTGTGTATGCGAAGGATGTGGTATAGTGTCCCAGCTGCTTCCTCCTGCGGTGTCGACAGTACAGCCAGCCGCTGAAGCCCATCAGCACCAACCACGCAGCCACGCCTAGTCCCGCGATGAAGGCCGGCTGCCGGACGACGCTTGTGATCTGCTCCGATATGCTGAGGTTACCGCCTTTCTTCACAGGCGTCGAGGTCTTGTCCATCGCGGCTGAAAGAAAAGCAGGAAAGTTTTAGACCTCCTCATCTTGTAGCATTTAGATTACGTAATGACAACCTAGCAACAGTTTTAAGAAAACAGTTTGACATTTTGGAAAATGTGCTTGTTTGCTTTCTTGCTGAGAGTTAGATGAGAAGATTGAAACCACTCTCATACCTCTTCAATATGGAGCTGTAGCCAGCAGACCAAAGATAACAAAGCCCCAAAAATAACAAAGCCCCCCTAATTACCTCTTTAAAGGTTGTTTAGTATGTGTAAAAAATGACATAATGTGGTTTTACTGGGTCCTCTATAAATCCACAAAATACCAAAAAATACGTTGATTTTATTACATCTGGGCTGAGCCAGGCTGGCTGTTTCCAACAGTTTGGAGGCTGAATGCTAAGCTAACCTAAGCAGCTGCTGGCTTCAGCTTCATAATTCTCCACAAAAACACGAGAGTGGTATCAATCTCCACATCTAACACTCAGCAAGCATGTGAAGTGAAAGTGCATTTCCCAAAATGTCGAAGTAATTCCTCTGAAAAACTGCAGCAGAGGGTAAAGTGGAGAAGAAAAAAAAAGCTCCACATGCAACACACCTCCTTTGAGTACAGCTTATCTGGATAACCGGCTATGAGGCTTACGTGACATTTTATTTTGAAATTTTAAAGGTAACAAATACATTTTATACTAAATAAATGTTCATTTCTGCATGGAAAATACAGAATAAAAAGGACCAGTGAGTAGCAGGTTGTAATCAGCTGAATACCCCTCGCCTCACCCTCCCCTTCCAAGCATGTAGGAACTACATATGTAGATATCAGCTCGTTCTAAGGTAACAAATACACATTGATTCTTATTTTTAGGTGGTTATACACTAATAAAAATGTAGTTATGCATATTATATTTACATTTCTGCCATATGCTGCCTTTAGATCTCCCTAAATCTACACAATCGACCTTCAATGAGCTTCTCTAGTTCACTGTTTCACAAGTTTTGAAGATGCCTGTGTTGTAAATACAACGCAATTAACATTTCACCTGTGGTGAACCCGCTGAGAGTGCATCTTGCCACATTTCTCTATCTGTAGTAGCTGTAACAGTTTGAGTGACTCACTGAGAATCAGGCTGACAGGCGGGCTTTGAGCGCCCACACCCAGGCTGGTGACAGCAGCCACCATGACGGTGTAGCGGACGTCAGGCAGCAAGCCTGTCAGCAGGATGGACAGAACTGCTCCATCCACCGTTCGGTTTATCTGGTTCTCCTGCTCCATGCCGCTGCCCAGACACCAGACCTGATTGACACCAGACATGGAGGGTTAAGGTTTGAATCTTAAAAGATATAAACACATAAAGACATTAATATATCCTGCACACCCTCGGGCAAGATAAGATGTTATTATTATATAACAGACTCATTTTTTTTTTGGCATTGGCGCTTTATCTGGTAGCACCCGGTGAAGAATGACGGCAAAGATACAGCAGAGATCAAAGAGAGAGACAGTTAAAAGCCAGATTTAAAATCCTGATATACACATTAATAAAAAAGATATGTGCATGCATATCTGCAGTGGAAGACAGATTAAGATTTCTTAATTGAAAGTAGCAACACCACGGTAAGTTTAAGTCTTTAAGTCCTGCTTTCTAATAGTTAACTATTATTTATAGGATGTTAAAATGTCCATAAGAAGTTCCCAGTGATTTATATTTACAATGAACTCAAATATCTTGTGTTTTTAATGCTGTAAATCATCAAAGTTATTATTAAAGTAATTTATTGATGAATCAACGGTTGATCAATCTATCAACTGACTGTAATTTTAAAAGGTATGAGGGTAAATGTTTAAACTGTATTGCACTGTAAGAGCTGCACACGTAAAGAGCAGTGAGTATCTATGGCATGTCATTGTAGTCTATATTAAATAAATAAAAACATACATACATAAATAGACGCACTCTTAAAGAGTTATATTAAATGTTTAAAATAAAATAAATAATTTCATAGTAATTATGAAAAGCAATAGTAATAATAATAATTAATTCATATAATTCCATTCCAATAATACCATATAATTCATAATTCCACATGTATTTATATAATTAGGGGACTTTTATATCATAATATAAGCATAATATGATCTTATTTCTGTGTGTTATATTCAAATGAAGGGGGCGTGGTTATCTCAGACTGAACGCAGCCTCTGAGATTGACGGAGCCAGTTTGCAGTTTGACGACTTTCTATTTCTGAATTTATTTCATTGTCATATTTATTTATTTATTTATTTAATATTGACAAGAATGGCATTCTAGCTGTATCATCTGTCAACTGGCTGACATTAGTTGGCTGTCAAAAGTTTGCTGACATTAGCTACCATAAGCTACCGGTCACACCAGACCAAGTAAGGATCGTGGCAGCAAGAGTCCTGAGTGTATTAAATTAAACAACGGTGCGATACACTGCTTAAGAGTTCAACTTTTCACTGTGTGTGACGAGGAATGTGTTATTTCTTCAGTAAGAGCTGCATAGTGTTACAGCAAAATGCACTTAAAGCTTCAAAATAAAAGCATGCAGAATGTTTGCAGCATTTTAATGTGAAAGCTGGTTAAGGTGGAGCTAATTTCAGCTCTAAATACTGATGGATAATTAATCGTATTTTATAAAATGAGCTTAGTCAATTAGTAACTATTGTTGTAAATAATATAGCGGGGTAAAAAGTGTAATCATATTTAATACACTTTAGTGAATGACCTTAGTTACCTTCTGCCTCTGGTGTAATCTGCGTGTACAATGAATCAACCTTTTATTAAACAAAGTGTTGGTGAAAACGTGTGCCGGAATACCAATTCAACATTCAAATTTTAACATTTAAGCCACGGGAGGCTTGTACAAAACACCGTGTGCAGTTTTCAGCAAATTGAATGTTTAAGGGGATTAAGTGTGATCCCTGCCTTCGGCTGACGAGCCTCCACATATAAAAGGATCTGCTATTTCATGATCAGACCGGTTTTCTAATAACCGTCTGCATGCAGACGCAGATGGGAAGAATAAATCAAAACAATAGAACTGTGTGTTCCTTTTTAATGTTATTTTTTTCTCCGGAATAGCAGCCTGATGATTAGTAATCAGTGTTGTGTTCATACACAGAGACAGATAATCAGAACTCTGTGTTTTTTCACAGAACAAACAGATGACAGGGACAGTCAGTGTTCACAATCTGATGACAAAATCAAGTTTTTTTTTCTCCAGCATGTACTGGCAGCAGACATGAGGCAATGAGTAATTACTAATTGTTAATTAAAATCAGCGTTTTTCCAATATCTAAACACCAAATTTGAACAACGCTGAGTGATGACTGCATAAAAATACAGACATCATAGATCACAAGTACAATTTGTTCCACTACGGCTGCGTCACTGATTGTTGCTTAAAAGCAGAAATCAGCAAATGAGACAGACAGCCAGGTGTCGTCTCACGAGCCGGGTGTTGTCTTACGCTGATAGCCGAATTCTCACCTTGTACTCCCGAATGATGCCAGTCTGAGTATTGTGAGGCGGAGGCTCCCAGGACACACTGATACTGGAGCTGTTGGTGAGCTGAACCACTGATATCGCCTGTGGAGCTGCACTTAAAACTGCAGACAGAGATAAGAAGGGAAATTATATTTCTAGGATTATTATGAGCTGATGTCAGTGCTCTATTTTACAGGTATTTAACTTAAAGATAATTTTCTAATAACGTACAAAAGGTTTCCTTGAAACAAGTTTGTAATTTGATAGTGTCTTTGGGGCGAATAGGAATGCCCTTTGAAAAAAAAAACTTGGTTTATATCCAATTAAATATTCTTTATTTATTTATTAATTATAGAAGTATACACGTTTGCATGTTCAACTGACTAAAAGGGCACAATTACACTAATAAGATTAATTAATCTGAAGTGTACCAATTGAACACTTTCTTTGTATCACTTCCCAAATATATACAACATAGTTATTTCATGAACGTTTTGGAAATTAAAAGAAATTGCGTATCATAAACTTAAAAAGACCTGTTATATTCCCTTTATTGTATATGATTATTGGTCCATATTTATTCAAGTTCATTTAATTCTACTTGAAATTATTAAAATTTTCTCTTTGTCGTGTTTTTAAAAATCTGTTTTAAATCCTTTTAAGTCCTTCAAATTGTTTTTCGTATAAACTTGATTTAACAGTTTGACAAAAAGTACAAAATATCCAAATGAAAAAGCTCATTTAAAGGAAATATTTTGACATTTTCAGAAGTTAGGTGAGAAGATTGGCAACATACTGTTATATCTGTTAGCTTAGCTTTGCATACAGACTGGAAGCAAGGGGAAAACAGGTAACAAAATCCACCCACCAGCACCTCTAAAGCTCACTGTTTAGCACATTATATCTAGTTTGTTCAATCCAATGAAAAACCCACGTGTAAAAAAGAATTAGCAGTTTCATTAGCCAGACTGCTAGCAATCTCACTTGTGACGACAAGACTCCCAAAGGTCACTGCACCCAGACAAGAGGAGGTTCAACAAATGACAAAACATTTCTCAGTGTTAGTTTTTGTACAGATCGTGCAAACAAGATATAACATGTTAATTATTGAGCTTTAAAAGCGGCTAATAGGCAAATTTTTTCTTTCCTTTGGAGAGAGCCAGGCTAACTGTTTCCACCCATTTCAAGTCTTTATGCTAAGCTAGGCTAAACGTCCGCTTTATATTTTTATAGACATAAGAGTGAAATCTATCTTCTCATTTAAATTAAATATTTGAAATATTTCCCGAAACATTTATATATCCATTTAATGACAATAATATCAATTGTTTTGTTTTATAAACATTTCTTACCCTCCTCAGGCGTACGCAGCAGAACCATGAGGCTGTCATGTCCCTGTAACTCATTGAAGTAAGGGCGTATCTTGACCTCATATTCAGTGCTACTATGCAGATCTTCTAAGATGACACTATGGTCAGACGTGGCCTCCACATCCTGGACCAACCAGGAGCTGCCGATAGTCCGGTAAAATATACGATAACCTTGAACGTAGCGAGACTGAAGTGCGACCTGAAAAACATTGGCAAGACAACAAGAACAGCAACAACAAAAACAACTTCAGTAACGAAATGCAGAAGCAGTTGTTGTTTGAACTTCGAGTTAATCTGTTTGAAACGTTCGGAGGAGTTTTTTGAAGTTAATGTTCAGAGATTAGCGTGTCCTCCGCACACTTCAAGCTGACTTTGAAAAGAAGA
This sequence comes from Argyrosomus regius, assembly GCA_946959425.1. Taxonomy (NCBI): domain Eukaryota; kingdom Metazoa; phylum Chordata; class Actinopteri; family Sciaenidae; genus Argyrosomus; species Argyrosomus regius. The sequence continues at coordinate 8,539,281 of OX336889.1, forward strand.
GGTTTTCATAAGCCAAGTATTCAACTCACAGTCCAAGAAATCATGGCACTGGTTGGAGACAAAACCGCAGGCTTCTGCAGGTAGACAGACACCTCTCCTAACTCTCTCTGCACCTGTCTGTGGTCCACACCCTGTTCTGTAGGACTCCCATCTGTAACAACAAAGACATCCATTCTGTCCAGGCCAAAAAAACAGCTGAACAGGAGTTATTCAGCTAAAAAAAGAAAAGCTGTTTGATGAAATTCAACATAGCTCAGGGCTGAGGAGCATCACACTGAGAAAGCAATTAGTTTGAAGACCGCACATGAAATGCAGCTTTTTCTAAACCATGTGGCACATTATCTTGGTTCCCAGCCTAACATTCAAAATCTCTAATTTCTGGCTTTAAAAATATAAAATCAAGAATATACAGTCAGACTTTTAAAGTTTTTTTTTTTGCTGATGTAACTCACCCTGCGTCCTGACAGGCTCAGAGATCGGGCTGGGATCACTCAGGCCGTAAGAGTTGACTGCTCGGACAATAAAGAGGTAAACGGTGTTGGGGAAGAGTCCGACAACCGTGTGCCGCTCGTGCTTCACGTGGTCCGCCACCGTTTGCCAGGTGCTGCCGACCGATTGGCTGAGGTGGGAAAAAAGAGGGAAAGAACAGCGTTAATAGGCAAACGCGTTGCTCTCCGTGTGAACATTTATCATTAAATCCTGTTATCTTGACGGCTCACGGCTTCATTATCACATTATCTTAAGTTGACGAGGTAATGGCTTTGATCGCAAGTCGCCTGATGAAAGTGGAACAGGCAATGTCAGAAAGAGATATAAATTTGATATAATGGGTAAATTACATGTGATATGGCAATTATTGTTACTTTTTAGATTTAGATTAGAATATTTATGAAAACATTCAGTGCCATCTTGTGATTACAAGAAAATAAAGTGTGATATCTCAAGGTCATGACATAAATCAGTTGGATTAGTAATTAGTTGGATTAGGGCTGCGAGTAAAGATTATTTTCAGTATTAGTTAACTCATTTTTTTGATTAATTGATTCAACATTAAAGAAAATGATCTGAGAGCACAAAGTCAAACAATATTTCTAAAGATATTAAATTTTCATGTCAGTCTAAATGATAAAACACAGAAAAATATCCATGTGTCAGCAGCCTGTTAGCTTAGCATAAAGACAGGAAATAGGAAATGGAAAACAGCTGTCAATCTTCTCATCTAAATCTCACAAGAAAAACAAAACATGTCAAACATTTCCTTTAAATAAAAGCAGTAATTGACAATAAATGAATAAATCAGCTGCTTCTCAGATCTGTGAGATTCTGTGCGTCTAAAAAAAATCTCTGCTCTCAGCTCGCGGACAGAACATTGACACGTTTTATTCCCTGGTTTTATTGCCGCAGGTTATAACGACGGCTTCTGAATGGGTCCAGTGAGGACAAAACAGCCCGATGCTGTGCAGGGACAGGACACTATCAACCAGCATGAGCACAATTTAACATTTTCCTCCAACTCCATGGAGGAGAAAATGGCAAGGTAATTACAACAAGCAGGCCAGAGCGTTTTCCTATCATCAATGGTTTCTCCTCTGCCACCTTTCTCACCAAATGTGCTCCAGAGAAACAGATTTGCCATTTAAAATGACTCATCTGGCTTTTCTAAAAAGCTGCGTCTGTAAATGGGTTTGCAGTGGAAAATACGGCAGCTGCTTTTACATAAATCCGACCGAGATTTCTTCTCTTTTTAATCAGAAATGTAAGCGTTGCCATGTACCGTACACGAGAGGGGATACTATAACAGAAAAATATCGGTTTCTACTTATTTATTTGTTGCCACTGATGCCTGTAAACAAACATTTCCAAAGGATTTATTGGTGATGGAGCGTGCAACAGCGAATGAATCTTCATCATCAGCTCTACACTGAGCTTTTCTTTCCACACAGAGTGAACTGGACTCTTCTCTGTGTGTGTTTGTATCTACACCCTCTCTCCTGATTCTGTAATGAGTGAACTCTGCAACCGGGCTGGCATCCCCTCCTTCCATTGCCCCAGGACAGGACAGAGCTGCCGAGCTGACCACTGCAGTAATTGTCTCCTCTTTCACTCACTGTCTGTCTCACTAAAGCCTCCAGTTGGTTGTTAAGAGCTGCTATGGCTCTCCTCGGGATGCCGCGGCTAAGTACTGACGCAGTGAGTGTCACGGTTTCACTTCAGGACGTCACTTAACAGGACTGTCTTCCCCCTCAGGCGGAGATGAGTCATTTCCAAACTCTAATGACTCTAAATGAAGAAGACTTCATTATCTGGGAAGTCTGAATACCAACGGAATAAAACACAGAGAGAGAGTGTGGATACAGCTAAAATAGCTGGTAGGTAGTGAGACTTGGATCTGGGGTGGAAAGTGCACCAAAATATTTTACTCAGCTGAAATTCAGAAACAAGTAAAATGATGTTAAAGGGCATTCCACCAATTTCACTGATCTGGTAGCACTTTGTAGCCCATGAAAACTGTTGTATGTTCTCTTATGTCAAGAGACAAACACAGGTAGTCATTAAAAAAATGTTTAATGGTCGATTTTATGCATATTTAGGATTAAAAGTCACTGTACTCGTGTTTCCGTCTGTCCTTTCTGTCTCTGTTTGTCGCTGGGCGTGGCCTCTGGTTTCCCTCTCACCTGCCACATCACCTCTCCACCTGCTCTACCTCCCGGACTCCGCCAGATTTGTTCAGTCTTCCTAGTAGCACAAGCCAAATCTACCGCTAGGGTCGGTTGAATTGTCAAAAAATATATATTTATCATGGCGGCTATGTAAATACTTCCTTAAGTGAGGAACCTTCGTAAGCAAAACAGAATATTCGACTGCAGCCTTATTCTTGTTGTTTGCTTGTGGAAAACTCTGCTTTACTCTGCTCTCCTTGTGGTCCAAGAAAAAAAAAAAACCTCTCTGCCGCTCACCTGCCGCGTCCAGCTGTCTTACGTCTTCACACCTGCACCTTGGAAATGTGCCACCACCTCCGACACCCCCTCACTGGATCTCCCACTCGCCTCCACATTCCTTCTTTGTTAAATCAATAAACTGTGTTTAACTGCAGTCTCTCAGCTTGTGTTTGCATTTCGAGTCCACGATCATTCACCTTAACAGCATCTGTCTTTATCGAAGTGGAAGTCATTATATTTCGGTCTCAGCCAGTCTAGCCGACAGTACATCATTTACAGCAGGCACAAACTGTAGCTGCACAGATTGTAACCAGATGCAGGAAGTGTGAACTTTTTACAAGTTACTTTTTAAAATTCATGCTCCTGCTGAAACTGAGTGAACTTTTGACCCCATATGAACCTGTTCATAATCCCGTTCATGGATTGCACTTGTGCAGCACCTTGTATCCTTTTTAGGAAAGGTGCTACCTAGTTCATCTCAACTTACACTTCTGTATGTTTTTTTTAGTTTATTTAGTTTATTTAGTGGCATCTAGCAGTGTAGTTGCTGATTGCAGTCCCCTCATATCACCCTTTCCTTCAGTAATGGGAATAAAACTTTACACGCTGTACCTGAAGGCCTCGATAATGTATGACGTGACGGCTGCGCCTCCTTCGTGTGGGTTGGACTGCCAGGTGAGGGTGACGGTGTTTTTGGTCACCTCCGTCACTACGGGCTTCTGCGGAGGACCTGGAAGCTGGATGAACTCAGAGACTCTGGATACTGAAGAGACTCCATCTTCTGTTAACACAAACAGGAAGACGATGACGGCGCATTGATCCTGATCAACGTTTTGTTTGACAGCAGATTTTAGTTGTGTTACAGGTACAGACTGTGCTCTTATGAAGAGGAACATTGGCAGTGAGTGTGTAGTTTGTTCAGCATGGAGGTGTAGCGTGAGAGCGATAGAGTGTGAAGTGTAACAGAGAGACAACATGTGTGCGTGAGTGGTGTGAGTACCTCTGACAGTCAGCACCCCGCTCCAGCTCGACTCCCCTGTGGCGCTGGATACGACGCACGTGTACATCCCCGAGTCTGTGTCCTGTTAAACAGCAGTCAACGTTTGAGACAGACACTCAGAAAAAAAACAGAGAACAAAGGCTGCAAGCAGTTTTAAATTTTGTCGGACGGTTTGGATATGTTTAGATTGACTTTACAGTAGCAGTACTGCGTACTGTGCTGTACACATTGTGTTACTCTGTACTACATACTGCATGTTTTACTCCACTACATCTGAGAGCTGACAGCAAATACTAGTTGATGTCAAACACATGATCATTCTGTTCATTAAGACATTAAAGGACCAGTGTGTACTGTCATTTTGTATACTCATGGAGAAAATAGGAATGTGCTCCATTTAAACCCTTGTAATTATCCATCCATCTATCCATTATCTGTGACCGCTTATCCTCATCAGGGTCACGGTGGGGCTGGAGCCCATCCCGGCTGACTTTGGGCGAGAGGCTGGGCACACCCTGGACAAGTCACCAGCTCATCACAGGGCACATAGAGACACACAACAGTGACATCAAGTAATTAAACTGCCATTTAAAGTGTTTGGTAGTTTTGAGCAGGGCTGAAGTTGTTTAAGAGATTTATGCAGAAATAAATATTTATTTGTAAAGTTTTTATAGCAGTATTTTGGACTTTTTTTTGTCCTTGACTTAGGAGGGTAATAAATTAAACTGACGCATTGATAGATTTTATACATGCTCGATGCATATATAAGTCTAGAAGTCATTGAGTTGCATTGCATTTTGACCATAAAAAATAAAATGTAGAAGTAGAAGTCTATATTATATATGTCTATTTCGGTCTCAGCCAGCCTAGTCGACAGTACATCTTTTACAGCAGGTACAGGTAGCTGCACAGATTGTAACCAGATCCAGGAAGTATGAATGATTTTAAAATGTATGCTCTTGCTGAACATTGGTGAACTTTTGACCCCATATGAACCTGTTTATAACCCAAGGTCCTCAGTGGCATTTGTTTTTAATGTCATCTTTATCTATGTAGCACCTTGTAACCTTGTTATAAAAGGTGCTACATAGATAAAGATGATTAATATTATTATTATTATTCATCCCAACTGTCAATAACATGATAAAAACTTTCTTTTCTATATAATTTCCTATATGATGCTCAGCTGACCTGCTGACTAAAAGCCTCTCTATGTTAGGCTGGTGTACCACGTGAATGTCTGCTTTCTTATAATTATTGCTAAATTACACACATAGTTCTTCCCATGAGCTTTTTAGGAAATTATTTTCAAATTAAGGTCCTGTAAACCTGCAAACCTGATTTATTTGGGAGCAGCAGAAACAAGATGTAAACACTGCTGACCTCATAAAGTTGATATGCTGAACATGTTAGCGAGTCTTGACCTGCTCTAGATGGAAAGTGTCATGAGATAACTTCTCTCTATAAATATCTCTTTATAAAACAGAATCTAAAAAATTGCTGCATTTACGGCGCTACATGGTGAGTCATTTAATTTGTTTCACCTGATAAATGTAGCTCTGTTTCTGATCTCTACCAGCTCCTGAGGGAAATATCTGGCTATATTTAGCTGCTAAATGCTTCACTGTGTTCACCAGCTTCTTAAGCCACGACCACAACATACTCCACTCTACCTGCTCCTCCTGTTTACATTGTGAACTGTATATATGCCTGCATGCTTCACTGGCACTCCAGCCCCATCCTGGCTCAGAGCCAGCTCGCTGGAACTATCATCAGACCATATGAGATCATCCACCGCAGTGATGACCTCTGGCTGACAGACAGCACAGTGTGTGGTGCAGGTGAACTTCTTTAGATGACTCAAACTGCCGTTAAAATATTGATGGAGGGTAGGGCCGTCAGCGGGGTAAATATTTTTAGTCCCGCACTCGTCATCTCCATTTCCCCTCTTTCTTTTTTCCCTTGTCATCCCCCTTGATGCCACACTAATGCATCTCTTCTGTTCCATTGAGCACATTGGCATGGCAGATTTCCCCCTCCGCCTCAGTGGTGCAGTGGACCAAAACTTAATTCTTCAAGTTTGCTGAGCACCACAGCCGGAGAAACAGGATGAGAGAGGATGTGAATAAGCATAGTCTGGGCAGGAGGTTTAATTAAAAGCCGGTTAGATGATTAATCATCTATCGCCAGTCAATTAACGGAAATGATGCTGCCTTTGCTTCGTCCTGCGTGCACTCGCTGACCTCCAGGTGGGGTTATAGCATAAAAGGGCGACTGACTGCTCTTCCATCAAAGCAGAACGCATTAGCATTTACAAACAAGCCCCTTCATTAACATTACAATTACACACCGCATGAGCACATAATTGCACTGGAGAGATATACACTGCCTTAGAGAGATTTCTCTTGAAAACTCAGCCTCACCTTCATTTTACAAACGAAAAAGGAATTTCTAATGGCGAGGGGAGAAGGAATATGTTGCCATGTGGACCTCAGAGAAAGGGAAAGAAGGTCAGAGATCGGACACGAATGTTTACAAGTATCCTGTGCAGTTCTCTGAATTTCTATCAGTCTGTTGTTCTCTCAGTTTAGGAGCAAAAAACATATTTTTCATGTCCTTTCCAACAAATGACACCCACACTCAACTACACACACACACACCTTCATGTCTGTGATTTGCAAAGTGCCATTCTCCATGAAGGTCATTCGAGGTTTATTTCCCTGAAGTCTCTCTCCGTCCTTCTCCCAAGAAATCTTGACCGAGGGTCCTCCGATCACACGGCAGTGCAGCTGCGCCGCCGCCCCCCGAGACACAGTCTGATTGGCCGGTCCTTGGCGAATAATCGGCGGGACGCGACCCGAAGGACCTGGCAGTTTGAGGGGAGAGGAGGAGGAACATTGTGTTACGGGGGTGTCATCTTTCTTCTCAACAAAAGGCTTATAGAAGATTATAAAGTTGCCAGCCGCTAGAGTGCAAAGGGCGGGTATAATTTGGATGCTTAGTAGGCAGAAAATAAAAGGCTGCATAAAGAGCAGAAAAATAGCTTAAATCTGGTGCTTACATGCTGCCCGCGGAAGAACATTAAGCCTCAAATACATCGCTCATCCAGCATGGGGTCTTTCACTGTGCTCTTTCTTGGTCTTTATGAGCCTTATTGTTATGCACCTACTCAGTAATTAATATGTTTTCTCCTCATAAGCTGATGAGGCAGAATAAAGAATGAACCTCCCACGGGGTCAAAACGTGACTGTCCGGACTGAAACCTCACCTCCCTCCACCTCCAGCAGCGCCTTGGTTAACACACTTCCTGCCACGCTGATGGCCTGGCAGATGTAGAAGCCAGAGTCCTCCGGGTGGACGTCGGTGATGGTCAGCTCTCCGCTCATGGAGACAGAATAACGGCCAGACTGTGATGGCGGCTGGCCGGGGAACAACAACAGCTAAACAGACAGCAAAATAGAAAATACACATAAGGCTGAGGTTTAAATATTTGTGTTCTTTAATTAACCAATTAATCTATAAAATGTGGAGGACAGAGTGAAAAACTGGCCGAAGGCAGCATCTTCAAATTGCTTGTCAAATCCCAAATATATTCACTTTGTCTGATACAAAACAGAGAAAAGCAACATTTTAACATTTGAGGACAAGAAACAAATGACGATTGGTAGCTATGTTGGTTTTCTTGAGTATTTGTTAACACTTTAGGGCTGCAGCTAACCATAATTTAGATTACTGATTATTCTGTGTATTATTTTAGATAAAATAAGACTTTATTGATGCCACAGTGGGGAAATTGGCTTGTTACAGCAGCTCACAGTACACAAGGTGGATCAGAAAAGTACTCACACACCTTTCAAGTATACGGATGTGCATGTTGGATCATTTCCCAGAAATAATTGTGCTGTACACACCACATGGTATGCAGCATTATACTGACATGCACATATACACTGTATCTTAAATAACAGGAAGTGTTGCCATGATAAGATGGTTGAGACTGTACTAGAAAGCAGCAGGAGGTAATTGTAAATATAATGTGCACAGGAAATATTTCTCCTGTCTATGTATATATATACTGTCATTATGTTCTGTCTGTATTCCCATCACAATGTCCTAAAGTCAGTTTACTCGCATAGAAGATAAAAAAAACGGTGAACAATGAATCGATTATCAAAATTAATGCTGAATCATTCTCTGTTGTTTCTAATTGATTCATTTTTCCAGTTCTTTACACCATCCACGTCAACGCCTCATCAACTTCTAAACCTAGTCAACATGCTAGCAGCACTGTAAGGCTGTGCAAAGCTTGAAATACTAGCATCACCATGCTAACATACAGTCTCAATGCTAAAGGTTATGTTTAGCAAGTTAACCATCTCAGTTTAGCATGTTAGCATGCTCACTTTTGTTAGTTTCTAAACAAACAGTACAGCTAGTACAGGCTAATTATTAATGTCATTAGCCTATGTGTTTACTCATAAAAGTATTGGACAAATTGAAATGTCAACCTGATGTCGAAGACATTTCACTCAAAACCACACATGTTAACCTCATGGTGGCGCTAGAGGGAATCTCTGGGATCAACAAAGTCTTTGGGAACCAAAAAACAATGTTTCAGTCTGGACCAAAGGGGTGAGCCAACAGACCAACATGGCGACTAGCGACAAAGGACAAAACTGGAAGTTGTTTTTGGGACGATTCTCGCTAGCAGTTTTTATATATCTGTCACCGTGTTTTCCTGTAAGTGAGATGGATGTGAACAAGGGGGAAGGGATTCACATCAATCCATTCAGCCGTCCATTGCATTCCTCTAAGAGGCTTAGACTTCAATGGAGGGACCAAGGTTATAAGGCTATAGATAATCCCCCAAATACACCCAAAAAAAAACAGCCAAGCCTCAACCATCCTACAGACTGAAGCTGATTCACAAAATCTGTAGCTGAACTTCCTGTTTGCTCGCCAATAAGCTTCTAAAAACATCGAAGCTGCTCCTCCAAGTCAGTGATCCCAGCTGCTGTTGAGCAACAGGGTATTTATAGTTGGGTACAATGTGGAAGGAGGACAGTGTTTGTCTTCAGGTTTGCCCCGAAGAAGCAGTTTCCACACCTGGTGTACATCCTGCCTCCTTCTTTTCTTCTTCTTCTTCTTCTTCTCCCCCACCAACCTACCCTCACACCCCCCTTCTCCCCCCCATACTACTCTCTTACACTGCGGTCGCAAGAAGGAGAAACATTTCCCGCCAACGCAATACCGCAATGCCTTCCAACGCTTTGTCTCTACTCATATCTCTGAGCCAAATGCAAATGTGCTGCACTCTCTTGTTCGCCTCTCGCCCATTTCACTTGGAAAAATGTGTCTTGAAGAGTGTGGGCAACCCAACAAACAAAAAAAAAAGTGTCAGAAAAAAGTATGATTAAATCAGACAAAACCTGTTCATGTAGCGGTGAGTCTTTCTCACCTTTAGAACAAAGAAGGTGTGAAACTCATTGCTTGTTGATATATGATAAACAATACAGTATGAGTAAGATATAACCAGCACACATAAGTATCAACCTGAGGCTTGTTGGAGAGCAAATTTATTCATACTCATCCGGCAATTTGTAAACAGGAATTTGCTGTACTGGAAGTCTGAGTTGCTGCAATATTCAGCATTAAAGAAGTGCTCTGCTCTCTCCGCTCCAGCCTCTTACCTGGCTGCCCTCTTTCTGCCAGAAGATGGCAGGTGGAGGGTTTCCTGTGGTGCCGCATTGGAAGGTGATGCTCCTCCCCTGGGTGGCAATCTGGTCTCGGGGCTTTGTGGCAATCTGAGGTGGTACTGAAAGAGGAAAGGGAGCGCGACCGCACATTAGACCACATGTATGCATGCAAATGTGTGAAGCACACTTGAATTCTGTATTTCCACTGTGCAATTAAGGCCTGATCTTTTAATCAGAGGTGGGAGGATTTATTTTAGTAGTACAACAGTGAAGAAGCACTCATTGCAAGTACAAGTCCTGCATTCAAAATACTGCTGAAGTATTACTTCTGCAGTAAAATGTCCCCTGTTATTGTTTATTAAGATCTGCATTAGCTATTTTATGTTAACAGGGTTATAGTTATAGATATAGATATAGATAAATATATAGCAAGTGGTTCCCTGACTAGCAAAGTATGGGAGAATGGGATGGGCCCCTTATAGGGGTCACAAGATAAGTCTGAGCCGTGAGATGATTAATACGAAGAAGTAGAAAGAAGGAAAAAAGCTCAGCTACAAAAAAATTGTAATTGTATATTTGACCTTTTCAGACCGTGAACAGTTATTTAAATTAAACCATCAGAAAAGTTTAGAGGGGAAATCACTTTTTGATGGCACCGCTGACGACTCAAAGAGCCCCAACTACGCAGTCTATTTGCAAGATGTCACAAAACCACTGGTTTAATATCGAAGCTTACAAACTCATCTGAAAAGTAACTCTTCTTTATTCTTTATTTGAATCCACATTAGCTTCCACAAAAGTGATCTGTAGTCTTCCTTCGGTCCGCACAAAAACTACGACAATAATAAAACACCAATTTAAAATCACAAAGTATCAATAAAAAGAAGAAACTGCAATTTAAGACCAATATGAATACTGTAAGTGAAATGACTCCCACATGAATTAACAAAAGCCTATAACGGAGACAAAAACAAAGAGTCACCAACCAAATAAAAATAAATGAGAAATATGCAAAATAGTGATAACAAAATAACATCTATTTGAGATTAATACGTTTTTGCTTTAGCGACTTTGTGAAAGCTTTATGTGATGTTGGTGGAGAGCATTATCCAGGCAGAGGAGCTCTATAAAACCCAGTTTGTGGACTTGGTACTACCAGGTTATTAGTACTAGTTTTTCATAAAAGAAGTGTGGTGTTAGATGAATGTATTGGACATAAATAAGCACGCATTCATTGCACCATCAGTTACTTCCCACGTCTGCCTTTGACCCTGCTCTGTATCAATACAACACTCATCAGCTCTCAACGAGCGAGATTTACGTGATGTCTCTTTAACCTTCTGAGCTTTTTGATCCATCGCTACACACTCATCGCCCTCTCATCCTTAATGAGAGACATCACCTCCGTGTCCTCTAAAAAAAAAAAAATCATGGCACAGCACATGGCAGCGCTGGTCTGATGACATTAACTTGGTTATTTCGGGATAAGGACTGTGACAATGTGTCAATTTCCAGATCGGGTCAGATGTCTGCGTTAGCCACCTCATGGCATCCTCTGTAGATTCACACTGACCGCCGCCTTCTACCTCCCGTCTCAATATAATTGGCTCTCGCTTCACGTTGGATGAAAAGCATCTCCAGCCTGGATTCATCCTCTCTACAAATCTGTATGCGGCACATATGCACACAAACACATATTTGGCTCAGTGCACAAGACATCTGAGTCATCTGCGTCGTGTTCGTAATGTTCTCTCTCTCTCTCTCTAAAAGCTAGTTCCCACAAACACAGAAGACGTCTCGCACGTGACATCATGACATCAGAGTGTTTTCATGATGCTTTTGTGCGTTTGCTTTTTATAAGATGTTGTCCTTAAATAAAGCTGATGTGTTTGTCTCGCTTACACACACTTACTGTCTTATCTGTTTAATGCTGTTGGTCTGGTTGGCAGTTAGAAGTCTAGCAGCTGGTCTAAAATAGCTTCGTACGGACAAGATAGATACTGTATAGACTGTGAGGGAGACAAGATATGTTTAATGGTTTGTGGGGCCTTGGGCTTCTTTCCCAATTGGACAGATATTGACCTAAATAGTGCCTATAGTGGGAAGCATATTCACTCTACACACACTTTGTATCTGATTTATTGCTTTTGCTGTTTTGGGAGTTTATCTGATCAGAAAGTTTAACACCAGCGGACTGATCTCTTTCTGCTACTGGTGTTATATTTATCTTGGATATAGATGTTTATTTTTCTCCTTTACCTTTTGGTCTCGTGAAAATATCAGTCTATTAATGAGAGTGTTTCTGGATAGTTGCATGTTACTTGTGTAACAGATGGTGTTTATGGGAAGCACTGTTGTCAAGTACTGCACTGAGCAATGTCTCAGTCAAAGAAATCTTGCTACATAGAAAGATGCAAATTGTGCACACTGTTAATATTTTCTGTAATATGCTACCTGGAGGATGACACGTTGTGAATTCTCCTTTACATTCCCCCATAATTCAAATATGATGTCTTTTTTTTAATATGTGTAAAATAAAAAACAAATAAAACAAATGAACATACTAGAGGATATTAATATTGGACAGTTTAGAAGTCGAGCATCGTCCCTCCTTTAACTCTGGCTTAGTTGTCTGTATTTTCCTTCCCATATTTCTTTTGGTAGGTCAGTTCAGCTCCTACACCACAAATTCAATAATTTCTAGTTAAACAAGGTCAGATTTGGACTGGGCACATTTCAAATAAAGACTTTTAATCTCCAGGTTTTCTTGTTTTAATGATTAAATAAAAGAAACAACAACAATTACTACTACAACAACTTAAAGGGGCGCTCATTTTGTCTTCACCAGCTTTGTCAAGTTTGAGGAGATAACCCTGATGTTGTCATAGTGATGTCATAAGGGTTTATAACAGAAATTATTCACATTAATATTGTCAACAGGAGAAAGATGTGACTGTTCATCAGTGACATAGACAAATAAAAAAAAAATCCTATAGAGTTGCAGGATATCTCAACAACAATTCTGACCTTTATTTTTAATGTTCTCTCTTCTCTGTCTCTTCAATTATAAATGTCTGTGCCACTTTAATAATAACGCTGCACCACATCCTTATTTACAAGTGAAAACCCCAGACTACCGCTGAGTTGTGATTAAAAGCTGCATTTTTTAAACTACTGTAGCTGCAAATGAATGAAGGATTTAGATAGACGGTGTCACAGTATCCTGACACACTCCCCGCCACACGGCAGATGTGGATCCTTAATCTGCTATACATTAAGTCACTCTGACTGAGGCGTACTTAACGCCTCGCTGTGGCAACAGGCATGTTGTCAACAACCCGGCGCCTAATGGAGGAACTTATTTACGCCATTGGGCATTGATTGTTGATTTAAAAACCATTAAGAAAGGCGTACAGCAAAGAGCATGAAATAAATTAGCATGACACAAATGTCTTTTTTTTTTTTTTTTAAGAGAAGAAAGAGATGGAAAGTGAACTTACTGAACGGGCCAACTGGAATGATGATAGGGTTTGAAACATGATGGAGAGAGATGGAAAATTAATGAGATGGATGAAATGCTGAGCTACAAAACAAAACCGGTGATAGCATGGAAAAGAGGCGAAACAAAGCAGGACAAAAGAAGCGGAGTAAATGGAAAAAACTGCTCGGCTTGGATTTCATTTACACTGATAAAAGCATTATTGGATGAAGTGGTTTTGAGACTATTTAAATGGAGACACACAGAGGGAAATAAAAAGGGCACGTAGAGAGCGAGGAGGCGAGAGGAGGGAGATAAAGAGACAGGAAGAGAGAGAGGGAAAGTCATGTCTTATTAATACTGGGACTCTTCTCTGGCAGTGAGTTAAAGCACACATCTACCAAACATCTGTCAAATGGCGTAATCCATTCGGTTTAGCATAAGCTCTTGGCAGCACCACTGGACGGGGACTCAGATGCACTGATATAAAAACAGAGAGCGTTGGACAGGAAATGGGAATTTGAATGATACTGTTGTCATGTGACTGCATGTTACTATATGCATGAACACAGGCCCTTCGTACGTGAGATTTTTTATGCATGCCAAAGTGTGTGTGTGTGTGTGTGTTCAAATACAATATGCATGATGTGTTTCTTACCGTGGACCTGCAACATGGCTGAGGCCTCTGTCTTGCCCACACTGTTCTCAGATGTGCAGGTATACGTCCCTTCATCCTGCTCTTTCACGCGGAACAAACGGAGGCTGTTGCCGTTGCGGATTTCAAACCTGGGAATGAGGAAAGGGGGAGATAATGAAAGATCTAACGGAGACGCATAGCAAAAGAAAAATGAGCATATTAATCTACACAAGGCAAAAGAAAACCTGCCAGTGGTTGGAGATAATGTCATTTCTTCCCTTGTCAATCAACCAGTTGCAGTTTTTTGTTTTTTTTTAATCAGGTGACATTATCTTGAAACGAGTGGAACAATGTGTCGCGTCTGCCTCAGATGTTGTTACTGGATCCAGGAAAATTCTTCAAACAGTCAAAAATCAATTTCTTCGCTTTATTTATATATATATATATATATATATAAAAGCAGCATTTTTATCTCTTAACAGTAGATTAAATTTGAAATTAAGATGTACTCTGCAGAGCAGAATTATTTAAATGACCAAACACAACCACAGTGCAGGAAGCTAATTCAGCTAAGTCTGTGCAAGAGATGCGCTGAATCTAATCAGTGTAATTCATTTTATTTAGAGAGTCATAAACCATGAAAGCAAAAGATAAAATGAATAAAACAAGGAAAAGATGACAGACATCAGAAAAAAAACATGAAGCACTGCATGATTCTTTCATCACAATTACCTGTTCTCAAAGAGGACAAGCAAACTCATGCACTGCAGCCACCATGACTCTGTTCAGTGTATTATAAATGTTCTCCACCTCGTCTGATCTATTTACACTTAAGGATTCCTATCACTGCCTGACGTGTGCACACTTATGCTCACAAGACCGCGACTAACACTTTAAAATCTGGGTAAAAAGATAAATGATAGTATCTCTGTTTGACTATATTTCTCTACAAACTGCACTTTTTTATTACAGATGAAGATGATACAGTGAGTCCTAAACATGAAAGCGCGTTCCCACGATAATATAACGTTCAATGCAGTTGCTATTTATCTCTATCATCCATTATTTCTTCTGTAAAATGGACACATCTGACACTTCATGATTATTTTTTTGCATGGCACGGTGAATCCAGGAAACAGTTAGCTTAGCATAAAGACCAGAAACATAAGGAAACAGGTGGCTAGTCTGTTTTTTGAATGGATTAAACAAACAAGATATGTAGTGTTAGTTAGCTCTAGCTAAGGTAGATAGACATTCTAGCTGTTTCCCCTTGTTGGCACAAAAGCAAATAAGTGCATTTATCAAGTTGTTGAACTGTTCCTTTAAAAGAATCTCCACTACATTTCTTTTATTTATTTATTTTTTAATCTTCTTTTTGTTTAAATCTTGATAAATTGTTATTAAATCTGATGTCAGCGCCATAATGGCACAATATACTCAGCAGCTGTTGTAGAGAACCACTGCAGGGAGAAAATACAACAAAACCATCTGCATTAATTAATTACATTTTATCTATAATGTATAACTTCAGCCTAACGTACAGCGTTAACACAGCAACCTACATACATAATAATTATAATTCCTGGTTGTGTGTAAGTCATTAGTAGATGTTATATAGAATTAAGTTTTAGAGTAATATAATGTTGGGAAGTGAAGAAATCTAATTATTTAATGAGCTCAGCTAAATATAAAGCACATTATATTGAGTTTAGATGGAAAAACAGATGAAGGTAGTCACAGGAGGATTCTGCTGACTAATGAATCGTCTTTGGTCTCTTCCATTTATGAATTCATATGAGCAAACTGATAGACAGCCATAAATTAATGAACAATTACTCCACATATGTTTTCTGGGTCACACGAGTTAATAATCCAATACACGACTCGTCTCTGGTGAAAGCTGTATTTCTTATTCAGCCTCAGAAGACGCAACAACAGTCTGACGATCTCTATGATGGTCGGCGCTCACAGCCCGTCAATCTCACCTCCCACGGGGAAGCTCCCCTTCCTCCCGCCGCCATCGGACAGTCGGGGCGGGATCTCCGTGGACTTCACACAGGAAGTCCACAGTCTCTTCCTCCATGACCACCTGGTTGACCGGCCTCCGTACCAGCACAGGGCGTTCTGCGGGGAAGAAACGAAGGTTTCACACAAGTCCAAATGTTTCTTTAAAAGGACTGCATAAATTATCAGAAACTCACCGTACACCACCAGCTCGGCAGGATCGCTGTCCCTCTCGCCGACCATATTTGTGCCCACACAAACATACATCCCTGCATCGTTCTTCCTGGTGTTAGAGATCATCAGTTTGCCTCCACGCATCTGAAAAACAGCAGTGACAACTCAAGAGATTAGTCTTCTAAGATAGATACGACTTAATGTTATCATCACAGCCTTTAATAAATAATACACATTTGAATAATAAATAATTAATGCTTCATATTCAGCATGAGTCATTTTCTGTATAGTGCTGGAATGTAACGATTTTCTGCATTGAGTACTTTTGGTACTTTTAAAGTAATACTTGTGTACTTTCACTGATGTGACTCTTTCAATGCAGGACTTTTGTTTGTGATTGTCAGCTTGTGAATTTAAAAAGATAAAAGCCTTTCCAAAAAAACACCTGAGATTGTGACCAGCTGTTGATTTTACACATGAGAGGAGAGAACAAAAGTGACAGCAGAATGTGAGGCATTTTCTGGTCCATAGAAAACCAAGGTGTCCGTATTGAATTATAGTCTATTGAAACTATTGTCATTGTAATTGGGTATCTCTGCCATTCTCCTGGATTGTCGAAAGTGGGTGAGAAATGGAGGGTTCGAGCCAAAACTCTGAAGAAGAAAAAAAAACGTACAAAATCTGAGTTTTTTTGTTGTATTAATGTCAAATGTTTTAATTTTAACTATTCTTTGGCCACGTACCCACAAGAATGAGTGAAACAGCTCTCAGTCATAAGCCCATGTGTTCCTATTGAAGATATGTAAATCCTACATGCGACAGGCTTTCATTTTAAAAACACCTGGGCACTTTACAAGAGAAAATAGGCCATTTGTTGTGGTTTATTTTCTTTCTTTTTTTTTTAAAGATCATTTTTGGATAGTAGCAGCTGAAGAGTGACAGGAAAGTGGGGAGAGAGAGACAGGGAGTGACATGCAAAGGGCCACAGGTCAGATTCAAACCCTGGGTCGCTGCTGAGGACTGAGCCTTTGTACACGGGGTGCACACTCTACCTACTGAGCTAATCTGCGCCCCTGTTGTG
Organism: Argyrosomus regius; assembly: GCA_946959425.1. Lineage (NCBI taxonomy): Eukaryota > Metazoa > Chordata > Actinopteri > Sciaenidae > Argyrosomus > Argyrosomus regius. The sequence goes on from OX336889.1 coordinate 8,556,290, forward strand.
GAATATTTTCAGTTGTGTATTCATGCACATTTAGTGAGAATCTTTCCTGGAAATTCATCTAAAATCTGCAGTAAATTTGGATGGAAACTTGGCTGCAGGTACAGCAGAGTTTAAGCAGTTTCTATCATAGATAGTAGAAATTTGGACGTCATATTCGTGACGTCAATCACAGGTTTCTGAAGAGCCATATGTGAAGCTCAGAGTGTGGTGGCTCTGGCCACCGCCAAATTGGCAGTCCTGCCTCTGCCACCTCCTGGCTAATCTAAAAATCTGAGACCGTAGACTGTCTGTGGACCTGAGGCGGGCTGGATGACAGGCCACCTATAACGGCAACCACCTGTCAATCAAAGCAGCCATGCTGTTAATTCTGCATAACTTTAAGCCTTAATATAATTTGAACAGGTGAGTTCTATAAAAGTTCACCCTCAGTACAGTTATCATGAACGGGGAAATTAGCTATAGAGACCAAAACTGTTTTTTGTACCAGGCTGTAAACATGTTTATTTCTGTTGTGAAGTTGGACATTTTAACATAGAGGCTTACGGAGACTGACTCGTTCTGCAGCCAGCATCGAGTGGACGTTTGAGGAACTGCAGTTTTTGGTACTTTGGTGTTCACAGGTACCGCTTGGTTTGTATTTATTTTAATATGTTCAGTCCTTGTACTGTGTTGATGTTGATGTTGAACTCACCGTGATGCGTTCATCCTTGGTGCTGACTCGGACGTTGTTGCGTTTCCAGGACACGGTGGGCTCGGGGTGACCACGTGGAGGCACGCACTCTAACACAGCGGGCTCACCGGCGGCCACCACCACATCACTCGGAGCCTGCCGGAAATCATCTCTCAGGACTGAAGAGAAGACACAAAGAAATCTAATTAGCTCGAAAGCCCTGTCTGTCTGTCTGGTGTGTTTTAAACAAAGGCTGGAAATCAGACCCACAGATCGGTGAGCAGCAGCACAGACACATATAATCAAAAGAAAAACCAATTTTGTCTTGATTATCATTTAGGCTTGTTTTCTCGAGTGAGCCATCTTCTTGCTGAGGGTTGACTGAAAACAAGCTTATTGAGAAAAACTCGATTATTGTGTTTGCATGTGCATGACTGCTCAAATCCCTGGCAACGTCCTTGTTAGACTGCGCTCTCTGTCTTAATGTTTTCCCAGGACTGTGTCCTACTCTGCTGTCTCTCCTGTCAGAGGAGATGAATAATGCACAGCTCTCAGTCCAACATGAAGTAAACAAATAACAGAGCATTCATAATTTAGCCCATGTGTGTGTGTGTGTGTGTGTGCGAGAAAAGATTGCCTCTGCATTAAAGAAAGGATCGTGTCCCTGATTCCACGTGCTATCTTGAAAATCTGCGACACTCTGAATCCAATGAAACCGGCAGTGAGTGAGAAAAGCTTATCCTCGTGTCACCCCTGAAGTTTGCACTCCCGCCACCCCGCGGATGACGACAGGATGAGATGACTTTGACACGGCGACCTTTGATATCTTCTAATCTTCTGCTGTGATTGACAGATGAAAGACTCAGTGTGAACTGTGAACCAGAGCCTTCTCATGAGACCTCCTGTACAATGGAAACTCATACTCGGATGCTGACAGGCTCACATTTTCTAACACACACACACTCAAAGACACACACACACAAAGACTAGAGCTTCACTCGTCGTGTTGGGCCACATCCTGTAGCTACAGCCTACAGCCCTTTGTTTTGTTTTTTTTCCTCCACCATTATTCCAGCATAATCAATCAATACAATCTCCTTTTACACTTTCATGAATATTTTAGAGATCTTTCACAGATATGAAAGATGAAAGATCATCTGCTTTTTCTGCCAATCTACAATCCATGGCAATAAACTCAACGTTGAGCACACGCGCACGTCTCTAACATCAATTGAGCGATCACGTCGAAAATCATTAGCTTAGCAGCAATAATTAGGCACGCCTGACGAATAAACAAACATCCAACAGAATATACGACATAAAGAGTTCTTGAGATGAGGCGACAAAATTCAAAGTGCGGACGGACACAGTTTATCTTTATGGATTATACTGATGTTGACGTCTTTTATCTCGTGTTTCTAGAGTGATGTGTTTTTACGGACACGTAAGGAACAGTTCAAATGTCAGATATCTTAAAGGGAGTTTGAGTTTTCCCCAGACAGCACAGGGAGTTTAAGTTTAATTCAAACTGCTAATATGTTTGTCAATACTAGAGAAACATTAGGTAACTGTTGAATATGAAGACGTTGACCACTGTTAGTTACTGGTTTGATTAAAGGTTGTGTTTCAGTAGTATGCAGTAAACGGTGGCCCAGTGTGTGTGATTTAAACTACTACTACTGCTAGAAATATGTTCACCTCAGCACTCCAATCAAAATTATTTGTATAATGTTCATTAATGTCCATTTGCTGTTACTTGGGAAGTTGCATATTATATATCAGTAATCTGTGCAGTGAGCAGAAGCGGTGACACTTAATTTCTGACCTCACAGCAATCCTAAACCACTGTGTTCTAATGAAGTTAGTGGAGTTGAGAACAACACCTTACATTACTCTAAGTGCAGTGTGTGTATATAATACACTGAACATATGGATGAATAACGTGAACGCACTGGCTGATGTAATTTTATCATTTAGTGAAGTCAAGAAATGGCTGCTGCTCAACGTGTTCAGGTATCTTCATGTAGGTATTGGTAGGAATCGATGTTAGCTAGCCATAGTTTGATGAAATGTGAGGAGGAAGATGAGAAATGTTGTGTGTCAGGAAATAAGATTGATTAAATATGTGTCAAGGTCAAATAAATAGAAGTGGAGGACTTAAAGAAAGACTAGTTTTAATTTGTTTAAGATGTGGTAAAGTAAAAGAACAAAGAAAAATTGAAAGCTTTTTGCAATTTTTTAGCAACAGTTTGAAGCTAAAAGGGACAACTAAAAGGAAACATATTAAGAATATTATTTATAAATATTTAGTTATATTATTGACCTGTCTGATGAGCTTGGGCTCCATATTTAAAAATTAAAAAAGATGAAAAATCTTAAAAATGATAAAAGCAGCACATTCTTTTGAGGCAGGAAACACAGACCAAAGGGCAAATCTCACTTAAACGCCTGGTTACAAATCCTTTCCTCTTGTAAGTGCTTAAAAATACTACGTGTGCAACACGTACGAAGATTGAGTCATTACCACAGTTTGATTTGATTGCAGCCTAAAGGCCCTTCGCTGTATGTCATTCCTTCTCACTCATTATTGGAAAATTAACGTACTACACTGGATGAAATTTCTGCTATTTTGCCTGCTGCAAAAGTCAAGAGCACAGAGCCCGCAGCTTAAGCCTCAATCTTAGCACCATGTCCGCAACCAGACCCTGTTTCGGGGTTCTTGTGGAGCGCTACGCTAGCTGGCTACAGTCCTGAAAATCTGATGTTGTTGTTCATAAATCTGCTTTTGTTCATTTCTGTCAGATACTTGTTGATTCACAGAAAAATTACTTTGAATTTTGAGTGTTAAATCTGCATTATCGCCGTTGAGTGAACCAACAATTGGGTATAATCTCAGTTACTCCTTACTCATTAGGATTTAGTGACATTATTGTAATCCAACTCAATTTAACTAAGCATTTAGTTCCTTCTAAGCCAATTACTAAATCTATGCCGCATTAATTATCCACCAGTGCGTCTGACAGGTCTGTGTCAACATGGCAGCTGTGGCCTTTAATGCAGCATCAATATTCAGACCCACTGGGCTTGAATGAAATCTCATCTGAAATGACTTTATCGCAGCTATTTAAAGATGGAAAATCATTGCTCACTCTAGTTTGAGCCGTAATTGTCTTGGGTAAACGGTTATGAATATTCCAAAAGTTAGAAGCGGCAGACCGTTTTTTCCCCTCAGGTATGAAGTGGACATCCGTCAATCCGAACGTTATACGCCCTTTTCTTTAACTTCTTCCGTCGTTTGAGTGAATAAATCATACCTGCCTTCTTAAAGTGAACTTTATTGAAATGAAGTGGAAGTTTACTCTCTTCACGGGGTCGGATAATGGGATTTCTTCTTCTTCTCTTCTTAATGCCATGACATTTAGGCTCACGAAAAGTGAGAAGTCTTCACAAAATGAAGACTCGTTCAGAACTTCTAACCTCTTTGACATTATTAAATTTCTCATTACACTGCAGTTATATTTTAATCATTATTCATAGTCAAACACTGTAATACATCTGCACACCCGGTGATTGTATGAAAACAGAGGAGCGCGGGGCGTTTGGGGAGGTCGTAGACCGCGTGGATGAAGAAGTAAAACATCCTGCAGACGCTCGCGAAACAGGACAGTGATTAGAGCCTTTGCAGGAGCTACAGCAGAGACATGGGTGGACTATAACCAGCAGTCACACTCCTCCCAATGGTCTGTTCACCAAATACCCACGACCCTGTTCACTGCGTGTTTCAAATGCGTCGCAGAGCTGAAGGGCTAATTGAAAGCACTGCATTATTTTTAGACCTCCGTCTGTAAGGCCTGCTTAGATGGGTGCGCAGAGACCTTTGTTTCACTGCCATGGTGACTGAAGTGAAAAAGTTATGGGCAAAGAGCTAATCCCTCAACTGCACACACACACATGCACACACACACACACCTATAGCATTTGAAACCCAGAGTCCCCGGGCACAGACTCACAGAAAGTGGGACATTTGAGGGTTGCAACACATGCCAGAGAGCAGAATATATTCCTGACATGGCTACCCCCAAACACTGTGCAACACGAGCTCTAAATTTCCTTTGAAGCTGTGTTCGATTTAATGTGATCCTTCCTTTAAAGCTCGCTGTGCCAAACAGAGTTTCCCGCAGATGTTTGTATGTGATGATGATCCGACCGTAGAATCGACCAGATCTCCACAGAAACACAGAGACACCATCCGTCCTCGTCTCCCGAGGGGCCGCTGTCCCCAACTTAACTCCTCAGACATAATACGTCTGCCAAATAATCTCCTAAACCGGGCCCTGCGCTATCTCTTCCGCCCGTCCATATTGGGCTCAGACGGGGAGGGTGGTTACTGCAGGGCAGCTGAGGTTTGACCCCGCCTGTGCGCAGACAAATCCTCGTATCGCCCAAAGGCACCTCCTGTGAGCTTAAATAATGGCAACGCAGAGGCTAAATGACTTCCAGCGGTTTCATCATTATTTCTGTGGGCGCTATTCCGAGAGCGGCCATTCATTTTCATAACTTTAATATTTCAGGGATATACAGATTAGGAGATTTAATCTCCCGGAGAATATTCATCACTTGATTTTTAAGTGACATTTATCTCTGTGATATTAGTGTTTAGCCGAGAGGAGCCCTAGGACTGCAGAAAGGCCATCTGTTAGTGTTTTTTGTGAAATGAACAGAGGGAGGAAGGGAGATTAATCACAAGGAAATGGTATGTATGGCTCTCACACTCCGTATTGCACGTACAGCTGATTAGTGTACATTGTTGACAGTGCTTCTTTTTGCTAATTGATTGCGACTTCAAGCAGCCACGGGGCAAATAACTTAACAGTTCGCTGACGATTTACATACTCATTAAGTTGAAGGAAACATGATGGTTGAGTTTGACTGACAGGAGACGAGGGAGGGGGGAGAAAAAAAAGCGTTTATACTAAAAACAAGGTGAGTGTAGGAAGCAGACAGCGTGGGCTTGACAGATGTGTGATTGGTTAGCCGGCTCGGCGTTTTCGTGGCTGACAGGTAGGACGGTGGACGGAGAGCTTAAAGGACAGTGGAAGTGTGCAACCTTTTGAGACCCGGGGACGACCCGCTGCCTGGCTCCTATTGTTCTTTTAGTTCGGACAGCAGTTAAACCCGTTTAGGGAGGTGGTCTAATCCCATTGCCATGATACAGCCCTGTCAAAGCTAATGGAGGCTTTGCCTACAGAGAAGAGAGATTGCTTTAATCCAACCATTGTCTGATTTTGTTGATGGAGGATGAGAGGAGGCTCTCTCTTTATGAAAAACTCATGGCAATAAATTCCTTCAGTTTCCAAAATAAAATGTAATGACGTATCAATTACAAGCAGACATTAGTGAGGCTTGACTGTGCTCACATATAAACCCGAGCTGTGGTGATTTGCATATTCTTTTAAACTTGCAGATCAATTCTCGACTACACAAAACCATCAGGGATGATACATATCAGAGAGAACGTAGAGAAGCCAAGAAACAAGCTGCAACCAGAAGTTTGATTCCTTCATAATCCCCCATCAGGAGTAAGAGGAACATCTGGCTGTAAATCCTTTTAAACAACTTTTATTTTTTTTTATTTGTCCTACTTTATTCTAATCCTGCCGCACCATGTGACCGTCTCCTCGCTGAGACAGCCAGATATTCACATTCATGACTTTGAAATAGACTCTACTACTATTACCCCCCCTCTCTCTTTGCTTAAAAGAAAACACAGTTTGAAAGAACGGAGGAATGGATTTCAGTCCACTCCCACTGTCTCATTATTCTGCTTTTTCAACAGCAAGGCAAGTCAGCCGGTCACTGGCAGCTTTACAGTAAAAAAGGGTGAAAAGGAAAAGGGGGGAAAAAACAGAATAATGACTGCTGCTGGCATTTTCCAGCAAAGCGAGCTCCTACTACGAGATACTCTAGAAGGAAGCAACAGCAGCTGTACAAAAAAAAACTTGTAGACCTCGGGGTCCACAAAATGCATTTGAGCACAAAAAAACATCAAGTCAACTGCAACTGTGCAGCAAATAAGGACTGGCTGTACAAAACAAAGACGTCTTAGTCCTTGAATCTTTTTTGTGTTTTGACACGAACCTCCTTGAATCAGAGACGATGTCCAAACTATATGTTCTTCTGTTTGATGAAATATCTGATACCTTACATGAATTATGGATGTGAGACTTCCCTGCATCTGCAGGAGGGCGCGCCACAGGTGTCTTCCCCTTTCTTACAGCGTTTGGGGAAATAAATGATGTGTGAATACGAGCTGTCACTTCTTAAATGGATTAATGTGATCTACTTCTTCCCCTTCGACTACTGAAGGATGAGAGGAAAACCTGAACAAGTGGACAATTAAGTTAGCATTGGCTAAAACGTTACGGATTTCAGGGACAGATTTCACTGCACCAAAAATCGAAACTAAACTACATTTACATTCAGTCATTTAGCAGACGCTTTTATCCAAAGCGGAGGGAAACAATCAAGGTACAGTGCGACACAGACATGTTAGTGCAGCTAATCACGTAGAATCAAGTGACAGTTGTAGAGGGGGATAGATTTATCATGTCCAGTTGTTGGTAGTGTTGGAGAGGAGGTACTCTCCGAAGAGCTCGGTCATCAGGAGTGTTTTATAGGTAGATATGATATGGAAGGGGAACAACAGATGAGAAAAGTTTGGATTGCCCTGAACGTACGGGTGGCAGAGCCAGGCGTCGTTCATTGGAGGAGGTAACACATGTCTGTATAAAGGGTAAGTGGGTGCAGAACCGGAGACTACTTTGTAGGCAAGCATTAGCGAGTTTGTGGTCTTCCGCAGGTTTGTATCAGTGCTGTGGCTGTGTTACATTTATAATCTCAACATAAATAACCAGGGATGGTTTATTTCCTGGAGAGTTGATCAAGAAATGTGAGGATTTGTGTTATGGAATTTTCTATCCCAAGGTCACGTGTGGGCCTTGAGGTCCTCGGCAGTATTAATTGTTTGGCTTTGACTGGGAGCAGTAGGTGCCAGTCTATCTCAACACTGTGGTGGCCAGAGTCGAAGAGACCTCTTGCTGCCTTCCTAGACATAATAGATAGCTTGCCGTTGACGTAAACAGACATCTGTGTCTCCAGACTAGAATATGTTGACGATAACACCGTTCTTGGTAAAAACATTCTCTTTGTCTCATTTGGGGCGTATAGTATTTGTGGTGTTATCTTGAGGTTTAAAGTCTATCCACCAGCACGAGTTCGGCAGAATGTGAGACCGACTCGGCACTTCTGTGCACTATGAGAGTGTCTCTATTCTCCTTGGCCAAGTGTCAATAAATATTACGCATAAGACATCAGAGGCTCCTGAACACTTTCTGAACTCCTGACCTCACCATTGACCTTTGACTTCAGCAATTTCTCCACAACAATTTGCAGCTGTTCTTTGTCACACACAGCTGAATATATCTGGATTTTTGGACTCTTAGTCAGAATGAAACAAAACATTTGAATTCACACATGCATAATAAACCAAATTTGTGGCTTAAACACCAATCTGTCCTGTCAGCAATGACACAGTTTCCATCGGCTACCCAAAGGAAGACAAATCAAAAAGAACTGACTCGGTTCTGTGTCTCTTTTTTAGATAAAGTTTGTGTCTGACCTCCTTAAACGAGACACGCCTCGGAGAATTTTTTATTGTTCATTGCTTCACCGTCGTCCACAGAGCCGGTATGATCACATTAATCCAATTAAGGTGTGACAGTATGTGCTGCCACATCATTAATTCCTCGAAAAACTCTAAGAAAATGGAAAACACCTGTAGCATGACGCCAACGCTGACATTCTTCTTCTAGACTTGCATGCGTGCTAACAAAGGGTGTCACGTTTAGCAAAACACAATGTACAAAAGGACAACTACAACCGGTGAACATGAAAGAATTTGGATTTATCAGCTTTAATGGACGGGACAAAGACAAGATGTGCATCATGTACTAAAATGCAAATCTGCAAGCCCACTGCAGAGAAAGAGCCTTAGTCATGCGGCACTACAGATACATTATGTATCATTCACTGGCAAATTAATGTGTAATTAATGTGGTTAAATCCAGGTTAGTGTCAGCACTCCTGCTCCCTACGCAGACACGTACTAACGCTCGAACAGATGCATTCGGTATTAATTACTGCTCAGTGGGAGTTTTAAAGCTCTTCCTCCTCCCACCTGTTGTCCCTGAGACTCCTGCTTCGCACACAGCCGCCACCAAGACCACCAGCTTAAAAGTGGCCTCTCATTAACACCGCATACCCCACCCGACACACACATACACAACCGCCCTTACACTCCCTGCCAGAGCTAATTGGGTCACTACTTACCCCACAGTCAGCACAACCTCTCACAGAGGGGAGGGGGGAGTCTAAGACCACCATCACGCTGCCTTAGCATATGCCCTTGCTCGCCCGAGGCAGTGAGATTAGAACAAAACAGGCACTTATTAATATTGTTAGTCACTCTGTGCCTGCAGGTGAGTCATCCCTTTACCAATATGTCTGTAGTGTAATCTCCAGCTGCATACGATGCTAAATTTCATTACAAACAATCTAAAAGAGGCAGTATGACAGTATATACATCATATATTCTCCGAGCATGGATATTTGCATTAGTTGCAGCTGCTTATGGTTTCCAATATACAGCGAGGAGGCTGTCCCTATTTTTGGGACATGAGCTACAGATGAGTTCATCCATCCATGGAAACTTACACGCACTGCCAGTAAGGAAGCCTCAATATGGTGCACGATAAGACTGTGCTCAAATTGCTGTTTTGTGTTTTTTAACGAGGACAGTTCGACCTTGCTAATCTGTTATGCTCCTTCCCCTAATCAACCCGCTGACTAATCCATTTCCTCCATGCCAAAAGAGAGCCGCAGTTCAACCCAGGGCCGAGCCACGCTGGCACAATTAGGAAGGGAAAGGAAGACAATGGCACGTGTCCTGGACCGAGGAGGGAAAATAATAGACACGGCTCCTAGTGGGAGCTTTTTACTTCAGTGCACTTTCACAAAGATAGGAGGGATGCTCACAATCCCCTGCTGCTCTTCAGCAGGCAGACAATGCGTCTGTACAAAGAAAACACAGTTATACATGCATGCTCACACGCGTGATTGTGTTGGTATGTACAGAGAGGACTCTCAGGTGATGTGATGATAATCTGGCTGTCATAGAAAAGGTCTCCACAGATCAGCAACACGGTTTCTCAGACGTGATGATTTACTGCTGTTATTTATTCGCTGTAAATTTACTGAATATCTCTCAGTTTTTGGACTGTTGATCAGACAAAATAAGACACCTGAACACACCATCTTAGACTATTTTATAAACAAAACATTAAAGATGTGAATCGATTATAAAATGTGGAGTAGTAACCGTGATTTGGATATGAAAACCAGGGAAGTCGTTTAAGGAGAAATTCCTACATTCGTCACCCTGGGTGTTATTCTCACATTTCTGTCCATTAGTCATGATAACACGTTATTTCACCACCTCCATTATAAAGATTCGGGAAGCTCAAACTCTGTCAAGATAAACGCCCATCAGGGCAAGAAGCATAAACCTCCTACAGCTTTCCAAAACATTTCAGTTTAACAGAAATCATCTCACACTTGTTATTGAGTCTGATCGACAGTAAACACAGAAAATAGTCCCCTGGCAGCTGCTGTAGTGAGATGCATGGAATAACAGATAAACTATGACGTGTAGACGAGCGTTTGAGGTCATGTTTTTTCTGTTAAACTGAAGTGTTTTGAATGTCGATGGAGGCTCACACTCCTTTATTGACTGACATTAACAGATACTGGTTTAAAATCTGAACATCACACGTTCATTAAAATAATTTTTATATAAGGTAACATGAGGTCAGGGATGCTGTGGAGTCTGGGGCCCACCGTGACTGAACGATTGTTACTGATGGGAGAAACGCTTAATTTCATTATGACACTGACAAATAAAAAGGCATTTGATGCCAATCAGTCACGTCACTCACGTTACACAATCTGCTTTTGGCACACACACCGATCATATAAATAAATAATAAATATGCTTTTAATGTTAAAAGAAAACGTGTATAATGTAATTTCAGAAAACTGTAATTTACAGCCTCTGACATCAGAATAAACAACCTCTGAGCTTTGTTGAAATATTACAAAGTTAGCCAAAATTAAAGGGATAGTTCGGGCTCTTTAAAGTGAGGTTGTTTGAGGTACTTATGCATAGTCAGTGTGTTACGTACAATGGACAGCAGTCACTGCGCTCGAGTTTGGAGAAGCTGAAAGAAGTCTGGTCAGATCTGCAGCGTAATACGCCGTGGTTGGGTTTAGTCGTATGAATACATAATTTCCACGGATGAGACAATGTAGCACCAGTGACAGTATAAATAATGGACAGAGCCTGAGTGACATCACCCGTAGGTTTCTGAAGAGTTGTTTTGAAGCCAAAAATATGCGACGCTGGCCGCCGCCATGTTGGATGTACTGCTTCTTCCGCCTCCCAGTTAATCTAAATATTGGCAGGGACGTGGATCATCAGTTGACCTGAAGCAGGCCGAATGACGCCTCTGATAAGCCATCTGTAACGGCACCTACCTGTCAATCAAAGCGGCCTCGCTGGTAATTATGTGCAACTTTAAGCCTTAATATCATAAAAAAGCTGTAAATGTAATAAATAACTGAAATTGGGCATTTTAACATGGCCGCTTATTGAGATTGACTCACTTCCAGAGCCTGTCTCACGGCCTCGCGGCCACTCGAGGAATTACAGTTTGTGGCACCTCAGCATTGGCTTCATTTCCCAGCACCGGAGGTTGCAGCTTGTGTAGCTCCAAAGGGAAAGAGCTGACTGATGGCAAGGTAAAGTGGTGAGAATATGCTCACTACAGCGTACGCGTGAACGGATATTGATGTTTATTAAATAGCTAAAATACGTTTTTCTGTTGACTCTGTCAACAACAGTGCTTTGCTGTGAGTGCACTGACCACCATCTGCTGTACATAACACACCGAGTATGCATAGGTACCTCATAGACTTCCAAAAATCTGAACTATTCCTTAAAAACTACACACATCAGTTATTTTATCAATGTTACCTTCTGCGTATAATCATGCACTTCTTTGCTAAATTGGTCAGCGAAGAGTGAACTAGCTAAAATGCTCCAAAAATGCTTAAACTCACTGGGGTGTCTCCTCTCTAAAGACAAAATGCCTGTTGTCACAGCAGCCTAAAATTAGGCACAACTCCACAGGCTATTACTTATTACTGAATTTATGTCCACCATCTTTTCAGGGTTTGCTTCCTACAGGCTGCTTTATATCATTATTTTTAAGCACAGCCAACTCTCCAGTGGACCTCCACAAAGCTGCCAGACCGCTGCAAAAAGATCTGGGACACAACTGCGAAGCATCAGCATACTGTACACTCGCAAACACTTTTAGGACTATGATCAATAACGTAGAGCCTTACTGGCAACATCAAGTGAAGCATTACGACTAATGGCCTCTCCCAGGTAGTTGCGGGCCACACAGGTGTAGACGCCTTCATCTGGTTTGCTCCGACGTCCGTGTACGATGCGGAGGAAGAAGAGGGAGCCGCTGGGCAGGAGCATGCGGTGAGAACGGGGGTCATCTTTATCCGTCTCCACACGTTCACCGTCCTTATACCACTCTATGCTGGGAGTGGGTCGGCCCTCTGCCTTGCAGTTTAGGGTGGCAGGCTCCCCCTTGGAGACAATCAGATCTGAGGGGTCCTCCACAATCCGAGGTGCGCTATCTTCAAACCGTGCCCGGGACCCTGTGAAGTAGAGAGAGAGAGAGAGAACTAATGTTATTGATCCATCTGACATGAAAACATATCATCTCTTTGCAACCAAAGGCAAGAATGTCTTCTTTTAGAGATGCTTTTTGTGTGTTGAATGAATTTCTGTGCAGCGAAGCAGCAAAACTCTCTTTGAAGGTTGACTTCAAGGTAAGACATCATGTACTAACCTGCGCCTTTCAGATCTCTACATTTTATACATATTTGTTCTTGCTATATCTTGTAAATTGCAAAAAAGCAGAACTCCTATATTTCCTATTAGTAGAGAGAAAACATTTATATATATATTCACAGAAGACACCCCCTCGACAGAGGATGCAATCACCCATGTGATATGATAATGGACAATCTCTGTTGCAGAGGTAGAGATGATAGTTGGCGGAAAGCAGAGAATAAGACCACAGGCAGACCTATGTATTTAAGAGGAGAAAGACACAAGTTGAGAGAATGAGCGAGGCAAAGCGATATAGATAACTCCCATATCTGTCTCTCTGGGGATCCATTACTATCTTTCTTGGCTGTGAGGGAAAGACTGGCCGCTTCATGTCATAAGGTAAGCTTTTAGAGCAAGACCAAATGTCTTAAGCGGCATGTTACAGTTAGAAAAATGAATAATTCACAACGCCGCTGCTTTTAGTTTGGTTCGTTCTGAGAGGACCAGATGGTCTCTCCCTCACTTTCAAGAAGAAAAAAAAAAAAAGAAAATGAAATGGTCACTGTGCCACTGATTGTTGTGCTGCTCTGTCTGGGGCATTATTTTCAGCACGTAAGCTAGACTGCATAAAAATCCATCCATTATCATTGAAGAGGAGCAGTCAGGAGTAACCTAATGACACGCATGTTGTTGCACACGCGTGTGTTACATTACACTTAAATCCGAGGCATCAGGATAAACCCTCACTTTTTTCAGCTGTAAGCTGATTTATGTCTTTTCATGAACTGATTTGATCCGCGCAGGCCACGAGTCGCCATCACGGCATAAACCTGAAGCAAACATCTAAAGAGCGATCTGAGCGCTCTCAGCTAACACCCCGGGGTCACAAACCAGGACAGCTCAAAACGTTAATGCAGGATGTGAATGAATACTAATCGAGGCATTAAAATGCACCATAGCACCTCCAGTCAGGCCTGACAAAAACGCACACAATGTTTACAATAGCAGAACAAGTGTAAACCATTTCATGCTAGGCCTGTGAGCTAATCCTTTGAGATATTATAATGGACGTTCCTTTAGATTATGTTTGCTATCACATCTGGATGGTATCAGTGAAAATTACATATTGACACATCTGCCTGTGTTTGTCCACAGAAAATGTATTTTTGATTTTAAAGGAGCCTCTCTGCAGCTCGGTGATGTCCTGAATGTGAACTGTGTTTTTAAAGCACACAGAAGGATTCACTGCCAGTCCCGACCCATGCGATAAAGTTACATCTCTCCCTCCTCTATCATAACTGGATTTTGCCACAAAAACAAACACTGCGAGAGAGTTGACCTTTTAAAAGATTACTCCAGCAGGTGCAATACTATGACGTTTGTTTACTTGAAAAAGAAAAATGGTGGAAATCCATGCAGCAAAGTGCAAAAACATCCTCTGTAATATTAAAACTGTTGAACAAAATCCAAAAACACTAGATCCTACACTTCCCATAATGCAAACATCTTTTGATTTTTGGTTGTGTGAAGCTTAAACCTGCAGTCTTTCTTATGGCCAGCAGGGGGCAGATCCTCTGGCTGCAGTAAAACAGTTTGATTGCATTGAGCCTTATGCAAAAATGACTCCACTTGTCACTCGATTTAGCACCTCAGTGAACAGTTTCCTCTTGAGTTTATGGTCTCAATCTCTAGATAAAAGTCTTCTTTACGGCGTGGCTACCTTCTGATTGTTGAAATCATTTTCAGTGAGTCCGCAACACACACCAAGCTCACAGTGGCTCAAATATGAGTCAGGATTATGTTACTGCTTTGCCTATCTCACTTCAAATGTTTTGAGAAAATAGCTTTAATGTGAGCGTGTTTAGGACAGACTACCATTTATGCCTGCTTTAAAACTCAACTCGCTGTACGTCTCCCATCAGCTCCACGATCTTGTCAAATATGGTCGATTCTGGCTCCACAAAACCGAGATATCAACATCCTTAATGCCACACTAGAGGCTTCAAAACAGTTTTCCACAAACAGATGTGTGACTTCATGGTAGGTATTACACTTGTTGTTAAGTTCCCTTGTCCTTCAAACTCCAAGCCCGAGCCGATGTAACCCTCACTGTGTCACTATGACATCATAAAGGTTATTTCCTCAGACTTGACAAAGTTATTGAAAAGTTTAAATTATTGCTCAATAAAATCTTTGGCACAAGACAGGACCTCAGCTTCTCCGTGTTCACTTTATAAAGCCGGTACATCTCCCAAATCAAACTAAATGTTTGGGTTTATGGACTGACTCTCAGTCGTGACTCAGTGCCATACCACACAATGATCATGTTACAAAGAAGATTAACTTTGGTATCAAGGCCTTGAATTGCTTCAGACTTTGCTGCACATCTTATTGAACTATGCCGAGGCTGTTTATCAAAAGTCACATAAAACAAGTCTTCCTTCTAAAGCTGTAAAATTTGATTTATTTTTTGGGCTGTTTGGGGGAAGTGAAGCAAATTGTAAACACAGTACAGCCATGTTATCAGCTTAAAATGTCTATTTACACATCCAGCAGATACAGAGTGACATTAACATTTATTTAGAGTCCTGCTTGTGTCCACCTGATAAAGGTAAGTCCAACATTCACAACATTTCTGGTCTCCACGAACCCCTGAGGGAAAATATCTGTCCACTCTGTTCACCGACTAGTGTCCTGACTGCATCTGTCTGCAGTTTGGTACTGAGCAGGCAGTGTACATTGAGTTTTTTAGAGTTGTTGTTTAGCTGCCTGCTGCGGCAGGAAACAACATTGATAAGAGCGGTGAAACTGAGCAAAAGCAGTCGAGTTGTGAGCCGTAAAAAAATCAAAACAATGAGCTGAAAGGACCTGCAGAGTCCTGAGGTGATCCTCTGTGAACCCTGTCACATGAAGAAATGATCAGTGCAGCTTTATTGTTAGCTTTAATAAACTCATTCTTCTGAGGGGCTTTAAAGTTTTACTAGCTCATACTTTAAATAATACATGTGATTGTTTTAATTAGTGTGGCTGTGCGTGTGTGATGATTGTTTTGTGTGAATAAATTGTCTGGTTGTGATCTTGTGCATAAATAATTTGTATTTTTAACTTCCTGAATAGATAAAAAATTAACTAATGCAGTGTAAAAACATTTGTAGATTTGTCTTAGGATGATTTTTTCTTGCTCACTCTCTCCTGAAACACTGAAAGCACATCTTTGTCTCGTATAGTCATCGATAACTCTGATCAGCTCATTTTTCTTGGGCACAAACTCCTCAAAGAACTTTAATGAGAGCTTTTTTTATGCTGACAAATGTTATTTTAATGACAGGAATACAAGCTAAATAGTTACCTCATCCACCCAATGAAACCATGAATCTGCCATTAACAACACCATTAACCATTAACGATGGGTACTTTTATTGTAAACATTTATAGCAGCTGTGCTTGAGGCTCTTCAGAGAGGCTCTTTGTTTGTGCTGTTTTCTTCAGTGTTTATGAGATCCACCTGTCCTTTTACTTGGTGTGTCAGCACATATTACGAAGTCCTGACTGCTTTCACTCGGTTTGAATGGCGTGAATGTCTCCATGGCAAATTCTTGTGTATTCCTTTTATTGGTGAGCGAGTATTCGAGTCAGCCGGAGAAAATATCCAAAAGAATTTTTAGCGCTCGCTAACGATGCAGACGCGATAATTAGAAATCTATCTTGAGCGCAGGTGTGGTGATTATTAATGAGGGTTAATGGGTATTTACAGCTACAAATATGCAACAGAATCAATGCGGTGCCATCCTGATATATCACAGAGAAAATAGTCATGTCAAAACAGCAAAACAGCTTCAGGTGGCCAAAGTGACAAGCAGCGGTGAAGTGTGCAATCAGTGAAAAGTCTACGCCACCTTGAGCACATATTTTCTTTGTGGGGCAGAATATTTTCACAGTTATGCTGGCTTCGTGACAGGAAGATTGTGGTGCAGTGGTTGAAAGCACCTTTCAGCAAAAAAGAAAACTCTGTCAGCCCCCGCCTGTGACACGGAAAAATAAACATCACGGACGATAATGGGAGACTTCTGTGAAGGTATGTTTTTAGTCAGATCATGAACACGGCCCATTAGAGCCCACAGGTCCTCAGAGAGATCTGAGTACATGAGGGAATTTAAGAGTGTGACTTGATTTGTGTGAAAAATATTAATCTGGGGCAGTGTGGTGTGAAATCACTTTCAAATTTACAAGGGATGAACAAGTAGGAAAGGACATCGGCTACTCGTGTAGCAGAGTTTCAGAACAAATTACATAAACACAAAAAAAAAGATGTTCACAAAGCGCTGTTTGATTTCATTTCAGCTGTTCACAAACTTCACAGCTTTATGGAGAATATTTTCATTTCACTGTACAGTATTATTTTGATGACTCCTGGATGGTTCAAGTGTTTTTTTTCAGCAGCAAAGAAAACACAAAAGCAGCTAGATGACTTTAAAAGAAACACAACAGGAGACATCAGCTCAACAATCTCGGTCGCCGCACTGCTCAACAGATGTCTTTTAACCAAACGGGGTTTGAAATGGTCCACTCAGCACGTGTATTGATCCAAAATTCTTGTATTGAATGTTACAATACATTGTTAAAACACACATCATCTTTGTGTCAAAGCCTCGGCTGTGTCAGAGGCTGAACGAATCAATGCAACCCTTTTAAACACATCTTAACTTCCACCAACATCGCAGACCTTCGGCGTGAGAGCCGAGACAATCCATAAGAGTGAATGGCAGTCAACCTTGAGCTGTCATCCAATGTGGAGAGGTTCTGTGAATGAGGGGGCGCCGGCATCATGCAAGGTTATTACTCTCTAGTACACTCTCAAGGATACTCAGTGTACAAATGAATGTGTCAGGGCGAGAGGCAGAGGTGCTTTTAATGGAGAAGCACAGTAGATTTTAAAAGCTCTGCTCATTTGATACAAAAGTTGATATTTACTCTTTTAATCTGCTAAATAGCATCAAATTGATCTTCCATTAGGGAGATTTAACATAGAGCCTTCATCTGAATGTGCTGTTTGTCTACCTGCTGAAGGTCTGAGGTCTGAAACATCATAAATAAAGAGGGGACAAACGATGGACAGCTTCTCAGTGGCTACAAACTTAACCCATTATGATCTGATTGTGTGTGTGTGTGTGAGGAGGATTAGATGTAGCAACTGCCACGATTGCATCTGATCCGTGAGGATTTCTTCATTTATTCACAAAGCGATTGAATAAAATCCCGAGAAAGCAAGCAACCGCAAAATGTCAAATGAAAGCCCATTAGTGCCGCACGCAGCTCTGATAGACAAGCTATCACATCGGTCCTAATTGCAAACTCAGACACACACCCACATGTTCGCTCATGGCGTCTCCTGCGTTTCTGCCTCATCGAACGCACAGTTATCAGGGTAAGAGCTCAAGATCAGATCACGTCTTCAAAAGGCTGTTGATTCAGGCTATATTTGGCTTTTCTATTGAGTTGAATAATGAGGGGCGTTTTCATTAATTAGTATTTCTAAATATTAACCTTGCATCCTCCCCGGGGGCAGAAGTGTACTGCTGTCACGCTAATGTGTGAAAACAACAAAGCCTCGGAGGCCACGTCTCTGTTTTGCTTCAGATCTCTGCTTTTTGGCGACAGCACGGCTCCGAGCACAACACACACACGAGAACCATGACCTGTCTGAGCTCACAGCTTGATATCTCCTGAAAAACACAACCGTCTACCTGTTGGGCAGACTGCTCAGAGACGAACTTTACATTGCAAGTTGAAGAGAGACAGGAAGCAGAAGGCTGGCAGCATGTCTGTGGGGCTCGTGGCTGTCTGCTGAGATTTACTTGTGTCTTTTTCAATTTCAATTCATTTACATACTTAAAAAGGCCAAAAACTTTCAAGGAGTTCTTGTGACTTTGCCAAGTAATCTCTGCGGGAGCGAGATAACGTGCCACTGCTAACTAAATTTCAAAGCACAGGCGCCAGGTTTGAATTTCTTCTGGCAACAGCCTGGGCTTCTTGAGCCTTTGTTTGCCAACTGTCCTCCTCGGCTGTAATCTCATCTCTAAATGATGTCATCGCAGGCCGTATACCAGAAGTGGGACATCATCAACATCCGGCAACATGACTCAAGCCTGTGGCATATAGTGTTTTCATCAGCCCTGGTCGTTTCATCAAGAGAGGCTTTAGCGAGCCTTCAGCCATATTTGTCACTAAGTAATGAGCGGGAGGACAGAGTGGACACAAATCGCCAGCTAAGGGTTGTTTAACATCGATTAGTTCCACAGCGAGCACGCCAACAGCTGAGTCTGAATGCGGCTGAAAGATAACTGAGATTTCATTGAGAGGTATTAGGGCCTACACTAAAGGCGTCTTAATTGAGATTTGGTTTGTGTCCATGTGTGTGAGTGTGTAAGAGAGAGAAAAAGCTGCTGTGTGAAATCGAACGTGATTTGTAAAGGACGCTGTTGTTGTTTTTGCTTTCAATCACACACAGAGGAAACACAGCAAACCCCCCACCATGCATCTTAAGACCAACAGAGAAGACGCTATTGGCTGGACACACCGACACAAACAAAACATATCTCACTATAACTCGCACACGTCTTATTTCCTTTATATTATAAACAACAAAGTTAATTATACCAGCGAGGTATTTGTCTCAACACAAGCTCCCGCAGAGCTCGTGCAGTCCTCTTCTCTCAAGTATTTTTCTGAAAATACACATCACCGCACGGGAACGTTCGGCATAATAGAGGTGGGAATGAGCGAAAATATTCCACTCCACATTAATGGAAGTGGGCAGATGGTGTGGGTGTTGAAAGTGCCTTTAATTTGGAGAGGTGGCACCAGTTTATAATAATGAAGCAGAGCATGTGGCAAGAGGCATCACAGAGGCCACAGAGCTCTGAGATTATATCAGGGAAGATGATGTATAACAGAGTTAGACTGATAAAATGGTCGGGTTGATATGTCGTCTATGTTGTTTCAGATATACTGGTATTAACGTATATTTCAGCCCATAAGTGACAGTTAGGACACTAAAAAGATATGAAATCATAAAACAAGTTTATTTTTCAGCTGTCACAGCTCTAATCAATATATTAAAGGACCAGTGTGTAGTGTATTTGCTGACATATAAAAGTCTCATTCTAAGCTAACAAAAACACAACAATTCTTATTTCCAGGTGTCTGTACACGAATGAAAACATATTTATTAACATTATATTCCATATCTGCCATATTCTGTAAATAAACCTCCCCTAAATCTTTAACAATGGATCACATGCCTACTTAAATGTGAGAGATATCGCATAGCAAATCATAACCTGCAGTTTCCTACAGCTCTATGCAGCGTTTTAGCGTCTTTCAGCATATTGTTTTGGTTTTTTTTGCCTTCATCAGTGTCTTTTCAGCAGCTGTAGGCACATTTGTTCATAGAAAAAGCTCCAAAAACTCACTGCCTGCACATCACTGAACAGCAGACAAAGCTGAGAGGACAGAGACATGAATCCAAATGAATGCTAATGTTGCTAATGTATCTGCTGGATGTAGCATCAGGTTTATATCCCACCAGGAGTATTTCAGAAGCAGAGTGTTTTGCCCGCCAGACTGTGTTAGCTTTTAGTTTTTTCCTTGATTTATGTGCTTCTACCATGAGTAAGTAGGCTGTGTAGTTTGCACAGGGCATTTTATTTTGAAAGTTGACCAGATTCTCTATGCCATTTCTGTTTCCGACTTCCAGCCTGCTCGATCCTCGATCTGCTCTGTGATGCTTGACATGGCTGGTCATAGCGTCCATAAAGCAGAGCACAGAGCTGCTTCTAAAACACTTCTGACATGACATCACAAACATTTTCGAGAACGGGTGTGATCAGCCCAGAACACTCTGCATCCATGCCTGGTCGGATCGAGTCATTAGACACATTATCTTGAAAAAAGATAATCTCAGCATTGTGCCACTGAGTGGCCAAAAACAAAGCAAAGATTTGGATAATGGGTGGAGCTGAGGCGGGCTGAATGAAGTCTGGTTACTCAAACACGCCACCTGTTGTAATGACACCTACTTGTCAATCAAAGCAGCCTCGCTGTTAATTCTGCATAACTTTAAGCCTTAATATAATTTGAACAGGTGAGTTCTATAAAAATTCACCCTCAGTACAGTTGTCATGAACGGGGAAATGAGCTATAGAGACCAAAACTGTTTTTTGTACCAGGCTGTAAACATGTTTATTTCTGCTGTGAAGTTGGACATTTTAACATGGGGGCTTATGGAGATTGACTCGTTCTGTAGCCAGCCTCAAGTGGACGTTTGAGGAACTGCAGCTTTTGGCACTTCAGCATTGGCTTCACCTCACAGCTACAGGGGTTAAAAACATTGCTCAATGGTACTACTAGTGGTCAAAAACTCAACAGGGTACCTTTAAGGGATCCTTAAAATGTTCTGTATGCTTGTGTAAATAAATTAATATCAGTCAGAATATAGTGGGGTTTTTTTTAAATACATGATCAGACAGGCTTTAATGTAAAATATGACTGTAGCATCAGTGATGATTTATTGGTTTCTATTTTTATTTTGCTAAAAGATTAAAACATCTGCACTCTCATTTCATTTTTTTCCTGATCCCTGCTTTTATTTAGAGTTTGGATTAAGGCTCAGAAATTTAAACTGTTATAGGAGCAATGACATAATCTCTTTCTCAAAATGAGCTCTCAAAAGCTTTTTTTTTTTTTTTTTTAATCATATGTGCTCGTCCTCAAAACCACTCCTTGAGGGAGGTGGAGGCTTGTCAGACTATGACCCTGCCCCTGTGAGTTTGAGTGCTCACAGCTGAACTAAAAGTGCGAGTTAAATGGTTTCACTTTGGCTTCAGTGACCTCTGCCTGCTGCCTCATGTGCGACCACCTCAAGAGGAGGACTGGAGGAAAAATGTGCATCTTCATTGGCCCTCACGCGTGATATTTAAATACTGCAAATGAATGCGTGTGTGACATTTGCCTTCATGATTCATTTTGTTGTGATGGACGGCGCTCAGTTCCCACAGAAGCCTGAGAAACGTGTTTGAAATGCAGCTAAACACAAGATTTACATCCATCTGGAGGGACAGAAAACACGATAAGACGAGTCAAATACACGAGGTAGTCACGCCATATGGGCTATGACTGTGTGTGTGTGAGAGAGAGAGAGAAAGAGAGAGAGGGAGAGGAGGGAGAGGGAGATGCTTAAAAATATTTTACCTGATGTGATGGTGATGAATGAGGCAGTCACAAGTAGAAAATTTCCAAAGTTCATCTCCACACTCTCCCGGTGTCAAATCCTCTGGAGTCTGCAGCCTCTTTGACAGTCCACTCAAATGATCAATTAAAATCAAGCCTCCACTCATCAAACCAGATGAAGTGAAACACTTTTTTCAAGATTTCAAGCAAGTAAAATCACACCCCAAAAAAACTTTAGAGTCACTCCCAGAAAGCCATGACAGCAGCAGGGTGATGACCAGGAGGAGCAGCAGCAGCAGCAGCAGCAGCAGCAGCACCGCCCCGGAGAAAACCTAATAACAAAACTCAGCAGCAGCACTTCTTCATCCTATGCATGGTCACAAACACACACATGCACGGAGACTTCTTCTTTCTAAGATGCTGCTGAAAACAAAACAAAAAAAAGGAGGTTTAACTATATTTAGTCCGGTCATAAATAAAATAATTCCTCCCTCTGTGTGTGAGTGTGTGTGTGTGTGTGCTCTGGTCCGGGCAGTTGCAGGTTGCGGCGTCAGTTTGAGCGAAAATGAAGCGCTGCACATGCCGAGCTGAGCTGCGCACTCCTCCTCCTCCTCCTCCACCTCCCCTCCCCTCCCCACACACACACACACACACACACACACACACACACACACACACACACACACCCCACCTCTCTATCCGCACCAAATCCCCCACCAACCTCCAAGAGTCAGTGTTTTAAAGGGACAGACACGACATCTGCCTCCTGTGTCTAATCTCTACATATACAGGGTTTAGAAAAAAAGTCCTCACAACACAGAGGGATGAGATAAAACTTGTTTTTTTTCAGTTATTTCCAGCGTTGGATTTGGGGGTTAAGGGTTGTTTTTAAGGTTTTAGGCTGGGAAATTGGATTTGAGTCTAAAATCTTTAGTTTGAGCCAAACTTGTTGTAAAGAACAAACCAAAGTCCTTAAAAAGAGTCCTTTAAAATCAGGTTAGATGTTAAAATGAGCCTGGGTTTTGGGTACGGATAGCTGGATTAGTTCCTAACTTTAGGGTCCCAGAATACATCTGAAGCATTACAAGATGATTTAATAAAAAAAAAATTTAGAGTTTTTGCCAATTTTACATTTTACTCAACTAAAACTGTGAATGATTTTTTAGCCATTTAGACTTAAAGAAACAGAATTTTATTAAAGGTCCAGTGTGTAGGATTCAGTGGCACCCAGTGGTGAAGTTGCAGATTACAACCAAATGAATTCTCTCCCACCTCTCACCCTCTCCTTCAAAGCATGTAAGAAAAACTCTGGCTGCCAAATTCACATAAAATACAGAAGATCATATCTAGATCAGTGTTTGGTTTGTCTGCTCAGGGCTACTGTAGAAAAATGGTGGTTCAACGTGGTGGACTCCATGGAAGAGGACCTGCTCTCACTGGGATATAAAGGGCTAATTTTAAGACAACGATTCTTATATTCAGGTGATTATGCAGGAATGAAAACATACAAAACAAAAACAAACAAATATTTTATTCCATTCTTTACATTACAATGCTCCCAAATCTTACACACTGGATCTTTAAACTAACAAACTAAACTTTGATGAGGGTTCACAAGTGTGTGTTTTTTAATATTTTAAGGGTAAATCAAGAGGGTTGGTAACAAAAAAATATGGTTAAAGTAAAATTTGAAGATAGATTTAATTTCATGTTTTATGCTGGAAGTCCAGCAAAAGAACTTCGACAAAGTCAGTAAGGGACAGCCTAATGTGTAATCCTTAAAAAGACTGGAAATTATTCAAGATAATCAAATGAGGGAATTCTAAATGTACAGTAAGTTAGATAATGGTCAATGGACTGCACTCGTACAGGGTTTTTTATCTGAAGCACTCACACTAATGGCAGCTAGCTTCCATGCAAAGTGCAGGATGTATCAACGTGATATCGTGGGATGGCGTATAAATATGTGGTCATATATACATATGGTTATATGATAAATATGGTCAAAACACAAACACCTTCCAGCCCTGTGATGACCTGGCTCTTGTCGAATGTCAGCTGGGATTGAATTCAGCCGCCTACAACCGTGATCAGGATAAGCATTTATGGAAAATGAATGCATCGACAAAAACATTTCAGATTTCAGAAAGGCTTTGTTGTGTTTTCTGAGATGTTTTTGCATTTGAACCCTCAGGGCCACCGTAGTAAGCCATCTATTTAAACCTTAAATCCATTCCTTCTAAGCGTTTCCACATCGTGCCTCTCTTTAGCCACAAGTACTGTTGTTCACATTGTCCTATTCCCTTGTGGTCGCCTACTTTGTTGCTGCTTCACCAACATATTGTTCCTCATGCTGTGTATTTGCTAATATCAGGCTGCCTAAATACAGCAATACAACAGATTTTGGAGGCTATATTTCATAACCTAGTAACACTTTCAGCACTGCTCATACATCATCCCCAAATGTTCCCTTTTCCTAACACTTGTTGGACATTCATGGGATAAAATAAGCAATAAATTACTGCACTAAAGGGATGATTATTCCATATGCATGCCCGTGAGATCAGCTTTTTTTTCTCCTGTAAAAGTTTTTCTCTCTTGGAATTAAGTATCTAAGAACAGGGGAGGTTGTTTATTGATTGTACAAGATGCAAATATGTGATGACTTAACACTCTGAAATGCTGACGACTGACGATTATTTATTAATCAACAGCCTTAACACAACCATCGTCACTTCTTCAGTTTCATCGTCATCGTCACTGCTGCTGCTGCTGCTGATGATGGAGTGTGTTGGCTGTGCATGCTAACAGTCATCCTCGCCGCTCCAGATCGTTGCAGTCGTGCTCTTTAGCATCCACCCTCTGATTTATTAAGCAGCTGTTGTTTCACACCCACTCCTCCACAATCTGGCCCCGCTGGAGCCTCTGGTGCCCTGCTGGGGGCTGTGGAGACACACAGATCCCCTGGGGGGTATGAGCTCCGTTTCACTCGCTCCCCCCTCCTCCAGCACACACCAGACCGGTTCCTCGGTGCCGTTGCTTCTTCTCCCTCCACCTCATTGTCTCCGTGTCAGGTTGTGAGAGGACAACATGATGGAGAGTGACTTTCGGACGGTCAGACGCCTGCTCTCCTTTGTCTCTGTTGAATAGGACTGGAAATTGGGCAACAGAAGAGAAGTCCAGATGTCTGTTGTAAGGCGTGACACAAAGAGGGGCCCACAATGGATTCAATCTCAGTTTCAGTGGAAGTGTGTAGCTTATTAAGGGCCACAAAGGCTAAACGGGCATAAAATAGAGGCATCTCAACAGGAGAGTGGCTGGAGACTTGGAGGTGTCAGATGGGAATGATGGTCTTATTTTCAACTCAGAACCTCAGAGAAGCCATCAGTAGATACTCTGATCACTTCATGTGGTTCTGCTTTGATATAGAAAGAGTCAGGCTTGGGTTACACCCCCCCCCCTATTGTTTTTTTAGTGGTTTTTATTAGTTCTTTATTTCTTTCAAAAGAGCAATTGAACTCTTTTGTTTCAACTTCAGTGAATGCGCCAATAAAACCTTGACAGTCAAGAGAGTTTGCAACATTTGGACAGGAAACATCCTCCGCTTGGAAACCCAGCGGGTTTGCAACAAAGTATTACAAATTAAACAACAAAATACCTCGTTGGTTCGTGCCCTCTTTGGAAGAACGTGTAGAAACATTTTCTGATATGAGCTCCCCATCAGCAGGGTGACATTATTTGTTAGTTTCTTCCAAAACTGTCACAAACTATCACCTTGTATTAGCTTTGGCTTGGTTTAGGCATAAATTTACTTGATTGGGTTTGGACAAAGATCATGATTTGTGTTGAAATAAATATTTGTTGGGGTTATGGGACCTTCTTCTTCATGGATATAATAACTATAAGATCCAAAATGTGTATTTAGCTTGTGTTGTTTACTTGTTTAGATTGCACACATACTTCAGATCACTATCGTTTCCGGTACTTGGCACAGAGGAGTGGTTTCACCTCATTTACTTGTGCACTTGGTTGGCGGGATTCAGACAAAGAGGGTGAGCAGGGTTCAGATATTTCCTGTTGACCATTACGTGACGTCAAGTTATGTTTTGTTTGTTTTTCTTAAACGGTATAAAACGCATCTTCACTGTGGATTTTTGAGTTTTTGAACGAGCCACAGGAAAGAACCTACGTAGCCTCTTATAACTGATCATTGATAGTAGTCGCTACAATAATAAACACAAGGTTGTGGCCTAACCCTAACCAAATTCACCTACCAGCACCTTTGAAGCTCACTAACTGACACATTATGTCTTATTTGTTCACTGTACAAAAAGTGAAGAGTAAGAACACATTGTGGTTTCACAGGGGTGATTTATATGCAGGGTAATTTCTACTATATTACTACATAACAGCTGTGAGCAGTTATTTCCTGAGGTTTGAGAGTGTATCAATCTTCTCATCTGGATCTCAGCAGGGCACAAACAAGTGTATTCATTCAAATGCATGCAGATATAAATACATAATCTAGACATGATTGTATAAAATGTTCCTCAAATCATCTCTGATGTGATATTCACAGGAAATAATCTCAAAAATCATCAGAATTACCCGTTTGACAAACTTCCTGAAGATATTGCGTTCACTATTTCAGTGACTTAAACAGTTTATCAGTGGTTTTGTATCGTTGCAATGAATATAATATGAAATATGCATAAAATATCTCGTGAGTCTTGAGTTTACTGAATGATAGACAGGGGGTCTCTGAGGGGAAAAAGTTGGGAACGACTGCCTTAAAGCTGAGTTTGTTCTTTGTCTTTTTCACCCTTTTACTGTGTGTCTGAGTTTCAGGATTTAACAGGATTTAAGGTGACACTTTTTTCCTGCTTGCTGTAGGTAGGTTAGTCTGTGTGTGTGTGTGTGTGTGTGTGTGTGTGTGTGTGTGTGTGTGTGTGTGGTGACAGAGCAGGGAGGTACAGATGGTGGGATGTGGCAGTCTGTCTGACTGCGGTGAAGAATGTGAGGTTCAGCTGTCAGCCTCTGGCCCCCCAGCTCTGACCTTATGTGTCTCTGATCACCGTCTGGCTCCATCTCATTATGACAAACTCCATATTGCTTCACTCTCACAGTGCAGCGGCAACGATTACTAAACCAAAAAAACAACTCCCAAACTTCTCCAAAAAGAAACTCAGAGCAGTGATAAAAGCTGACATCCCTCTCAAGACGTTGCATTTGTCACTAACTGGGCTCCTGTTGTCTCTCTTTACACAGCCGAGGGTCTCGGCTGTTGACCTGCTAAGATACTTTGTCAGCAGATTTCATTAGTCACACCGTAACACGGGGCTTTTGTTTCCCTGTGGTGTTTGTGTGTAAGCAAGTGCAAAGGACCTTCAGCTAGCCAGGAGGGCTCCAGAGTTTATTTATAGGCTGTGTGTCACAGCAGCGCAGGGCCAACAGCAGCAAGTCATTTACATCCAATGCACCAGAATGCGAAGGTAAGCAGCTACCATCGCTGCAACATTTGGCTTAAAAGGCTGAGCTTTTTTTTTTTTAAAGGCTCAGCTTTTTTTTTTTCTTCAGGTTTCGGGACCCTTGCCAACAGAGGGAGCGATACGAGGCAACACAGCTCCTCTTTTGTCATGCTCTTAAATGGCAGTGTCACATTGTCTATGAGTTGATCATGCACAGAGCTGGGAGAGCCCTCGAGGAGCCCTGACTCCTGCTGCATCTGATAACCCGATATAATGAGCCTGTAAGACGCTGCTTACAGTACAGTACACTGTGTGATAAATGTTACAGCTCCTCTCAAATCATCTGGCTTGTAGGTTTGTGCTCTCAAGACAGTTTCCACTGTGGAAGGAAAGTAGTTCCAGGAGTGTTGCTTTCATCTTCAAGTGTTTTCTTTTACAATATTCAGATCTGCTTCTTTCTTACAACTCTGGAAATGTCAAGTATGTCAAGTATGGAAGACAGAAAAAACAACAAAAAAAAAAAGTTGGTTAAAAGTTCGTCATGATAAGAAAATTATGGAATCGAAGATCGAAAATTTTAGTTACTAACTCATAATTTGGACTTTTTATCACATTATTATAATATTGACTTATCGTGTCAACATTTTATTCGATAATTCTGACTCACTAAGTCAAAATTTGATTTCTTATTCAAGAACAACAACCTCTGTGGCGGTAAAGTGAAGCCAATGCTGAAGTGCCATGTGGTGGAAGAAAATAAAGAGACTGTGAAAAAGAAGAAATCATCTTTGGTAGGTTTATTACTGCTTTCATGAAAGAGGACCGGAACCAACAGAGTGACAAAGCAATCTAGAAGGAATCGGTGAGGAGCGCAACCTCATCAGCATTTTTATGTGGATAAGACAAAGAAACCAAGGACTGGGTTCTGGGGTACTTTCCAAAGGTTAATGATGAGTTTAAAATTAGACATATAAAAGAAAGACAGTTCATGTACAGTTAACAGTTCATGTACAGTTAACAGTTCATGTACAGTTCACTAGACTGTAGACAGGAAATCGCAGATGACACAATTCTGCGCTGGCAGCTAGAATAGGAGATCATTGTACTCAATGCAGAATCACGCGCTACATGAAAGATTAAAATAACATAGATGGCGTTTCCCCTACATGCCAAAAGCTGCAGTTCCTCAAACGGCCACTTGAGGCTGGCTACAGAACGAGTCAGTCTCCATAAGTCCCCATGTTAAAATGTCCAACTTCACAGCAGAAATAAACAATGTTTACAGCCTGGTACAAAAAACAGTTTTGGTCTCTATAGCTAATTTCCCCGTTCACGACAACTGTACTGAGGGTGAATTTTTATAGAACTCACCTGTTCAAATGATATTATATATATATAACAGTGTGGATGCTTTGATTGACAGGTGGGTGCTGTTACAGGTGGCTTGTTTAAGCATTATTCAGCCCGCCTCAGCTCCACCAATAATCCACGTCTTTGCTGATTTTTAGATTAGTTAGGAAATGGCCAAGATGGCGGCAGGGAGAGCTCCCACACTTTGAGCTTTCCTACGGGTGACATCACTGATACGACGTCCATGTTTTATACTGTGTATGGTTTTCATGAGTGGGTCGCTCCTGAGTCCATGGCAGCATGATTTACATCTTATAATAAATAATAAATAATAAAATAATGTCATGCTAAATCCAAATTATGGGATAGTTATATCTGCAATGAAGAGCATTTCTTTTCCCATGACAGAAATTATCTTCTACAGTTACGTTTTTTAAATTCTTGCTGTTTTATGATGCAGTAAGCAGAAGTTTCAAACACAATACATCTTAATTTACTCATGTATGCATGCATACTCACAACTTTAAATGACTTAATTCATCATTAAACTTTAATTCCTTGTCAGGTCAGGGTGATCCATCAACATCCCACTATGATGTTTGGCTTAGTAATTTATATAATGATAATGTATGTCGTGTCAGGCAGCTGTGTTTGCTGTAGATACTGTCCAGCTGGGTTTGGATGGTTCTGTGTGTTTTGAGGAGGAAAATGCGATTTTATGGCAAAATAATTAAAATGTAACTTGTTTTGTGGGATTGTGAAACACTGAGATTGTATGAGATGAGCTCCACTTAACAGCATCATCTAATGATTCTGATATTTGCAGAAATGGAGAAAAAAAAAAAGTAACTCCTCGGTTTCCACATCTTCAGCCACTGATTGCTCGGTACAACTAGATCTCTCATGTAATAGCCACTTATGCTTGAGAGCCCATTTATCTATTCTGCAACGTTACGTCACAGGCCTCAAGAGTTGCCTCTCCTCTGTGTTTCTTGTTTGATGAAAATATCTGATATGTTTAGCATCCGCTACAGTAAAAACAGAGTTGAAACAGAGTTTATCTGCTGATCTTAAAAGACCTCATCTTCTATATTTGTATAGAAGATATTCATATGTATTATATGTTTTAGCTATGCAGCACATAGCGTACTGAACATAACAGCATGTGGGCATTTTCCATGACCTCATCCAAAGAAAGGAGTATTGAAAAGAGTGAATGACAGAGAGGGGGAAAAAAAGGATAATTTCACATGGAGCAGTGTTCAGAGCAGCGGCTGATGCCAGTCGAGGCTCATGGGAGTCCTCTTCTGGTCTGATGTCAGAACTGCACATTTTCCTGGGAGATATCAGGGCTGCACAAGTCAGCACAAGTGACAGCACCGATACAGGTTTTAAATTGGATTTTAGCTCGTAGGTTGGCCACCGTGCTCACACCAGATGTCAAAAAAAAAAAAAAAATGCACCTAACAGTTGGAAATATGCAGTGTGTCTGTTCAGGAGGAACCATAGCAAAATGAAACACTGGAGACAAAATACAAATTTAAGAGCTGCTAGTATAAAGTCATGTTTCCATGCAGCTAAACTTTACTCAGATCTACTGAACTTTATTTTAAATCCTAGCAGTGAAAGATGTACCAATGCAATTTGAGGAAATGTGAATAAAATGATAATATAGTACATCTGGAATATTTCTATTCATTGGAATTTTGAAATTTACAATCAGAAAACAAAGAAATTTTGCCTCTGAATGTTTGCACTTATTCAATTGCGATTTCAAAAATTAGACATTGGAGCTGATGTCAGTTTGTGTGGGGAAAGGTAGTAACATAAAACCAGCTGTATTCATTATAAACAAAGTTATTTATTTTCTGGATTGTGTGTATTAATTATAATATCATAAAAAGAGGAAAACAAAGGGTGAGCAGATGCTGTTCAAACCAACAAAATAAAAAATAAAGTCTGTTCGAAAACAAAAGAGAAAGAAAAACCCCATTATCTAACAATCATCTAATGAACAAAAACAGAAACAGCACCCGAACTCCACTGCTTCAACAACAATATCTACATGCATGCAATCAGTGAAATCTGGCCCAGTTCCCTGCAAACAAAGAAGCAAAGCAAACAAAACACCTCTACAGAATTCAAGTAAACACAGTAGTTAACATTCACAATCATTTCTTGAGTATAACACAAAGGCAAAAGAACACAAGCCGTCACGACTGTCGCTTATATAAATAAATAAAGCTTAAATAAGATAGTTCTTCGAATTGAAGGCTGGAGATTGGAGTGTTGGACCGGGTGCTGATCCAATCGTGACATCTGAAACTGTTATAAGGTTTAAAATCTTCTTAAGAAGAAACAAATATCTTACAAGAGAAAGGAAAGGAGCAAATATTCACATTTGAGAAGTTGGAACCAGCAAGTGTTTTCTTAAAAAGGACTTAAATGATCATCAGAGTTTTCTGTCTATGGACTAATCAATTTAAATATTGGATATTTTGTCTGTGCCGATATGATTCCTGAGTTTCAACATCAGTTCCAAAGCAGTAGAGCTGCAATGATTATCAATTAATTCAGCAACAACAACTTTCTTAATTAATTAACACATCTGAGTCATTTTTCTGGTTTTAGCTTCTCAGTTGTGAACATGTTACTGCATGTTTGGCAGCATTAAAACTTGATTTTCATATTACTGATGACAAACTGTACCAGCCAGTTGGAAACTAGCGAGTCTGTCTTTTGTATCTTATTGTAATCTTGATGTTTTATCACAGTCTTTTAATTCACCACAACTGACATCTGACCTTTTAATGTAATCCAATAAACAATGACCTTAAATAAAATGAATATTTGCTGGTTTCTGTTGTTTCCTACAGTGGTAGACTGAATATCTTCATATTTTGGACTGTTGTTCAGACGTCTGAAGATGAAATCAACTAAAAACTGCAGCTCAGCTGAGTCTCTCCTCCTCTTTATGAGTCTGCTGTCCTGTTTCTGGAGCAACATCTGTGTTGCATCATATTATCGAGGATGATATCAACATGAGCAGCCAACATCTTTTTGTATGTATGTATCAGATATTCTTTCATTATCTCTCTCAGCTTGTTGCCACCTTCTTTTGAATGAAATTCATCATGAGAAGGGCGAGTCAGCGCGTCGTCTTCAGGCCGCTGTTATTAAAAAACAAGAAAGATTTTTGTCTGTGATGTACAACAACATCCGGCGAGGCTCAGCTGTGATTTCTCATATTTTGAGCATCTTTTCATGCTTGTTTTGTTGTCTGTATCCAGTAATCCAGTTCAAGACTGTCTGCAGAAGAAAACAGAGACCTGGCGTTCAGACAATAAAAATCCTCACAGAGCTTTTGTTTTTGTTTCAGACTCTCTGTCTGTCGTGCTGAGCTACAGCACAGTCGTCGTGTACAGTATCACGGAGAGAGCATAAAACAGATGCAATGCTAGCGTGAGGCAAATTGGCAATTAAGATAAACTCAGAATCGCTACTGTTTTCAGCCTTTGGAGAGAAGCAGAAATGAGGATGGTGCAGATTTACAGCTCATGATCTCTGCGAGTCACATTACAGCAACAACCTGCAAGGATTGATGTTTACTTCTGAGCTAAGAACAATGTAAGATTCAAACTCATAGGGAGTAGTTAGAGAGAGGAGCGTGTTATTGTGCTGCACAAGCAGAATTGCATTATCGCTCCCTGAAAAAAAATAAAAACTTTGATACATATCTCAGGCTCAGACAAGGTCATCTTCATATTCCTTATGCTCGTCCAAATCTAATCTCCTCTGTAACGACGGTGAAGAGTGATAAATGGCAGAGCCTATTACACAGAGGGCTCATATCACCAAACATGTGGCAGACATCCAGCCTCACACACAAGCAGCCTCTGAGATTATTCACTGGCCTGACACTGTCACTGCCGCGTGTCCCCACTGCACAATATGAGTGTGTCAGTGTGACTCCTGAATTTTTAATGGAAACGTAGGAAGGAAGCAGTCAATGTCCACAGCAAACTAATAGCTCCGATTTCACAGTGAAGATTCTTCAAACTCTGGCCAGCTATAAACATTCATATTTGCAGCACTTATTTGTGAACAGAGAGCGAGAAATTAATTTAAAATAACTCGATAACAAGCTTAAATTTGGATTTAAAGCCAGTTTACTTCACAGGGGATAGAAAACATAATGTGCTTTTATTTGTTTGCCGTTTACAAAATATCTTAATTTAAGTCTTCGGATGGCTCATAACTTCATCCTGTTATTTTCATGTGTCTGATGACCCGTTTTCATTCTGCATTCACCACAAGACTTTGTTGAAGAGGTCACTAATGTGTCTATCGTCTACGATCGCTGAGATTCGGTGTAGGTGGATTTTAATGTCATTCAACCAAATGTCAACCTTTGCAATCTTTCACGTCCTTCACTATCATTATTATTATTATTGTTATTATAATTATCTGAAATGGCAGTGTGTGTGGTGAAGGGTCTGAAAAGCACTTATCAATAAAAAAAAACAAAAAAAACAGCATCTCTGTCAGCAAACTTAAACTAGGCCAAAGCTGTTTCACAGAAATGTATTAAAAAAAACAACATAAGTCACGTAAATCTTATGAGATGTGCAAAGAATATGACACAGCATAATATAATAATAAGTCAACAGCATTACATCTGTTATCTGTGACACTAAATGTTGGCTGTGAATTGGATTTTGCACGGGTTCAGAGAGCACTTGTGATGTCGTCTTGGTTTTGAGGTCTTGCGTTAACGTGGAGCATAAAAGGTTCATTAATTAGACTCTTGAACTCCTGATTTTCCCCTTGAGTTTTATATTAAGTATCTCAAAAGACACATTTCCCGCTCTGTATAATGAGTGTTGCATGAATCTGCTTATCAGCTGCTGGCTGAATGGTCACAGACCACAAAGTGAAACATTCAAAATCAAGACATGTTGCTAACACTGTAGCTACACAGCTATTGTTTCCCCAAAATTCTGCCTGATGTATTTGGTATTTTTAGCCGTGCCAGAAGCGTGATCCAAACATTCATGTCCCCCTCAGGATGAATTGTTATCACCACAGTTACTTTTCATCTAGCTCCATCAGCAGGTTTTAATTTATACTTCAAATGCCTGATAAATGTACACAACATGCAAATGGTACATTATATATAAGGATAAGCAGTTATGGAAAATGGATGGATGGATAGTATAATATATAATAATGTAACAACTTCTTCTTGGCTGCATGGTTTTAAGTGCAGGACTTGTACTTGTAACAGTAAATTGTGCTTTTGCATACTTCTCCCACCCCTGACTGTTAGCCTTGTTAGAAATAGGACAACTTCACCTACTTCCAAGGTGCATGGAGAAATCTGAGGAGGTCAAAACTGCAGCAGAACCAGCAAGGAACAATGTATGCTATATTGTATAACAAAGTAATTTCTTTATACTACAAGTGTTGCAGCTGTTTTGACCTCTGGTATTTTTAGAAAGACTGGAATCAGCATTATAATTCAACACTGATTGGCTGTTTGTGAAGACGGAGCCACCAGAGACTCCCGCAAAGTGTAAAAGGTTAACATGCAGCAGAAATAGACCCAATAATGTCACATAACAGGACGATAAGGGATCCAATCTAACCTCAGTATGTAATACAAAATTTTACTTTCACACAAGGACCATGCTGTTTAAATTAACAGCAGCAATCCCAACCGTACAGCTGTACATTAAAATGCTTCTTTTTGAATACTTTGTGGAAAAATGGTGGATTACGCCTTTGGTAGGAACATATGGGCTCGGGGCTGGGTGTCACAGGGACAGCTGGATGTATTGGGAGACGGACTAACATTGTTGGTTTGGCATTTTGGTTGACAATGGTGACAATATATAATAACCGCAGCATTATCCTTTAATAAACAGCATATATGAAGTTATCAATGCCTAATAGAATGACATATCCATGGAAATAAAGGATGCAACCACCATAGTATGTAATAACAATTGAAGATTAAACTGTTGTTGTGAAAAATGTACAGACTTTTTGTATGTACAGACTTGTCTTCCCCTCTGGACACATGATGCCTCAGCAGTAAAAACCTGTCAATTATAAAGACACAGGTTTGATTCCCCGCCGTGGCCTTAATATGAGGACATTTCATGTTGTCACCGTGCTCTGGACTGGACGTGGATTACCTCTGGGTGTCCAAACACACGCAGGTCAGGAGTGAAGCTGCCAACAGGCACACAAGCATGAGTGTGAATGATTGTCTGTCAATCTGTATTAGCCCTGTGATGGACTGCTGGCCTGTCCACACGGCTACACCCCCCACCAACCCCTAAAAATAGACAAAATCAGGTACAGGTGATGAACAAAGATGTAGAGACTACACGGGTGCTGCAGGTGTAGACCACTAGATGGCACAAAAGAATCAATAAATCTGAACTCTTTGCACTTTGTAGGAAAATCAGTAATCCATTTGCTGTTGTCAGACAAAATTACAGTGGAACAAAGTGCAATAAAGGAGGAAATCATCGCTACAAAGAAGCCCAGTCATGATATCTAGGAGTAGACCGTCAAGGCTAAGCTCATCTTCCGCCATCTGGCAGCAAGATAACAGCATCTCTGCCAACTTTAACAAAGGCTGCATTCAGGAAGTCTGTGCATAGATAGACGCTGAAAGTGACACAAAGAACAGATATACTGTAGAAACCTACCGCAGACACATTACTCCAACAAAATACCAACCAGTGAAGATAAGATTCTGTCATCTCTGTGTCTTTTGTGCGGTCGTAAATCATGTGCGCGCTCCGTGAAAGCACAAGTGGTGGAGTAGTCTGTAACATTTTTTGCTGAATTCATTTCTGAAATCTACCTGACCTACTGAAAATGTAGCTCACTGAAGGGGAACAGGGCTGGAAAAGGCCTGAACATGCAAGCTGTGCAGTTTCATATTAATGCTTCTTTCACCCTTAAGCAATCAATTATTCACACATAGCTGTGGCATCAAATTTCTAACGTACAAGTGTCCAAGATTCACACTTTTTTTTTTTTTTACTCACACAAGACGTACAAGTTTTTGATAAGAAATACAGAAGGTTACCGGGTACAGACACGGGACCTCGAGAGCCAGGAAGGGACTGGGATGATAATTCAGGTCAGGAATCAAACCACCATAAATCAGAGGTGTCCAAACTTCTTTTAAAGAGGGCCAGATTTGACAATGTGAAGATGCCCGGGGGCCAATACTAACATTTTAGAAATGAAAAACAATAAAAGTTACATACAAATGCAAATAAAAACAATTCTGCCTTTCTTTCACATCTGGAGTCAGATAACACAGAATAAATTGTACGTTATACGTTAAACTTGCATGAGGTTTATACACATCTGAACCTCATGTTCATGTGAAACATTTTTAAAAGTCTGTTTAACACATTTAAGTTTAAAACATATCACTCTTGCTCTAGTCTTTCACAAGACCTGGGCCAGACTTTGGTCATGCCTTTTTCTGTCTTTTCACTGTTGATGCCTGTAACATATCTTTTAGTTTTATCCCTTCACACAAAAACATCCAAAATAGTTAAAAACAGTCTCCAGTTTTAGAGTTAGTCAACTGCACTTCCTTAATTAAAGCGTTAATCATTTAATTTTTGTGCACATTGTTTGTTTC
This sequence comes from Argyrosomus regius, assembly GCA_946959425.1. Lineage (NCBI taxonomy): Eukaryota > Metazoa > Chordata > Actinopteri > Sciaenidae > Argyrosomus > Argyrosomus regius. The sequence continues at coordinate 8,592,712 of OX336889.1, forward strand.
GTACCTGACTTTTCATTGCTGCTCTGACTGTAGAGGCGCTGATTCAACTTTATGGTTATTTTGAAGGATGTAGTTGAGCTGTATTTCATTTCACAGAGAGGTGTTTGTGCTATTTAGCCTAATTCAAAATAACAGCAGTCTCCAAAATGATCATAAAGTTGAACCAACACCTCTCTAAAACAAAAACTGAACAATAAAACTGTTGTGATGGCAGGATTCTTGAATTAGTTTTCACTCAGTGTACCAAATAACTTGGAAACTGAGTAAATAATAAACACTAAAATACTTTTAACATTGCAATCCTTATTTAAATTTACATTATCCTATTAAATAAATATCATAAAATCAACACTGTTACCCCATTTTCCCTGCCTTGTTACCTAGTTACTCTTTCAGTAAGTGCAGTTTCCTCTTAACACTAAGTTGTTATTCCCTATGGTCTTGTCTTCTTCCCTTGTACTTACATATCTGTCACAGTATCGGCATCCGGTAAGTGTTTTTATAAATAATTACTGTAATATGCAGGCTGTAATATAAAGCATTTGCCCCTACATATAGATATATACTGCACATTTCAAGAGCAGTGTATTTCATCAAATGTTTCATACTTATTAGACGTCACCTCTAGACGTCTATTTGAAGTAAAATCTTAAAATATGACAATAAAAGACGAGGATGGGTGAGCAGCAGTTTCCACTATATGAGAGCTACGTAAATAAGTCAGGAGTGTATCTTCTTGTCGGACGGTAAATCTATTGAAGCAGATATAAAAATAACAACAACACACGATCTCCGTCTGTATCTTTTTGTGTCTGACTGACGCTTGGAGGCTTCAAGCGTGTTTAATTGTAAACCACATGTGCAATGCTCTCAGACAACATGTGAAGCTTAATATCATGTAATAAATCCATTATATTCCATTAAAAATACAACACATCGACCCACCTACATTAATATTTCACCTGTCGACCCATTTATTGTGAGCTGAGCAGGGAATCTTAGACTTACATTACAATGTATAATCCCACAGCAGCTCCTGTTCTCTTGTATAAGTGGCTGCCCGCCGTGCTCCCGAGAGATTTTTACCTGAGACACTTGATTCTGCTCTGAATTAGACTTTGTAATATATCAGGTAATGCATGATAATTGAGTTGACATTACATTTATACAGAACTAAGTGTGTTTTTTCAGCAGAAGTGCATTTTAAAAAAAGCCTCTCTCTCTCTCTTTCAGCTCATTGTTTTTGTTTTTTGGCCCCCAACTTTACTGTTTTGGTTCACTCTCACCGTTCTCATATCAGTAGCGTTGTTTCCAGTAGCAACTAATTTCAGCAACAAAAAAAAAAGCTGCACGCTATCTGCCCACCATCAAACAGCAGACACAGTTAGCATGGAGCATTTAGCAGCTAAAGAGTGGTAAATACCAGGCTTACCTATGTTAGGTGGCCACAAACATAACTGCTAATGTTGTCTATTACAGGTGAACTTCAACTAATCAATCAACAATATAACGTGGTCAAACTCTTCCTGAGGACACATGGGAGAAGATTGAAATGATCTTTTCTATCAACAAAATGCTTCAGACATTTAATTCTCTTCTTTCAATGACAAAATATATGTAAGTATAACTGCTAACTTAATATAATTGATGCTAGCACCACTCCAAGTACTCTTTTAACTACAGAAGGTATTTATCAAAAACTAACAAATTACGTGACGTGACTTTATAAATTATCGACAGCCTACTTGAGTTCACTCGAGTCACTGTTTTGATGATTTGCAACTTGACTTGATATAAATGATTTCAGACGTGGCTTGGACCTGTGACCTGACGTGAGACGTGATGACTCGAGTGTGTTTATTTTATGTTTTCAGTTTAAATATAGATAAATATTAAAATATTAAAGAAGTTGACATCACAGGTGTCTGTGTAATGTTACCATTAATGTGTATCTGAGCACACACAGTGATGACTGAATGACTAATCGGGCTGCAGAGGAAATCTCTGGCCCGTTATCCGTAATCGTTGTCCCCAGAGGCTAAATCCTATTCAGATTATAGCTGATAAATTCCAAGACATAGGGATACAGGTCCCTATATCCTGGCATACTATGGCATGTACTGAGAGCTATATGTATGGGATATGGGTGGATAAATATGCTGTATTGAATATTTATTTTTGTGGATATCTATCTATCTAACTTGTCCAAAAACAAATTACCTGGGACTTATTTGGATCAAATATCCAGCAAAAGTCAAAGAAATAAGACATTTTTATAAACATAAACAGTGCTTATAAGCACCTGCATGCGGTCATTGTAGGGGTCTGTCCATTAAAAGAGACAAAAGTTAACTGTCCACCGGTTTAACAAAGAAATATTTGTTCATTGAGGAGGTGCAGTTGAGGTTTTGTTGCCAGGGGGCGTCACGGAGCAGCTCAGGCAGGTGAATAAGCTCCTTCAGTGGCTTGAGCTGCACATGAAGGAGCGACACACACTCAACTACAGCCGGCCAGAAGAAGAAGAAGAAGAAGTAGGTTCAACAGAGAGAAAGAAAACCTGAATGCGTTTCCACCTTCCTGTGGTTTGCAAAGTAAAAGCGAGCGGAGCTGTCGGTGCGCTCCGCGATGTCAGCCGCAGTTTGTAGGCGGGATGGGAAGAGAAGAGGAGGCTTCATTTGCAGACGGCGCCTCGCTGCTTTCTGTTAATTGCTACCTGAAGATAATTAAGACGCAGCTGAGGAGCGAGGAGAGTGTTTGGTGTCAACTTTAAAGAAAGCTCCTGTCCTCCTCCTACTATTTTACTACTCCTGCCGGAGAAGCCGGTGGATGTTGCGCCATGAAGATAAAGACGAGACTTCGAGTCATCCTGATGTTAATGTGGATCCTTCAAGGTGAGCTAATTAATGCACGCGACGGGCTTTAATTAGTTGCTGTAAAAGTGGCTGCACGTGAGTGAAAGCAGTTTGTTTGCATGTTGGAAAGTGAGAAATAGCTTTTGTAAACGACATTTTTAAGGGAAAATTTCAAAGTCAACACAGTATCTTTCTCTTAAAAGCTTTTCCTGTAATTAAAGTCCACTTTTGAGTCAGCCAAAGTCCAAAAAGCATCATAATTAATCCTTTTAACCAACTTAAATACAAGCTGATGGTGAGTTTTAAGGGTTAATTGTGATTAATTAAGCCAGTAAAGTGCAATACAATGAAGAAAGTACTGCATGCACTGTAGCAGACTTCACCTTGCTTTAAACACTACATGCAAATGTATTCAAATGCATTGCTCACATTCATATTCTTGTCAGTCAGGAGCAGCTATTAGCCTGCTCAGATGTCTTAAGATATGTCAATCTGAAAAAGCCCCCCTTCTTTTCTTCCTCCAGCGAAATTTTCAATTCAAATGCAGGAAGAAGCACGCTGACAATTCATGAAATATGTAATTTCTATTGCTGCAGCTTGTGTTTTTACCACAGGTTTCCCTTTTAAGCACACAGCACTCTTCATCTTAAGAGGGGGTAATGTTGTTGCATGGTTGAATGCTCTGAGATTTGAAGGAACTCAAATGTTGTTGTCTTTTTTTTTATTTCTTTTGATGGTTATTGTCCCCTGTGTGGTTAAAAATAACATAAAAGCTCATGAGTTTACCTGGAAGAGCAGGAGAAATCCCAGCTGTCACTTGATGAACATGATGGTCATACAGGTTCAAAGAGCTGCACCCTCTCTTGGCTTGTTACTCCTATACTTAGCCATGAAAGCAGTGATAAATTGATTAAATTTAAATTAATTTGGCAGAATAACGCATCAGTAAATGTTTGACATAAAGAAACATTACAATTTTTTTGGAGCTTTTAGTGAAGGGTTTCTGTGATATTTGTCTGTTGTACTGTAAATATTTCCTTTGGAGCCAAAACTGAGAGCCATTTTCCAGCTGGATTACATCCCACAATCACAGACAAACACAACGATATTAACAGGATGTGTAAAATCAAATTAATTTTCCTGTTTCTTATTAACATATTCTGCATCATTCAGCCTCTATACTCAAAGAGAGGCTCCTTAAGGCGCCTCTGACTTGGCCAATCTTGTTCCTGTCATCTGTGCTTGCTGCATCATTTCTTACCAGATGTTGGCTTTCCTCCAGTGTGGAAATCAGAGATTGTTACAGCTCGTGTCTTTTATGTCAGGATTTGTTTGGTTCACACTCTCTCTGAGGGGCAGCATTTGGGGGGAAAAAGCAAACAAAAAAAGTGGACGTTACGTTCATCTGCAGCTCATCTTTGACTGTGTACTGTGTGTTGTTGTTGAACACAGGACACCTGGCTTAAAATCTGTGTTTTCTTGATGAGTTTCCGCGTGGAAACTGCCGTGGCGTTACATTATATCTGCTCTCCTTTTGATTTGGTGTAACTGTTAAATGGAGTGAAACACATGGATTCAGTGTGCAGCTCCCCCGACGAGCAACTTCAGCCGCTTCCTGTTCTGATGATCAAATGGATTTCTTAATTTGCTCGATGGATTTCTCTTTACATTTCTGACAGCAGTTAAGCCCGTCAGGAAAAAAAAAAAAAACAGTCTTGCCTGTCAGAAACGTCATAATCAGTGAATCAAGACGCTGCAGCACGAAACTGCACTGCCCGTCTGTCTGACTTCACATGAGGAGTATATATAGCCAGCTGGTATTGATGAAACAGTGCAGCTCATTGGCTTTACATGAGAGGACCCGTAGCTAATTGGCTACTTAATGCTAAAATAAATCTGTTAATACTTGGCTGCCTGCAGGATTCTTTCATTTTTGATGATCTGAGACAGACGCTGAACATTTTTTTTAAGGTTTATAACCACTGACAGCAATAAATCACATCCTAGTCGTACCATGCGGTGAGTCCATGCTGTCACACATTACCGCTGCCCATCAAACAGCTCAAATTGGCCTGAGGACAGTGAAAAGGTGACTTGGCTCCCAGGAGTCTGGGTGTAGAGTTGGCGTAGCGCGCCAGCCTCACGCACCCTCTTGTAAAAATGCCTTTCTCTTCGGCCTGAGCTATTAAAATATCGTCATGTCCTCAGCTGATTGTGTTTGGTGATGGCTGGTTTATGAGGAACCATTTTGGCTCTGATACAAGCCGATGTTTTGCGAGCCAGCTATAACCCTTTTCACAGAATAACTCACAGGGCTTAGGGTAATTATGATTATGTATCGAATGATTAACTAAACAAGAAATTAGTCTGTCGGGGTCCAGTGTTGAAACAAACAGCGCTCACAGCAGAGTGCTGCATGAGAATTAACTATCAGTGCAACGCTTCCCTGTGGCTGGCCTCAACAGTTACAGAGATCTGGAAGATATGTGGACGAGCAAGTCAAAGTCAAACAAACATCCAGCTGCTAATGAGTTTGTACTTCTAGATGCAAAAATCTGTGTGTTAGTGTGGTAAATACGTGCGTTTTGGAAGAGATCTTGGTAAAGTAGGAAAGTAACAAACAATTTCTCATCATAAAGTCTGCTGACTTTGGAGCTTTAGGCCACATTTGGTGGCCTTCATCAGCAGATGAAGTTTCCTCAGTTGTCTTTGAAATGGTTTAATTGTTATCATGTGATTCATGGTGTGAAATTTTTATTGTCGCTGAACATTGATCAAACCCGCAATTTTCGCCACAGCAATATGCGGCCGTTCTAGTCAGTGTTTCAAACCCCACCGGCTCCCCCGTGGTCTGGTTCAGAAGCGGGCCTCCACTCGGCTCTGTGGTTAATACACGGCTGTTCTAATTTTGATGGACGCCAAGAGCAGTCTGCGTCAATTTACACAAAGCAGCTCGAGCTGGCATGCAAATTGCCAGTTGTAGAAACAGACACAAGCTAAACAAATTAACTACATAGCAAATTTACACATGTAGAAGCATATTTAGAAGCACATAAACCAGGAAAATAACCAAATCTGAGCAAGTAAACAAAGTCTGGTGGGCTAAACGCTCCCGGTGGGGTTTGAAGTCGTGCCCGGTGGGGTTAAAAAGTATTTTACTTATCCTCTCACACATTTAAAACCTCAATTATCACGTTTTATATCAAGATTTTTTTTTATTCACAGAGGATTTTATTAAAAAAAAGGAAAAAAAAGCTGTTTCTATGTTTGATGTTAAATCAGGAGGTCAGAAAGCTTCCACTTGGGCGAGCACTTCTTATTCAAATAAACGTGTCCATGCAGCGATTTCACATTTGTCACTGTAAGCCAGTGTTACTTTTATCTTTATCCATGTTTTTCCATCTGTGGTGTTGAATCTAAATTACCTTCTGACATTTTACTTCTGAGGTGTCACCATTATCTCTTCTGCATGGCCCGCTAGTTTCCTGCATTTTGCCTCACGATGGGCAGCCGCTGTACATTTTTTTTTTTTAATCCTGTATGTCATGTTATGTCCGTTCTGCACAGCCAGAACGTATGACTTCTACGGTACACTCGCATTGTAAGGATCAGTGGACTGGAAACGGTGTGGGCGCTCACACTAGATGTAAACACGGGAAGCCTTTGATTGTTTGTCCAACCAACAAAAAAGAAATTTACATTCCTACTTTGAATGAAAAACACGATGAAAAAAAGGAAAGCATGGAGCCGCAGTTGGCTATGAGTCCAGACGTAACGGTCCATCTGTTCTGCGAAGTTTCTGTCAAGACTACAAATATTTGTAAAATACTACTCCAGTATTATTAAAAGAAGCTCTCTACAGTTCATAATGGATCTTTAGACAGCAGCTATTTTGGAAATTGGAAAATTTCTGACATGGCATAAATCGTCTGACAGATCATTCAGATTAATCAGGCTCTGTGACCTCTGTCAAACTCAACATCAGTCGGTTAGGCGACCGATTCAGGGTTAAAATAGACTTAATCCGTAAAGGGTCTCACCAGAATCAGTTAAAAGAGCAGTAGTCTAGTTTCATGGCTCTCTTACGTTGCGGCTGCAATGCTGTTTTGGTCTGCTCTCCATACGGCTTCATACCCACCATGAGAACTTCAGAAACATAACTTTTGCCTGCCAGACTTTGTTAACTTGCTCAAATTAGGTCATTTCCCCTTGATTTATGTGCTTCACCATGTGTAAATAGGCTACATAGTTAAATTGTTTCTGTGCGTTCTCCGGAAGTTTGAACAGGATGTTTTATTTTGAAAATCGACCAGATTCTCTATGTTGATGGTCAGCTCGATGTGGCTGGTTGCAGCGTTGCGGCAAAAATAGGAGAAGAGCCGAGAGCTTCTGAAATGCACCGCAGTTCTTCTGGTGGCGTCACAAACATTTTCTAGAAAGACCACAATCAGCTCTGGCAGCCGCGGCGCACCTGGAAACCGTCGCAGCCGCGCCCGGTGGAATCCATCAACACGGCGATAAATCAGGGCGATAGTGACATTTATAAATGCCGCCAATGGAGTGCGAGGAATGACCTGTTGGGTTTTTGATTGATTGACCTTTTCTTTTTTTTCCCCCACAATTTTGAACGGTAGTTTACATTGTGAATTAAAAGCTACAGGCCAAGCATGTGTCTCTGTTTTGAGGCATTTATATTCAAAGATTGACAGTAAAGAGGTGACGCGATGGGCCACAGTGACACCAGTGTGTTTTGTTTTAGTGTGATCCTTTCATTTGAATATTTAGATTTTTTTTTTTTTGTCATGCATTTTTAATTTTTATGTCTTCCGAGCATTTTCAAGCTACAGCTGTTGCCATCTTTGTTGTGCACAGTTACCATGGTTACGGGTGTTGCTCTTGTCTATCGCACTGTTTTCTTGTTCACACACGCACACACACACACGCACACACACACACGCACACACACACACACACACACACACACACACACACACACACACACACACACACACACTGACACTCCATGTCACTCTGATTTGCAGTTATACAGCAGACTGACTCGCCTCAGTAAATCCAGTTGTCATTTGTCTGTCATTCCTGCTCTCCTAGTGTTAGCATTGGCATAGCGAACTGCCAACAATTGAACGAACCGCTGTGTGTACTGCTGCTCACCACACAGCCCGAGCGGCCTGTCACGTGACAAATGAATGAGAGACTCAAACTTGAGGACGCACAGTTGAGTCGTGAACTAATCATTTCTGAACAAATGTGTTCTGCTTTGCGGGTGAAGTTGTTTCAGAAATCTAAATCATCCGTTACAACCTGTTTTCAGAGAAAGTGTGTCAGTTTTCTGTCTTTCTGCAGTCTAATAAGCTGAAAAACACTAAACACATTAGCCATCATTCTTCCTGCAATCTGCTGCTGAGAAAACATCCTGATGTCGTACATCCTCTGAGTCACTTTATCGAGCTCAATTTATCTTCTCTGACTCAAAACTGGTGAATCGCCACCAATTACGCGAACGGTTACATTTGCCAGGCTGACTAATACCTTTTTAGCGTGGGTGTTCGACGTGGGAGCCTAATTGACCGCAGTCCAGCCGGTGTGCCACGACCACACAGAAGACCCCTGCAGAGGCACACACACACACACACACACACACACACACACACACACACACACACACACACACACACACACACTGATGAGAGGCAGAAAGATTCTCTCATGTAAATCTAGGTCAAATTAATTGGCTCGCACTCGCCGCACAATAAAAAGGACAGCGGCGCTCAGATTTCTATGGTCCTACATGCATCCTCACAACAGCTGCTGCATGTTCAACTTCACACTACATCCGCTGACAGTTACAGTAGTGGAGGCTGACAGGTGATGATTGGAGCTTTCCTTGACGGCACATTGAGATAATGTGACTTTGAGCTCTGATGGATGCAGGACTATGTTAACACAGTACTGATTTTTACACTCCGTTATATAAACTTTCACAGCGACAGGCTTTCTCATCACTGTCACAGCAATAAACTATTTATGTTTATACAGCGCATGCTGTGATTGCACTCGCTTTCAAATGGCTTTGTTACAGTCGGCAGCTTGTGTTTTCTTTGCTGCTATAAAGGTGATATAAGTATATTTTAGCTGATGCACATTAAACGAAGGGTCCATTTTTTTCCCCCCCAACATCAGACAGAAAAATATGCCACACATTGTTTCTTGTTATGTTCACAAAAACTAATCAGCATTTGTCTCGCTGAGTGGCTCGCTTTGATGTCTGGTACTGTACCGCATTAGTGATTTGCTGTCCACAGCACACTTTTAACAGTCCAACAGCACTTGTCGTCGTCTTGCTTATTCAGTGAGGAATAATTTAGAAGTGAGTCAAACTCTGACTGTAAGGAAAGATGCATCATATGAACATCACCAGCTCACGTCATGACTGTAAAATCTCTTTGGTTTATTCATGTATTGAAAAGCAGTTGACCTAAAGTGATGCAACAAAACCACTCGGTAATGTCTGGAAAGTCTGGAAACCTCACGTTTATGCGTCTTGTTTCAAAATACACTGTCTGCATAGTAAAGCTGACATTGCGGGGAGAGGCGGGACACACTGTGGACAGCTAGCCAGTCAATCAGGGCTCACACATACTGACAGGCAACGGGCAATAGAGCTTTCTTCACGGCAGCCATTTTGCCGTGAAATAGTCGGGTCTACGCAGGTGTTTCCAATGACACCCTTTAAGGTTCAGTTCCATTTAGTGCAAAAGAGACTTTGCAGCAGCGGCCTGACTCTGTTTGACCTGAATGGAACACAGCCTTAATTAGCATCACTGGAGACACCTGTGTTTACCTATTTCATGTCAAAATGGCTGCTGTGGAAAAGCTCTATTAGTCCGTCTCCGGTGGTGTGTAGAGGAAGAGGAGACAGTCATCTGTGCAGCTGAAGCCTCAAATAAAACATGCCAAAACAACAAGCCATACAAAGGTCCTAGTTCTTCCCCTTCACTCAAGTTTGTAGTGGCTCGAGTGCTCATGGAGTGTTTACTCCATATTCACATCTACTGTACTGTTCCGCCGCCCGTATGGGGTACTTGAATTGACGAAATTACTCACAGAAATGAATGCTCCTTGTCATTACGTTAACATGATTTCATTCAGCAGTATAGTGACCTTCAAACTCGACCTTTTTTAAAATTGGCTCCACTGCTTAATAGAAAATCTATACCATCTAAAAGTATAATCTGTCCTTCCCCTCCAACAGAAAAGTGGATATAACCGGTACAAACCTTTTTACTGAAGACTGTGTCTGTAGTAAACCTGTAAATAGGACCAGGAATTCAAACATTACAATAAAAACACTTAATGATGTGTTAATAACATGAACAGGATGAACTCTTTATGTGATGTTAATGTTTTTATGCTGCGCTAACAGGCAACAGATGCCAAATGAAAACAAGCTTCTCTTGTTAATTACATTGAAAATAAGTAGATTAGACATACAGTACAGAGAGTATTGACTTATTTATACTGCACAGTATGTGCAGGTGGTTAGTAACTGTCATGTACACCATCATACGGTCTCTTATGGTTGGTTTCAGCTCTTCTAGACCTTTTTTTTTCTTGAATTAAACAAACATAAAAAGACCGGGGGAAAAAATGAAATGTCCATTAACTCTTAGATCTTGTTTCAGAGGGAAATGGTTCTTGTTTTGCAAAAGATTGATGCAGATGGTCAAGAGGTACATCCTCTCAGCAGGAATCATTAGTAAACCTAAAGCTAGGTTAACTTCAACTACAACTAGCATCAATGACAGTCAGGCTTTTCACCTCATTAACACCCGCTGCTCACTAACGTCAGACTACCACAAAAGCTTTGCTAAGAAGCAGTCGCTGCATATTCTGTTTTTTTTCTAAAGTTGATTTAAATCCTTTTTCTTAAAACCTGCTTACAGCTTGTGATTTAGCCAAACACAGCTTGGAGTAGCATTGAGCTAAAACATGTAGCACAGCGAGACATAACGACAGGCTGACAGGTGTGTTTCACCTGTCGTCACCTCTCCGTCCATGTTCCAGCTTCATGTGGCTAATGATGTGGCCACTGGTGACCAGTCGAGTTCGTTCACCACAGAGACGAGACTATACAGACAGTTTTCAGTCTTCCCACTCTGCCAATTAAATAGTCATTTTTCTCTTTAGTCTTAACCTCCAGCTCGCAGTACCTCCAAAGCTTCTGAATCACAGAACAGCTTCCGCAAGCTTCCAAATGAGGTGTGTTGCTTTGGTACTAACCGCTGGTTTCCCTGCTGATCGCGGCCCATAAATGATGCATCTCGGAGGAGTGTGTCATTTACACCCCAGGCGTAGGCGAGGGTCGTGATGATTTAGACCAGGTGCACCCTGGGAAAATCGCACACACTAATGAGGTACATTCCCTCTTTAAACGAGACCTTTGCTCTCGGGGAAGAAACCAGTGTACGAACTTCAGAAACCAGGCATATATATATATATATATATATATATATATATATATACACACACAATGCAATGACTCCAGCGACATTTGATTTGCCAAGAGGGATTTATCTTGAGAAATCCTATTAATGCCAGTGCTCGTGGCTCAAGAAAGCAGTACTGAAATGAATCACAATTACTCAAAGAATAGTCAAAGCAGTAATTGCAAGAGGTTGTTACAATAAGAGGGGAAAAAAAGCTGTTTCATCAGCGTTTTAAAATGATTTTCAAAAGTTAAAACGCAGCAAAATTGGTGGTTTGTGAAGAAGAAATATATATTTTATTATTTTGACTTCTCAGTTCAGGTAGGAACTGGGCTGTCTGGTGGCAGGAGATGAGTTTCGCGCTAAGACGCTTGAAGATTATGGTCCTGTTTGGATGCCGTAGTAAAGCAATAGGAGATGGGATTTTTTTTTCCTGAGGTGTCGTAAGGTTGGATGGGTTTTCTGCCGTGCTGTATTGGTGATTGGTTAGTTTGAAAATGGTAGATGATAGCTCTGTGGAACTGGCTTTTTCCACCCCCCCGTCTGTGTCAAAGGACAGAATCGGTGTGTTTGGATGCAGGATGTTTTTGCCTTAGCCTAAGAGGACGAGATTAGTATTCATTGAGGAGTGAGAGGCATCCCTGCTCCTTTCTCCTGTTGCTCGACCGTCTCGCCAGATGGAGGGGAGGGTTGTTATGTCCAGATTAATGCTGTCATCTGGTTTGAGGTGTAACCTGGCCTCACGGGCTTCAGGCGTGGTTATGTGAGGCTAAAGAAGGTCCCTCAGGTCAATCCTGTGGCGGTGAGGCAACTCGAGCGCACACAGGCTGCAGTTATTTACAGATTAGAGCTGCATTATGCTGTGCCTCGGTAACGTTACTGCCTCTCATGTCGTGCACTCTTCAAAGAAAACTTTCCTTAATATTTCGTGACCTTGGAACTGTGAGGTTCTTTCTGTGGGTGGTTTTGAGGTATAACACGTCTTATATAGCAAAGCTGAGATACAGTATATTTCTCTTTTTATTGGTCACAATAACAGGCAGCCTAAAGGTGCTCTAAATTTATAATATCAAAATCCTATCACATTTTTATCCATGCTAGCGGCATGGCTCTGTGTCTGGCAGTGTCGGTCGGCCCTTCAGACTAAAATATCTCAACAACTGTTGGATGAGTGGCTATGAAAGTTTGTACAGACATTCATGGTGCCAGGAGGATGAATCTTCATAACTTTGCTTATTCCCTGATTTTTTTTTTTTCCTCTACCGCCACCACCAGCAACCACAACCAGTGCTGGTTTCAACGTTTATCTTAAAGCACCACTGTGTCTTGACCTGATGATATGAAGAGCTGCTACCATGGCTGTAGACTCTAACACGGCTGTAGACTGCAGCACTGTTATCGGCCAGAATTTAAAGAACAATGAGGTTTCATACCGGGAGGAGATCAATAATCTTGCAGGGTGGTGCACAGAGGACAACCTACAGCAAACATTGACAAAACCAAGAAACAGATTGTTGATTTTAAGAAAAAAGGAGGCAAAGACACACATCTTTGTCTACTCTCAGTGGAGCCGACAACAGTTTTAGGTTCCTGGGGGTCAGCCTCACAGAGAACGTGTCATGGACATCACACATCTCCACGTTGGTAAAGAAAGCTCAGAAACTGCTGTATTTCATAAGGATGCCATGTTCTTGTTAAAGTTTACAGAGCAACAAATCGGCATGGCATGTGCACATCCCCGGCACCCATCTACTGAGCGTCAGGTACCTGCACAGTGTCCAAAGGATACTACTCGACAATCCCCACCTCAGTAACAGCCTCTTTATCCTGCTGCTGTCTGGCAGTAGCACAGGCTGTGTAATTAACCGGGTGCCCTGGTAGCTCAACTGGCTACCTCGTGTGCAAAGGCTAAGTCCTTGCTGTAATGACCCGGGTTTGATTCTGTGGTTCATGGCTGCATATCAGCTGTCCTGTCAAAAGAAAGACATAAAAAATGTAAAGAAATGAGTAAAAAGCTCCGTAATTAACATTTAAAAGCTCTCTGGCTAATCGTTAAAACACTGGACTTAGTTGGCATCTGTATCAGTGTTTTATGTTTTAGATAAATACATTTAAAAATGATTTTTTTTCTACATCTTTAACCTCAGTCACTGAGCAGTGAGGTGACACAGTGAAAACTTGAAAGTTGATTTATAGAATCAAGTTAAATGACTTTAAGTTTTTAAAGTTTTTGAGTTTTACCACCATTTAATAAAGGTCAAAACAAACCGACACCAAATGTTAATAACCTGTCATTTAAACATAAAAGTCAGATTTATAATTATAAGGTCACGTTTTTTGCTGCTCATGTATGTTACATCAAATCCTCCAGCAATGGCCTTTGTCGTTTCCATAAATCCCCTCGCTTCATTTTCCAGCCCTCAAGTGTGTATTGCAGCTGTAACATCAATTTAGTTGGTGGATCAAATTTTCACTCTGTTTGGTCCCTCTGGTGGTGAGGCAATTGCCATTAGAATTAATACCTCGGGGTGTTGACGCTGAAAATAGAAACAACCTACCAAGCAGAATACGAGGCCAAACACTATTTTATAATCTTAGTGATCTGTCAAACCCCGAAATAATTGGCTCTTTGGGATGACTGAGAATTGAAGCCGGGCAGAGTAATGACCTTACCATCACTTGAAGTGACGCTTCTGTCTGTAAGCCTCTCCAGATGTCATTAGTATGACCAGGGAGGGTACGATAAGAGAAATTTCTCCTCTGCCTCATCACTACTGTTAGCCTTTCTGCACGGACTGTGGTCCTGTCCAGGTGAGATTCATATTACAGCATTTTTCTTTTTTTTCTCTGTGCACCAGGAGAAATCTGTTGTCTCGCACACTGTTTGTGTGTCACCAACATTTTCATACAGAAAATTTAATCAAAACGCACAAATCACAAATAGAAGAGTTCAAACGAGAAGCATTCAGATCAAATAAAAAATGGATTTGCATTTCCCATCAAATAGTTTTTCTGCAGTTCACAAATGATGTGAACGTTCAGTGAAATATGGTCATTTATTCATCCTGCAGCTGTTTCTCATGTTGTCATGTTGACACTGAAATATTAATTTGCCTGGACGACTTCTTCAATTTAGACCCAGTGTAAATTATTTTTCCCAGAATGCACAGGTTAAGATTCAAGCTGTTTGAACAGGATTAGTATTTACAGAGTTGGAAGGACATATTTTACTTGTCACGTGACCTGTTTTTTTAAAATTTCAGTATGGTCCAGTTTGTGCCTCAATTATCAGCTGCTGTTCAGGTCAAAGATTTGTGCAGCTGTCATCCTACCTAAAGCTGTTTTTGTTTGAGGAGTTTGACTGTGATCAGATTTTATCAAGCACATTAAATGTACAGTCAGCTAGAGTCGATTATCAGTTATTTGAATAATCGATTATTTTGTTTTCAGTCGTTTTTTTAAAGAAAAAACAATCCAAATTCTCTGATTCAGCTTCGCAAATGTGAATATTTTCTAGTTTCTTTAGTCCTCTGACAATAAACTGAATAACTTTCAGGCTGTGAACACAACCAGACATTTGAGGACAAAACTGTGACCAACATTTTAAACTATTTTCTGACCTAAGAAATAATTGATCAAGAAAATAGTCAACAGATTAATATGTCGAAATAATTGCTAGTTGCAGCCCTACATCCAACATAAAGCTAGATAAATACTTTTCATCGTGCCTATTTTTGAACCATTATACTCACATTTACACATTGCGCACTATTACAGGCTTAGTTGGTGTTAGTGCAAACACACATGGATCGTACAGAACATAAACATGTCGTGATGTTTGAACACACACAGCTCCATTTTGCCTCCACTCTACTTTCTCTGGCACCGTTTATGCATCAAAGTCCAACTAAATCAGAGCGTTTGCTTACACAATAACTGGGTGGCGAGGCTGTTTAAATCATTATCATTATACTCTCTCTCTGAAATAGTCATGCGAGTGCTGAAAAATAGCTTATTTTTTAAATAATATCATAGTTAGCGACCCTGAAATTAAATTAGCCTTATGTGTATCCAAAAACATGAACTGCTTTGTGAAGCACTCTCCTGTATCTCTGTCAGCAAAGTGGCAGCAGGCAGTCATGCATTAAGTTACATATATTAGGATCTATAGAGGAAGTCTTACCTTAGATGTTTTTTTTTTTTCAGTAGGGGAATTTGTCCATTTCTATTTCCAGCCCAGAGGTTGGTTGGTCCTCCTCTAAATTGATCTGGCGACACACAGCTGCCTCTAAGAAACCTGCTCACACCTGATAAGCCCAGTAACCATGGCACCTTTACCGCCAAAGCTCAGACATGAAATATGCTTCATTTCAGATTGGAAGGTGAAGTCATAAACTTTCTCATGGAGTCAAATCTACTAGTAAAATATTGAGTTTATTCTGAGACACAGGAGAAAGAACTGAGCCCTGAAAACTGCACCTCGCTGTGAACAGTACCTACAGACTTCTCGTATTTGTTCAAGATCTTTGAAGACATTTCCTTGAGGATCAACA
This sequence comes from Argyrosomus regius, assembly GCA_946959425.1. Classification (NCBI taxonomy): domain Eukaryota; kingdom Metazoa; phylum Chordata; class Actinopteri; family Sciaenidae; genus Argyrosomus; species Argyrosomus regius. Next base: position 8,608,624 of record OX336889.1, read on the forward strand.
GTCTCCATGACGTGTGTCTAGTTTCAAAGGTGACCATTCCATTTCTGTCTAAATAAAACTTCTCCTACCAAGACAGGTTCCTCTAAAGCTTCACACCAGCAGGCTATTTTCTTCCTAGTTTCCAGTTATCTGGAAAATGTATGTTTGAGGGCAGTAACTGTAAGAATGTGCAACCTTTAAAGCAACGTTTTGTAAAATTGAATTGCTGGCTTCTCTTAGTGGCAGAGCTACTGACCTTTTTAAACAAACAGGATCCATTCCCAGTGAAATAGACCAGGAGGTGCCGTTAAGTTGAATTCCAAACATGTACTCTGGATCTCTTTGCTGAGGGCCTTCAGCCGCCCCGCGATAAAATCTTTAACGAATAAAAGTGAGATTCTGACTATGATTATGACTAAATGTAAATGAGGTTCTAGTGCTGACCTAAATATAGGTACCTGCAAACATAATGTATCTGAAGCGTGTACGAGATCTAATTTTGCAAGATCAGAAGATCCCGAAATGTTTATATATTTGTAATCTGTGAAGAAAACATCAAGTATTGAGTGTTGTCACACTGTTCTAGCTTGACCGTACCTTATTAAGTTCGGGTGCGACGCGGCCACTGGAGCTGATCGCAGCCGTTCTAGTCGATGCATGTGATTTTCACCTGAAGCTGGCAGGTCGTCAGACACAGAAACAGAGTAGAGAATCCGGTCGATAAAACACCCTGTGCAGACTACAGACCGTAAAAACAGACAAAGGGAAACAATTTAACTATGTAGACCATTTAGCCACGGTGCAAGCACATAAATCAAGACAAATGACCAAATCTGAGCAAGTTAACAAAATCGGACAGCGTGCCTGGTGTCAAGATGTTACATATACCACACTTTGCTTCTACTTGAAAGAACAAACTACTTGTCAGTTGCTACAAACAATGAATTATTATTTCGTGTTGTGCCAGAAAAAATAACCTCTTTGTGCTCCATTTTCATATTGTCGCATGTCCCATGCAAAACAGACTAATTATCCAAAAGAAGAGCACAGTATGGACGGAGATCCTGCTAGAGTTCTCACTAAAATCCTGGAGTGGAGACGACCACCGTGCATTTCGATCTTCTCATCAGTGCCCTTGTACGTCGTCCCTGATTTGAAATGAGAAAATTAGTGGAACTGCAGCAGTCAAAGAAATTATAGAGCTGCAATATTAAAGGACTCGCATATCATGATGCAATACCAGAATGAGATTAGGGTTTTTATATTGAAACTCAGCTGACACGTCAAGTACAAACACAGAAGAACATGTAAAGGTGAAACAAATGTTGCTGGAAGAAAGTGCACATCCTCTGCCACAATCTTTGTTCAGATATTACTAAAGACAAATATGAAGTATAATAAACAGATATCAGAAAGCTGCAGTCTTAACCTGCATAAGTAACTCATTCAGTTTATTAATATCTGTGAAAGTGACTCTTTAAAGTTGCAGTTGTTCAAACTTTGTTGTCAGACCACCAATTTCTGTCTCGTTTTTTCTTGCCGACGTCTTGTATACCATTTCTACTCAGAGAGCGTCATACTGCAGAGACAAGACATCTCCTTCAGAAGTAATGGCCATTTTAAGTAACACACATCTGATTCAATTAAAGTTGCTCTATCCCGAAAGGAAATATATAGTATATATCATCTAACAGTAACAGTAAATATCACTTACAGGTGCATTCATACTTCTTCTGATAGAGTTTGGTGTCGTGAGGGCGCAGCAAGTTTACCAACACTCAAAGACTTAGACCTAATTGGTTTAAGTGAAGACCTGGACAATTGTTTGTGCCCTCGGGGACTCACTTCTCTTCCTAGAAGACTGTTTTCTTTGAAAAGGTTTTAACCCTGTAGAGCCTGTCTACTACTGTCTAATACAGGCTTTCAGACAGTATCTCATTTATATCTGTAGACCATTAAACATTTTTTATGAAAGAACTTTTGATTAATAATATATTTTTAGTGATTTTCATAGCATGAGTTTCACTTTACATGTCAATAGGCTGACAACCTCAAAACATTTAGCATGGTGATCACTGAATATCTGTAAATTTGTATAGGTGCCTTTTGGGTAACTGGTAGGTTTATACTTTATAGTTACTCACAGGTGAGTTTGTGCTGAAAAAAGATCCATACGGGGTAAAAGTTAAAGTTTAAAACAAAAATGAATGCATCAGCAGAAACAAACCAAAATGAACTCAGGAGGGTTAAAATAGTTTGACTAATCGACGACTCATTTCCACCACACGTCTAGTGTTACCTCTGAAGTATATATTCAGACAGTAGGTGAGGACAGAGATGTATCACTAGACCAACATGTGTTGATTAAATATGTCCTTTACTTGATCTGTTTCTGATTTAACTAAACTTTTTGCCAATTTTAGACTCCAGGCTGCTTGTGTGTACCGTGGACGACATTCAACATTTAAGAAGTGTGTTTATTCCTCTGAGGAAAGTATCTATGTTTTTGTATTGGTGCTTACACTCGGGTATATTTCATTGAATTCATAATTCATACTTTGAGCTGTCACTCAAGTTTCAAAGATGGATGGAGGACGTGTTCACTTCATGAACTGTATCAAGACAGTCGGACGGATGAAAAGATGGATAGTTAGTTAGTTAATGTCCTTTTAATAGGAAATTTGTTGCCAGATACATTACACAGCACAGCATGATCACAAAAATAAACATCCAATACAGCACATTTATTTCACCCATATCATATACAGATAGCTGCTAACACATGGCAGTGTGTACTGGGTTGTTTTGTGAAGGCAGAGGGGACAAAACTCTTGACATAGGACCCTAACCAGATGGAAGCAGTGTGAAGGGTGAGTTGAGGGGTTGCTGTGGACGTGCTATACTGTGTGTAGGCATTCATAAAAGAAACAAGACGTCCAGTTGCACGTTGTTTTTGTTTTTTGTGTGGCACCCAACACAATAATCTTCCATTACCATACTATGTTTGACCTACACACTTTACATGCAAACAAAACACCTGCATCAGACAAGCTTTTTAAATTCATAGTCTAAACCTCTGTGCAGCAGTTTGTGTCTTCTCCTCCACAATGCGCATTAAAGTGCCTTCTCTAAATCTCCCGGTTCTGTGAAGATCTGTGTGGACAGTTGGCAGCAAAGGGGTTAAGCCTTTAATTCTGCCACAGTTCAACAGAACATTGATTAGTTTGGATGGATGAGGCCACTGATGGAGGCGAAAGTTGTTGTTTGTGGAGGAGGTGATTATGGATGGAGACGTTTGTATGCACATAAATTAAACATTTCATTTTTCTTTCTTGTGCGTCTTTCTCAGGATAAATGTCAGCACTCGTGTGCGTTTTCTGCACTGGCAATTAAAGCCGGGCACGCGGCGGTTTTATAGACACATTTGTGCAGAGACTGAATGGCATCTTTACCCTTTAACCTCAGCAGCCTCACGCCCACTCTCTGCTCGGAGACCCCGCTTTTCCCCTCAGTCATGTCGATCTGCAGCAGCCTCACGGATAAACGATCACGGTTTCTCAGGCCAGGTCGCTAAGCCGCCTCTCTACGCTCTAATCTTATTATCAGCCCAAGCTGGCTTTAGCAGGGAGGGAGACGAGGGAGACAAGAGTCGTACCCAAGAAGACATCATAACATGTCTTTTGATTCAGAAGACAATCCCATTACACCAGAGAGAGAGAAACCAGTCTGTGTGTGTGGTTGTGATGGTAGATCACGATTTCAAATAACTATTAAATCAGACTGCTGTAGATAATCTATAGTGTATAAAATTACAATATTTCTCTGTATAAAGTGTAGTCAGTTATGTTCCTTAACATGAAAATGGACAGGTTAACAGTGTCTACAGGTATATTTGCTTAGTTTTCACTCACTTCCTAGATTCTTATGGGAGCGTGATTGTTATTTAATCTCATGAACACTCAACAATTGAGCCTAGATAGCCTAATATTGCAGTTTTTCATGATTTCAGACAACACCATATACATAAAAATAAAGAATAGAGGTCTGTCCTAAGACATTTTATTAGTTTCTGACTGGGAAAGTGGGATTAACAGTCAAAGTCCACCAAACTACCACATCTCTGAACTCATCTTTAACCAAATCACATTTAAACTATCCTGTGTGCTCTCCTTTAGTAGTGATGTAATAACTGATGCAATATTTTTTAATTTCCATTTACTGAGTCTCCCACTTTGAAAACATCTGCTGTACTCTATAATCCGTTGTAGTTGTGGCTTTGTGTTCATTGGAATACCTCCTGTTTCTTACTTTTATTACCCATTTGTATGTAATTTGTTTTTTACCGTTATCAAATGACAAAAATAGAATAAAACGAGTTGTCACTGCAACATGAGAGTACTGAAAAATATTTGAAAAATCTTAAAACTGGTTTACTATTTCATATTTTTTAGATTAAGTCTCTATTTTTATGCATGAACATTAAGAATATAAACATCATGATCATCTATGTTTTTTATTTAAAAAAAAAAAAACATTAACGTCATTAACTCCAACATTGTAGGTTGGATTTTAAACTCCAATGACTGTTAGTTTAGGAGTAAATAACTCAATAACATGCAAAAGTGCAGCCAACCACCTCCATTAATTCTGGACTTTAATTATTCTCTCCTGACCACCGCGCCGTGTCCATTTGTGTCTTTTTAAGACGCCAGCTTCTTATCAATCAACATATTGTAGAGAAAAGTAGCTCAAGAGGATTACTCAAAATAAATCTCTCTCATTTGTCTTTGACCATTACACGAAGACACCACACGGTCAGTCTCAGGGGAGCAACTGTGCTCCATCTAATCCACAACACAGAAGGGAGCACTTTTCCAAAAGCACAGTTTATAATGCATTCACAAGCAGACCCTCGAGAGGCCTTAAAAGCCTCTCACGCTTAATCTATCATGTCAGGGTGTGGGAGCCATCAAATCCTTTCTACACTTTGATATAATCCATGTTGATCACAGTTCTCTCACCTCTCTCAAATTACTGCTGCTCTTAATGGTGGAGAACTGTTGTGCGCCATCTCTTTTCTTTCTTTTGTGTATATCGGGCACCGTTTTATCGACTTTTCTTGGAAGTAAAAAGTGTGACAGATTTTTCGGTTCGATAGCTAAATTATACGGTCCGTGTTGCTTGTTCGTGTGTTCATGAGTCTGTTTATTGGAAATCTGTCAGTGGCTGTAAAAACAAAAAGCTCTTTTCCATTTTTTTTCTCCAGCTCTTTTAACTTAATCACTCAATCCGTCCATCGCTCACTCGCTGCTAATCATTCTGTGAGAGCAATCTGCTCTTCAATCTGCTGTCCATTTAAAGGAAATGTTCAATTTCTTTGTTACGTCTTTGGTCTTAACTTCTAGTTTTGGATATAATTCCTGTTTGTTGTGATAACAGGTTACCTGCACACTTGATTTTTCAAGACCTTTTGGTGACATCGCTACGACTGAGTCCAGCAGCTCAGAGAATGAGCTGGGGGATGATCACACAGGTTGTAAGGAAACTGTGTTATCGGTGTATGTTTTCAACATTTGCCAGCAGTCAACCAGGGATTCATCTATGATTAATTTCATGATCAATTATTCTGCTAATTAGCTTTGTCAGAAAATATAAAAAAAAATAATGTTGACATCTTCAAATTGTGTTTTGTACTGTCAAAACAAGCAAATACAGTCAGTTTAATATCACATAGCAGCAGATCAGCACAGTTTTAAAGGTGGAACTCGGTAATGTTTGTCATTTTTGCCTGAAAAACAAAAAAAAATTGATTATCAGCTATTTGTTTCAGCTCTTGATGAAGAAAGAAACGCTGGATTACTTGACTTTATTGGCTATTTTAGGTTGTTTGTGCAGTAATTGCCTCGAAACCTGGCGTAATTTGTCTGTGGTGCACGTTTCCGCGTCACTAAAGTAAAGAAGGTCATTAGCATGCAAGGTGAATTGTCACCCACTTGACTTCTTAATTGTTGTGTTCCTGTTACCCCTGTTAGATTTGACAGCGTGTAAGGCCGTATTCAGACCAAATCAGACGTTGCGGTGAATTGCCGCAGGGTTGTGGGGTGATGTATTTATTTGTACTGAAGGTAACCGCTCTGAAACAACCAGAAAATAACTTTTCATGTTGCTGATCAAACGGCTTTACTCGATACCGGCACTCCATCGCTCTCACTCACTGTCTGTGTCACTCAACCTTTCTCTCAAAAACAAACAAAATGAAACTTCTTCATGCCACTATTTTGCAGCACGATCAGAGAAGCTGGTACATGAAATAAACAAAGCCAGAACACAACAGGATGAGGATCACAGTTTAGTTAATGAACTCCACCTTGACAGCGCTCCATTTTAGTGACATTTCAGGCTGACTGTGTAGAGATTTGACTGCTCTGAATGCCTGATTGGCTGCTACAGCGTGATGTCAAGTTGTTGTTTTCTCTAAGAGTTAAATCTGGCTCAGCTTCTCCATCACAAGCAGCTGCGCTTTTTTCTGGCACCCCCTGCAGCCCACATGACCACCACCAAAATAGACTACTCAAATAAATGGAAAAACCTTTTTTTCACCACAGCACCAGATTTGGTCTGAATATGGCCTGAGGTTTATGGAGATAAAAGGCCTGACTTGTGTGTAACAAACCCCTGAACCAAAGCACTGACATGAAAGTGTAGCCCAAAGTCAGAATAATTAGTTATTGTAGCAAGACTGTCATAAGCTATGTACTTTAGCTTGCTCTCTGGTAAGTATGGTAGATCAAAATTAAACCAGGAACCTGTACATGCAATCTAAAACATTTACTGTGGACAGATTTTGAAGTTATTTATACTCAAATATAGAAAAATGTTTTTATTTATCAATTTGTCAGATCATTTAACAGCTTTTTGTCTTGGCCCTGTTGGATATTTCACTACTTTAACAACAATCTTTAACTTTAACTTTGTATTTTTAATGATTTTTTTATTGATTCTGCTCTGTCTATGTATGTTTACACATTCATAAATCCAGCAGTCAGACTGGCAGAGTGGTTTTACAGGAAATACACTGAAAGTGAAACATCATGCAGTTTTTTGCAGCATATTGAGTTTGGTGACCGTCCTTCAACCGCAGGCCGTGAATTTAAGCACCCGTGTCGCCAAACATCCTTCAACACGACACTGAATCTTTACCAGCTGCGGGGCAGCTCTCTCCTGTTACTGACCCTGCACTTAGACCTTGCTGTGAAAAGAGAATTTCCCTACAGGGATCAATAAAGTGTCACATTAGCACGATAATGCACAGCAGGGAAGTAAAGCAAGAGCGAAATTACCTGTACAAATCACTGCGCTACATTAATCATGCCTGTGATTTGCGAACGTGCCAAACACGACTACAACCCTCTTCACTCAGCGGTGAAATGTCACACGTGAACGCTGTGACGGAGGAAACTGCTCCACTGTACAGCAATAACTGCTGCTTGAATCGGCTGATGGAGACATCACATCTTCTGTGTTGTAATTAAACAAAAGACGCGGACTGACAGCAGGTTGTATTAACAGCAAAGCACTGGAAATATTCCTTTGAATATTCCTATTATTTTGATGTTGTCAGGAGGAAAGATGACTGAGAATATCGTTGTCAAATGTAAATTGTATGCAGGTAGTGCTAATGTAACTCTTCACAGCAAAAAACTTCAAATATCCTGAAACATCTACCACTACTACTACTACTACTGGCTAATATAAATACATCCCACCAAAGATAAGGCAGCTACGGCTGCAAAGCATGGCTGTACAATAGCTAACCAACCAAAACTGGATTTTATCCAAGAATAAGTCACAACTTTTCCAGACACATCCCTCGGTAGTACTTTGTTGCTTGTATTCTGTTGTTCATGATTAAGTCTTGGTCACAGGCAAGAAGAGAAAAGATAATTTGCAATAACAGCATTGTCACGTCATCAGTTTGATCTGAGGTGTGCTTTGGATTCATAGGCTGCAGGAAAAAAATTATATTTTGAAGCTTTAGCTGCGTGAAAATAAATGGTTGCTCTTATCTCATCTTATGTCATCCTCGGCTCAGATGCGTCTGACACCTAAAGTTTGAACATCCCAGACAGAAACATATCTGCAAAGATCTCACCTGGTTTAATAGCTTTTATTGTGTAATTATGCAGCTCCAACTTTAGCTACAGTTGTGTGTTCAAGTAGCTGTTAAAGGATTAATTCACTCAAATGATCTGAAATTAAAAATAAATATTTTAATATAGAAGTGACTCTGGAGAATCCACACTGTCAACAGCTTTAGTTGGGAATTAAAGAGGGGGAGGGGGGAAGTTATAAAAAAATATTTTCAGGCATCATATTTACAAAATTTAGGCTCCATGAACAAATTTCCTTTGTATTGGGGTCTCACATGAGATATATCAAAACCTGAGCAAGTTAAACCCAAACTATCTCTATGGCCAGATCTCATTCAGAAGAAACACAACACACATTGCTTCATAATGTGAAATCCTGTATCATCACATCATAAACTTGTTTTGTGGTCTAATCATACAAACCGCACTTGTGATTTGAGTGTACTGACCCTTTAACGTGTCCTCTCGGAGCGGCAGTAAGTGAACTGGGCTCAGGTGGGAGACATGCCAGGCTAAGTTATTTCCTCTGGTCTCTATAGGCTCTAAGCTGCCACTCTCACCTTGTTCAGCTGCACTGTAGGTGGACATGTGGGTGGATGAGAGGGTCACTTGGGTTTGTGTTGGATGTAATGTACACTGGAGATGAATGTCAGCAGGGCTCTGCTGACCATCTGCGCCCTGACTCTCCCGCATGTGAGGATTTCATCACAAATCATTTTTATTGAGAGTAATTATGAAGGTGGTGCGTTCCTAAAGACGTCCATATATCCAAAAATAGTAGACCTTTCTCACTCTTTGCCGTCATGTTTGTGTGTGTGCCCTGATATATGCAGTGAATTCTGTCCACAATGTCCCAAATACATGTTAAAACACTTGATTTAGGATTTAAAAAAAGGACTCATAAATATTGATTCAGCCCAAGTAATGGCTTTTGCACCAGATAATTTTAATTATTAACCACCTCATTTCTGTGCTTAAGGTAAAGGTAGAGGTTGAAGATGTAAGATGAGGTGAACATGACCTGATGTGTTGTAAAATCTTTACAGTGCTGCTGTGTGTTGTTGTAAAGTTTCAGGTACATGTTCTAAAAGCTGTAAAATGGCACATATGTTTGGTTTAATGTGTTATTTTTGCACCAAACAAAAGGTTCAATCCATGAAAAGAACACTGTTGAATGATATTGATTAGTGACCTCAAAGTCCGTTATATGGATTGGATTTCACTTTATAAAATCTATAGCTGGGCTGTGGGAGTAGCTCTGCCTGTTGGAACTGATGATACACTCAGTGCTTTGATTTCACATCGGGCCACATGGACCAAGACTTAACCTTTTGAGTGTCTGGTTAAAGTTGAATTCAGACCTTCTCCTTTCCCGTTAATGGAGTGGCTTATTTGCTTTAAGCTTTATTTAACCAGGAAAGGTCCCAATGAGATTTTAAAAAATCCAGTTTTAATGGAGTTGTGGCCAAGGAGACACACGTAACATCCAAGAAAATAAAAGTGCAAACCATGCAACCAATGATATCAGTTTAAGCATCGACACCCCAACGATTACGTCCCCAGCATTTAAAGAAATCATATCATGGAGTTTTTTGGAGTTCTCTACTGTAAATATGAAGCTATGGTTAGCTTATCCAGGTGGTCATGTGCAATTTATTGGCTTTGAGCAGTTGCCAGGCAACCAGCAGAGACTCTGGACCAGGCATTTTACTCTTTGGTTCGGCCTTTGGGCTAGAGCTAGGCTGATACACTGATATATTGGCATTGATGTATATCTTAACTGATACATATCAAGAAAGTACAGGAGTAATTTAGCATCTCCAGTTGGTGTCTTAGTCACAAAAATGGTCCGTAGCAACCGTAATCTGTGGTAGTGTTAAATAACACTGCCTACTATATCATTATCAACCTGTTAAAACACCAAATACTGTCATAACATCAGCCCCAAAAGTCCAGTATTGGTCGGGCTATGAATTGGAAAGAGCCAGGCTACCTGTTTCCCCCTGCTCTCAGTCTTTATGCTAAGCTACGCTAACCATCTCCTGGCTGTATCTTCATATTTTACCGTACAAATATGAAAGTGGCATTGATCTTCTCATCTGTCTCTCGACAAGAAAAAGAATATGCATGTTTTCCAAACATGTCTAACTATTTCTTTAAAAACAGACAGTGAGCAGACACTTATAGGCACATAAGAGAAGGAGGAACTGTCTCAGTCTCCAGATGTTGAAACCCTACACCTCTCCCATGATGAAGCGTTTGAGGATTTGATGTTGCATACAGATTATAAGCCTGTAATTCCTCTCTGATGAGAAGCTCAGTGGAAATCTGAAATCAGATCACTCAACTTCTTAATTACAGTCTCACTGCATTAAGCCCTCCCCATGTCCCACAGGCAGTGAAGTGGCAGTCAGGGGGGCCTCGGCCGCCGTGTTCCACCCTGGACTTGTGCAGCGGCGGCGGCCTTATCAGCCCTCACTCTGTCACTCTGTCAGCACAGCTCGCCCCGTGCATGGTAACACATGACAGATCTGGGAGATAAAACAGCCAACCCTCGCCCCGCTGCCACACTAATGGTTTATAAATATCTTCTTCAAAGACCCGAGACGGTGGCAGGGTGGTTATGGACTCTGTTGTGGTTGCAGACCCATATTAGCTCACAGTTTGCCTTTCATTCCCTGCCACTAGGACCCAAGAGTTGGCTGGAAGGGCACTGTGGGACTTGTGATGGACAGCTGGGATGAAAAGGCCACTAGTCCGAGTCAGTCAGATCAGCACAACACAACCACAAGAAGCCATCAGCTACTTGTTATTCAAACGCTTTGCTGTCAGACGGCACCTGTTTTTCTATAGCGTTAAATTAATACCCTCGTACACAGAGGTAAACCTAAGTTACATAATGCACAAAGTTCTACAATGAGAGCCTTTGTTTTCCCACATAAACACCTATATCCCCCGTGTATGTGGTATTTGCATGTGATCAAAGCCTCAGCCTACTTCCCCCTCCTTCCCTCGCTGACTATAGAAACTTGTTTCCCATTCGTCAGCTCAGAGGGCATCGTGGTTAAACGTGTTAGATGTCAGAGCAGTAAGAAGACATGTAAGGCATGCAGCATAAACACAAGCATGCATGCCTCTGTCGCTGTAATCATGCATGTCAGTAAACATCGGAAGGAGAGTGGGAGGACAAACGGCAAGCGTGTGGAAAAAGGTTCAGAAGGTTGTTGAACTGTAGCGGACTCATGCAAGACACACACAGACACACACACACAGAGTTGTGGTTGTGATGGCAGTAATTGTAATTCTGGTGATTTAATGTTCAGGAAATTAAGATTATAATTAGTTTCAGCACGGAGAAATTACAGTGACTGAGTGTCAACATTATCCATCCTTCCAGAAACAATGGCGTGGTTAACAATGTGGCTGCGGCAGTGAGGAAATTAATAGTCAGTGAGTCTTTTCTTATTATTGTTTCCTTGCTTTGTGTTTTTAAGGTGGATTTTTTAAATTTTATTTAACATTTATATTTGCTCTTATGCAGGACAAATGCAATAAGCTCCAGACTGCCCTTCAAGAGTCTATGATTTTTTAAATATATTAACAATGGATCACATGACCACTTGTATATGATATGAATATGGCTCCTCTCTGCTTTACAGATCTCATTGTTCCATTTTGCTTCACTCTCACTGCAGCAGCCAGCTGTTTTTTTTTCCTTCTTAGAGCTAAATCATCTCTATGATACCAGCTGGTAAAAGCCATATATTTCTCTCAGGAGCTAAAACAGAGTAAATATTTGAATCTGCACTCATCAGGTGGCCAGAAACACGACTTCAAATGAATGATAATGTTGCTTTGTGGCTGCTGGATGTCCAACTGTTTGCTGTATCAACTTTGCAATTGTCAGTATTATGTCTGGTCAAGACAGCACACAAGTTGGAGTATAAATAGAAGTAATACACAACGTGACAGGGAATCCAAACATCAGACACACAAGCAACAGACTAAATCCAGTTTAAATAAAAAAAACATGTTGTATTGCTTGTTAATTAGACATGACTAAATTATTAAAGTAATATCATTGGTATTTTTTGTGATTTAAGAGTGTAGTTCACTCATACACGGCTGTCGTAACAAAGAGAAATAAAGAAGCTCAGCTCTGCGTTTGTGTTTTACTTCATGAAGCTCTCACCAATGACTAAAAGCCTGTCTAAGATTTGCTTTTCTCTGGTGGCCTCTTGCTTGGTCACTCTCTTATTACCGTCCTCTGTCAAACGTCCTCTTGGGCCTCTTAACCTCTGTCATGTCCACAGGGGCTGCTGAGCCCGGTTACATTGCTTGTCAGTATTCCCCACTGCCTCCCCTTTGCCTCAGGCTTGAAACCCTCCTGCTCCTGGCGGTCCAAAGCTTCTTTGCTAACGGTGTAAATGCCAACACTCCCCCGGTGTTCTGAGCACAACTAGCACAGTAAAGCTTTCTGTTCATTGGGAAACTCAGTAAATCACCAAAAGTTCAGACAGAGCAGATAGAAGTCGGGAAAGTAGAACACATTTTCTGGTGTACCAGGTTTGGCGTGTGACTTAGTGCCGTAAAGCGTAAAGCATACTTCTCGTGGCTGACGGCACCCGGAGCACAAAGTTACATAGTGCAAGAACAGATGTACGAGGTGCAGGGTGGAAATGATGGACCTGATCACAAGTTACTGTGAACCTGCTATTCTCAGGTAGTAAACATCTTACTGATTTAAGATGTAGTAACAGTGCAAATAATTCCAAGTCCAGGGAGCAAAGTAGGACGAGGAGGACGCAGTTTTTGGAATCTGGTTAAGAGGCTACCTGGTGGTCGAAGCTGAAGACTGCTGGAGGTCTGCGTCAGGAGTATTAAATATTAGAGTTTACCCAGCATGGCCTTGTACACACAAATATACAAATAAAGTAAAATGATGAGTACAGGAACCAAAGATAGTTAGAGCTGCTCCCAAGTGGACAAAAATGAATAAATGCAGTTTTAAGTGAAGCTGCTCTGATGTACAGGTGCTCCTCATGATTATACTGACATACATACTGATTATACTGACCATGAAGAGATCTGTTTTTGTGCTAAAACACTTTGGACATTACTCAGTTGAAGCCTGATATTAACATAATTAACATTAACATAAATGTTGGAATATATCTGCATTAAATGGGGAATGTATGTAGGATTTTGTCCCCAATCACTGACACTGGAAGCTCACCTGGAAAAGATCTGTTGAGGAATGAATACAACAAGACAAACTGTTTATTTTGTGAATTTTTGTTTAGAATATAAGTCATGGAGCACAGAAATCCTCCCACCAAGTTTTACAGTAAATTAGTCCCATGCACTTCTTATTTAAGCTGCCATTTTCCTGTCACGAGTGGGCTGCTACATCTGCTTTTACCACAAGGTGATACTGTAAAAAAAAAAAAAAAACATGTTTATGTGCCCGACTTGTGCATGTGAGAGTGAGTTTGCAGTGAGGGAGGTTGTGGGAGTTTGGAAGCATGTGTGCGAGGAGAATCAATTTAAACACAATCAAAAGTTAAGAGGGATTAAAGCTACTGCGATGAGATAGCACACTCAAAATGGTTTAAAATAGCTGCAGAGATTACACTAATGTAATCCAATTTAAAGGAGCCTTCCCCAAAATATTTATTATTGAAGCACCATCTGTTTGAAGCCCGTGGGGTCAGTCCAATATGCAGTCTTACATCAACAAGGCTATTTTGTTGTCCTACATTCCTTCCCTGTCCTGTCTGTCAAAAAGTCAGGGAATAACCCAATTTTCCTTTTTTTTTTGGCTCGGTCGGATGCTTTGTTCGTGTTCGTCCTCGTTTGACATCAATGAATCTGGAACATCAGTTCTTCACTTGTTAAATCCCCAAATAAAAGTACAACTAAAGGTCATGAACGCTCCTCAACCAGCGAGACTAATGAACGACTATAATGAGGAAAAGAAATCAGATGCTTCAATAATTTATCATTATGTTGTCTGCTCCTTCTAAGATTTTATCATCGCTCTGACACAGATCTCAGCTCAGCACAGACAAAACATGCTGTAGAGATCTGACGAGCGCTGTTTCATGCACATCAGCTGTTACTGAGCAGAAAACTCCTTTTTATAATTAATGATGTTGTGTAGCAATGATAGACATTACTCCATATCTCTATGATATGTAGCTATTCTTTAAATATCTCTGCTTGAAACTGGATATTGGAGAAAGTGTTTCAAGGTCAGAGAGCAGGGCTGCTCTATGCCGATACTGGATGTACAGAATTGTTGCTGATGTTAGCTTTTATACTTCTATATGTAACTGTGTTGATCTGTCAGGTTCTGACTGGATTAACCAAAAATCTATCTTATCTACCAAATTGTTTTGCTCTGGTCATGTGGAAAATGTTTGAGAACCACTGGTTTAAACCGTCCTCTAGTGGCTGTTAGTGGTTCTTCCACACGCTACTGAGGCTCCTCTTTGTTAAATGAATAAATTGTTAAATTTACTTCAACCATCCAATCCACCAAACAAGAGTCAACAGCAAAGAAAAGCTGTTTGGCATTGGCGGAGAAGATTTGGCAATTTTTTTTCACACAAATGCCTGTCCCTTACAAATGTGGCACCATCTAACGGGGAAATAATCAGGCTTTCCAATGGTGTAAGATTTATTGCCATGAAGCATTGTTACAGCGAAGAAATAATCTACCAGACACAAATGGCCTTACTTTTTGTGCATAGTTTACATTAATAATGAGATAAGATGCGTCAAGATTTATCTGATTCGACTGTGAAGACAAAAACTGTAGCTCTGCGAGCGGCCACTGGAGGCTGGTCACCACAAGTCAATCTCCATATGCCCCAATGTTAAAATGTCCAACTTCACAGGAGAAATAAACATGTGGGTGCTGTTACAGTTGGTTTGTTTGAGCAGCCAGGCATCATTCAGCTCGCCTCAGCTCCACCCATGATCTACATCTTTGCCAATTTTAGCCGAGAGGCAGCAGAGGCAGGTCTGCCGTCACGGATACGACGATATTTATACTCTCTATGGATTCAGCTCAACAAGCGGGTGATTTTAAAAGCGGGGACAAGCCCTGTGTTGTATATTAACATCACAGTATACTGTGAAAGGAGATTTTCACCCCAGATGTCGCACCATGTGTTGTATAAGATGAGGTCCTGCTCTTTATAGCTGTTTCAGTGATCATACTCTAGTTATACATTAAACTTGCAACAAAAGCAGCTGTCCGGTTGTAAAAATGAAGCGAAGCCTTCGGGAACGTTCATACAGTCAAAGTCTGCTGCTACACCTGCATGGCATCCTCCTCTGAGGCCAACATGTATGCAACGCACCCTATTAATCACTCCAGCAGAACCACCTGCAGGCTTTGAGTCTACCTTCTCCCCCCCATCGATGCTCTCTGCTCCCTGCTGTGTCGAGCTTGATGCTTCCTTGTGGGAAGTGACAAGGTCAGACAGCAAAAATATACAGCAGCTGTATATTTTCTACATTCACTTAATAATGTGTTCATACATGAGTTGACTGAACTGAACTGAAGGCATTAACCAAATGTGGCACAATTTGGTCGTCAGTGCTGATTACACGAGGAACAGATGATTAATTGAAAGCCAGAAATTCAAACCAAACATTCGCTGGATCCAGTTTTCTTATATTGGCGTAAATTACTTTTTTTTTTTTTTTTTTCCACAAAAGTTTGTGAAAACACAGTTTGATGAAGTGATCTCCAGCTGACATTAAAATTGGATTTGGCAGGTAGATCCGCTGTAACTGTGAGGGACAGAAGCGGGAGGGGACAGTCAAAGTGTCGCCCACATCTGTTTCCCCTGCTTCACAGAGAATTACTGAGAATTTGCTGCTTTTATGTATCTTTATATAATCTCCAATTCAATGTTTTAGGGTTAACTGTACCCCACATCTTGCCCCAAATCAGCTAGGCTCCAGCCCCACCGTGATAAGCGGTTACAGATAATGGATGGATGGATGGATAATACTGTTAAATATATAGAATAAAAATGTAAAAGTTTCTTAAAAGTCTCATTTTAAACTCCTTCACTCTTATTTATTTGATGCAGATTGAAAAAGTGTATCCTCCATCAGGGCCCTGTCGTTGCTGCTCTGACTTTGCTTCAGATTATCAGCTCATTTTAAGGCGGCATCCTGTTGTATCGATGGGGAACGGGGAGGGAGGGGCAGAGGTGTAAAAGGGAGAGTAAATCTGAGCCTCAGCTAAAGCTTTAGCCCCAGAGAGGGACTCACATGAGAGAAAGACATGGGTGGAAGAAGCGATTACTCTGGGAGATAGAGTGGGGCTGGTTAAAGAGGATCAGTTTATCTTCACACAGGCCTACACGGCTCCCTGTGGGCTTTGAGAGTGGGACTGCCTTTTTATCCTTCATTTGATCATGAAGATGCACAGCAGAATTAGGTTGGGATGCCTTGTTAGACATGCAAATTACATGTATTTCAGTAATAAATTAGACACCTGTTTGTTTATTTTTAGATACACCCGCTCTGCCGGGGTTTCACGCTGCAGTTTCCCCGCATTGCTTCAGTTTAACGTTTAGATCGCTCGAGTCTTATATTCAGAGATTTTGGTGATAAAATGTGGTTTTATCTTTAATCAGATTATCTCTTGTATCATATGAATGTGCTGCCCCCTGTGGACGTTTCACAGGACTGCAACAAACTCACATTTGATCTCTTAATTGTGCCCCGGCTCAGACAGGGTTGACTTTTTTCTTTGATTGCTCTGTGCAGGTTTGCGAGTCCGGCAATATTCCCACAGTGTTCCCACAGTCCTAATTGCTGTTGCACCGATATCTCATAGCCGGGACGCCCTGCAGGAAAACAGAAACATTGTTTATTCTAAAGAGAAGAATCCAATTAGCAGATATAAAGCATGGCCAGGCTGAATGATAGCCTTTGGGGAAACGTAATTAGGACAGTTTACTGAAGCTGCATAGTATCATATCAGCATCCCCTTTATTGGCAGCTTTTCCTCTTTTTTTTCCCCCCGTTGTGAAGGATTTAGGTTGACTTCATATAGATCATACATCTTGAACTGTCTTTATCTGTCTGTGTCTGCACGTGCAGAAATCCCAGATGGAGACAGCCACGGATTAGTGAAGATTTTCCTTCATTTAATAAACAATTGAATGACACAGTTCTGAGGATAAACCTTTTCAAAGAAGCACAAGAATGGTCTGGAGTGAGGAGACTACAGGGAATTATCCTACTTCACTGAATATCTGTGCTATCATTCAGAATTACTGTCCGCATCCACCGCACTGCGTTCACATGAAGAAGCGGCAGCGTTGTCTCATCAACCTATGGAAAACCTGATCCTTTCTGATTATGTCTCTGCTCCACAATGTGTATTAATCAACATGTGACGCCTGCACAGCACAGCATTATCCAGGAAGAGAGATTTCCAGCGTGCTCCGTGTAGACACAATCCAAACAAGACCTTTTTCTCAGAGTTGTTATGTAATTGTTACAACATACACGTCAAAGACAATAGCTGCTGGGGATTAAATCAGAGCGCTAACAGGACTTGTGAGAGATCTGTAAAAAGACATTTCATCTGTACTCTGGGCCGCTTTATGAATTTCAAACAAGCTGATGTGATGGTGATTGCATGCATGTTCAATAGCTAGCTTTACTACAAAGGCTGCATATGACAACATGCTTCATGATTAGACGTGTGTTTACGTCTCACGGTACACATCGCAGGTTTGACATCTTTTCATGTGTTGATGATGAAAGCACTGCCGTGGACTCGGCTATGCTTCGATGTACCACCTGTAGTCGGCTGGACTGCTGTGGAGTTTTGTACAGACTTTTATGGTCTCCAGAGGATGAACCACACATGTAAATCTCATGGTGGTGCAAAGGGGGGAAAAAGTCAGAGAATTACCAAAATCCCCAGGCTGCCATCAGGAGAGGAATGTGTCGACAGCTGTTGAATGATGAACTGTCATGAACTGTCGACACATTTCATTTAGTGCCTTCAAGTCAGAATTTTCATTTATCCAAAACTTCAGTTTGTGACAAAAAACCTGCAAAACTAATGACACTCCCACTGACCTGAGACCTAATTTGTGTTCAGTGATAATTAACCAATGTAAGCTTGAAGATTGCTAAAAATCAGGGGGGGAAGTAACATGTTATAACTACTACTAAACTAATTATACTTACTGAACTTATACTACTAAACTTATACTATACTATATACTACTATAACTAATTATAATTAATTATGTTACTGTATTTTAAGTCATTTTTGGGGTGGGGATGGGCTATTTGTACTTTTTAAGTGAGTAATTTTACTAAATGACAGTCATTTTAATATGCATTACACTATGTTATCTACTTCGCTACTTTTAAAATCATGATTCACTACTATGTAGGCCTACAATGTGAATTATATTCAAACCTTTCATCTGCGTTCAGACAGAGTGCACGCTGACTCGCAACTGGGCCAATAAAAACACTGCAGCAGGGACAAGTGTGGAGAGGTGACCACAGTGACCAGAACGGCGCATAAGTTGGAAGTAATTCATAGTAATTATTAATAACTACATCTAGAAAAGAAGCATCTCTCTCGCAAACCTCGCAGTTTGAAGCTCGCATGACACAAGTGATTAAATGTAAAGCAAAGCGATCTGCTAATTGTAATTTGGAGAATATGTGTGCTGTGACTGTGTGTGATGATGATGATGATGATGATGATGATGATGATGATGATGATGATGATGATGATGATGATGATGATGATGATGATGATGATGATGATGATGATGATGATGATGATGATGATGAATAATGCAGTGACAGCAGCGTTGCTGGGTGAAGTGACCATGTGTCGTATCATATCCATGTCCAGCTGAGCTCTCACGTGAGGTGAAAGGATTGAGCCTGGGACTGTTTAGGGATTAGTCAGCAGGACTTACCAGATTCAGAGATTCAGAAATTAAGTAACAGGAGCGCCACGGCACACATTGTACCGAGAGGAATAAGAAAGCACTGAGTCACTGCAGCAAAACTATACGTCAAAAACAAGTTGTGTCTCTCTTTTTCTTGTGCTTTCTGCCTTTTCACACACACACACACACTTTCCTCGTCTTCCTCTGTACACACCCCTCCCAGCCCACCACCACCAGCAGTCGCCTAATTCTCCTGCCTCTGTATGCGTTCAGTCTGGAAGAGAGGGAAGGCGTGTCTGACTGAACAGATGTGGAGATTTCAGCAGCCTGCCTATGGATCATAACACTCTCATCTAGCCCGTCTATTCATTTGAGTATAGGACAGACACGTTTCAGTGTCAGTGAGAGGATTTAGTGGATTTTTCTTTGCGCAAGTTTTTTTTAAAATCAATCTTCAAGCTGGAGACACAGGTGGACACCGACTGCTGGGATCGGTTGATCCAGGTTCAGCTGTCTGGTTCAGGTGACTGGGCACCCTGTGAGTTGGATCGTTTTGTTTTCTTTAATATCTTCTCTTCCATTTAAGCTTTTTTCTTCTCTTCTCTCTCTTTTGCTTTGTACTTTCTTTATTTGTGAGCATGACTCTTTAACAGCCTTTTTATTTTTGTGTCTTTCTCAGTTGCTCTTAAAAAATTAAATATGCTTAGTTTTGTCTGAATTTTACGTCGCACTATATATAGTTCTGGTAATACTGTAAAACTCATGTTTACATGGCTTATCGGCATTAATACGCATACAAAATATGAGAAAAGACCTTCCTCTTTCTTTATTTTTTGGCTCCATCTATCACAAAATGTGTAAAGTCATTTGAAAAATGATCCAGTACTACAACTTATTTCTCAGTTTCATTTTTCAGAAACAATTCCTGTATGGTTTAAGAAAATGCTCTTACTTCTGCAGCATTTCAAACCTCTTTATCTATAAAACATATAGACACAAAGCTGGAACATTTATCTAAATTTAT
Organism: Argyrosomus regius; assembly: GCA_946959425.1. Taxonomy (NCBI): domain Eukaryota; kingdom Metazoa; phylum Chordata; class Actinopteri; family Sciaenidae; genus Argyrosomus; species Argyrosomus regius. The sequence continues at coordinate 8,628,741 of OX336889.1, forward strand.
TGAACTTTGCTGGGTTGTTTTTTTACCCAGTTCAAAATTTTCAGCATTTTAATTTTTTGTTTTTTTCTTTATATTGTACATCAGCAAAGCCTCTATGTGATTCATTTTCATCAGAGTTAGCATTGTTTGATTTGAGCATTTGATTTTACCTTAACGCACAAGAAAAGAAGAACAATACACTAGAGCATGAGCGATTGGTTGATTAATTGATTAGTCAATTAAGAGAGAATTGGCAACTATTTTGATGATCAAATAATTGTTTTTAATTTACCTGCCAAGCAAAATGACCAAACATTCCCTCGTTTTAGCTCCTCAAACATGAAGAACATGAAGATTTACTGTTTTTATTCTGTTTTATACCTTTGTAAATTGAATATCTGGGTTTTGGACTTTTGTTTGGACAAAACATGTCTGAAAATGTCACAATTTTCACTTTCTTGTGACATTTTATAGACCGATCGATAAAATAACCAACAAATTAATTAACTGTTAAAATAATCCTTAGTTGCAGCCCTGCAAGAAACACATACAATCCAATAAATGGGAGCTGTGCGTGCAAAGACGTACACCTGTGCCTCTGCTACATCACGGTTGTGATTAATCATTACTATACCTGTCTGTGTTTCAGGTGACACCCAGAAGGTGGAGATCCCCAGAGGAGAGATGGAGGTGGTGAAGGGTCAGGTGGTGGTGTTACACGCCTGGTACAGCCCCAACTCAGATATTTCCAAAAACTCTGTCATTTGGAACTTTGTGGGAAACGAGTCGAAGCAGGTGAGAGGGTTCAAAACATAACGCGATGATCTGCTGTAGAGTTGACCCTGCCGTGACCTCGAGTGGAAACAAGAGCCTCTTTAAGGGGATTAAAAAGAAGTACAGTGTGATGCTGATCCTCCTACAACTGTGATGAAAGTGTTAAATCTACAATCCAAAATATTAAAGATGAAACAATGAATGGGCAAATATCACTACTACTATAATATATGACAATCTATTGATAGAGTTGTTATTTGTTTATTTTTTTCTCTGGTTCCAGTTTTCCAATCTGTGGATTTACTGCTTTTCTCTGTTTAATATCATTTTATTTTGATATATCTTTGAATTTGAAGTGTCGGTCAAACAATACAAAACATTTAAAGGCATCACTTTGGGCTTCAGGAAACCGTGAACAGCATTTTTCATAATTTTCCTGCCATTAATTAAGAAAATAAATCCCTACAAAACATAGAGAACCTGTTGCAGTTACCTTTTTACGTACGATATCCATTAAAAATGACGTTTTTACGTGCACCTCTGAATCTGTGCAAGAAAAAGTGAGCATGTTTAAATATTGCATGACTCTGTAATATCCTGAGAAACACATCCAGCGACATGTAAGGTGAAAAAGATGATCTGTAGAGATTAGGATTATTCCCAACACCACTGCTGATGTCTGATTCGTAGCAGAAGGAAGGGACGGACGTTATTAACGAAAGGATGCCGTTAATGACATTTCATCTCCACTTTTAACTGCACCTCCTATATGTGGCACGAACCACCACTAAAACTGAACATATGCAACATAGTGTGTGTGTGTCAGTGTGTAGGGTGTTTGCATGATTAATATAATCTAAACAGTGTCAGTGTCCGATGGCTGCGAGCTTATCTCGAACAGAAAATCAGCCTAAAATTCAACATCCACCATCTGTACATGTCGGGATTATCTTTATGAAGGACGCTGATTTCTGTTATATGGTTAATCTGTACATCTTAATATGGCTGCAGCAAATTAAATCTGAAATATTTCACTGGAATGACCAAACAGAAACATGTCTGTAGTCCAAAATGTGTTGTATTTCATTAAAAGGACTCAGAAATATTGATGTAATTACATGTATTACCAACCATGAATGCATTTTCCTCTGTTCAGGTGATAACCTTCAGCTCAGGTGAGGTCGGGCACGGCCAGAACGACTTCACCAAAAGAGTGGGCTTCAGTGCGACCATGCCCTCCGCCAACCTCTCCATCTACATCAACAACACCCAAGAGTCTGACTCCGGACGCTACATCTGCACTGTCATCATCCGTGGAAGTGCTGGAATTACCGGAGACGTTCGCCTTAATGTCAAAGGTAATGGACCGCAACACCAGAGGAACTTCAAAGGTTAGATCTAATCTCTCAGCTCGCACGTTCGCTCGGAGCCGAACGTGTTCAGATCGGACCAGTTTGTTAAAAATCATATGTGTGCAAGCTCCAAGCATAAATAAATCTCATCTGCTGTTCAGAGTTTCACTGGGCTCTGAGGTCATAATGTCATCCGTCAGCAGCAGATGGAAACAGAGAGGTCAAAACATTTTCTTATTTATATGCGGTATGCCGAGAAATCTCCACTTTGTTCGCAGTGGATTAAATCCTGAAGTACAAGTTCACAACAAGGTCACTGATCCTACATTCTTATCGTACATGTCTGTCTCTGCAGTCCCTCCTTCTCCGCCAGTGTGCTCCATGACTGGGAACCCGATGGTGAAGGGCAACGTGACTCTGAGCTGCAAATCCAGCTATGGAAAACCAGTCCCTCAGTACAAATGGACCAAGGCTGCACCCGTATCCGAGGTCTTCTTCTCCCCGATGCAGAGTGAGTATTTGTAACTCTGACACTTGGTCAGGTCATCCAAAATACAAAAATATGTTCCTTGAGTACTAGTTTTGACATTTCTAGGGTTGTCCAAATATAACGGAGGTTTGTGATACTTACCAATGGTACTAATTAAGGCTCAGTTCCATTCAGATCAAACAGAGTCAGGGCGCTGCTGTGGTGCAAGTAAATGGAACAGAGCCTTAAATAGTATCATTGGTAGCACCTGTGTTAACCCGACTATTTCATGTCAAAATGGCTGCTGTGAAAAAAGGTTAGTTAAGCTTAACGAGCAGCAAGCAGTGTAGGGAGTCCAGATTTTTTTACCCTGGGTTTCGCCTATCAGGCTGCAACATTTTGAGAACACCACAGGAACTACTCAACTGAAAGAAGTACTTAGATTTTCACCTGAAATGTGTTATTAATTGAACATTAATCTATCATAAATGATCAGAAAACGATTTTTTATTAGAGATTTAGAGAATTTACAGAACATTTCTATTATTTGTTGTGATACTACCATTACTATTGGAAGCACTGTAACCAGTTTATTTTCTGGATTCATACAAATATTATATATTTATTTAGAGTTTGCACACAACTGATCTAAATTTTTACTCTGACAGTCATCCTGTCATATGAGAGAAACATTCATCTTTAAATTGTTGTTAGCCAGCCTCGTTTCATCTTGTTAACAAAGATGTATCGAACAGAAGCAAAGATATAAGATATAAGCCTGTTTATGTGCAGGCCTTGCATGCAGAGCAAGTCAGGTCGCACATATGATGATCATAACTTCCACATATGGGCTTTACTTTACTGATAGATTCATCCCATAACGTCCCATCCCGTATGCTTCTATTGTTGCATTATGTTGTAGATGTTTGTTTCCCATCGAGGCTGCAGAGAAAATACCATCTGTTAGGCTGACTGACTGACCTAACTGCTTTGATCTTTAGCTCTTTAGAAAAGTCCTCAGACTCTTAAAATGAAAACTACTCCCCCCTGATTGTGCATTGACCCAGAGTTGTGCGGTGCAGGATACACACTCACGCCTGCATCACATGCCTATCTGCATCCACTTGCTTGCCACAGACACTCGAGTTCAAACCCATCTTTTGATCTGCCTTGATGTATGCTAGCTCTTTATGACACTTGAACTTTTACTCTGCCATCACTGCTTATCTCTTTCAGCAATCTCTCTGTCTGATTTCTCTCTCTGCTGATCCTCTCTCGCCACTCCTCATTTCCTGTTGACCTTGGTGCCTAATCTAACAAACCCCATGTCATTACGCGATCAACCCCTCTAAGAGGCATAAGTTGGATTTGGGATTGAAAGTAGAGCGCATCTCACTCTTCCATGTCTCCCCTCATTCATGCTCACTCTCTCCCTCTCTGCCATCTTCCCATCCCAGAATGGAGATCTTGCCCCCAGCCCATGCTTGTCCTTGGGTTCATGGGTAAGGGTGTTCACTCATACATTTTCCACTTATTTCCCGTCATCCCATCCTCACCTGCAAGCCATGACATCCCGAGAAATCCCACACGCCACTCCTCGAGTCACAGCCATAAGCTGTGGAAAAGCTTTAAAGGAAAAAAAAAAAATCAGCCCAATTTGTAAGACTGCGTACAGGATTATGTTTTAGCATCATAAAAGAGCTTAACCTAAGTGTCATGCCAGGTGATAATCCCACTTAACCTTAATAACTCACATTTTCCTTGCACATTTATTGATTAAATCATTTGACATTGTGGATGTTAAACTCATGAGGAATAGCAGGTCATAGTTTATCTGTACTGTAATCATTTTTATATAATGAACAGCTGTTTTACACTGAATCCTGAATATGTCCGTAGTGAGGATTGTGTATATATTTCCATTTTCTTATAATCTTTGTAGTATGTGTTGTGTTAGATTTATCTGTCATTCTATTGCGTTCATTCATCTTTTCATACATGTGCCATGTTTAGACACAGTAAGCTTTAGCTACTTAAAGTCTTCAAAGCTGAACTTTTTTGACCGTTTTTTTTTAAGCCAAATTGATTATTTAATTGAGTCCTTGGTAGGGCTGAATGTCAGTTGACTGAAAATAATAATTCAAGGGAAAATATGGCTAATTTCTTGAGTCTTGAGTCTCATAGTAAATCTATAGTTACAATGAGGGACCATAGACGGCTAGCAGGCAAAAACGGCTAGCCAGCTCTGTCCAAAGTCCAAAGATGTCAAAATTTCACCTTGTTTGTCAAATTCATACAGAAGGGCAAGTGTTTAACAACCTTTTATTAGCTAACCTACCAAGTAATGTTAAGCTTTACGGGTCATGCTAGACAAATATTGCTGTTGATAATCGTCAGTTAATGTTTCAGTCGCTAATTAAAACCTGTAAAACCACAAAAATTTTGTTTTTACTCTTTGTTTTTTCTACAGCTCAAACTAACGAGACATAACTTGTTAATTAGTGAGCGTTAGAGGTTTTTTATTGTGGATTATGTAACCACTGAACAGAGCTACCTATTTCCCTCTCTTTCTAGTAGCAAGCTATGCTAACTGGCTGCTAACTGTAGTATTCATTAAAAGGTAAAGATCTTTTCAGTAAAAATATGAAACATTTTCTTTGTTCCAGCTTCTCAAATTTGGCAATTTGTGGAATTTCTGTATTTATATAATTGTAAACTGAACATATTTGTGTTTTGGACCATTTGTCTGACACCTATTTCTCCAATAATATAAAACAGTGGCATTTAAATGGAGGCCTTGAATGAATAGATAAATAACTAGATGTGTCCTGTCCTTTTTTTGTTGTGTTAAAGTCCACATTGTGTTGACTAGACTGTAGATTTTAGTAGAGATTTAGTTCAGTAAATGGAGTTTAATTAATTACAGTAATTGTTATTGCATTAGTTTCTGATTCATTCCTATTTTATGTCTTCTTGACATGTGATGCATTTTTTATTTTTACATTAATTATGAAAGCTAATCCACTGCAGCTTGAATGGTGTCATGTGAGGAGACGAACTATACCATGAGCATCATTTACATTAATCATCATGTGTCAACGCTTTGACAAATGCTAGCCGTTGACCTTGGAGGTGATGACAGCGTAATATGAGTAATGCTCCTGTCTCGATCTGAGGCAGTGCCTATACTGCAATGTCAGATCCTCTCCAGCTCTGCCGCCGCTGGGATCTGATCGCTGTATGGGCTTTGAACTCGCTCTGAGCTCAGAGTCAGCTGATGTTCTGCTAATCTGACACAATTGGGTTTGGTTCTTCGCAGCTGGTTTTCAAGCCCGGGGATTAAATAATCAGAGAGGGACAGGTGGAGATATCACACTCATCTGCTACTGTTTTATTTGGCAGCCATTTTTTGTTTTGATTTCTGGAGCATCATTTTAATTCACGGGTTAAAAGGTTAAAGTGTTGAAACAGCTGTTAATGAATACCAGCTTTCCATTAATTGGTCAACAGCAGACAATTTCTGGCTTTCCAACACTTACACTTGTTTTAGTTAACTAAAAGTCTAGTGCTCTATCTACATTAACCTCGCTCTTGGTGGTGCAGCAGCAGATGGTGCACACATAACACAAAGCTCAGTGTACGCTACACTCATCCAAACTTTGGGATGAACTGTTTGGACACAATGATTGTTGAGGATTTTCTGATCTCTCTTGCATTAATGTGTTGATCTCTGGCATAATGTGAACTTTGACTTTTCATCTGGGATGATTTTGATGAGTCTCTGGGTTGCATTACTTTTACTCCCTTGTGGGTGGCGCAACACGTGTACGTGAAGGCTTACGAGACGCCCACCAATCCAAACAACACTTCAGTGTGCCGATTCCACAAAAACAGACACACACCCGCTCTCATTTCCTTACGATCCCATCAAAAGCAAAAACACATCAGATGAAGACCTGCTGGGACGTGGCGTCTAAGATTGGATTTCAGAGGATTTGTTGTGATAAGTCCCTCATAAAGCTTGTTTATTTTTCTACAGCCTGTTTGCAACAACACAGCATTTTAAAGCCAGATGTGCCAAGAAGAGCAGATTGTGTTGAATGCTGAATATCCAGAAAGCACACACACACTCTTACTGCTGTGTCATGACCTTGGTGTGAGAAAATATTAAAACAAAACTTGCTGACAGACATCATTATGTAGCAGAATGATCTGCTGAGCTGTCTGCTGTGGGATCGCACCAATGCCAAATTAGATATGGGCCTATAGTGGATTAAATTGTGGATTAAGGGTGGGAATCAGTAACTAATGATTAAACACTATCATGATACGTTGCACACAAAAATGGTATTATGGTACAGATGAGTCTGTGATACACGAGACATCGTTATATCTGTAAATGAAGAACAGGAGGCAGGAATTGGTTTTAATTTAATGCATCAGAAAACACTAGGAACTGGTATTTCTGTGATTTCAGAATCAGAATCAGAATCAGAAATACTTTAATAATCCCAGGGGGAAATTATTTTTGTTACAAAACTCCAGTATACAAACCACATGTTAGCGCCCCGAGTTTCAGAGTGCAGTAACACTGTGGTAAATATGGACAGCTGTACATGTGTATTTGTTATGATTGTATGACTTGTGGTCAAAAACTAGCGAGTCGACAACTTTGCTAACAGCCAAACATCAACCAAGTGCAACAACACAAGACATAGCAGCCAGCTAATCTTACTTAATAGTCCAACAAGAAGCCCAGCTCGGCGTCTGTCTTTCAGTCTTTTATTTCACAAAGCTCTCACCAACGACTAAAAGTCAGTCCCAGATTTACTCTACTTTTCTCTTCTTAGCTTCGTCTGTCAACATCCCCTTTGGTCTTTTTGCCTCTGACATTATGTCCATAGTGGCTGCTGAGCCTGATTACATTGCCCGCTTGCCCAGCTCCTGTTCTGGCATGACACTGGCTTTGTTTCCATTACCATTCCCCTGCACCCCAGGCCTGAAAACCCCCTCTTCTTCCCGCTTTTCACAGTCTGGGCAACCTGGCTAACAAACTGAGCTGACATTAGCTAAGAGCAGCTATAGTAGGCAGCAGTTTACTGTTTACTGTCAATCAGGAAACAGATCTCTATAAAATATGATCCACTTTCACCAAAATCAGTGAAATATTTGGTTTTGGGAGACTTAAAACGTTACATACCTCCTGCAGGTGATTGTACCCAGAGCACAAAGTTACATAGCACAGAAACGGGTGTACAGGGCGCAGAGAGACAGCATTCATGAGATTAAAAAAGGATTTAAAATCTGTTATTTAATGGTATCAAAGTTACACAATGTTGCTTTAAGCTTTTTTTTAACTAACACACTGACATACAGATACATGCAAAGTGTAAAACTGACTGAACTCTCAGGAGGCAACAATCTCTGAATCCATGAGAGATTATGACAAGGAAATTTCCAAACACTTCAGTCTTGCATCACATTGGCAGTGAAGTTGTGTTTGACCATATAGTCCCCCTGATGTGGTGTACATAGTAGTATAATAATTTACTGTCGTCCCGTATAGTTTTTCTTGGCTAGTTGTACCCTGCCCTGGATCACATAAATATATGATTGTGACGTGTGTGTAACTGTGTGGTTGTTCTGCAGATGAGAGACACGGCACCCTCAGGCTCAGCAACCTCACTAAAAGCATGTCAGGGAAGTACATCTGCCGAGCCAGCAACACCGCTGGCTCCGACAGCTGCTCCATTAACCTGGAGGTTATCACCTGTACGTGCACAGTAAAAATTCACACCACACCACCACCACTGTGTTCAACATGCATTAAGTGTACAAACACTGATCTGTGATCTGTTTCTCAGCTTCTAACGCGGGCATGGTCGCAGCAGCTACGCTGGGGTCGATCGTGGGCCTGGTGGCCATGGTGCTGTTCCTCATATTCATACTGAGAAGGAGGCAGGACACCGAGGAGGAGATCGCCAATGAGATCAAGTGAGTTTCACTGTACACTCAGTGTAATTACTCAAGTACTGTACTTAAGTTTCAAGGTACTTTAAGGTGTATTTCTTCATACTTGTAAGAAATAACAAAGGAAGGAAGTGGCTCCACTGATTACAATCATACTGAGTCTCATACTTTATTTATAGCACCACCAGCCAGAAGCATAGATCAATTAAATTTACAAATAGGTAGGGTGACACGCATGTTTTTCTTCTTGTATTTTATGTATTAAATCAAAAGTAAGTCTATGCCTGTACACTTATATTGATTTGATAAAAATAATCTATTATTTAATGAATTAGGTGGCACTTTTATCCCTCTGCATTTCAGAGGGAAATATTGTAATTCATACATATTTATCTGACATGTGTTCATCTAATACAATTTAACATTTTGTATTCGATTAAAGGAATCAACAATTTATGAAGCTTGTTAAAGCAGCTCTACTTTAACAAACGGAAACATTAAAATGTGTCAATATTTCAACAAAATACTGTAGGTGTGTTTTATGGTTACACTATGAAAGGAGCCATTCTAGAGTCAATAATTACAATACAGTGGACCCTTTATGTCATACATATGTGGCCATATGGGAGTATGCAGCAAAAGATACAAGAATAAATATTTCTTAAACAATATCCACAAGAAAAAATAAATAAAATTCAAATAAAACCAGCAACAATAAGTAAGGTAGGTTAGCACTTAAACTTATGTGGAGCATCTTTTTCAGCATCTTGATTGCTAATACCATTCATAACTAATAAAGTGAAATCAGATGAGTGAACACGTCATGATCCATTGTTTAAAAGAAGAGGATGTTTTATCACTTTGTGAAAGAAATTAAAGGTTTCACCCATTTCCTTTTTGTAATCTTTTCATTAATTATGAATTATTCATAAAGTCTTTGCTTCCCTCTCAACCTCCTTTCTCTCTGTCTGCCACAGGGAGGATGCTCAGGCACCAAAGCGAGTGTCCTGGGCAAAGAGTAACACTGGTTCAGACGTTGGCTCCAAGAACGGCACGTTGTCCTCCATAGCCACCAGTCCCCGACCCCAAGACCCCCACCAGCTGAAATTCCACTACCCATACTCCCCTACATCAGCCTCAGACAGCTCAGTCATCAACGCCTACCAGCTGCGACCCGGAGAAGCCAACACGCTACAGGGACTTCCTGGTTACAACATCGGCGGTACCCCGTCGCGTAAACACAAGCGACCTCCCAGTGCAAACGGGGGCCCTCCGCAGGTGCTAAGGAGCCCTGTGGTCGCCATCCCCAACAGGACTGTGGTGGCTCAGCCTCAGGTGCCACCTCCACTCACTGTGTCCCCGCAAATGAGCGCCTCCACTCTGACACGTATGGGAGCCGTCGCCGTCATGGTGCCTGCTCAAAGCCAAGCCGGCTCACTGGTGTAGCCGACAGAAGCGTCTCTGGCGTGGAGTAAAAGGACAGTGGTTATGGATGGAGAGAAAGTTTGCCTTGAAATGGAAAAGCACTTTCTCCTGAGAGATTATGAGAGGTAGTTTGTGCTTCATTTGCACAAATGTGTTTCTTTTTGTATGCTGCGTTCTGGCTCGCTAAAAGGAAATATATTTTTATTTACAGGCTTCTAAGGAGATCTTAAAAAAATCCAAAAGTGTAAAGATTTATAGGCAGCATGCATACACCAGATATTTCAAGAGAGTTAAAGCAGTTCGAACAGCTCAGAGTTTTGCAAAATACAACATTTTGGCTACATTTGTATAATAGACGAAGCAAATATAAAACAAATTTTTATAATTTCATTTCTATTTCACTGTATCCGCCTGTGCAAGGATCACTTTTCAGTCACTTGTCTCAGGCTAACTGCACTAGTTTGGAGCAAAAAAACCCAGCAAAGTCACAATTCAGGTATTATCTTACAAACGTCTCGCTTTGTTCGACCCACATTTACCTGTGTTCACGTAAAGGGTTGTTTATTTAACGTACTGGAACAATGTCAGTATGATTTAATGACACTGAGAGAACTTATACTACGAGTATATTGCCTGTTATGGTAGTTGGAATGTAACCAAAATAGTGAGTACAGCATTGTTGAAGTTGGTGATTTCTGACTATTTTGTTCAAAGGTGCTTTGTATAATTTGTTATAATTACCGTAAACATACGAGGCCCGTTAGTTGGGAGGAGTGGTGGCTGATGGTCTCGTTTGTTTTCTTGTAAGTAATACTAAACTATACTATACTCTGCTGATGATGTAGCAGTGATGTGTTGATGCTGAGAGGCTACGTGTAGCACTTTTAATGCAGTTTTGATTGTTTTCAATAAAGTGTTCTGGAGTGTTTGATTTAAGCATGATATTAACACATTATTACTCATGCAAACAGTTCTTATAAAACCACAGGAAATGTAAATAATAGTTCCACGATACGGTGCCAATAAAAAGGCTGATTCCTTTTATGAAAGTTGAAATTATTTTATTTGGAGTGTGATCAGCAAAAACTGTTTAGAAAGTAACGTTTCAACCCACATAAGCCATATATTTGTGTCACCATTTTACACACTACAAAACACACACAAGGGTAGAAATACAGTAACAACACAGTAACCATGCAGATAAATAACATCTGAAAGGCCACTTCAGGGACAGAGATGTGATGTAGATGTGATATACGGTAGAACAACCACAGCCTTTTATTAACACTGAAGTTAGCATTAATAAAATTCACTCAGTTCATGAACTGAGTGAATTTGTTGTAAAGAGCAGCTTTTTGGTGGAAGACAAAGTATTCACATTAGCAGCTTCACAGGAAACAAAAATCTTGGCTGAAAAATCAAAAAGGAGACGTTGTGCTATGTACCAAAATAAAACGTTTTTTTATTATTAGCTCTACTAGCAGCATGGCTCTAGGGAAGGCAATGTCTGAAACATCTCACCAACTGTTGGATGGATAACCTACTATTTTATGCTAATTAGCCGAATGTTAGCGTGCTAATAAGCTAAATTACCTCTGTGTACAGTGGTTAGGATGACTCGTGGCTAACATGAGGCTCAGATGAACATTGTCAGACTTTGACATTCAGCAATCATCAGCCACACTCAGTACTTGAATGTGCTTTGTCTACTTTAATTATACTTGAGCTGGATGCTAATGTTAGTATGTTAGTGTAGTATGCTAATATTAAGCATTTTAAGATGCTATATTAGCATTTATTTAAAGGTGTAGCATGAAATTTAGTCAATACTTTTAGAGGAAATGTTGCACGTGGACATTTTGAACGAACTGTCATTTTGACTGTCGTTTGGATTGGATGGAACATTTTCTTGGAAATCTGCATTTTTTACTGAAATATATCACTCTGGATCATAATTAGATAATAGACTTATGAATCAATGTTGCCCTCCCTCGAGCCTCGTCACAACTGTAGCTAAAAATGAAACAAAATCTACAATTTACTGGCTGGTTTGCACCAGATCTTCCAATAACCATTGTCACCTTTAGAAAACCTACGACGCAGAGGGCATTTCAGGAAACCAGTCACACAGTAACAGAGATGAAGACCATAACAACATGGTCACTAGTGAAGATCCAGGGAAAAGGTGAATCACGACTCTGTCAGCAGATTTCGGGAGACGATCATCCTCATCACCTCGTTTGTGCCTTCAGGGGAAACAAAGGAATAAAAGTCACATAAACTGTAACTGTTACAAAACCGTAACATGACAGCACTCTTAACTCTAAAGGAAATTAATCGTGTCCAAATCTGATACACAACACATACAGAGTAAGGTCGCTGTTAAAAAAGCTCACCCTCGAGGATTTGGTGTACTCGGATGTCCCGGACAAACTGCTGCACTGCATAGTCTTTGAGGTAACCGTACCCACCGTGCATCTGAAGAGCCTGGTTACAGATCTGTTGGGTAAGAACAGGTGATGCAGAAACCGTGAAACAAGTGCAAAAAATCTGACAGTATTTGTGAAAATGAATGTGAACTCACATTAAAGCACTCATCTGTGGCAAAGAGCTTGGCCATGGCGCAGAGAGAAGCTGCATCGGACCGGTTCTCCTGCAGGGCCGTCGCAGCTTCGCGCACTATAAGGCGAGACGCAACTAACTTGGTGGCCATTTCTGCCAGTTTGAACTGAAGGAACTGCACAAATGACACAGAAAGAGAAAGAGAGGGAGGGAGGGAAGGGTGAATTCAAGATTGGCAGAACTAGAAGATACTTTTGGGTCTGGGTTCACTTGAAAATATGAGCTACTTTACCTGGTTGTTGGAGAGCGTCTCTCCAAACTGCTTGCGTACCAACAGATGATCCCTCGCTAGCTGCACACAGGCATGTGCTGCCCCGAGAGAACAGGACGCTGTTGGCAGAACAACAGTCAATGTTAAACAGTAGGTCAGTAGTAGAAGAGTAGCACAAATGGAGAAGAGTTACAGTTAACAGACTCTAATATCAGTTAATTCTGCATGTTCGACCTCCTCAAGACTCCATTTTTTAACAATATGCACATAAATCATGCAAATCTGGTGCATTTAAAGTAAATCTATGTTTCGATTGAATCATTTTCAGTCTCTTGTTAACTGTTGTACAGTGGAGGAGTCACTGCTTGGATGGAGTTTTCCCTCCTCACCAATGTTAATCCTGCCTCCATTCAGGCCTTTCATGGCGATGTTGAATCCTTGTCCCTCCTCACCGAGCCGGTTGGTCACTGGAACGGCACAATCCTCAAATATGACCGCTCTGGTCGGCTGCGAGTTCCAACCCACCTGGAGAACAAATTGAAAAACAGCTGAGTGACTGTGACTTAATCCTGCCATCTAGTGGTTACCTCCAAACAATACATACAAACACTAATGAACTCTACCTTCTTTTCTTTTTTGCCAAAGCTGAGGCCCGGGGTTCCCTTCTCTACCACCAAACAAGAGATGCCTTTCGGTCCTTTACCTCCTGTTCTGCACATCACAACATAGACGTCTGTGTCTCCTCCTCCACTGATGAAGGCCTGAAACATCATGAAGAGATGAGACATGTGTCTGTGTCACTGCTGTGTTTATTAAAGAAACTATTAACAGTTATATAATGAGCATAGACAGGTTTACCTTTGAACCATTCAGGATGTAATGGTCACCTTTCAGCTGTGCAGTGGTCAGAAGTGAAGCAGCATCACTGCCACTGCCTGAAATCAAACATCACAGCTTCAGTGCACACATACTGTATCAAATTATCTTTAATGTGTAGATAAAGACTGACCTGGTTCAGTGAGACAATAGGAGGCAAACTTTTCCATCGAACAGAGATCGGGACAGAACTTCTCCCTCTGCTCAGTATTCCCAAAGGTGTCGATCATCCACGCACACATGCTGCAAACAGAGGAACATACTGCTCATTTGCAAGCAAAGAAAATATTATAGTAGGAAGTAGTCACAGTGTAATGTACAGATTTTTCAATTCATCTCACAAAGTGGGGAATGAAAGTCTTGATTTTTAGAGATTATTAGATGAAATGCACATTTCAGTAGCCAACTTCTATAGAAGGAATCCATCCTCTTGACTTAAAAATAATCAAATAATTCATCATATTTTACTTGCAGACATTACTGCCGTATGAGGGGTTCGTACTTGTGGATACTGATGTACGCTGTGGTGCTGACACATCCTGTGGACAAGGCCTCAAAGATGACCGACGTGTCAAGCCGAGAAAGACCCGACCCTCCAACGTCCGGCTGAACGTAGATCCCTCCAAACCCCAACTGTGCTGCCTTTCGCATCGTCTCTACAGGAAACGTTTCCTGGAAAATAAAGAACATCAAAAGTTTATGGTCACCTGCCACTAAAGCTTGATTCAGTACAGTCAGAGAGCTGACAGGATGTCTCTCTATGTTTTAGAACGGTCTTTTATGCTTTTAGGTCTTAGAAAGTTCTCTCATTTGTATGAACAGTTTGCAAAATAAGTTTTTAAACGCTGTACAATATTTCAACCAGACTGACTGAAAGGGCAGAAAAAGACAAAGAACCTCTGAGCAGCAGTTGATTAAGAATACAAGGAATCACCAGTCACTGGTAAAAGACACTGGAAGCTTTGCATCAAAATCTGTGCCGACTTAAAAAAGAGCGTGTTCCTGTTTCAGTGCACAATAATGGATACAGCTAGCTAGGATTAACAAGCAAAGATAATCTTAAAACTTCAAAATAGAAACAGAAGATTGGTCTATGGTTAGCACTGTTGGAATAAGATCACAGAATATCAGCTGAACATACTATGGACTGACAAATCACAGTTTAAACCTGCAGAGAGGACCCAGAGAAGAACAGGTTACCAAAATACTTAGAGCACAATTGCACTGTCATGGTTAAATACTGATCTCAGCTCACTCAAAATCAAAATCAAAAAAGGTATTTGGGGGTGAAATATTACATTTTTAAATGTAAATAATACATTTAGTGTCTGAATTGTACTGTTTCATCTGTGTTAAAGTAGCCTTTATTTAAGGAAAGAAGAAGAACATCAATATAACAGGTGAACCGTAGTGTACCGATGAACGATGATGATGTTAAATAGTCACTAAGTACATTAGACAGAGGATTAACTAATGTGGAGTGTGGCAAATATATCTCAGCATCAGACCCAACAGTATCTATGACTGTAAGACAAACAGGTACTGGTGATGTAGTCTAACCAAGCCAAAACTTTCAAAATGACAGCTCGTTTAGGATGTATGATTTATCTTCCTCACAGGGAAACTGGATCCTCGTGGATTAGTAGCCTGCCTGGACATCATCTTACTAACATTATGCGTTGCTCCGACATACCTTCTGGTCCCATTCGGCCATGTGTGGAGCCATTTCATTGGCTGCAAAGTCAAAAGCCACTTTTTGAAACTCCTTTTGTTCGTCTGTGAGTCCATGTGCGGCTGTCAACAAAAGAAGAGAGGATACACAGTACATACAGGTGTAGTATATGAATGAATGGCTGCTTTCACATGTTGTTGTCTGGCAGTGAAGGTTACTGACATGCTGGACATATGAACAATATGAAACTAGTGAAGTGTGGAGTGAGGAAAGCCTCACAATAAATCAATAAATTATCTAACTCAGGTTTGTTAAAGTTTCCAGACACATTAAATGAGCAGCCTGAGAAGAGGGGCGGTGTTAAGGAGGGGTGTGTAGCTCCCTCTGCCTCATGACTGGAGGACCAGGAGGGACAAAACTAACCAATGACAGCCAGCTTAGTTAACTTAAAACACTAGAGCACTAACTGGACTTTGTGTGTTTACTTTATATTTATTTATTAAGACTGCTGGAGAGATATAAAAGTGAATACCAAAACTGTCTGTTAGCTATCAAAGTTACGTTGTTATGGTCACTAACACACCGCTGTCATGGAGCCAACCGTCTCCGTTTCTATGACAACTTACGGTCGATGCATGAAGCTATGCCTCGTCTCTGTGTGCTACAAATCAAACGATGGTTCCTGCAGATGTTGGAGCTCAGTCTGCCGATTCTCGCTAGAGGTCTGATAGCCGCCATGTTTACCTCCACTGTGAGTGTCACACTGCCGCTGTGTCTGCTGGGAAATGTAGTTAATGTGAGTGCCGCTTGTTAGTGTGGCTCGTTATCGCCCCCTTGTGGCCGCTGGAGGAAAAACACCCACTACAACCGCAGTTCTCATTAACCGTCAAGTACCAGCGGGTGTTATCTACCCGTTGGCCTCGGGGGGGCGGTAATGTTGAGCTCACTACGGTTTGGAGCACCAAAATGAGGTGAAGAAGCATCCCACCTGACTATAGCGATGGGAAGTTCGGTTCTTTTTAGTGAGCCGGATCATTTGACTCAGCTCACCAAGAAGAGTCTGCTCTTTCGGCTCTCAAACGAGTCTTTGTTTTATCACTTATACCTTTAAGAATTTAGACAAATTTAGCGCTGTTTTGACTTGTGATTTATATGTGTACACATCACTAAATTATTCAATACATTCTTTGTACTGAAATATTCAAAAGTAAAAATTACAATTTCTAATACCAATAAAATTGCTGTAGTAGCCAATTGTTTTTATTGCATTTACAGACCCTTGTAACTCTCTGAAACCGCCCAATCAATGCACCAACACAAAGCAGATAGAAACACTTATAAAAACTTAAGCATATAAATAAATAAATAAATACATGTAAGAAAGTTATTGTCACTGCAAGTGCGTAGCGCACCGTAAAAACGCTCACGTACCGGAGCCGGCTCCCATCGTTCACTTAAAAGAGCCGGCTCTTTGAACCGGCTCGTTCACGATCGACACATTACTACTTGAATGTTTACATGAAGAAACGACTCAAAGGTGAGTTTCATGATTTGTCAGTGGTGCTTTTCGCAGATTATTTTGCGCTTTTCCAAAACAAAACACTTAAAAAGATAAAGACAAGCTTGTTGTTTGAGGAAATGTATCCGCCCCTCCTGTGTTAAAGAGCGTTTCTCTGTGCTTTTCTATGGCACCTTACAGGACTGTCACCCACACATTAGACGAGACAGTGCAGAAGTCCGGGCTTAACCCGGGCTAGTGTTCACTTAGTGCATCATTGCACGTTGTAAATGTAGAAGTAACTGTTACGACACAAACGGAAGTAGCCGGTAAATAAATCAAGTGCACCGCCACCCACCTATACGTCTGTTGACGTCACGTGTTGTTGGTTTTTCCGCGGGCTTTTTTGAAGGCTGACGTCTGAGCAGCTACCTGAAGCACTGCTTGGTTAAAGGTATGATGATGATGACCTGTTAGTGTTTATAGGAGCTGTCTGTCTGTCTGCTGAGCAGAGCTGCATTGTAACCTGTTATTTTATATTATATTATATATGTTTGGTTCACATGTGTTACACTGATTTGTGCAGCCGTTAAAGCTTTAAACTCTGTCATGCATGCCTGATGATGGTGAAGAGGAAGTGCTCATTTTTAAGAGACGAATTTAACTGTACAAACTAAAGAAACAAGGATTAATATTACTCTTAATGATTGTATTATCTAATCAGGTGGCAGTTTATCCACATATAGCTAAAACTAATGCAACAAATAAAAATTAATGAGCAACTATATGTATAATTGTCTACAATGTGAATATTTGCTGGTTTGCTTTGTCTTCTATGTATCTGAGTATCTTTGGGTTTTGAGAAAAGACATTTGAAGACTTGATCTTTGACATTTTTCACTTTTTTTTCTGAAATTTTAAAGATAAAACAATCAATTGAGGAAACAATCAGCAGATTATGAATAAAAAATAATTTCTAAATTCACTATTGCAGCCCAATAGTGAATTTTTTGGGGGGATAATGATAAATTCTTTGAGGAAATAAGCAAACAGGGATATCGTTTGAATATATAATATTGCCACAAAGAGGACCTGCTCATTGATTTGCAACATTGCTCACAATAGTTTAGAGACAGTTTGATATCATATATCGTCATATGTTTTCATATGTTGTCTCTTTATAGACTGTGAGAGATGCCACCAAAGAAAAGGACCAGAGAGACTACAACAGGTGAACAAATGAAATCACAGTACAACTTCTTGTCTGGTGTGTAATTTTACAATGCGTGACAATTATTACTTCATCTACACAGGCAAAGATGATGTCGGTGAAACAGCTGGAGCTAAAAGGAAGGTGACTGAAAAAACTAAGGAGAGCTCAGAGTCAGCCGCTCCTCTGCAGTGCTGTCACTGGCTGATGAAGTCTGAGCCCGAGAGCCGCTTCGAGAACGGGATCGACGTGAAGGTACGGAGCACGGTCTGTTGTTAAACTGGAAACTGTGAGTCGGCTGCACTTGTCTTGATGCGTCTGGTTCATTCTGCAGTTTGGGATCAAGGATCTGAAGGCGATGCCTAACCAGACCAGCTGCTGGGACGGTGTGCGCAATTATCAGGTAGAGCCACGTGAAGAAAAAAAAATAGCTCAAATGAGGCACCAGCACAACATCGCTCTATTCTTTTCTCTCTGTGGGAACGTTCCTCTAAATTATCTACCGTCTGCAGGCACGCAATTTTATGAGGCAGATGAAAGATGGGCAGTTGGCTTTCTTTTACCACAGCAACTGCAAGGAGCCGGGGATAGCAGGAGTGATGAAAGTAAGTCACTCTCTCTCCCTGCTGATAATGGCTTCAACAAAGGCTGCAGACAGGCCTGATATTTAACTGGATTTCCGTCCTCTAGATTGTGAAGGAAGCGTATGTGGACCACACTCAGTTCGATAAGAAAGACGTCCATTTTGATGCAAGCAGTAAACCAGACAACCCCAAGTGGAGCATGGTAACTCATTCAGGAATTAAAAAGTATGATTACTGATGATAATAAAGCCATGAAGGTTGATTTTGTGTTCTTCTGTCTCAGGTCGACGTTCAGTATCAAAGAATGATGAAGCGTTACATTCCTCTGTCCGAGCTGAAAAAATACCACCTGGAGCATCGTGCCAAAGGAGGGCCTCTGAAGGACATGGCGCTTTTTACGAGGGCCAGACTCTCTGTGCAACCTCTGACCACGGGTAAGTCTTAAGTGTTGTTACCTCAAGACTAATTACTTATTTCGCTGTGTAGTTTTTGTGTCTTCTTACAGCTCGTTGTTCTGCTCTTTCTCTGCAGAGGAGTTTGATTTCATCCTGAGTTTGGAGGATGAAAAGCTTTTTCGTTGGACCAGATGATGTCTTTTGACGATGTGAAATCATGAAGCAACAACTTGTTTTTTTACAGCACTGTAATGTTCTTTCTTTTTTTAAGAAATATTATTAAATGTGTTTTTGTAAAATTACGCCTCTCATCCAGTTTTTAACCTTTACCTCTGAAGGATTCAGAGCGAGCTGTGTGGACAAGTTCAGCCACTGCATACAAAACCTTGAAACTGCAGCGTCTGGATACAGAAACAGCAGCAGTAAACACTGTTGACAAGAGCTGCTGTTTACCCTCAGAACGGCTTGTTTTATTGCCGTTATTCAACTTGTAATTTGTGTATAACGGCATCAAAAAACATTCTTCACAAACACCTGATGCCGCATTGATATTGATATTTTGCACTCCAGAAATTTCCATGATGGGGTCCAGTGATGAGGAAGTGAGCGGGAAGATAAAAGGTGTTTAACATCACGCAGGACTCTTAATGTTGTTCAGCACCGTGTGTGTGTGACCTCATATTCTTTGGCGATTAATGTATAGCAATGATAAGAAATAACGGCTTTTAACGTTTGTCATGTTTAACTGTTATTATTATTTACCAGACTGGCCAACCAAACACATTTACTTTGTGTTCACTGTGGTTAATTAATAAAGGAAATACAGACTGACCTTTCAGTAACGCTCGAGTAGTTGCTCAGATTTCATATCAAAGGTGCTGATGACAGATCGGTTACATTGCGCACAATTTAATTAAAATTCAGGATGCTGTTGGTTAGGATGAAAAGTGCAGTACAGACTGCAACAATCAGCCCATAGCACACTGATCAAACTGTTGATTCAAACCTGACCTCAAATAGAAAATGAAGAGGGCATCCACTGTGCGTTAGTCTTTTTCACAGCAGCCATCTGGACATGAAATAGTATTGCAGCAGAGACTTACGCCACAGCAGCACCCTGACTGTTTGACCTGAATGGAACGAAACCGTAATCAGTATCATTGGCAACACCTGTGTTTACCCCAGTGTTTCATATCAAAAATGCTGCTGTGATTGCGTCTGTTGTGTTTCAAAGTGGTGAAATGTCTTCCTTGTCCAGTGAGCAAGGAATCTGGAGTGAGCGATGTTAATTAAGAAGTCAACACGAGAGAGCTTTTCATGCTCGTCAGGTCTGGTTTTGTGATCTTTTCCCGAGTCACACCAGAGCAGGAGGCTACTACAGGCTGTTTGTAAAGGTTAGACCACTTATAACACATCTAATTACTAATTAAAGAGACTGCACCTCTCTGACGGATGATCACTTTGAGGTTTTTGGCAATAGGCGAGTACCAATGAGGCTAGTTTAATCAGCTCACAGTTAAACTGCAAAACACACGGGCATGTAGGCAACATGACAACAAGACACAGCTGGTTGAGGATGTTATACTGGACATGCGGAAGCTGTGTTGCTATGGATACTGTAGGGGTAATTGTTCATTTGAAAGGATGGCAAACTGACCAAACTTCAAACACGGGCTGAACACGTCGAATCTGATCAAACATCTTCCAAGCTGGTTATCGCACAGCAAACAAACGTGTGTGTTTGTTGGGGAATGTTTGATTGGCGTGCCACGGGCTATAAAAAAAACAAAACAGATATTCAACATTTGAGATGTCAGAATCACTGAATTTTGGCACTTTTGCTAAAGATGACATACTTAATCTGAGAGTCACATCGTGTTTTCATTATTTTGTCCACCCTCATCTGACACAAACACTCACGCATCTCCACAATACAACCAAAGACGGAGATTTTTTTTTTTTTTTCATTTGGCATCAATTTATTTGACTTTTGGGAACAAGGAAGAATTGATTAGCATTTTGCAAAAGATAGATAGTTGTAATGTAACATTTCTCTAGTTAAAAGACTAAAATTATGTTAGAGGCAGGAGGATTTCATTTGCTTGACACACTTAGGCACAACCTTCAAGTCTCTAATAAAGAAGATACAGAGGACTTCATACTATCAGACCTTAATACGACACCCTTTCCTAACAATACTGGAATGCTGAGGTAAAGCACATGAACATGAAAGGTCATTTTGTGGCACCGTGTACTGTATAATCAATGTACACATTGATGGACCAGAGAACAGGATTAAAGGTTTTAGCTGGTCTTATTTACAGATAAAAAAAACAAACATGTGGGATAATACTTCAGCCCTCTCGCTCAAAAAAAGGAAAAAGGATTCCAGTTTCCACTATTTCTTTTTTTTTTTTTGTGCAAACAGAAACACAAAGAGAAAAATGTGTTCAGCAAGATATAGCAGTGCAAAGTTATCTCAGATGTCTTGACCTTATAACAGTGTTAGGAATGCATTCATTTAAGGTGGAATGTTGGAGATGCATTTTGTCGGACACTTCATGACATTTCAGTTGCGTTAATTAAAAAGAGATTAGAAATTAATTTATCCTGAAAAAGCGTTAGCGTGTAACCGAAAGAAGGCTTCAAAATTCAAGAGTTTCACATGATAGATTTTACACAGTGGACATCGCGACAGGTGATTAGTTTGATTCCCAGAAAGAAAACAAAAACGCATTAATGAGGAAGGACAAGACCAGCAGCCTGAAGCCACTCTGAATGCCTCATGCAAACTGTTTCATTGTTCACATACTATATAACTGTATGTCGATCTCCCTTCTTCCTCCCAGCAGTGGCTACAAATAACAGCTGCTTCACCAGATGTTGTACAGTTGACGGGTACCTCCGACACTCCCGACGCAGACGCTGACGAGTCTTGAAAGAGGAGAGACTGGAGGAGAGCCTCGGCTCTAACCGCTCTCCTCCTTCGCGGCCTGCTCCAGCGCGCTCTCTGAGGCGGCCGAACCCTCGAACCGCTGAGAGGCGATGGCGGCCTGATGAGACATGCTCTTCCGCACCACGTCGCCTTTCCTCCACAGTGTGATTTCCTGCGTAGGGGAGAAGAGGAACGGTGTTAATGTTGCTGTATACTGACTCTGGCAGCTGTGGCTCAGGAGGAAGGGCGGGTTGTCCACTAATCTGAAGGTGGTTCGATCTCCGGCTCCTTCAGTCTGCATGTGGAAGTGTCCTTGGAGAAGATACTGAACCCTAAATTTCTTCATCTGTGTGTGGATGTATGTGAATGTGATTAGCTCCCGAACTCATGAGCAGCTGGCACCTTGCATGGCAGCAAATGCCATTAGTCTATGAATGGGTGAATGAATATGTATACATGGAGTGTAAAAGCACCTTGAGTGTTCAAAAGACTAGAAAGGCACTACATAAGTACAGTCCATTTACCATCTTTGTCCATGAAAGCTAAAGACCAGGTTGCTCTTGTGAGTGATCTCACTTTAAAAAATGATATTCACATCAGCTTCTTTACACCTTCAAAACATCTCCAAGGTTTGAGTCATCAGCTAGAGTGGATTCGAGTGTGATTTTCTGTACAGAACAAATTAAGCTTTTATTTATAGAAAATGTATCGTTACCGTACGGCTATGATTACATGCACGCTCAGAAAAATCAGGGAAGGGTTCATATGTGTTGCTTGCAAATGTATACGAATGGACATTAAGGCGCCTCTCTCCTAGTTTCTTTGTTGGATCTCAGCAGAGCTCAGAGTCATTTCTGCCTGGTATGATTGGTGATAGTGGGAAAAGCACAGCTGTTACTGTTCTAACATTACAGATGGCTCAGTTCCATCAAGTATCCCAGTAATTCAACATCTAGTTTACTGTATTGTCAGTTCCACCTGTGCTTTTCCAGCAGTGTCGTGTCAAAACATGCGCTACTGAAAAATGTCAATTACTATTGTCATAGTTTCATTGTGTGCTGTTTAGTGCTGGAACCAGCAATTATTTACATCCTTTAATTATTTTTTTTGTTTAGTCTATAAAATGTTAGAGGACAGTGAAACAAGTTGTTCCTAGAGATGAAATGACATCTTCCAATAGCTTGTTGAACAAAACAGCTGTTTTTGTTTTTGTAACCACTGCTGGAAACTGTTTGGAAAAGGACAGACATTTTCAAAAAATACAGGCCAGGTGAGAGGATGAACTACCCGTCTATAACATGCGGACTTCATACAACAAACATATGATGTAGTCAAACTCAGGAGAAGAGCGAAAACATCTTTTTAAAGATCTGTTCTTTGCTCTTCTTTCAATGAAGAAATACTCTCCAGTTCTGATATAGCTGATGCTGGCAGCATTTATGCATCTTCACACACATCTTGTGGTAAACCTCAGCTATAACTGATTAGTCTGAACTGCTGCGGTTTCAGGCACAAGCGCATCGTCTGAAGACAGATTCTCTGGCAAGATAGATTGTCACATGATTCTCCCAATCAAACTTCACTAAGACAAATCTACACATCGTTCTGTAGCTTCGATCCCACCTTAGCTTTCCAACCAAATACTCAAACCTGCTTACAATTAGTATGTATACAATTATAGTATATAACTATAATTATAGTACACAATCGGGACACAGCTAGTATCTTACTGTACTTTGCTATTGAGTGTATCTCTTCCTCTCTCGGCTCTATTTCATGTAAACACACAGCCAGGCATTACACATGGCTACGTATCAGGTTTCTGCAGCAGAAATGTATCTGTATTTACAGTGTTAGGATGGAAAGTATTACATTTACACTGATGTTTCTAGACGCACTGCTAGAAGTGTGGAATACTCAGATTATTGTAATATGTGTGAAGCCAGATGTCGGTAGATTTTACCGGGAGCCTACCTGCTGTTTGAAGTAGCGCCTCTCCTCTTCGTCGATCAGCACCAGGTTCAGGTAGTAACGCACAGAGAACTTCTTGTTGATGTCTCTCATGGTGGGAGTCAGATCATAACCAGCCAGAAATAACCGGATGGGAATAGACTCTCCTGAAATATGACATACATTGTGTCAGGCTGGATTATATTGGGCCTGTCTGAACGAGGAGCTGATTCATGATTAAAAACTGTTGCTTACCTCTGACCGGAGCCCCGTCCATGATCTCATACTTGGCGATAGTGTCATTTTCATGGTACACACTTGGCCCGGTGCCCGTCGTCTCACGTTTGATGATGTCAATCTCCATGTGCTTAATCTTAATCCTCACCAACAGGAAATAGATCTTCCCCACAATTACATCTTTCAGATGGTACCTGTCAAGAGGACGAAACAAATGTGATTTAGTAACTGAGCATCAGAACAGTATTTCACTGCACCTGGACAGCCCGAATTACTTCATGACAGCTGAAATGATCGGTCAATTAATCAGTTAGTCAGGAGAAAATGAATCAGCAACTATTTTAATAAGTGATGGATTGTTATTTAAGTAAAAAATGGTGCAGAAATCACCTGTTTCAGCTTCTTAAATGTGAAGATTTGTTGGTTTTCTATTACAGTAAACTGAACATCTTTGTATTTTGGACTGCTGGTCAGACAAATCAAGACACTTTAAAGACAACCTGAGCTCTGAGAATTCGCAATTTGCTGACATTTTATAGACTAAACGATTAATAAATCAAAAAATGAATCAAAAATTAAAACAGTTGTCAGTTGCAGCCCTAAAGTCCATCATCGATGCTGCCTGAGTCTTGCCCCATTATTCTACAGTAAACACTAAGGACACTGTATTTATTATATCCAGAGGAAATCACAAAACAAGTGAACTGGACCGTACATGAATAAATCAGTCATGAAAAATAATGTTTCTTTGCAGCCCTACAAGTCTTACTTGGATTTGTTGTACTCAAACTCAATGTGGAGACAGTCTTCAATCCCAACTTCCATTTTAATGGAGGAGTTGAGTTCGGGGTAAGTGCTCAACGTGTGGACAACAATGTCCATCTCTTTACTGATGTCATTTAGTCTTCTGATCACTGTGGCACGAAGGAAATATCTGCGAATGAAACAAACAGAGAATGAACACACTACTGTATATCTCACCCATAAAACCATATACTGCAAGGTTAATTTCGGCAATGTCGGTTTAATTGTAATCACATGACCAGCAGGTTAATGGGTGACACTTCCTGTCACTCATTTCACTGCCTGTAAAGTCAAGTGAATGATCAAACTTACCTTAGCTTCACATTCTGGCCTGTGTAGGACTCGTAAGGTTTTTCAACATGAGTGAATTCAAAGTCGAAGGTCTGCGACTGAGTTATTTCACCCGGTCTTGCGAGATCTTTGACCAAAGAAACAAACTCATGGTGGTTTCCTCTGTCGTAATACAGCTCTAGAAAAGAAAGACGTTATCAACAAGAGAAAACTAAGAGACGTCCAGTTTAAGATTTTGAGTAATATTTATACTTTTATTAAGAAAATGTGGGGTTTTAGAAGTTTCTCTCTGAAAGCAGCACAAACAATGAGCTCAAACTGACTAAAAACAGTGATAATTCTTGTAAAATATTAATTATAGCTGCTTTAAGTGTTACTCGAAATCTGTTCACGGGTAAATCTCACATACACAGAGCAATCTGTTTTGGGAGAGTAGGGGAGGGCCTTGTGACTGAATGTCATCTCTTAAGAGAGCATGTTATTTGTCACTATACTACAGCAGCTCCCACCTTTACTTTACTGTGCAACAGAAAGCAGAACTATAGTAAAGTAAAACAATGTCAAACAGGACACATTGTTTGGTATGTTTGCCATAATTTAGCTACTAATTCCACTTCTGTTTGCACAGTTGATGCAAATGTGAAAATGATCCCATTAACTTAAACTGCAGTGCCACCTTAAATTTGTGGTTTACTGTAGTTATTAAAAGAAAAAAAAGTATTGAAGCAATCAATACTGTTCCAATATTTTGAGATATGTCTATTAGTCATGGCAACGATCCAAAGAAAATATTGTGTAAGTTTGTGCTTCTCATGTTACATTCAAGTTTCAGGGCCAAGCATGTGACTTTCCTAAAAACAAATATATATATAACCTGTGTGAATATTTGTAAAACCCAAAGATAAAACTCTTTATCTAACTATCTGTATGGAAACATGTTGCGTTCACTACACAATAAAACCCCCAAGTTGCTGCAACATGGACCAAAATTAAAATATTTATCATC